>CM072256.1:5703981-5751481 GCA_036851935.1 Coregonus suidteri
TCCCTCCCTCCCCACTCCCCCCTTTCTCCAACAATGACATTGGCTTTCGGGTAAACCCCTTTCCTTTCCCCCCCAAACCAAACACCCCCCCTCATTCCCCTATCACCCACACCCAAACAAAAAATCGTCAAAAAACAACAACAATTTTTTAAAGATGAATCGGGGGGGCCCCCCTCACTAAAAGATGACTGTCTCTTTTAAAAAACCTCTATAATAATAAACTGAAATTATAAAAATAGCCTTAGCAGACGTTTTTTCCCAAAAGGCAACTTACAGGGGGGATCAAAACCCACTCCCTTTGGCGTTACAAGCGCCGTGCTCAAACCAGCTGGGGCTACAGAGGACCACTTAACATTTGTGGTGACGTGCACTTGCCCAGAGCTGAAAATTTGGGTCAACGGGTAAAAGACTTAATTATGCAATGGGCCCAAAACAGGACTAAAAACTTCTTCCTCCTACCACAGCCCAGACGGGTTTCTTATCAGTCATCCCCCCCCCAAAAAAAAAAACCTCTAAACCCTTTACTGTCATTTCACCCAAAAAAACCAAAAGAGCATTTTTTAACACCCACAAAAAACACTATGGTTTACACAAAATAAACCATTTAAACCCAGAGGGTTAAAGGGGGACTCAAGGGTCCAAAGCCTTTTTTTTTTTTCTTATCTTAGGCCCAGAAGTCTTTTTCTTCTTTTTCTCTTTGTGTTTTTCCCTTTTCTTTTCTCTTTTCTCTCTCTCTTTTTCTCTCTCCCCTCTCCCCTCTCTCTCTCTCTCTCTCTCTCTCTCTCTCCCCTCTCACCAAACTCTCTCTCTCTTCCCCTCTCTCTCTCTCCCCTCTCCCTCTCTCCCCTCTTCTCTCCTCCTCTCTCCCTCTCTCTCTCTCTCTTTTCTCTCTCTCGCCCCTCTCTCTCGGCCTCTCTCTTCTCCCCCCTCCCCTCTCTCCTCTCTATTTCTTTTCTCCCCTTTCCCCCTCTCTCTCTCTCTCTCTTGGTTTTTATGGTTTCTCACCAATGTTGGGGGAAAAACAGGAACACCCCACATCAAATTGTAATGTTTTTTTTTGGGTTGGGGAAGACTATGGGGTGAGGTGAGAAATGTATTTACACATTGTTTTCCTGGATATTTTGGTGAAGCCCTTTCCCTTTTTTCCCAATAAATCCACGCCCAAAAGTGGTATTCCCAAAATACCCTGGGGAAAAATAACCAAGGCTCTGTTGCAAATCCCAAATTGGAACCTATTCCTTTTATACAGTGCACTATACTCTTCGAGCAGGAGCCATAGTATTTGGTAAAAACTCAGTGCACCTATATAGGGAATAGGGTGCCAGTCTCTGTCTAAAGTAGTGCCCCTATATAGGGAATAGGGGTGCCATTCTCTGGTCTAAAGTAGTGGCACTATTATAGGATAAGGGTGCCATTCTCTGGTCTCACAGTAGTGCACTATATAGGGAATAGGGATGCCATTCGTCCTCTCGGTCCTAAAGTAGGTGCAGCTGCTATAGGGAACAGGGGTATGCCGATGTCTCATGGTCTAAAGTAGTAGCACTATATGGGAATAGGGTGCCGATTCTCTCGTGTCTCTTCCATACAGTAGTAGCATACTAGGTCATATATGGGAATAAGTGGCCATTTCTCTGGTCTCAAGGTAGATGCACTATATAAGGGGACTAAGGGTGTCCTTCTCTGGTCTATGGTAACAGACGTGTGCACTCTATATGGGATACGGGTGGTGTACGTTCCATTCTTCCTATGGTCGTCATTGTGAGCACATATAGCCGGATGTCAGGGTGCCATTCTCGTGAGTCTATCAGTAGTGCACTAGTATATAGGAAGTCAGGGCTCCATTGGCTCTGGTCTAAAGTAGTGCAACTATCTATGCGGTTAGTGGTGCAATTCTCTGTGTCCTACTAGTCTGTATATCACTATATAGGGTGCCAGCTTGTGCCAGGACTCTGAAAAAATCCCCGTCGTTCCGAGTAGATGCCATCGTTTATGGGAATCAGGGTTCCAAAAAAAAAAAGACTTCTCTTGGTCACAAACGCCCTAGAGCACTATATACGGGGAAACAATCCGGAACGGTTCCATTATCCTCTGTGTGATCTAAGGTCGGAAGGCGTTTCGTTGTGGGCCCGGTAGTATATCTGGACAGTAGTGATCGCCATATGCTCTGGTCTAAAGCGTCAGTGCGAACTACTATAGGCTGGAACTAGGGGCCCGCATTGGTGCACACACACACACTACAACGCAGTTACAAACACACACACACAGACTGTTCTGGAAAGGGTGCGCATTCGTCTGGTCTCCGAGTATAGCTTACAGAGGTATAATTACTTCCCACTGGAGGGTGGTAACCACTTTCGTGCCTTGGTCTAAAGTAGGCCCATAGTATTGGGACTCGAAAAAAATTGCCAGTTCTTCTGGTCTAGATCTAGGATGCAAAGCATATGCATACATGGTAGCGTCGAGGGTGCGGCACATAGTTCTGGTTCTAGAAGGGGAATTGCACTATTCTTATGAGGACACAGGGTGCTCCGTGTTCGTCCTGTGTGCTCCTAGAAATGTACTGTACTTTTCACTCTATGATTTCGTGGGGGTAACGAAATCTGAACAATACTCTGGACAGAAAGTGGGATGTAGTAACATGAAAAGAATATGCCTGGGAAATGTGTGGTAAGGTGCAGGTTATGTAGGTGTAGGTGTATGTAGGTGCAGGTGTATGTAGTGCTATGTGTAGGTGTGTAGGTGTATGTAGGTGTAGGTGTGTGTAGGTGTTAGGTGTAGTCTAGGTGTAGAGTGTATGTATGTGCCATGTGTATGAGGTGTAGGTTAGTAGGGTTTGGTGTAGGTGTACGAGGTCCGTAGGTGTTAAAGGTGTAGGTGTATGTAGGTGTATGTAGGTGCAGGTGTCTGGTGTGGTGTAGGTGGGGGTAAAAGGGGTGTACGTTAGGTTTTAGGTGTGGGGGTGTAGGTGTAGGGTAGGTGTATGTAGGTATGTATTTTGGGTAGTGGTAGTATACGTTGTAGGGGGAATATAGGTGGGGGTATGTAGGGTAGGGTGGTATGTAGGTGTATGGTAGAAAGTAGGTGTATGTAGGTGCAGGTGTGGTAGGTGGGGGGTATGTGGTGGTTGGTCATAAGGGTTGGGGGTAGGGTGTAATAAGGTAGTTGGTGTAGGTAGGGGAGGGGTAGGTGTAAGTGGTAGGTGTAGGTGTATGATAGGTGGGTTGGTATGTATGTGCCGGGTGTAGGGTTGTGGGGGTGTAGGTGTAGGTGTTATGAAGGTGGTAGGTGATGGAGGTGGGGTGTATGTAGGTGGTAGGTATGTGCAAGTGGTATTAGGTAACTGGGTGGTGGTATGTAGGGGTCGTGTAGGTGGGGTGTATGTCGGTGGGTATAGGTTGTAGGTGTATGTAGGGGTAGGTGGGTATGTAGGTTGTGTGTACGGTATGGGGGGGGGTAGGGTTTCAGGTGTAGTAGGTTTAGGGTATGTAGGTGTAGGTGTAAGAGGTAGTTGGTATTGGGTGTAGGTGTATGTAGTGGCAGGTGTATGTAGGTGTAGGTTGTTATTGTAGGTGTAGGGTGTTATTAGTGTTTAGGGTAGTAGGGGTAGGTTTTATGGGGTGTAGGTGTATGTAGGTTGTATGTAGGTGTAGGTTTTGTATGGTGCAGGTAGTGGGTTAGGTTGTTTGTATATAGTGTAGGGTATTTTGTTTTTGGGTAGGTGGGTAGTAGGTAGGTTTTTAGTAGTGTAGTGGTGTAGTTGTATTGTAGTTTTGTGTTTTTTTTTTATAGGTTTTGGGGGTTTTTAGGTGTAAGGTGTTGTATTTGTTTGGGTTGTGTTGTTTATGATAAGTGTAGGAAAACGTTTAGGGTTTGTGTGTTTAGGTGTTTGTAGGGGTAGGGGTTGTTAGGTGGTAGGTGTGTAGGTGGTTTTTTTTTTGTGTGGTGTGCAGGTGTATGTAGGTGTTTAGGTGTATTAGGTTTGATTTTGATAGGTTGTTGGTGTTTGTAGGTGTTTTGGTGTATGTGGGTTTTTGGTGTTTATAGGAGCAGGTGTTTTTGTGTGGAGTTAGGTGAATAGTTGGGTGTTGTGTGATATTACAAGGTGTGTAGGTATAGGGTGTTATGTAGGTGCAGGTGTGGTAGGGGTAGTTGTTTTGTTTGTGTGGTGTATGTAGGTGTAGGTGTATAAGGTGTATGTAGGTCTTGAGGTGGTGTACGTGTAAAGGTTTTTTTTAGGTGTATGTTTGTAGTGTAGGTGTTTGAGGTTGTTTTATTGTTTAGGGTTGGGGTAGGGGTTTATAGTTGGGGGGTTATGTTTTGATGTTTGGTGTATGTGTTTTGTGTATGTGGGTTAGTAGGTTTATGTAGGTGTAGGGTGTGTTTTGTTTTTTTGTTAAGGTGTAGGTGTTTGTAGTTGTTGTGTGGTTTGTTTGTTTTTGTGTATTTAGTTTTTATAGGGTAGGTTTTTTGGTTTGTAGGTAGTAGGTGTTTGTTTTTAGGTGGTTGTTTATGTTTGTTTACGGTGTTTTTAAAGTTTGTGGTTGTTTTTAGTTGTTTGTGTATTGTTAGTTGTATTTGGTTAGTGTTGTGAATGTTGGTTGTAGGTGTTTTTTAAGTGTTTTGTGGGTTTTTTGTAATTGTTGTTTGTACGTTTAGTATGTATTTGGGTTTAGGATAGGTTTAGTAGGGTATGTAGGTGTTTGTTTCGTTGTAGTTTAGGGTCTTAGGGTAGGTTAGTATGAGGTTTGTTTGTATTTGGTTGCTCTTAGTGTGGTGGGTTGTAAGGGTTGTTCTTATAGGTTTAGGTGGATGTTTTTAGGTGTAGGGGGGTAGTGTATTAAAGGTTTAGTTTTTTAGGTTACGTTTATGTGTATGTAGTTGGAGTGTGTATAGTTGGTGTATGTTTTTTTTGTGGTTTATATGTGTAGGGTTAGGTTTGTAGGTGTAGTATGTAGGGGGGGAGGTTTAAGGGTGTTTTTGGTGTTTTAGTGTATGGGGGGTGGGGTTCATATGCAGGTTAGGTTTTGGGTGGTGTTGGTTTTAGGTTTTTGTGTTTTTTTTTTAGGAGTAGGTTGATTTTGGTTGTTAGCAGTTGTCGGGTTGCTGTAAATGTAGTGTAGGTATAGGTGTAGGTTTTAGAGTGTAGGTTGTTATGCTTGGGGGGTTAGCGGCGGTGTTTAGGTAGAGTTGATTATTGGTTTATGTTGTGGGGGATTAGTACTTTGGGGTTTTATTGTAATTGGTTTGGGTGCCTGTGGGGGGAAGTATGTTTGTTCCTTTTTTTGCGGTTGTAGTTGGGGCACGGATGTTAGGGGTTTTTTATTTTTTCTTTGTATTTTTTTTTTTTTCTGTTTTGGCTTGGTGAGTTTAGAGTTCGTTTGCTTTAGTGGGGTGGGGTTTTGTTTGGGGAAGTGTAAGGGGTGGTGGTTATTTTTGGGGTTTGTACCTTTTGGTGTTGGGTGCATGAATTTTAGTAAATCATGGTAACGGGGGGTTTTGGTCCTCTGGGTGTGTTATTGTTTGAGCTTTGGAAGCTACAGTTTTGTAGTTTTAGGTAGTATTTGTTTTGTAGTTTAGTTAGTTTTTTTGTGGTTTTTTGTTGAATTTCGATTGTTGTTTCTTGTGTTTTAGTGGCGGTATTTTTAGGTTTATAGGGTTTGATTTTTAAATTAGTTTTGTGGGGTGGTTTTGGTTTTTTTGTGTGGTTTTGCTTTGGATTAGCCAGTGGCTTAGGGGTGAAGGTTGGTTAAGGGTTAGGTGGGTCGGAGCTTGGTTGGTGGGTGGTTTTTTAGGTTTGGTGGGTTTGTATTTGTGTAAGGTTTGTTTGTATTGTTCCTGTGATGTTTTTGGTTGTTTGTTAGTAGGGGTAAAAGGTGTGGTCATTGAGTTTTATTGTAATTGGGGGTTGGTGTATTTGGTTGTGTAATAGTGATATGTGGGGTTTTTTTGTGTTATGGTGCAGGTTGTGGTGTAGGTGTATTAGAAGTTAGGTGTAGGTGTGATTTTTTTTTGTGTTAGGTTTGTAGTTTGCTTGTTAGTTATTTTCAGTTTAATTGGGTGGAATTTTGTGGGTAGGGGTAGGTTTGTAGTGTTAGTTTAGGTGTTAGGTTTTGGGGTTGTAGGTTTTTGTTTATTTTAGTTTTAAAGGTTTGTATTATGTAGGTGTTTTGGGTGTTTTGTGGGTGTTTGTCTGTGTTGTGAGATGGTGGTGTATGTGTATGTTGGTGTGTACATTGTTTTTGTAGTTTAGAGAGGGTTATTGGTTTATAAGGTGTTAGTGGAGTTAGTAGGTGCAGGTGTATGTGTTGTGTAGTGAGGTATGTTAGGGTATGTTGGGTGTTGGGTGTAGGTGTTTGTTTTATGTAGGGTTATTTAGGGTGAGGTGGTGTTTGGTGTAGGTTAGGTTTGTGGTTTTGGGTGTTTGTTTAGTGGTAGGGGTAATTTGGTGTTTGTTAGTGTATGTTTTTTTAGAGTGTAGGTTTGTTAGGGTATTTTAGTGGGTTATTTAGGTGTAGGTGTTGTTTGTGAGGTTTTTTTTTGTAGTTTATAAGTTTAGTTTTGTATGTGGGTTATTTAGGTTAGGTGTATGTTTGGTGTAGGTTTTTTTTTTTGTTTTGATAGTAGTGGGTAGGTGTAGTGGTATTTTGGTGTAGTTTTGTTTGGTGTATTGTTCGAGTTTTTTTTGTGGTTAGTGTAGGTGTATGTTTGGTGTAGGTTATTTAGTGTTAGGGTGTTTGTTTGTTTGGTGTTTTTTGTTTGTTTGGGGGGGGTTGTTTTAAGGTGTGTTGGTTAAGTTTTGGTGTAAGGTTAGGTGTTGGGGGGGTAGGGGTTTGTTTTGTTGGGTTTTTTGTAGGTGTTTTTGTGTTTTGTTTTTGTGTTTGTTTTGTGGTTGTGGTTTTTTGTTTTTTTTGTTGGTAGGTTGTAGGGTTTAGTTATTTGTTGTTTGTTTTAGTGTAATGTAGGTTTAGGTTTTGGGGGGGTGGGTGTTTTGTTTGGGTGTTGTTGTTTTTAGGTTGTTTTAGGTTTTTGGTAGGTGTTTTTTTACTTTGTTTTTTTAGGTTGTTTGTTTGTTTTGGGTTGTTATTTTTTAGTGTTTTTTTTTTTTTTTTGGGGTTTGTTTTATTTTAGGTGTATGTTTTTTGGGTTGTTTTTGTTGTTTTTTTTTTTGTTGTTTTTTGTTTTGTATTTTTAGTTTTTGTTTTTTTTTTTTTTAGTTGTTTTTTTTGTATGTGGGGGGTGGTTTTTTTAGGTTTGGGGTTTTTGTGTTTTTAGGTTGTTTTTTTGTTTAGGTGGGTTGTAGGTGTTAGGGTTGTTTTTTTAGTAGGTTTGTTAGGGGTAAATTTTTGTTGTGTATTTAGGTGTAGTTTATGTAGGTGTGGTGTTTAGTTTTTTTTTATATATTTGTGTTTGTAGTATTTTAGTGTTGGTTTGTTGGTTTTTGGATGTTTTGGGTTGTTTGTATTTGTTGGTTTTTTTTAGGTGTAGGTGTTTTTTGGTGTTAGGGATTTTTATAGGTTTTTTTTTTGTATTTGGTTTTTTTGTTTTTTGTTTTGTTTTTGTTGTTTGTGGGGTTTTTTTTTTTTGTTTAGGTGTAGGTGTTTTTGTTTGGGTTGGTTTTAAGTATAATTTTTTGTTTTGTGTATGGGGTGTTTTTTTGGTTTGTTAGGTTTTTTTTTTGTTGTTTTTGTTTTTTGTATTTTTTGGTTTTTTGTTTTTTTTTGTTTTGTTTTTTATTTGGTTGTTGTTGTTGGTTATGGTTTTTTAGGTTTGTTTTTTGGATAGTTTTTTTTGGTTGTTTATTTTTGTGTAATTTTTTTTTGTTTTTTTTTTTTTGTGTTTTAGGGGTTTGTGTTGTTTGTTTTTTTGTTTTTGGTGTTTTTAGGGTTGAGTTTGGGAGTTTATGTTAAATTTTGTGTTTTGTTTGGTGGTGTTTGGTTTTTTTTTTGTTTTTTTTAGGTGGTTGTGTTTTTAGGTGTATGTTTTTTTTTTTTTATTTTAGGTTTAGTAGGTTGTAGGTGTTTTTGGTTTAGGTTTTATTTGTTGGTTTAGTTGGTGTGTTTTTTGGTTTTAGGGTTTTTTTTTAGGGTTTGTTTTGTTTTTATTTGTTGGTTTTAGGTTATGTAGGTTTTAGGTTTTTTTTGTTTTGTGTTTTTTGGGGGTTTTTTTTTGTGTTAGGTTTTTTTTTTTGTAGGTTAGGTGTATGTTTGTTGGAGGGTGTTTGTGTAGGTTTTTTTATTTAGGTGCTTTTGGTTTAAGTGTTTTTTTTTTTTTTTTATTTTAGTGTTTGTTGGTTTTTGTATGTTTTTTATGTTTTTTGGGTGGGTTGTAGTAGGTGCAGGGTATTGTAGGTGTAGTTTTTTGTAGTTTTTGTAATTTTTTGTGTTGTATGTTTTGTGGTGGTGTATGTTTTTTTTTGGCTTGGTTTTTTTTTTTTTGTTTGTTTTTGTTTTTTGGGTGTTTTGTTGTTTTTTTGTTTTTTTTTTTTAGTTTTTTTTTTGTTTTTTTTTTTTGTTTTTGTTTGTTTTAGAGTGTATGTGTATTTTTTGTTTATTGTTTATAGGTTTTAGGTTGTGTGGTTTTTTAGTTTTTATTGTTTACAGTTTTGTTAGTTGTTGGTTTTTGTTTTTTGTTTTTTTTTTTGGTTTTTTTGTTGGGGTATGTAGGTGTCGTTTGTTTTTTTGGTGTTTTGTTGGTGTTAGGTTTTTTTTTGGGGGTGTTTTTTTTTATTTTTTTTTTTTATTGTTTTGGTTTGTGTGTTTTTTTGTTGTTTGTGGTTTTTAGGTTTTTTTTTTTTTGTGTTTTGTGGTTTGTTAGTTGTTAGTAGGTGGTGTATTTAGGGGTTTTTGGGTGTTTTTTTGTATGTAGGTGAGGTTTTTTTTTTTGTTTTGTTAGGTTTTTTTTTGTTTTATAGGTTTTGGTGTTTTTTTGTTTATGTAGGGTAATAGTGGTTTGTTGGTTATTTTTTTTTTGTTGTAGGTGTGGTTTAGTTGGGTGTAGGTTTAGTGGTTTTTGTTGTTGGTTTGTTTAGTATTGTTTAGGTTTTTTGGTGGTTTATGTTTTTTTTTGTTTGTTTTTTGTTGGTTTAGGTTTTTGGAGGTTTTTTGGTTTGTATAGGTTAAGTTTATGTTTTTTGTGTTTGTTTTTGGGGGTTGTTGTTTGGGGTATTGTAGGTGTTTTTGGGGTGTATTAGTTTTAGTTTTATGTTGTGGTGTGGTGTAGGGGGGGTTTTTTGTTTGTAGGGGTAGTTGGGTATGTATTGTAGGTGTAGTTAGTTGTTTGTTTTTTTGGTTTGTGGGTATTTAGGGGTTTTTTGTTTTTGGTAGGTGTTGGGTGTATGTTATGTTTGGTAGGTGGTTAGTTTTTTTGTGTTTTTTTTTTTAGGGTTTTTTAGGTTTTTTTTTTAGTGTAGTTTTTTTTTTTTTGAGGTTTTTTAATGTTTTGGGGTTTTGTTTTTTTTTTTTGTTTTTTTTTGTTTTTTTTTGGTTGTAGGTTGTGGGTAGGGATTTTTTTTATTTTTTTTTTTTGTTTTGTTTTTTTGTTGTTTTGGTAGGTGTTTTTGTAGGTGTTAATGTTTTGGGTTTTTTTTTTGGTTGTGGGTGTTTTTTTTTTTTGTTTGTTTTTGGTGTTTTTTTATTGTATTAGGTTTTTGTTTTTTGTTATTTTTTGTTTGTTTTTTTAGGGGTTTGTTTATTTTGTGTTTTGTTTTGGTTAATGTAGGTGTAGGTTTGTGGGTGTTTTTATGTAAGTTTTTGGTTTTTTAGGTGGGTTAGGTTGGTTTTTGTTTTTTTTTTGTGTTTTTTTTTTCTTTTACGGGTTTGGTTAGAATTTTTTTTTTTGGGTTTTTTTTAGGTGTATTTTTTTGTTTGTTATTTTGGTGTTATTGGTTTTGTTTTTAGTGTGTTTGGAGTGTTGGGGGTTTTTTTTTGTAGGTGTTTTTTTTGGTTTGGTGTTTTGTTTGTAGGTGTTGGTTATTTTTTTTAGTTGTAGGTTTTTTTGGTATTTTTTTGGGTGTTTTTTTTTTTTTTTGGTGTTTGGTTGTTGGTTTTAGGGGTTTTTTTTTTGTAGGGGTTTTGGGTAGTTGTGGGTTTTTGTATTTTTTTGTTTGGTTTTTTTTGGGTTTTTTTTTTTTTTTTTTAGGTAGGTTGTTTTTGGTGGGGTTTAGTGTAGTTTTTTGTAGGGTTGTTGTTTGGTGTTTGTTGTTTGTTTTTGGGGTTATTTGGTTTTTTTTTAGTAGTTTTTTTTTTTTTGGATTTTTGTGTAGGGTATTTTTGTTTTTTTTGTTAGTTTTTTTTTTTTTTTTGGTTGTTTAGGTTAGGTGTTTTGTTTTTTTTGTTTTTGTTTTGTTTTTTTTATTTAGTTTTTTTTTTTTTTTTTTTGTGGTTTTTTTTTTTTTTTTGTGTTTTTGTTTTTTTTGTAGGGGGTGTAGGTTTTTGGTTGGTTAGGTTTTTTTTTTTTTTGTTTTTTATTTTTTTTATGTGTTATGGTAGTTTGTGGGGTTAGGTGTTTGTTTTTTTTTTTTTTTTTTTTTTGTCGTATTTTTTGTTGGTTAGGTTTTTTTTTTTGTTTTTTTTTTAGGTTTTTAGATTTATTTTAGGTTTTTTTTTGTAGGTTATTTGTATTTTAGGTTTTTGTTTTTGGTTTTTAGTTGTTTTTTTTTTTTTTTGTTGTTGGTGGGTTTTTTTGTTTTTTGGGGTTTTTTGTTAGGGTTTGTGTTGTTTTTTTTTTTAGGTTTTTTTTTTTGTTTTTTTTGGGTTGGGTGTTTGGTGGGGGTTTTTTTTTTTTTTTTGTAGGTATTGTTGTAGTTGTAGTTAGGGTTTAGGGGTGGTTTGGTTTTTTTTAGGTGTTTTTTTAGTGTTTTGTTTAGGGGTTTTTTTTTTTTATTTTGTGTTTTTTTTTGTTTAGGTTAGTTTTGTTTTTAGGGTTTGGTGTTTTTTTTTTTTTTTTTTGTTTTTTTTTAGGTTTATGTAGGTTGGTGTCTTTATTTTTTTTTTGTATTTAGTTGTTTGTAGGTTTTTTTTTTTTTTTGTTTGTAGTTTGTGTGTAGGTTTGTTTTTTTTTTTGTAGTATGTTGTGATGGGGGGTTTGTTTTTAGGTATTTTTTTTTGGTTTTTATTTTTTTTGTTTTTTTGTTACTTTTTGTTTTTTGTTTTTTTGTTTTAGGGTGTTTTGTAGTTGTTGGTTTTTTTTTTTTTTTTTACGGTGTAGTTTTTGTTAGTGTTTTTTTTTTGTTTGTTTATTTATTGTGTTTGGTTTTTTAGTTTGTGTTTTGGTGGTTATGTTTTTTAGGTGTTTTTGGGGTTTTTGGTTTTAGTAGGTGTTTTTTTTTTAGGTTTATTTTTGTATGTTGTTGGGGTTTGGTGTTGTTAGGTTTTTATTGGTAGTAGTGTTGGTTTGTGTGGGTGTGTTTGTAGGTTTTTAGGTATGTAGGTGTAGGTGGTTTTATTTGTTTTTTTGTTGTGTGGTTTTTTTTTGTTTTTATGGTTGTTTTGTAGGTGTTTTTTTTGTTTTTGGGTTTGTTTTTTATTTAGTTTTTGTAGTGGGTGTATGTTTTTTTAAAGTTTGTGTTGTTTTGTAGTGTTTATTGTTTTTTTTTTTGTAGTCGTTTTTTTGTAGTTTGTTTTTTGGGTGTTAGTTGTTTGTGTTTGGTTTGTAGATAGTTTGGTAGTTATGTTGTGTTTTTAGGTTAGTGTTGCATGGTATATTAGGTTAGGTTTGGTTAGTTTTGTTTTGTTTATGTTAGGTGTTAGTTTTTTTTTTTTAGTGGGTGTTTGTTGGGGTGTAGTTGTTTTTTTTTGTTTTTTGGGTGTGTTTATGTTTAGTTTGTTGTGGTTTGTGGGGGAGGTTTTTTTATGTGTTTTTGTTGTAGTTTTTTGTGTGTGTGGGTGTTTTTAGGTGTTTTTGGGTGTGTTTGTCAGGTTGTGGTGTTTTTGTAGTGTGGGTTTTTGTAGGTTTTGTTTTTTGGTTTTTTTGTAGTTTTTGTTGGTGTTTGTGTAGTGTAGGGGTTTAGTGTTTGTAGTTTGTAGGTTTTTTGGGGTTTTTTTGTGTAGTTTTTTTTTGTAGGTGGGTTGTATTTGTAGTTTTTTGTTTTTGGTATTAGGTTTTTGGGTTGTATTTTGTGTTTTTTATGAGGTGTAGGGTTTTGGTGGGGGTGGGTAGGTTTATTTGTTTTTTTGTTTAAGTTTTTTTTTTAGGTTTTTGTAGTTGTATTTTTGTTTGTTGGTTAATGTGGATTTTTTTTTTGTAGTTTTAGTTTAGGTTAGTGTTGTTTTTTTTTTTTTGTATTTTGTTTTGTTTGGGTTTTTTATTTTTGGTGTTGTAGGTGTAGGTGTATGTAGGTGTTAGGTTTTTTTAGGTTTTTTTTTTTTAGTTGTATGTTTTTTTAGTTTATTTGTTGTTGTTGTATGGTTTTGTTTTTTTGTTGTTTGTTGGTTGGTTTATTTTTGTTTAGGTTGTTTTTGTAGTGTTTGGTTTGATGTTGTAGGTTAAGGTGTTGTAGGTGTTATGTAGGTGTAGGTGTTTTTAGGTGTTTTTTTGTTTGTTGGTTTTTTTTTTTTTTTTGTTGTGTAGGTGTTGTGTTGTTTTAGTTTGTTTTTTTAGTTGTTAGTTTGTAGGTTTAGGTGTTTTTTTAGGTGTTATGTTTTTTTTGGTTTATTATTTAGGTGGTTTTTTTTGGTGGTTAGGTGGGTAGGTGGTAGTAGGTGGGGGTTAAAGTGGTGTTTTGTATTGTAGGTGGGGTGGTTAAGTAGGTGTTGTGAGGTTAGGTGTATTTTTGTTTTTTGTTTTTAGTTTGTTGTATTTTGTGGTATTGTTTGGTTTTTTTATAGTGTAGTTGGGGTTTTAGGTGTGTTTGGGGTATTGGGTTGTTTGGAGTGTATTGTGAGTAGGTGGTTTTAGTGTTGTAGTTGGTAGGTTTATTGGTGTAGGTGTATTTACTGTAGGTTTTTGTGGTTTTGTGTTTGGTTGTAGGTTATTTGTTTAGGTGTAGTGTTTTTATTTAGTTGTTTTGTTTTTTTTGTTTGTATGTTTTTAGGTGGTTGAGGTTTTGTAGGGTGGTAGGTGTAGGTTTAGGTTTTAGGTGTAGTTGTAGGTGTTTGTTTGGGGTTTTTTTGGGTATGTGGGTTTTTGTTTCTGGTAGGTGTATATGTGTGTAGGTTAGTTAGGGTGTTTGTTTATGTTTTGTTGTAGGTGTTTTTGGTGTAAGGACTTTTTAGGTTGTAGGTGGTTGTAGGGTGTTGGTTGCTTATGTAGTAGGTTTGTAAGGTAGGTGTAGGTAGTAGGTTTGTTTAGGTGTAGGTGGTGTGGTGTTTGTGTTGTGTAGGTGTAGTTTGTGGTTTAGGTGTAAGGTGTTTGTAGGTTGTTTGTGGGGTTTGTGTGGGTGGGTTGTAGGTGGTTTAGGTGTAGGGTTGTTGTGGTGGTGTAGGTGTATTGGTACGTGTTAGGTTTTTTGTTTTGTTTTTTAGGGTGGGTGTTTTAGGTTTATGGTGTTTAGTAGGTTTTAGGGGTTGTGGGTGTTGTGTTATGTAAGTGGTGGGTGTAGGTAGGTTTTGTTGTATGTGTTGTTTAAGTATGTGTATGTAGGTTTGTGGTTTTTTGTGTTGGTTTAGTGCAGGGGTTATTTTTTTGTAGGTGTATGTAGGTGTTGGTGTAATGTAGTTGTTTGTATGTTGTTAGTTTATGTTGGTTTTTAGGTGTATTGTGTTGAGGTTGTTGTAGGTGTAGGGGTTTTTGGTGTATGTAGTTACGGTGTTATTTTGGGTGTAGTGTTAGTATTTTGTTGGTTATTTTTAGTTGTAGGTGTGGTTGTAGTGTAGTTGGTTTTGGTGTATGTTTTGTGTTAGTGTTTTTTGGTTGGTTTGTTTGTGTTTTTTAAGGTGTTAGGTTTTGTTGTAGTTTTTGTTAGGTTATGTAGGGTATGTTTGTTGAAAGGTGTTTGTAGGGTTAGGTTTTTTTGCGGTTAAGTGCTGATGTGGGGTGAGTAGGTTTGTTTTTTTGGGTGTAGTTTTAAAGTTTGTGGGTTTAGGGGTGATTTAGGTGTTGGTTGTTTGTTTTTTGTTGGTATTAGGTGTTTGTGTATGTAATTGTTTTATGGTGGTGTTAGTGTATGTTTTGTGCTAGGGGTTTTGTAGTTATTGATTTGTTTGTGTGTATAATGTAGTTGGTATATTGGTTAGTTTGGTTTTATATAGTTGTTGGTGTATGTAGGGGTAGGTGTTGTAGGTAATAGTTGTTTTAGGTGCAGGTGTTATATTAGTTGTTGGTAAGTTTTTTTATGTGTTCTGTAGTTGTAGGTTTAGATTTATTGTTTGTTAGTTGGCGTTTTGTGTATGTAGGTTTTGTTGCGCATGTTTAGGTCGGTGTAGGTGTATGTCCTTTTTTGGGTGTTTAGGTGTTATGTGTAGTAGGATTAGGTGTGTATGTTTGTTTTTATAGTTGTATTGTGTTGTGGGTGGGTTTATGGAGGTGGGGTTCCCTAGTGGTTTTGGTGATGAGTTTAGTAAGGTGTATGTTTCATTTGGGTGCAGGGTGTTTTGTGTAGGTGTAGGTTATGTCTTATTGGTGTATGTGGTGTTTGTGTAGTGAGGTTTATGTGTTATAGGGTAGGTGTATGTAGTGTAGGTGTATGTTTTAACAGTAGGTGTATGTTATGTAAAAAATCAGGTGTAGTGGTGCAGGTGTAAATGTAGTGTGAGTTGGAAGTGGAGGTAGTGTAATTTATGTTATGAGTTTGTTGTATACGGTGTTTTTTAGTAGGTGTAGGAGTCTGCAGGTAGTTTGTAGTGTGGTTCTGTAGGCATGTTGGTGTTAGTTTTGTTGTTGTTTTTGTAGCCTAGGGTTTTTGTTGTAGGTGTAGGTGTAGGTTTAGGTTAGGTGGAGGTTATTTTGTTTCAGTTTTGTAGTAGTAGGTGTATGTGGTGTTTGTATTTGTTAGGTGGTGTTTAGGTTTTAGTTTTATTTATGTGAGTTCGTTTCTTATTGTACGTTTGGGTTGTGTATGGGTGTATGTGAGGTTGTAGTGAGTGTTGTATTGCGGTGTAGTTAGGTGTAGGTTTATATGTGTTTGTAAGGTGTATGTTGATGTAGGTGTATGTAGGTTAGGCGATAGGCTATGGGTAGGTGGGGTGTATTTAGGGTTTGGGATAGTTTATTTTCAGGTTATATGTAGGTGTAGGGTGTGTTTGGTTTTTGTAGTTTAGTTTTTTGTTACTGTTTGGTTTTGTGTGTTGGGGCAGGTGGGGGTTAGGTTTGGTTGTGTGGTGTAGGTGTATGTAGGTGTTTTTAAAAGAGTAGTTTAGGTTAGGTGTAGGTGTATGTAGGTTTTATGGTGTATTTAGTTGTAGTAGATGTTTTTAGGTGTATGTAGGGTATGTGTATGTAGGTGTATGTACAGTGTAGGTTTACCATATGTTGTTGGTGTATGTTTTTTATGTTGTTTTGAATGTATAGATTGTAGGGGTAGTAGGGTAGGTGATATAGGTGCAGGTGTTGTAGGGTGTATGTAGTTGTTTAAGGTGTTTGAGTTGTGGTGTATGTAGCCCCGTAAGGTGTATGTTTTTTGTGTGTTGTTTGTAGGTGTTGTATATTGGTGCAGCGTGTATGGGGGTTGGTTTTGTAGGGTGTTGGTGTAATAGGTGTAGGTGATATGTAGTTGTAGGTGGGTAGTATGGTGTTTTTAGGTGTTATTGTTCTGTGTATTGTAGGTGGAGTGTATTGTAGGGGTAGGTTGTATGTAGGTGTTTTTATGTAGGTGCAGGTTTGTGTATAGTTGCAGGTTTTTGTGTAGGGTGGTTTGTGGTAGTTTAGGTGTATGTTGTTGTAGCGTTATGTATCATTGTAGGTGTAGTAGGTGTAGGTTTGTTTTACATTTATTTAATGTGTAGGTTTGTATGGTAGGTGTAGTAAATGTAAGGCTGTAGCGTGTAGTTTAGTTAAAGTGTATGTAGAGTAATTGTAGGTGTAGGTGTATTTTGTCATGTGTGTAGGTGTATGTGTGTTGTTGGTGGTAGTTGTTAATGTTTTTGTCTGTATTTGCAGGTGTATGTAGGTGTAGGTGTATGTTAGCGTAGGGGTATGTAGGTGTTAGGTATTTAGGTGCAGGTGTATATAGGTGTAGTGTATGTAGGTGGTTTTGTATGTAGTTGTATTTCATAGGTGTAGTTGTATGTAGGTGTTTGGTGTTGTAGGTTGCAGGTTATATGTAGGTGTATGTAGGTGTATGTAGGGGTAGAGTGTATGTAAATGTAGTGTATGTAGTTAGGTTTTGTTAGGATTTGTATTTTTTGTTTTTAGTTGTGCGTTTTTTTTTTATGTAGGTGTAAGTAAGTTAGGATTTTGGTAGGTTTAAGTGTATGTTTTTTTAGGTGTATGTTTTTGCAGGTGTATATAGTCAGCAGGTGTATGTAGGTGTAGGTGTGTGTAGGTGTAGGGTATATAGGTGTAGTGTATATAGGTGTAGGCTGAGGTAGGGGCTCGGTTATATAGGTGTATGTAGGGTAGGTGTCTTTGTATGTCGGTGTTATGCAGGTAGGTGTATATAGTTGTAGGTGTATGTAGGTGTAGGTTGTATATCAGGGTAGTAGGTGAGGTGTATATAGTGTGGTGTATGTAAACTACGTTCAAAAGGTTGGGGGTCACCTGAAATATCAGTGTTCGAAAGAAATAAAAGTTTTGTCCCTTAAAATAACATCAAAGATCAGAAATACAGTGAGACATTGTAATGTTGTAAATGGTATGTAGCTGGAAGACCGGCTGATTTTTATGACTATCTACATAAGGTCCGTACAGCGGCCATTATTCAGCAACCATCAGTCCGGTGTTCCAATGGCACGTTGTGTTTTGCTATCCAAGTTTATCATTGTTAAAAGGCTAATTGATCATTAGAAAACACTTTCTTGCAATTGTTAGACCACAGCTGAAAACTGTTGTGCTGATTAAAGAAGCAATAATTCTGGCCTTCTTGAGGACTAGTTGAGTATACTGGAGCATACAGCAATGGTGGGTCCGATTACAGGCTCAAAATGGCCAGAAAACAAATAACTTCTTCTGAAAACCGTCCGGTCTATTCGTGTTCTGAGAAATGAAGGCTATTCAATGCGAGAAATGCCCAAGGAAACTGAAGCACTCTGTAACAACCGCTGTGTACTACTCCCTTCACAGAACAGCAGCCAAACTGGCGCTCTAACCAGAATAGAAAGAGGGAAAAGTGGGGGGTTTTGGGGAGGCCCGGTGCACAACTGAAGCAAGAGGACTTAGTTCGTAGAAACAGGACGACTCACCGGTTCCTCCAACTGGCAGCTCCATAAATAGTACCCGCAAAAACAACCAGTCTCAAACGTCAAACAGCGAAGACGGCGGACTCCGGGGATGCCTGACCTCATAGGCAGAGTTGCCAAAGGAAAAATTCCAATATCTCAGATTGCCCATCTTTAATCTTTATTTTTTATGCCAGTCTGAGATAGTGCTTCTTTATTTACAGTGGTGAATGGGATGGCGAATTAATTACTGGTTGAGCTACATGTAGTTCACTACGACCCCAAGACTGCACACACCAATCCTGGTGCTAATATACCTAACTCATGATTCTGACTAAATGATCTATAATATGCCAGGATATCATTAAGATGGTTGTGATTCTGACTAAGCCTACATTCAACAAACAGAATTCCCCCAGAACATTCAGGGGCAAGAGGTAGTGCTAACTGTCTCTCACACACCCACACAGTGGACCGTACATAGATTTCCAATATAAGTGCAACACTAAAACTCTTTCCATTCCAGCCAGGGGGTTAGCGTTATGGTCTGCATCTGATATGGTCTTGTTCGGCCAACCACATCACCCAATCCTCTGGGTGTTCTGAAGCTTGTTACTGAGATGAGATGTATGATGTGGTTTTAGCATCTGTGCTGAAAAACACAAACTCCATAAAACAAGAGAGACAGACAGGGAGAGAGAGAGTGAGAGGCAGACAGAGAGAGAGAGAGAGAAGAGGAGAGGGGGAGAGCGAGAGAGAGAGAGAGAGAGAGCAGAGACAGAGAGATAGAGAGAGAGACAGAGAGGGGGAGAGAGAAAGAGAGAGAGAGAGACGAGAGAGAGAGGAGAGAGAGAGACGATGAGAGAGAGAGGGAGCATGCCGAGAAGAGAGAGGAGAGAGAGAGGACGAGAGAGAGAGGGGAGAGGAGAGAGAGAGAGAGAGAGAGAGACGCGGTGAGAGAGAGAGATGAGAGAATGAGAGAGAGAGAGAAGAGAGGAGAGAGAGAGATGCCGTGTGACACAGAATAATAAACTGAGAACGAGGACTACTGATCTAACTTCGGTACGAGGGACTAAAAGTAACCTTGAGAACATGGACCTACGTTAACCTATGAACAGGACTACGGTACCATTGAAACAGGACTACTGTAACTTTGAACAGGACAACTGTAACATTGAACAGGACTACTGTACCATGAACAAGGGACTAGTGTACCTTTGTAAACATGGGAATACTAACCTCGAACAGGACTACTGTAACCTTGAACAGGACTACTGGAACTTCGAAACAGGACTACTGTAACCTTGAACAGGACTACTGGCAACCTTGAACAGTAATATGCATGTAACCTTAAACATGACTGCTGTAACTCTTGAACATGCACCACTGTAACTTGTGAACAGGACTACTGTAACTTGAACAGGACCTACTGTAACATTGAACAGGACTACGTAACCATTGAACAGGATGCTGTAAATTTTAACAGGGACTGCTGTTAACTTTGAACAGAAATACTGTGAACCTTGAACAGGACCACTGTAACCTTGAACAGGACTACTGTAAACTGAACAGGACTACTGTAACTGAACAGGACTTACTGAACCTGAACAGGACTACTGGTTATATCCACTGCCTGAGCTGCGACTGTGAAGCTTTAAACCTTGACAGGAAAAAACCTGAAGAAAAGTAACCTTGAAAGTTTTAACCTGAAGTACTCTTAATTTGAAAGGTCGAAACGAAAGAACGAACTTGAAAGGATATGGATTAAAAGGGTGCTGTAAAAAAAATTTTACTTGACACCCTAGAACCCTGAAAAGAATGGTTGAAATGAGTCTGAATTGAAGGAATACTGTAACCTTGAAGGACACAAACCCAACAAAACACTAACCTTAAACAACTTTTTAACCCACACACAACCCCCAACAATACAACCTAAAAAAGGGGTATTAACCAAAAAAATAATGACCAAAAGGGACTCTGTAACTTGAAAAAATATTAATTGAAAATACAACCCTTTAAAAGGCTCCGGGGAACTTGAAAGGAAGAAGAAAGGGAAAAGGGAAAAGGAGCGCGAGGAAAGGCCACAAAGGGGACGGGGGAGGGGACAAGGAAAAGGGAAGAAAAGGTTTTTAAAGGGGAGGGAGGACCCGGAAAAAGGAAAACAAGGAGAAGACGGGCCCCGGGGAGGGTGGGGGGAGGGGTGGACGAACCAAGACAAGAAGGAAAAGGGGGAAGGAAGGGGGGGGGAATGGGCCCCCAAAAAGGGAAAGGGGAGGAAAGGAGAGGAATTTTGGGAAAAAGGGGAAAGGGGGAGGAAAGGAGAGGGTGAGGGGAAAGGAAAAAATGGGAATTTGGGAAGGAGAGAAAAGGGGAAAAGGGAGAGGAAAAAAAAAAAAAAACAACAATAAAAAAAACAAAAACAAAAAAAAAAAAAAAAAAAAAACCAAAAGCGGGGTTTTTTTATTGAACAAAGAAAAAAAAGAAAAGAAAAAAAAAAAAAAAAAAGGGGAAAAAAGAAGAAAAAAAAACGGAGGGGGAGAATGAGAGAAGAGAGAGAAGAGGGAGAAAAATAGAAAAAGGAGAGAGGGGGAGGAAGAATTAAAAAGGTCTGAGGTAATCTCCCTTTGGCGTAAAACCCGGGAACCCTGGACCCCCATCCTACAAGAACTTGAAAGGGATGGACCCTGGTTCCCTTATTTTACAGAGGCTGGTTCCAACCCCAAACTACAGGTGTGAAAAGGAAGGGGACTCAGAGCCTAGAAACCCTAACCCACCTATTAAATAAAAATTTAACATTGGCTAGAAATTCTAAGGAAAAATCTCAACAGAAAAAAATTTTCCTCGGTGTGCCCCTAATCCCCCCACTAGAATCCCCAATTTTAATAAAGACACTTCCCCATCCTGGGGGGGGGAAATCAATATTTCCGGGCCCCAGGGACAGACGTCGGGGGGAAACCTTCCGAAGGGGACAAAAACGACACCTCAGCACACAGGGGGACAAACCCCCACCGGGAGGGGAATCATTCCCCCCCCCCTATGCCCCCCTAGGCAAAACTACGACAACAAAACCAAAAAAAACGGTCACAATCCTGAGCTCTTTCGCACGCTGGTATGACATAGTCAAGGGTAGGTTCGGGGGACTCCTAGGGTAGGACACTATAGCTCACTCTTCTCAGTATACTCCCGAGTGGGTTGCGTGGTCTAACCCACTAGTACTTGCCACTAGAGATCCGGTTTCGAATCCGGGCTCTGTCGTACCCCGGCCCGCGAGGAACCCAGGGGCGGCCCCAAAATTGTCAGGGTAGGGAGGGAATGGGGAAAGGAAATGTACCAGTGGAGAGCAGGGCTTTTTGCAAGCCGTGTTGGGGGTTGAAATTATCGCCAAACTGTAAGTCCTCGGATAAAGCTTTGCAAATTAGTAAATGTACTGTAACCATTTTACCCCGGCCTAAACCCCAGAGCCTCAGAGCGCACAGTCGCCCTGCCCCCCTATCAGACACAGAAAAAATCCAGTTATTGAACAGAGAATATCAATCATGGGGCACCCAAAGCCAAAAAAACTAATTTTTGTTAAGAATGCATAGAGGAAAAGGAAAATGGGTTGAAACTCCCAAAAAGCAAATGGGCAACAAAAATGAAATTTCCCTTTTGAAACTTCCCCTGGACAAACATTCCACTGTAATAGGAAGGGTAAATTTGGGCAGTGAAAACCAAAACAGTATTTTTGACCTCTCAGCTCCCTATCAATTCAAAAAATCCAAAAAAAAACAAAGAAATTAAAAAAAAAAGACAAAGGTTTTGAGAAATGAAAAAATTTGGGGAAAAAAGGGAAAAACCACCCAAACCAAAAACTAGGCCCCAGAAAACCGAGCTACGCCTAACTATGGAAATCCAAAAAACAATACGAATACACTACGAAAAAAAAAAAAAACCCGGTCAAAAATCAGTTTCAATGTAATGGAACCATAGATCAACCATTCTGGAAAAGGAAAAAACTAAAAAAAACAAAAAACACAAAAGTTATCTCTGTACTCAAAGGAGAGAAAGGCGCTTGTAACGCCAGGGTATGGTTGCCCCCGGGGGCCACCCAACGTAAAAAAGTATGCAAAGACTGTAAGTCCTTTTGGGTAAAAGCGTTGGGAAAAGGTATTATTATATTAAATTTTCTCCCAAAAGGAGATGTAGGGTAAACCCCTTCTCAATCTTTTTTGGCCCTATAAAAAAAGGAAAAAAAAGCAAAAAATAACATTATCAAATTTCAAATTTAAACAAAATATTAAGACCACCCAAACCCCTGGATTCCAATTACATTAAACACTAAGGGCAAAATACAAAACCCCCCAACCCAAAGGCTGGGTGTTGATGGTATCCTCAATTAAATGAAAAATATAGACCAAAATTCCAAATTTGGTATACAAAACCCTTAAAATCTCCCTTAGCTTGCTCTTCCCCATTTTTTGGAACCAAGGATGTCACCCAATCTACAAAGTGGGGCAAAATTGCCCCCAATAATACCGTGGGGAAAGCGTCAACAGCAAATTGGGAAAAACCCCTCATTAATTTAAAAGCAGCTTCTTTCCTCATGGAAAAAATTTTCTGAGAAAAATCAAATTTGGGTTTTTCAAATTACCGACGACAGACCAATTCATGCAAACCTAATTGAAAACAAACAAACAAAACAAAGGGAAAGTTTTTCATGCTTGTTGTTTCAAAAAGTTTTGCTCTTTGGCATGAGGGTTCTATACAAATTTAGGAAATGTGGTTTTAAAAATACGCATTAAAACCATGTACACAAACAACAATGTGGGGGTTAAAATTGGTTAAAAAAAAAAAATTTCTTTCCCAGGGCCGTGGGGGAGACGGGATGCAGTTTTAAACCCCCCCCTCAACAAAAATATCAAAAAAATGGGAGGGCTGAAGTCGCAGACCGCCCCACCCACTAGAATCGAAATAAATTTTCGTTGCTGAGATCTTTTGGGTTTTGTCCCCAACCAAGGAGGGCTCGCTGAAACCCGAAATTTTGCCAAATTCTGCAGACTGGGCCCTGACAGTAAATCCGTAAAAAAAAAAAAATGGGGTTTAAAAAGGTCCAGTTGCCAGGACACAAAGCAAAACCACAAGAGCACACAAAAACTTTCTCCCCAGCCCAAACATCAGCGCCACGAACTTCCCAAAGCTGTGAAAATCTGAGGAAAGGCAAAAGGGGCCTTTTATGCCCTCAAAGAACATAAAATTTAATACCAATTGGATTGGCTACTTGAACAGTTAGAACCTATTTCCCCTTTTTGGGGTTTAGGTCTGGGTTCGCTCACCAAAAAAGAAATTTACAAAAGGGCAAACACCAAATGAGATCGCTGCAGAATTTTTGAAAAAATACCCCCCGGGAAAACCCCCAAAACACCAAATAAGCATGCAGGCAGAATTAGGGCCCTACTGCTAA
Organism: Coregonus suidteri; assembly: GCA_036851935.1. NCBI lineage: Eukaryota > Metazoa > Chordata > Actinopteri > Salmoniformes > Salmonidae > Coregonus > Coregonus suidteri. Next base: position 5,726,671 of record CM072256.1, read on the forward strand.
TTTTTCAAAAACAGAAAAGAGCCGTTAATTCTACAAACCCCCTAAAAAGGGAAAGGGTTCCCAAAAAAACCATTACAAGCCACACCAAGGGATGAACCTGGGGAAAATCCCCCAAGCAACGGTCCCGCGGGTCTGTTCAAAAACAAAAAAAGATCCCACAGGCCCCCGGACAGCAACCAATCTACCCAAAACCAAAACATGAGAAAACAAAAAATAATTACTGACACTTTTGGGAAAAAATTAACGAAACAGAGCAAACTGAATGCTATTTGGGCCCCAAACAGAGAGTACCAGTGGCAGAATACCTGCCATGTGACGACCCCAAAATTAAGGAAATTTGGGCTAGTTTAAACTCAGTGGATAGCCCGGGATAGAAGGCCCCCTAGGCAACCTGGTCTCAAAAGAAGACAGGCTATGGGACACTGTACAAATGAGTGGAAACTGAGCGCATTCCTACCCTGCCCCAAAGTTGACCATATTTCAGAACATATTTCCCTCAGATTACAAGACCCCACAAAAAATTAGAAAAAAATCAATTTTGGAAAAATCCTAATTTTGGGTGAAAACCCCAGTTGCCTCCAGCAGCAGATTTGGACCTGTTGTCACAAGAAAAGGTTAACCAGGAGAAAAACACCATGAAACAAACCTATATTTATGTTTATTTTTTTCCTTTTTGTACTTAACTATTTGCACATCATTTAAACGTAATAGACAGATATGACATTTTAAAAATCTTTTTTCTTTTTGGGAAATTTTTGGGGAAAAGACTTTTTTTTTTACTTTTTTTAGTTTTTTTTTTTTTATTATCTATTTTACTTTCTTGACAGAGAGAGAGAGAGAGAGAGAGGGGGGGGGAGAGGGAGAGAGGGGGGAGAGAGGCGGGAGAGGAGAGAAAAGAGAGAGAGAGAGAAGAGGGGGGGGGGGGAGAGAGAGAGGGGGAGAAGGGGCGGGAGAGAGGGAGAAGAGAGAGAGAGAGGGGGGGAGAGAGCGGGAGAGAGGGGGCAAAGAGGGGGACAGAGAGAGAGAAAGGAGAAGAAAGAGAGAGAGAGAGAGAAGAGAGGGGGGGGGGAGAGAGAGGAGAGAGAGAGGGGGGGGAGAGGAGGAGAGAGAGGAGAGAGAGGGAGAGGGAGAAGAGAGAGAGAGAGAGATAGGAGAGGAGAAGGAAAGGGGAGAGAGGGGGGGGGGGGGAGGAGAGAGAGAGGGGAGAGAGACGGGGGGAAAAGGGGGGGAGAGAGAGAGAGGAAGGGGGAGGAGAGGGGAGAAGGGAGCAAAAGAGGGGGAAAAGGGAGAGAGGAGAGAGAGAGGGGGAGAGAGGGGGGAGAAAGAGAGAGAGAGAGAGGGAGGAGAGAGAGAGAGAGAGAGAGAGAGAGGAGAGAGAGAGAGAGAGAGAGAGGAGGGGGGAGAGGGGGGAGAAGGGGCGGAGGGGGGGACAAAAGGAGACAGGAGAGAGAAGAGAGAAGAGGGGAGAGAGAGGGGGAGAGAAGGGGGCGAGAAGAGAGAGAGAGAGAAGAGGGGGAGAGAGGCGGGGAGAGAGGGACGAGAAGGGGGCAGAGGAGAGCAGAGGAAACACCAGCGTTTAAAATACGGAAGTGTAGGGGTACAGGGGAAATGGAACCACAAAAGTGGCACCTATTTATTTAGTAACTACTTTTTTTAAAAGGGGGGCCCGGGGCCCCTTTGGGGAAATGCCCAGTTTTTGTTCTCTATGGGAAAAGTAGCTACAAAATATGGGGTCTCTAACCCCCAAAATTTCCCTTTATTAAGGGTCGCGACACGTCGCATGAATCTGTTTTCAATTAGATTAGGGGTGCAGGTGGCAAAAAAAACAGCTCTCTTTTTTCCCCCCCCCCCCCTCTTTTTTTCATCCACTTCTCTATTTCCCCCTAGTCTATCTCCTTTCTCTGCCCCACCCCCCCTCCTCCTTCTTTCTTATCGTCATCTCCTTTCTCTCTGCCCCCCCCTCTCTCTCTCTTCTCCCTTCTCCCCTTTCCCCCTTTGTGTGGGGAAGTATTTGTTGAATCATTTTTTTAAAGCTTAAAGTCGTTTTTAAACTGTAAAACCAACCTGGCCAAGTTTGATTTCAAACCCCCCTTTGACTTCTCTCTATCGCCCTATCCCTTTTCCCCTCCCCCTTCCCCCCGCTCTCTCTTTTTCTCCCATTCTCTCTTTCCCCTTTGTGCCCGGGGGAAGAAATTTGTTGAACATTTTTTTAAAGCTTAAGCCCGTTTTAAAATGATAAAACTAACTGGCTCAAGTTTTGATTTCTGACCCCATGATTTTGGGTGGGACAAAAAACCAAATTAAATCCCAATAAAGGGGGGTGATTGTTTGGGCCCCAAAGAGGCCCGGCCCGAGCAGATCAGAAACCCTGGACACTCAAAAAAAATTTTTATTTCTCTCTTTTTGGAAAGGTTTTCCCTTTTTTTTCCCCTTTTCCTCTCTGGTATTTTTTCCCCTCGTTTCCCTAAAAGGGGGATACAAAAAAAAAAGATGTAAGAGATGGGAAAGAAAAGGAAAAGAGGGAGAGGGGGTTCAGAAAGAAGAATGAGGAGCGGACGGGGGGGAAAAGGGAGGAGAGGAAAAGGAGGATGAAGAAGGGGAGGAGGGGGGGGGAAGGGGGGGAGGGGGAGGAGGAGGGGAGGATTTTGAGGAGGGGAGGGGAGGGAGAAGGAGAGGAAAAGGAAAGGAGGAGGCGGGGAAAGGGGAGGAGGGGAGGAGGGGGGGGGGGGGGTTTAAAAGGAGGGGCGGGGGGGAGGAGGGGAGAATTGGAGGAGGGAGAAGTGGAGAATTGGGGGGGAGGGGGAGGGGGGAAAAGGGGGGGAGGGTGGGGGGAAGGGGAGGAGGGGGGAGGGGGAGAGGGAGAAGGGTGGGGGGAAGGGCGGGGGGGCGGGGGGGTTTTGGAGGGGGGAGGGGGGGAGGAGGGGGGAAGGGGTTGGGGGAGGGGGGACCGGGGGGGGGGAGGGAAGGCGGGGAGGGGGGCGGGGGGGGGGGAAGGGGAGGGGGAGGAGGGGGCGTGGGGGAAGGGCGGAGGGGGGAAAGGGGAGGAGGGGGGGGGAGGGGGAAAAGTGGAGGGAGGGGAGGAGGGGAAAAAGTGGGGGTGAGGGGGGGAAAGGGGGGGGGGGGGGGGGCGGGGGAGGGGGGCGGGAGGAAATCGGGGGAGGAGGGGAGAAGGGGGGGGGAGGGGGAAGGGGGGAGAAGTGGGGGGGGGAAGGAGGGGAGAAGGGGAAAGGCGGGTTGGCGGGGGGGAAAAAAAGGAGGGGAGGATGGACAATTTGCCCCGGGGGGATTGGAAAAAAAAGGGCCCCCCCGGGAACCCCCAAAATTGGGCTTTTGTAACCTTTTGATTCCCTACCCTCCCTTCCAAAAAAGGGGCAGGGCCCCCCCCTCCCTGCCCCCCTTTCCCTCTCTGACGGCCTCTCCAGGGGGCACCCCCCTCCTGCCCCCCCCTTAAACCCCTTGGATTTTAACTCTCTCCGTGCACGCCCTCCCTGACCCCCCCTTAAAAAAATTCTGACTGATTCCCCGTCCCCGGGCCCCTCCGCCCCCCCTTTAAACTCCCCTGATGATTCCCCGTGCACCCCCCCTCCTAAACCCCCCTTCAACTCTTGACTAAATCTCTGTTACCCCCCCGGGCCCAACCTCAGACACACGGGGCCCCCCCACAAAAATCATTGTCCCACTCAGCCTCCAGAATATCCACAAGAGATTAAAACAACCCCAAATAAAAATTGTTTGGAGCTAGTGTGAAAGGGGTTTTTAAGGGGGGTTTTGGGTTTGGGGGGGGGGGGAGGGGGGAGAGGGCGGGGGGAGAAAAAGAGGGGCGAAAGGGGGAAGGGAGAAAAGAGAGGAGAGAGAGAGAGAGGAGAGGGGGGAGAGAGAGAGAGAGAGAGAGAGGGGAGAGGGGGGAGAGGGAGAAGGGGAGAGAGAGGGAGGGAGAGGGAAGAAGAAAAGGGGGAAGGGAAAGAGGGGGAGGGGGGAGGGGGGTGAATTTAAAAGGGGGGGAAAAAGGGAAAAGGAGGGGGGAGGGGGGGGAAAAAGGGGAGGGGGGGGGAGAGCATCTTGTAGAGATGGATTAGCAAAAATTCATCCCACAGTGGGAAACACAGATTTTCCAAAAGAGAGAGAAAAAAAAAACCCGGGAGAAGAAAAAGGGGAGAAGAGGAAGAGGAAAAATTAAAATGGGGGGGGGGTGAGAGAGAGAGAAGAGAGAGAGGGGGAGAGAGAGAGAGAGAAGAGAGAGAGGGGGAGAGAGAGAAGAGGAGGAGGGAGGGGGGAGGGGGGAGGGAAAAAGGGGGGGGGGGCAAAGTGTTTGGGGCTTGGTGGTGGCCATGAAAAATGAGAACAATCATTCTGGGAGAAGTTTCCATTCCCCCTTCTCTCAGTCTCTGTCTTTCTTGTCTCTCTCCTTCTCCCCCCCTTTCCCTCTCTTTCCTCTCCTTCTCTTCTCCTTTTTTTCCCCTTTCTCTCCCCCCCCCCTCTCTCCTCTCTCTCCTCAGAGAAAAGTTTTCCGTTACAACTTTTAAATTTATACAGTTTTCCCCATCCACCCCTACCTCTCTCACTCAAAACACACGCACACCGAAACGCCGCACGCCGCACGACCACCACACACACCACACACACACACACACACACACACACACAACACACACACACACCACCCAACACCACAACACACACCCCACACACACCACACACACACACACACACACACAACCACACACACAAAAACACCCACACAAACACAAAAAAACACACACAAAACACCCACCACACACACACAAAAAAACACACACACACACACACACACCACACACCACACACACACAACACCCCACACAAAACACCCCACACAAACACACACCACACACACACAAACACAAACACACACAAAAACAAAAAACACACAACACTCACTCACAAAAAAACACACCCAATTTACCATCTCCTTCTAACCCTCAAAACCAATCGGGATATTGAAATTGGTTGTGAGAACCAAAAACACAAAAATTGAGTTTAAGGATAAAGGCCCATTTGGCTTGGCTGAAAAGAGCACGCAGAAAGGATTGTATGATTCTGTTTTGTTCATCACCTAGCTAGGGACCGACCTAGAACTGGTGTTAGATCAGACCTAGCTAGGTGATTATCTGGTGTTAGACAGCCCTTTAGAGGTGTTATACTGGTTTTTTTAGACAGACCGAGGTGATTATACGGGTTTTAGATGCGACCAGCTAGGTGTTTATACTGGGTTAGAGAAGACCTAGCTAGGTGATTATACTGGTGTTAGATCAGACCTAGTAGGTGATGTACTGGTTTTTAGATCGACCTAGCTGGGTGTTTATATGTGTGATCACCCCCTAGCAGGTGAAATGGTTTTAATCAGACCTGCTAGGGGGATTATAGGGTTTTAGATCAGACCTAGCTAGGGATTTATGGTGTTAGATCAGACCTACTAGGTGAATACTGGTGTTAGAGAAGCCTAGCTAGGTGATTATATGGTTTTAAACAGACCTAGTAGGTGATTTTTTTCTGGGTGTTAGATCAGCCTAGCTGGTTTTATATGGTTTAGAGCAGACTAGCTAGGGTTAATGGTGTTAGGGGAAAACTAGCTATGTTATTTGGTGTTAGGCAGACCTAGCTAGGTGATGATACGTTTTAGATGCGACCTAGCTAGGTGATTAAAAGGGTGTTAGAGAAACCTAGCTAGTTTATTATACTTGGGTGTTGGGGTAGACCCTAGTGGGTGATTATATGGTTTTTTAGAGCAACCGCTAGGGATTATACTGGTGTTGATCAGACTACAAAGGATTTACTGGGTTAGATCAGACCTAGCAAAGTGTTATATGTGTTAGCAGACCTAGCTAGGTGATTATACGGTGAGGAGTTTCGGGGACCAGCTAGGTGTTTTATACTGGTTTTAATGCAGACCTAGCTAGGTGATTATACTGGTGTTAGATCAGACTAGCTAGGTGATTTATGGGTTAATCAGACCTATAGTGTTTATACGGGTTTTGGGAAATACTAGCTGGGTATTTCTGGGTTAGATCGCCCTAGCAGGGATTATATGGTGTTAGATAAACCCTAGCAGGGATATACTGGTGTAGAGCGGGCCCTAGCTAGGTGATTATACTGGGTTAGACAGACCAGTAGGGTTAATGGTGTTAAAAAAACCTAGCTAGGTGTTATATGGGTTAGATGAGACCTAGTAGGTTTATACGGGTGTTAGATGCAGACCTGCTAGGTGAGTACTGTTATATTAAAAAGATACCTATCAAAAATTTTTTCTACTGTCATCAGGTAAGGATTGATGGGTTTAACGGGTGTACTTTGAATAATTTTTTAAATTATAGCACTGTTAGGGAAAGACGTAGGTGATTCCCAGGGTCAGTACCCAAATGCGTCGGGGGGTCCAAACCCACTTGGTTGTGGTTACTTCCAAAAAACCAAGAAATCCTAGAACCCTTTGACTAAAATGTATTTTATAATTTTTTTACTTTTAAAGAATTTCACTGAATATTTCGGGTTTTGGTTGGTCCCTAAACATTGGGGTTTTGAGATTCCCTTTGATTACTTTATACTAAATCAAGTTGAGCGTGTTCCCCTTCTTCCCTTCTCTCTCTCTCTCTCCCCTCCCTCTCTCTTTTTCCCTTCCTCTCTCTCTCTCTTCTCCCTCCTTCTCTCCTTCTCCCCTCCTCCGCTCTCTCTGTCTCAGATGGGAGTTCAATGCTCAAGTCTTTCAAAGGGGGTTTGGAATATATATTTTTCTTCCCTCTATAAAAACCCCTTTAAATTCAAAGTTATTCTGGATAAAAAACCCACGGGCGGATCGTTCCCTTAGCATGTTATGGTTACTTCCCTTTTCCCCTCCTCTCTCTCTCTCTCTTCTTCTCTCTCTTCTCCCCCTCTCTCTCTTCTCCTCTCTTTTTCTCCCTCTCTCTCTCTCTCTCTCTCTCTCTCTCTCTCTCCCCCCTCTTTCTTTCTCCCCATCTTTTCCCCACAGGTACCATCCGGTCAAGAGAGAGAGAAATACGATTTTTGGGAATGGAACATCTCCAGTTTATATCTCCACAAAAACAAAGACAAAGTTTAATCTCCAACAAAAACAACGAGAGATACAATTTGTATCACGGTACATCGCTGTGTGTGGCCCCTCTCCCCCCACAGATATACACCTGAACCTGCTAAACCCCAATTACAAACATGAGTGGGTCTCCCCTACACCTTTACCTTCAAAAACATGTGACCTCTTCTTTTTTAACTATGCCCCCAGCTTTTTAAAGAGATGAAACCAAGAAAAAACACCAAAAATTTTGAAGTTAAGACCTACCTGTGGCCCAGGGGGGGGAATTTAGTTTTAGAAAAGTTGGGGGGGAAAAAACCCTGCCTAACTGTACCACGGGTTAAAAGGGGAGAGAGTGAGCGGGGTTGCCTCTTAGACCCCAAATACAATTTTGCAACAGTGTTCCCTCCCGCAAAAATTTCTTGTTTGATTGAGGTTTAAAGGGAGCTTCAGGGTTTAAGAAACAAAATATATGAAAAGTTTAAATATTTTAATTCATCACTTTTAATGAATTTTGTAACTTTGCCCCAAAACATTTAATGGGGGGCCCCCCCAATCATATAAAGGGACTGTGCCTACTCGTTTGGGGGCCCCAGTAAACAGTTGGGATTTGGGGCAATTTTTACAGTCGTGAACAAATTTAAAAGTAAAAATTGATGGTTCGGATATGGGATGCCAAGGTAATATGTCCATATTCTGTTCCAGTTAAAGGGTTGCTCAGATTGAAATTGATCTGTGGACAATATTTTTAAATCGCTAGCTCAGAAATATGAGCTTTTCCAAGGTTGTTATATATTAATTGTAGAGAGCAGTCCGTCCTGTTCGGGAGCGTTAGATATTTATTCTAATCCTCATCTGGATGTCGGTAGTTTCCATTGTTTAAGGATAAATCAGTGGAGTACCACTCTTTCCAGGGCAATAGGAGACACCATTTACATATTTACGGGGATTATATCAGGGAGACCACCTCTTCCAGGGCAATAGGAGACACCATATACTTTGTTTAAGGGATAAATCAGTGTGAGACCACCTCTTCCAGGGCCAAGTAGGAGACACCAGACAAATTGTTAAGGAATATATCAGTTGGAAGACCACTCTTCAAGCAGAAAGACATTATATAGATAACCTGCAGATAGCCAAGTGTTTAAGGGAAATATCAGTGGAGGACCATACTCTACCCAGTAGTAAATTTGGAGACACCAATATCCCGTATTTACGGGTATAAGGTGGGACCCTGCTCTATGCCAGTAGGACAGGAGACACGCATCTTGCATTTTACCTCCAAATATCGGTAGAGACCACCACGGCACGTGACTAGGATACGGCAGGTTAGATTGTTAAGAGAAAGTGTTCCCCAGTGGAGGACCATTCGTCCGAGAGAAGAGAACAGAAACCATAGCCAGGTTATCTACAGAGATACGGACATGGGTTAAGTCACTCTTCCAGGGCAATAGTAGACACCATATATAACACTAGCATTTGTTATATCCGTGAGACCACTTTGTATCTTACTGCGTACTTTCTTAGCCATACAAATACATTGTTTAAGGGATATGTCAGAGGTCGGACAAACTCCGTCCAAGCAAGCGTGGACACCATATCTACATCTGGTGTGAATCCCTATATCAGTTGAGATCACCTCTTCACGGGCATCTGGACTCCTCGCAGGTACTAACACAGATGTTGGGCATATCGGTGGAGAGACCACTCTTCCATGGAGCGGTAGTGACGCACAATCTACAGGAAAGAAACATGATAATTCAGTGGATAACTACCCTCTTCAAGACAATAAGTAGCTGTACTTCAGGGGATATCATAGCATGATCTAATTATCACTCGGACCAATTTAGGATGGGGCCAAGACACTAGTCACTTGGAAATTGACATACCCCTGGGTATCTACTGACAGTGATACACTGCCTAGCTTACAATAACCCTGTTAATGGATCCAGTGCTGATTACCTTGCAAAGAGTCATTTGATAATGATACACCGGATAAGATCCCAATAGTAAAGAAAGAGCTGTACATGTCAGGGGATAATTATCTAAATTCAGTCGCTGAAAATATTAAGCATCAAATAATACAATTCTGCCGCGCAGAGAGCAGCCTCGCGACATTGATTCCCAGCGAGCACAAAACTGGATGAATTGATTGTCATCAATTCCAACAACTGGTGAAAGAAAATGGTATGATGTAAGAATGGGAAAGGATTTAGGCCACTGGATATTGGGACTGGGTAGAGATGAAGACTGTCCATCAGAATGAGGTCTACCTCGCTAGAGTCATCAGCGTTGATGGGTTAGCATAGTATTTCATAGGCTGGAAGATTAAATTGAATGTATATTCGATCTTCAGTAGTCCCGGGAGCTGGCGGGATTCATGTTCTGCGCATAGTAATGCTGTGTCTGTGCCATGAGACGAGGATCAGTACATTTTGTACATGACAAACAGTCAACTCTTCCTACGATTGACGACTTGCCAGCGGTTTGTCATGGATAATAAACTCATCAAAAGAGTTTGTTACCCCATCCCATTGACACAGGAATTGCTATGTAACTTCTTAAACGTTGCCAATCCAGGAGCAATTTAGACAGGTGCTGAAAGGGAGGGGGGCAGAGGATGACTTCATTGCTGTGCGAATATTTTTGAATTCAGTGTTCTTGAAGAGTATTGTTACAGATAGACTCCGAAGAGCCACATCCCGCTGTGCAGACCCACATGAGTGGTAAACCAGGATTAGAAGAGAGCTGCTGCTCATCAGTTGTGCTTTTACAAGCTGCGTTCCCCTAGGGCTAAGAAGAACATTGTTGGCCGAACACAGAGACTCGGTGCTTGGGGTGTAGGGTTTTAGCATAGTCTGTATATAATATTAACAGGATAATAATTAAGTGTAGCTTGTCGGGTGTGTGTGTGGTGTTAGAGTGAGACATGCACATTGATCCATGCGACTAATAGATGCTACTGTGACGAGAGTGGATCAACTTGACAGCTGCCTAATTGTCAAGGAACGAGACACGAGCAGAATACAGACCAGTGAGACTGTCATGCATCAGTGAGGGCATTGCATATACATTCACCAAAACTATGCTCAATACCAAAGTCTGTGTGACAATGTACTATATGTTCCTCTCTATCCATGATGCAATTGTGCTGCAAAGCTGTGATCAAGGCAAAGGTGGCTATTTGAAGCGCATCTCAAGATACAAAAAAATATTATACTTCTGTTATACATAATTCCAATGTGTTAGTTCAAGTTTTGGATGGGAGTTCACTATCTGTCTATCAATGTAGAAAATTCGTCTTGACATAAGAAAACCCTTTGAAGTGAGCTAGGTGGTCTAAAACATGACCGGTGTGTGATACAGTGCACTTCGGACAGTATGTTGCACCCCTGACATAACTTTCTTTACATGTTGATTAGTTCAAGCCTTCTTCTAATGCATGCATCGTTTTTAATAAAACCTTTGGTCCCACTCATCATAGATCTAACACAAGTCATCGGACAGAATGAGAGTACTCAATCTCCACAGAGGATCGGTCACGTAGAAAATTGCGCACAGAAAAGGACCATTCGGGTTAATGAAACGTACCAAAGCCCATCAGGCTGCTCTTTTAGCTCTGCATGCACTGTCAACTGTGGCAGTAGTAAGTGTGGTGGTCAGAGAAGCTCATACAGTTAAAAAAACAAGTATTTGATTACACTGACGATTTTGCAGGTGTTTTCCTACGTAAACAGCATGTCGATGGTCTATCATATTTATCATAGGTAACACTTCAACTGTGAGAGACCGGAAATCTAAAACAACAAATCCATTCATAAAATCACAATGGTATGATTTTAAGTTACTCCATTTGCCACATATTGCATGGACATAAGTATTTGATCACATACCAACCAGTAAGAGTTAAGGCTCGCCTAAAGACCTGGTAGTTTTTTAATTTAAGAAGCCCTCTGTTCTCCAACTCATTACCTGTAATTAACTGAACCCTGTTTGAATTCGTACCATGTATAAAAAGACACCTGTCCCCAAACTCAATCAAACAGACTCTAACCTCTCAAACAATGGCCAAGACCAGGGAGGCTGGGGTAAGGACATTCACAGGCGATAACATTGTAGACCTGCACAAGGCTGGGATGGGCTACAGGACAATAGGCAAGCAGCTTATGGTGAGAAGCAACACAACTGTTGCGGCAATAGTTAGAAACAAACGAGAAGAGTGTTCAAGATGACGGGCAATCACCTGCGGTCTGGGGCTCCATGCAAGATCTCATCGCGGTGTGGGCATCATAAAGATCACGAGTGAAGGTGAGGGAATAGCCCAGAACTACACGGCCATGACCTGCGTTCAGACCTGAAGAGAGCTGGGACACCAGTATCTCAACGAAAAACCATTAGTAACACACTACTCCGTCATGGGATTAAAAATCCTGCAAGGCGCACGCAAGGTCCCCCACTGCTCAAGCCAGTGCATGGCCAGGCACATCTGAAGTTTGCCAATGGACCCTTCTAGATGATCCAGAGGAGGGAATGGGGAGAAGCGCTCATGTAGTCTGGATGAGGACAAGAAATAGACTCCTTTTTGTTAAACACCACGAGTGTGTTTGGAGAAGAAGAACAGTGTATGAGTACAACCCCCAGAAAAACCATCCCACCGTGATGAAGCATGGAGGTGGAAACATCAATTCATGGGGCGCTTTATGCTGAAAAGGGGAGAAGGACGAAAGCCTGCCACCAAATATGAGGAGAGGAATGGATGGGGCCATGTATCGCGAGAATCTTCGCACAGTAAAACTCCTACCATCAGTAAGAGCATGGAAGATGGGTCAGTGGCTGTGTCTTCCAGCATGACAAGACACACAAAACACACAGCCAGGGCAACTAAGGAGTGGATCCGTAAGAACACTCAAGGTCCGGAGTGGACCTAGCTAGTTCTCCAGATTCTGACCAATAGAAAATCTTGGAGGGAGCTGAAAGTCCGTATTGCCATTTGACAGCCCCGAAACATGAAGGATCTGGAGAAAAGGGTCTGTAGGAGGATGGGCCAAAAATCCCTGCTGCAGTGTGTGAAAACCTGGTCAAGCTCCTACCGGACAACGTTATGATCTCTGGTAAATTGCCAAAACAAAGGTTTCTGTAACAAATATAAATTCTGCTTTTTTGAGTAAAATACTTTGTAATGCTAAAAAGCAAAATTAAAAACTTTAAAAAACATACAATGGATTTTAAGTTTGAAAGTACCCCAGTTGAATTCCTATGATAAAAAATTTCAGACCTCACATGCTTTGAAGTAGGAAACCGCAAAAACGGGAGTGTATCAAAAACTTTTCTCCCCCTGATGTCGAATTTTTTTTCTTAATTAAAAACAATAGAGGTTAGATAAAAGTAGAAATTGATTTGTGAGAAGTTTATGCCTGTTGACAGAAAATGTATTTTCTTCAGGATTATTGTCCCCAGGGATTTTGAGGGTTTTAATCAGAGAGTATATGATGGAGAGCCTTGTTTCTGTGGGTTGAGTTGGCTTTTAGATTTTTCCAAAAAGGCATTCATTCTGTCCCAATAACCAGATGGAAATTTAGTTATTCTAACGTATTCTGTTCAAAGGGAAACAAAAAAATAGGACATATAAATTTTAGTGTACAATTAATAAAAAGGGAATTTTTTTTCCCTTATGGTACATTAAGGAAAAATGATTCTGCCTTTGGTTTTGCCTTACAAAGAAGGTTTTTTTTTTTTCTTTTGTTCGTTTATTAAACCTTTGTTTGGGGTTTTTATTATTGTCATGATTTTCCCTTTTTGTTTGGTTTTTATGTATTGTCATGATTACCTTTTGTTTGGGTTTTTTATGTATCGTTATGATTAACCCTTTAGTTTGGTTTTTTATGTATTCAGATTTCCTTTTAGTTTGGTTCTTTGTACTTTTTTGATTACCTTTAGTTTTGGTTTCTTTTTTATTGTCTGATTACACCTTTTGTTGGTTTTTTTAGTACGTTATGATTTCACCTTTTGTTTTTGGGTTTTTATGTATCTTATGATTCACCTTTAGTTTGGGTTTTTTTGTATCGTTTGATTCACCTTTAGTTTGGTTTTTATTACGTTTGAACACCTTTAGTTTTTGGGTTTTTATGTACGTTTGATTTCACCTTAGTTTGGTTTCTTAGTATTTTATGATAACCTTTGTTTGGTTCTATGTATTTTCATATTTAAACCTTTTGTTTGGTTTTTAGTATGTTAGATTACACCTTTAGTTGGTTTCTTATGATTGTTGTTTTCACCTTTTTGTTTGGTTTTTATGTATCGTTTTTTGATTTCCCTTGTTGGTTTCTTATGTATCGTTTGATTACACCTTATTTTGGGTTTTTTTTCGTTATGATTACACCTTTAGTTTTGGGTTTTTTATGTATGTTTGATTAACCTTTAGTTTGGGTTTTTTATTTGTTTGATTTCCCTTATTTGGGGGTTTTTATTATGTTATGATTACCCCTTTTGTTTGGGTTTTTATGATTGTATGAACACCCTTTTTTTGGTTTTTTTTTTGGGGGAGGGAAAAACCTTTGTTGGTTCTTATTATTTTGAACCTTTAGTTTGGGTTTTTTTAGTTGTATGATCACCTTTTTTGGAAGGATGATGAACCCTTTTAGTTTTGGTTTTAGTTTATTCATGATTTAAAACTTTATTGGATTATCGTATATTTAATTTATTGGTTTCTTATGAGCATGATTAAAACCCGGGTTTTCAGACTTTATTACCCCCCCATTTTTGGTTTCAGTAGTTATGATTCACCCTTTAGTTTTTTTAGACGTTATATTAACCTTTAGTTGGTTTTTAGTATCTTTTTATTAATTAGTTTTGGGGGGTTTTTATTATCTATAACACCTTTAGTTTTGCTAGATTGGTCTATTAACAGTTTGGTTTTTGTTTGTCTATACATTTAGTTGGGGTTTTTATTACGTTATATCCCTTATTGGGTTTCTATGATTGTCTATTAAAAATTTTTGGCTATGGGATCGTTAAATTAACCTTTAGTTGGGTTTTCTATTACGTTTATGATACCCTTTGTTTGGTTTCTTATGTATGTTTATTCCCCTTTAGTTTGGTTTCTTTTTTACTATATTAACCATTTGGTTTTAGACTTATATTAACCAGTTTGGTTTTTTTGACTTTTATTAACCAGTTGGTTTTTTTTACTTTTATTAACCCCCAGTTGGTTTTGGATTTTTATAACCATTTGGTTTTTTAGTACAGATTAACCAGTTGGTTGGGTATAAAAAACCAGTTTGCAAATTTCTTTTTAATTAGTCCTAGAAGCATTTTCAGCGGGCAACAAATATATAAAACATGATAACATTTAAAAATTTTCCCTTTCAAACCATAAAAAAGTAGATTGCCATTATAAAACGGAATTAATAATAAATTGGCTTTTGTTTAAAAAAAGGCCTGGATTAAAAAATAAAAAGCAGGTCTTCCAAAGGGAAACCCCCCCAAATTGGTATTCCCCCGGGACACCCACCAAAATTTACCCCCAAAAAAAAATATATCAAGGTCTTAATTAGATATATATAAAAACTAGACAGTTTTTAATCTAGATAGTCTATAATCAGTTGGCAAACAATTAATTAAATCTGAAGCTTTAAATTAAACAGTCCAATGGGGCGGGAAAAATTTAAACATTTAAATATGGGATGGCCCTTTTACCCCATTAGCCCCTATGGGAACTGGCGCTTCAACAGTTTTCCCCTTGGGGATGGCGTTTTCTAAAATTTAGCCCCTTATGGGTGGCCACTTCCTCGTTTGCCTATGGGCCCCGGGTCTTATCCCCAAAAAAGTTTACCCATGGGGGTGACGTCACCTCAACGTCACCCCATTGGGACGACCTTTTCCCAAAGTTTAGACCCCCCCCTATGGGAAATGGCCATCTATCCTCAAACGTTTAGCCCATTTGGGGAATGGCCGCTTCCCAAAAATTTCCCATATGGGATCCCTTTAAACAGTTTACCATTGGGTCCCATTTTTCCCTCAAACGTTTACCATATGGGCTCCTCTATCCTCAACATTTGCCTTTAAAAAATAAAAAAACCCAAAGCCTGGACTATAGACAATAAAATAAAATCCCCAAGTCTGGACCATAGACAAATAATAAAAACCAAAGTCCGGGGCAAAAGACAAAAAAATATAACCAAGCCCGGGGACTATAGACAATTAATAATAACAAGCCTGGACTATAGACAATATAATAATAACCAAGCCCTGGCTATAAAAATTAAAAATAACCAACCCGGGCCCATAGACAATATAAAAAAACCAAAGCCCAATGTCGAGTAATAAAAAAATAATAAAGTAGTAGTAGTGTTGCTTTTACCCTTGAGGGGGGTCCTCATCATTGATTTATGCGGGGGAAAGCTTCACCCCATGGCCAGATTTGTGTGGTAGATATCTGAATATTGAGAAGAAAAATTGGGGTTGCCTGCCCTTCGGTTTGTCCCCTGTTTTTTGGGGTTTGAGGCTTCGAAGAAGTCTTGAGCCCTTTGGCAGTGAAAAAGGGTTGTCGTTTTCCGGATGGTCAAATGATTTTTGACAGGTGTCAAAGCCGGTCTCAGACGGTCCCCGGGCGGGGTAGATGTGACCCTTTTCTAAAAAAAAAAAGTCAACCCCCCAAATTCCACCCGAGGGGGAAAATTTTGTATTTTTGACTTCATACCCCCCAAGACCCCGCTCGAAAAGATCCGTGTGGTAAAATGTTAACATGGCATGGGCCCCAGCTTCTCTCCCTAACATTCATAGAAAGAGTCAAAAGGAAATTTGGGTTTTGCTCATTCCCACAACAGTTTAAACCCCGTGACCCACCTTTGAATTTTAAAAAATTTTTTTCTTTTTAATTCTTTTTTGTATTTGGGAGTTTGTTTTTCCCCTTTTTAGCCATTTTGCGCTTTTTCCAGGTCTGGAGTCACCCCTCTGTCCGTTGGCGCTGTCTCCAAACTTTTCCATTTGTTGATAGGGATCCCCCTTTTAAAAGTGACCAGTGCAATACTCAATATTCCCTCTACTCAATACATCTCTACTCAATACTTCTCTACTCAATACTGCCTTACTAAATATTTTCTCACTCAATACTGCCTTACTCAAAGGGTTTTACTAATACTGTCTCTACTCATACTGCTCTACTCAATACTGTCTCTACTCATACTGCCTCTACTCGTACGGTCTCTACTCAATACTGTCTCTACTCATACTGTCCTCTACTTCAATATGTCTCACTCAATACGCTGGCCTTCTACTCGATATTCCTCTACTCATACTTTCTCTACTCCAATACTGCATCTACTCAATACTGTCCTCTACTCAATACTCTGCCTCTACTCAATAACGGTCCTCTACTCAATACTGTCTCTACTCAATACTGGGAGAGGTATCTGAGAGAGAGAGAGTCAATAAGCGAAACAGAGGAAAAGAGCTCTAGCTTCGACTATATCGATCGATAGAGATATAGAGAGGAGAGAGAGAGAGAGAGAGAAAGAGGGTGGTTCTGGTAGGGGACTACGGAGAGCGGAAGGGGGAGAGGCGGGTTTTGCAGTTGTTAGTTGAGGGTCTGAATCGGGTGAGGTGGAATGGTTTTTATACAGTTCAGCACCAATCAGGGGTCACTTTAATACTCGACCCCTACCACACACCCACACCCACACGACCCAACCTACACACCACACACACACACACACACACACACACTCTCCAAAGGGGCTTGGGGGGATTTCCAATGTGTCTCCTAACACACTCACTGTTCTTCCCCCCCCCCCACCCCCCCCCCACCCCCCCTCCTTCTCTCCTTCCCCTACGTTCTAAATGCATCTATAATAGTTCTATACATTCATGTGGAAAAATACTCTGTTTCTGTTTCTCTTGTGTTTTTTTTTTTTCCCTGGGATTTTTTTCTCTCTCTCCTCTGAGGCGAACTGGGTGGTTCTTAGTGTGTTGTGAGCGTGTGTGTGATGTGTGTGTGTGTGTGTGTGGTGTGTGTGTGTGTGTGTGTGTGTGTGTTGTGTGTGTGTGCATGTGTGCATGTGCAGGGGCGGATTGCCCATCTGGCAATTCTCTGGAAAATGCCAGATGGGCTGGACAATTTTTTTTTTTCTTTTTAGCTGGGTCACACATCACTTTTTTTTTAAAATATACACATTTTATAAGTAGAACAGGTGACATGCATTATCGTCATGATACTTGTAGTGAAAGTATCTACCTTGCCCCTGTCCCCTCGCTGGTGCAATCAGGAAATTATATTTTGACAGTAAAATATAACAACTATAACTACTGCTGTGAGCCACTCTCCTTCTCCCCCCATGCGCTCAAGAGAAAAATGTCTTTCTGATCAACATTTCAAAATACAATTGTGGGAAAAACACTGCTTTGGAAGCTTTGTTCCCTTGTCCCTGTTTGAAGATAGAGGGTCTCAACTTTCTGTATCATTTTGATTTGTAAACTCTCAATTAGCATTCAGCTCAATATCAACTATTTTACAACCAATATATTTAGAAGGTGTTGAACTCCAAATTAATTAACCTATGATATTAGTTAGTGCACATAAAAATGTATGTAACTTCATCTCTATTGAAATATATATATATATCAGGAATTATATTTTGTTGACAGTAAAATACAACAAATCATTTGTCAAATCAAAAATTCATGACATCACTGGATCAGGTTGCACATCAAATATATCTGAGTCATGGATTCTTGTTCGGACGTGTCAGATGAAACAACTATTTTCTTGAATACTTCAGTAGTCTATTTATTACACTTCTTAGTAAAGTATGAATGACATTATAGGATGATGACTCATGATTTGGATCCAACAAAATGAAGGGCTGGTGGCATCAACTGTAAAAGGTAAGTGGCAGCAGTGGAACATGTTAGTCTGGAGCCTGTAGTAATTAACACTTAGGGTAGGTGTTGATTCAGGGGAACATGTTAGTCTGGAGCCTGTAGTAATTAACACTTAGGGTAGGTGTTGATTCAGGGAACATGTTAGTCCTGGAGCCTGTAGTAATTAACACTTAGGGTAGGTGTTGATTCAGGGGAACATGTTAGTCTGGAGCCTGTAGTAATTAACACTTAGGGTAAGTGTTTGATTCAGGGGAACATGTTAGTCTGGAGCCTGTAGTAATTAACACTTAGGGTAGGTGTTGATTCAGGGGGAACATGTTTAGTCTGGAGCCTGTAGTAATTAACACTTAGGGTAGGTGTTGATTCAGGGGAACATGTTAGTCTGGAGCCTGTAGTAATTAACACTTAGGGTAGGTGTTGATTCAGGGGAACATGTTAGTCTGGAGCCTGTAGTAATTAACACTTAGGGTAAGTGTTGATTCAGGGAACATGTTAGTCTGGAGCCCTGTAGTAATTAACATTTAGGGTAGGTGTTGATTCAGGGGAACATGTTAGTCTGGAGCCTGTATAATTAACACTTAGGGTAGGTGTTGATTCAGGGGGAACATGTTAGTCCTGGAGCCTGTAGTAATTAACACTTAGGGTAGGTGTTGATTCAGGGGAACATGTTAGTCTGGAGCCTGTAGTAATTAACACTTAGGGTAGGTGTTGATTCAGGGGAACACGTATTACAGGCACTAATTTGCAATACAAGCCTAATTCATTAGCTTGGCTTTTATAATGATTGCGCAGTGATGTGGGCTGGTGTGGGATAAAGTGCCAGGGCCGAATTCTTGTCCCAGTCCGCCCCTGTTTGTGTGTGTGTGTGTGTGTGTGTATGTGTGTATGTGTGTATGTGTGTGTGCGCGCGCACGTGTGTGTGTGTTGTAATTACGTACAGTGTGGAGGTTTGTGTGAAGAATAGAGAATAGATGTGACAACAGAGTATGCGGTCAAAAGAGGAATGTGACCCCCCTCCTCTCCCTCTGTGTCACATTAAACAGATACATCGTCTCCAGATTGTCAACCTTGGTTGCATCCAAAATGGCCTCTTTCTTTACTAATTGCAACTGGCTTCAGGTCAGCTCTATTCCTTTATAAAGTCTATTGGCTCTTTACATTCCATTGTTTCGGAGCTTGATTGTATTAAAATTCCATTCCAGCTGCACTCAATAAGGCAGGATTGAAGATGAGCATGAAATTCTCCATGCTCCCTCCATCCCTCCATCCCTCCCTCCCTCCATCCCTCCATCCCTCCTCATCCCTCCTTCCCTCCATCCCCTCCATCTCTCCATCCCTCCATCCCTCCATTCCTCCATCCCTCCATCCCTCCATCCCTCCATCCCTCCTTCCCTCCATTCCTCCTCTCTCCATCCCTCCATCCCTCCATCCCTCCATCCCTCCTTCCCTCCATCCCTCCATCCCCTCTCCAATCTCTCCATCCCTCCATCTCTCCATCCCTCCATCCTCCATCATCTCTCCTCCATCCCTCCATCCTCTCTATCCCTCCATCCTCTCTCATCCCTCCATCTCTCTATTCCTCCATCCTTTCTCCATCCTCCATCCGTCATCTCTCCATCCCTCCATCTCTCCCATCCCTCATCCCTCCATCCCTCATCCCTCCATCTCTCTATCCCTCCATCTCTCCATCCCTCCATCATCCATCCCTCCATCTCATCCATCCTCCATCCGTCATCTCTCCATCCCTCCATCCCTCTATCTCCTCCATCCCTCCCTCCCTCCATCTCTCCATCCCTCCCTCCATCCCTCATCCCTCCATCCTCCATCCCTTCACTCCGTCATTTTCTCTCCACTCTCCTCCCTCCATCCGTCATCTCTCCATTCTCCCATCCGTCATCTCTCCATCCCTCCATCCCTCTATCCCTCCATCCATCCCTCCATCCCTCTATCCCTCCATCCATCTCTCCTTCCCTCCTCACCTCTATCCCTCCATCTTCTCTCTCATCCCTGTATCCCTGTATCCCTGTCATCCCTCCATCCTCTCTCCCATCCCTATCCCTCCATCCCTGAATCCATCCATCCCCTTCCCTTCCCTCTCTCCCTCCCTCCATCCATCTCTCCTCATCCCTCTATATCCCTCCTCATCCCTCTCCATCCCTGTATCCCATTCCATCCATCCATCCCTCATCCCTCCATCCATCATCTCTCCATCCCTGTATCCCTCTCATCCCTCCATCCCTCCCTGTATCCCTCCATCCCTCCATCCCTCCATCCATCCCTCCATCCCTCCATCCATCCCTCCATCCCTCCATCCATCCCTCCATCCCTCCATCCATCCTCTCCATCCCTCCATCCATCCCTCCATCCCTCCATCCATCCCTCCATCCCTCCATCCATCCATCCCTCCATCCCTCCATCCCTCATCCATCCCTCCATCCCTGTATCCCTCCATCCATCCCTCCATCCCTGTATCCCTGTATCCCTCCATCCCTGTATCCATCCCATCCATCCATCCCTGTTTCCCTCCATCCATCCCTCCATCCCTGTATCCCTGTATCCCTCCACCAATCTGTATCCCTCCATCCCTCCATCCCTCCATCCATCCCTCCATCCCTCATTCCCTCCATCCCTCCATCCCTCCATCTATCCCTCCATCCCTGTATCCTCTCCCATTCCATCCCTCCATCCATCCCTGTCCACCCTCCATCCATCCCTCCATCCCATCCATCCATCCTCCATCCCTCTATCCCTGTATCCCTCCATCCCTCTCTCCATCATCATCTCCTCCTGTATCCCTCCATCCTCCCTCCATCCCTGTATCCCCTGTATCCCTCCATCCCTCTCATCCCTCCATCCCTCCATCTCTCCATCCATCCCTCCTCTCTCTCCTCCCATCCCTCCATCCCTCAAACCCCCTCCATCCCTCTATCCCTCCCTCCATCCATCCCTCCATCCATCCCTGTATCCCTTCATCACTGTATCCCTCCATCCCTCCCTCCATCCCTGTATCCCTCCATCCCCCCTCCATCCCTGTATCCTCCATCCCTCCATCCATCCCTCCATCTCTCCATCCTCCCCATCCATCCCTCCATCTCCTCCATCCATCCCTCCCATCCTCCCTCCATCCCTCCATCCATCCCTCCATCCCTCCATCCATCCACTCCATCCCTGTATCCCTCTCTCCATCCATCCCTCCATCCATCCCTGTATCCCTCCATCCCTATCTCCCTCTCTCTCCCTCTCTCCATCCCTGTATCCCTCCTCCTCCCTCCATCCCTCTATCCCTCCATCCCTCCATCCATCCCTCCATCCCTCCATCCATCCCTCCATCCAATCTCCATCCCTCTCATCATCTCCCTCCATCCCTCCATCCATCCCTCCATCCCTCCATCCCTCCATCCCTCCATCCTCATCTCCATTCATCCACTCTCCTCCATCCCTCCATCCATCCCTCTCATCCCTCCATCCCTCCATCCTCTCTCCATCCATCCCTCTCCATCCATCCCTCCATCCATCCCTCATCCCTCCATCCATCCCTCCATCCCTTATCTCTCCCTCTATCCATCCCTCCATCCATCTCCTCTCCCTCCATCCCTATCGCCCCTCCATCTCTCCCTCCATCCCTCTATCTCTCCATCTCCTCACTCTCATCCTCTCTCATCCTCTCCTCTCTCCATCCATCCCTCCATCCTCCATCCATCTCATCCATCCCTCCTTCCCTTCCATCTCATCTCTCTCTCCATCTCCTCCATCAATCCATCCCCATCCCCTTTCCATCCTCCCCTTTCCTCTCATCCATCCCTCCATCCTTTCCTCTCCCTCCTCCTCCCTCTCCCATCCATCCATCCATCTCTCCTCTCCCCCTCCATCTCCTCCTCCCTCTCATCTCTCTCATCCTCCTCTCCTCACTCTCCATCCCTCTCTTCCGCCCTTCTCTCCTCCTTCCCTCCATCCCTCCATCTCATCAATCCTCCCTCTCTCCCTCTCCTCCCTTCTCCCCTCCTCTCTCTATCCATCTCTCCCTCCCTCCCTCCCCCATCCCTCCTCCTCTCCTCTCTCTCTCCCTCCCTCCATCCCTCCATCTCTCTCATCCATCTCTCCTCATCCCTCCATCTCTCCATCCATCTCTCCTCCCTCCTCCCTCCCTCCCTCCCTCCCTCCATCTCATCTCCCATCTCATCCCTCCCTCCATCCCTCCCTCCATCTCTCCATCCATCCCCTCTCTCCTCTCTCTCCTCCATCCTCCATCCTCCCTCCAACTTTCTCTCCCTCCCTTCCTCCCTCCCCTCCCTCCATCCATCCTCTCCATCTCTCCCTCCCTCTCTCCCTCCCCTCCCTCCCTCCCTCCCCTCCTCCCTCTCATCTCCTCATTCTCTACCTATCTCTCTCCCTCTCTCCATCCATCTCCATCCCTCCTCTCCATCTCTCTCCCTCCCTCCATCTCCTCCTCCTCCTCTCCCATCCTCTCTTCTCTCCCATCTCTCCCTCCCTCCATCTCTCCATCCCTCCATCCTCTCCATCCATTCCCCCTCTCTCTCTCCTCTCCCTCTCTCCCTCCCTCCCTCCCTCTCTCCATCTCCTCATCTCCCCTCTCTCTCTCTCTCTCATCTCTCTCTCCCCTCCCTCTTCCTCTCCTCTCTCATCATCCCTCCTCTCCTCTCCCCATCCCTCTCTCTCTCTCTTCTCTCATCCCTCCATCCCTCCATCCCCATCCATCAATCCCTCTCTCCTCCATCCTCCTCTCCTCCATCCTCTCCCTCATCTCCATCTCCTCCATCCCTCTCCTCTCTCCCTCTCTCCTCTCCATCCTCCATCCCTCCATCCATCTCTCCTCTCCTCTCTCCTCCCTCTCCTCTCTCCATCTCATCTCCCTCTCTCCCTCCTCTTCTCCATCTCCTCTCCATCCATCCCTCCCTCCTCTCATCTCCCTCCTCTCCCATCTTCTCCCTCCCTCCTCTCTCTCCCTCATCCCTCTTTCTTCCATCCTCTCAATCTCATTCCTCCCTCCATCCCACTCCCTCCATCCCTCCTCTCAACTCCCTCCATCCCTCTCAATCCATCCCTCCCTCCTCTCCCTTCATCTCCTCCATCTCCTCCATCTCATCCCTCCCTCCCCATCTCTTCTCTCATCTCCATCTCCTCCATCTTTTCTCCTCTCCTCCATCTCCTCTTCCCTCCTCTCCATCCATCTCATCCCTTCATCCCTCTCCTTCCCTCCCTCTCCCATCTCTCCATCCCTCTCTCCCTCTTACCCATCCTCTCCATCCCTCTATCCCTCCATCCTCTCCCTCTCATCCCTCTCCTCCATCCCTCCATCCCATCATCTCCTCTCTCTCCATCCATCCATCCCTCCTCCATCCTCTCCTCCTCCATCTCTCTCTCCCATCCATCCCCCTCTCCTCCCTCCCTCTTCCTCTCTCCATCTCCTCTCCTCTCCTCTCTTCCCCTCTCTTCATCCTCCCTCTCCTTCATCCATCATCTCCATCCTCTCTCCATCTCTCCATCCCTCTCCATCTCCATCCATCTCCTCCTCTCCTCCCTTATCCATCCCTCCTCCCTCCATCCCCCATCTCCTCCATCCCTCTCTCCCATCTCATCTCTCATCCCTCCCCTCCTCATCTCTCAATCCTCCTCTTCTCCATCTCTCCATCCCTCCATCCCTCATCCTCTCCTCATCCCTCTCTCTCCCTCCCCTCTCTCCATCTCCTCCATTTTTACTCTCTCTCCCTCTCCTCCCTCCTCTCCATCCTCTCTCATCTTCTCCATCCCTGTCTCCCTCCCTCCCTCCCTCTTCATCCTCTCTCCCTCTCTCCATCCCTCTCATCTCTCCATCTCCCTCCATTTCTCTCTCCCTCCATCTCCTCCATCCCTCCATCTTTCTTCCCTCCCTCCATCCCTCTATCTCTCCATCCCTCTCTCACCATCCTGTCTCTCCTCCCTCCATCTCTCCTCTCCCTCTCATCTCTCCATCCCTCCATCCCACTCTCTCTCCTCCTCCCTCCATCTCTCCATCCCTCCTCCCATCCCTCATCTTTCCCTCCATCCATCCATCCATCCTCCATTTCCATCCTCCATCTCCTCTATCTCTCCTCCATCCCTCATTCCATCCATCCTCCATCCCTCCATCCATCCCTCCATCTCTCATCTCTCTCTCCCTCCTCACTCTCCCTCTCTCTCCCTCTCATCCTCCATCTCATCTCCCTCCCTCTCCCTCTCTCCCTCTCTCCTCCTCCCTCATCTCCCTCAATCTTTCCTCTCATCTCTCCAACCATCCCTCCCTATCTCTCATCCATCCCTCCATCTCCTTCCCTCTCTCCATCCCTCCATCTCTCCATCTCTCCCTCCTCTCCCTCATCTCTCCTCCCTCTCTCCATCCCTCCATCCATCCTCCTCCATCTCTCTCCATCCAGTCCATCCATCCCTCTCTCTCGCTCTCTCCCACCTCCCTTCTCCATCTCCTCCCTCCCTCCTCTCATCCCTCCATCCATCTCATCCCTCCCTCTCTCCCTCCCTCTCCATCTCCTCTTCTCTCCATCCCTCCATCCCTCTCATCCCTCCATCTCTCTCCTCCCTCCATCCATCCCATCCCTCCTCCCTCCATCCTCCATCTCCCTCCCTCCCTCCATCCCTCCATCCCTCCCTCTCATCCCATCATCATCCTCCCTCCCTCCCTCCCTCTCCTCCCTCTCTCCCTCCCTTCCCCCTTCCTCCATCCCTCCATCCATCCCTCCATCCCTCATCCATCCCCCTCTCCCTCCCTCCATCTCTCCATCCATCCCTCCCTCTCTCTCCATCCATCCCTCCCTCCCTCTCTCCCTCCATCCCTCCATCCCTCCTCTCCTCCATCCATCCCTCCCTCCCTCTCCTCCCTCC
>CM072256.1:5756481-5758981 GCA_036851935.1 Coregonus suidteri
ATACTTATAATAATATGGTTATTATGTGGTAAAAGAGCCAGGGAGGCATGCAATTCACCAAATCACCTACTTTAATCTTAAAATATAACTCACAATTATTCTCAACATTTTGGCTTTATTCTCTACAGGAAACTTCGAGTTTATTCTCAAAATATTTCGACTTTATAGTTGAAGTTTAATTTCAACGTTATTCTCGAAATAATGCCACTTTATTCGTATTTGGAGTTTCTTAAGTACTATCCGTGAAAATAAAAGAATCCCGCTGGCTGGAGCTGACCTGGACATAGCAGGAGCGGCTAGCCTCAGCTCCGTTATGGAGCCGTTGACCGGCACCTGGTTAGGCACCGGTGACCCTGGCACGGTCCGTGCCGGACAAACGACGCGCACCCCTGGCCTGGTGCGTGAGGCAGGAAAGGACCGGACCTGGCTGACGATGCCCCTGGCCTGGTGCGTGGAGCAGCAACGGGCCGGACCGGGCTGACGATGCGCACCCCTGGCTTAGTGCGAGTAGCAGAACCGGGCCTCACCGGACTGACGACTCGCACCCCTGGCTTGGTGCGAGTAGCAGGAACGGGCTGGACCAGGCTGACGACTCGCACCCCTGGCTTGGTGCGAGTAGCAGGAACGGGCTGGACCAGGCTGACGACTCGCACCCCTGGCTTGGTGCGAGTGGCAGGAACGGGCTGGACCAGGCTGACGACTCGCACCCCTGGCTTGGTGCGAGTGGCCGGAACAGGCCGGGCCGGCGACGCGCACCGTAGGCTTGGTGCGTGGAGCAGGGACAGGCCGGGCTGGGCTGGCGACGCACACCGTAGGCTTGGTGCGTGGAGCAGGGACAGGCCGGGCTGGGCTGGCGACGCACACCGTAGGCTTGGTGCGTGGAGCAGGGAACGGTTGGACCAGGCTGACGACTCGCACCGTAGGCTTGGTGTGAGGGGCAGGAACATGCCGGGCTGGGCTGGCGGCGTGCACCTTACACTTAGTGCGGGAAACAGGAACGGGCCGGACCGGACTGGTGACGCACACCACTTGCTTGGTGTGAGGAGCGGGACTGGGTTTCGTCATAACCCCCCGCTCCCTCAGCTGCCTACCGAGTTCCTCTCGCCGTGCCTCCTTTCTCACCCTTTCCCTTATCGCCTCCAAAATGCTCCATCCTCTGCAACACTACCTCCTGCTCCCTCGTCGTCCCTGCCGTGTGCCCCCCCTAAAAAATGTTTTGGGTTGCCTCTCGCCTGTCCGACGTTGACCCTGCTGACGCCGCTGCTCCTCTCTCCGTCGCCTCTCCACCGTCTCACTCCATGGCCGGCGATCCATCCCGGCCAGGATTTCCTCCCAGGTCCAGGACCCCTGCCCGTCCAAGATCTGCTCCCACGTCCAGGCTGCCTGCTCCTGGACACGCTGCTTAGTCTTGGTATGGTGGGTTTTTCTGTCACGATCTTCTTGACGAGAAGTAGACCAATACGCAGCGTGTTGAGCGAACATGATTGACTTTATTACCGTCAGTGATAATAAGCACACTACACAAAACAATAAACGACTCGTGAAGTCCACGGTGACAAAGACCTACAAGGAACAAAAACCCACAAACACAAAGTGAAACACAGACAGTTAAATATGGCTCCCAATCAGAGACAACCAGCACACAGCTGACACTCGTTGCCTCTGATTGGGAGTCACTCAGTCAAACATAGAAATAAACAACCTAGAACACCCAACATAGAAACAGAACACATAGAAACAAACACACTCTGGCTCAATAACTAGAGTCCATTAGCCAGGGTGTGACACTGGTCAGATGAGACAAAAATTCCATTCATCTCAAATAATTAATATACGTTAAACAAAAAAACACTTTCTGTTTGTCATAGACTGAGAAGATTAATATGAGATATAATAATAATAATATGCCATTTAGCAGACGCTTTTATCCAAAAGCGACTTACAGTCATGCGTCCATACATTTTTGTGTATGGGTGGTCCCGGGGATCGAACCCACTACCTTGGCGTTACAAGTGCTGTGCGCTACCAGCTGAGTTACAGAGGACCACAGGCGAGTTCCGTTAACTGATATTTAACTCGGGTCAGAATTCCCCCCATAGGAAGTAGCTCTGTAGCTCAGTTGGTAGAGGCTGGCTCTTGTAATGATAGTGGGTTCAATTCCCAGAACTACCCATACGTAAAAATGTACGCAAGTTTGACTGTAAATCACTTTGGATAAAAGTTTCTGCGAAATGGCATGTATTATATAACTTATTTAAGATCAATTCAAACTTCAAATCATTCCACAAACCTGAGACTCTTCTCCGCCCAGATATGTTCCCAATCCCAGATATATTCCCAATCCCAGATATATCCCCAATCCCAGATATATTCCCAATCCCAGATATATTCCCAATCCCAGATATATTCCCAATCCCAGATATATCCCCAATCCCAGATATATTCCCAATCCCATATATATTCCCAATCCCAGATATATTCCCAATCCCAGATATATCCC
>CM072256.1:5763981-5766481 GCA_036851935.1 Coregonus suidteri
GTCAGAATCAATAACTAAACTTACCTGTAGAGTTTATTTCTGTGTGCCCTAAATGTAATACGTTTGTCACAGAACATCGGCAGACGAAGCCAGTTCACTCGTCAGAAGTAAACATTTGTCCAAGGACATCGGGACATGAAGTCAGACCGAGATATCTTGTTGCTCAACTCCCTGTGGAACCCTTGATCAGCCAATTGGAGAGCAGAAAGCTGAATCTGATTAGCCAACCAGTTCGCACGTTATTTGTGTAACTAGATTATTTGCTATCTTCCTCTTTTTTTCAGTCTCTTTGCTCTCTTTCTTTCTTTCTTTCTTTCTTTCTTTCTTTTTCTTTCTTTCTTTCTTTCTTTCTTTCTTTCTTTCTTTCTTTCTTTCTTTCTTTCTTTCTTCTTTCTTTCTTTCTTTCTCTTTCTCTCTCTCTCTCTCTCTCTCTCTCTTTCTTCTGTTATAGTTTTTTATATCTGAGGTCAGAGGTATTGCGTTTGTAGGAAGGAACTGCAAAATATTTAAAAACTTTATTAAGACATATGGATGAACATTAACATGTGTTTCTGTTTTTAAAACCACAAGACACATGCCACCTCTTCTCTCTAGTCCTTTCAGAAACGTCCTCATTTTTACGTTTTCTATGGGATGTCCTAATTTTTTACAGAAATTATTGTGTGTGTGTGTGTGAATGTGAGTGTGTGTGTGTGTGTGTGTGGTGTGTGTGTGTGTGTGTGTGAATGTGTGTGTGTGAATGTGAGTGTGTGAATGTGAAAATCAACAGGGTTCTCATCTCCAAACACCATTATGCAAATGAGCGTCAGAAGAATAACTTTGGTATGATGTTTTATTGATTCCATTTGTGGCCTAACGAGGAGATGATGTCCCACTGTCAGGGAAGATGATGTCCCACTGTCAGGGAAGGTGATGTCCCACTGTCAGAGGAGATGATGTCCCACTGTCAGGGAAGATGATGTCCCACTGTCAGGGAAGGTGATGTCCCACTGTCAGGGAAGGTGATGTCCCACTATCAGAGGAGATGATGTCCCACTGTCAGGGAAGATGATGTCCCACTGTCAGGGAAGGTGATGTCCCACTATCAGAGGAGATGATGTCCCACTGTCAGGGAAGATGATGTCCCACTGTCAGGGAAGATGATGTCCCACTGTCAGGGAAGATGATGTCCCACTGTCAGGGAAGATGATGTCCCACTGTCAGGGAAGATGATGTCCCACTGTCAGAGAAGATGATGTCCCACTGTCAGGGAAGATGATGTCCCACTGTCAGGGAAGATGATGTCCCACTGTCAGGGAAGATGATGTCCCACTGTCAGAGAAGATGCCCTACTGTCAGAGAAACATTATGTCCTACAGTCAGAGAAACATGATGTCCTACTGTCAGAGAAGCATGATGTCCTACTGTCAGAGAAGCATGATGTCCTACTGTCAGAGAAGCATGATGTCCTACTGTCAGAGAAGCATGATGTCCTACTGTCAGAGAAGCATGATGTCTGCCAACGAAGGATCTTAGACTCAGCCGTGTCTTTTTGTTTTGTTGGCAAAGACCAACCCAGTCCTCCAGAACTCAGACCTACGAGCTTTGAGGCTTTGAAGAGGTGGAATCTGTGAGAATGTTTAAATTCCAGCCATCCCACTTAGTGTTTCAGTTGAGACCAAGACGAGGACACACATTCACGCACACAGATACACACACATAAAAAAATATGTGCAAACTCACACACACACACACACACACACACACACACAGAAACAAACAAAAAACGCACATCAACAAACATCATCAAACGTGCAAACACACACACACACACGGACACACACAGACACACACTGCAACCATATTCTCCCACTTAGTATGTCATTTGGAGCCAAAACGAGGGAAGGCTTTAGTCCTCTCCCAAGACGTTCCTTGTGACCTTTCTCAGTGTTCCGGAATGTTCCAGAACGTTCCAGAATGTTGCCATCCACTGTGAGAGAATGATTCCACTCTAATTCCTCCAGTTTTTTTTTCAAAGGACCAGAACATCAGGCAATGGTCATGCTGTTTTTCTCAACAAACTCTCACAGTCTCACTGCAGAATGAGACGTTTATCCACGTTTCTCCAAACATCTGATTCAGAAGTTGCTCCTGTTCGGGAACGGGTCTCTATACTTAAAAAAATGTATTTATGCATATCGGGTTCCGGATGGGAAAGCCCCAGGTCCATTTCGGAACGGGTTTGACTTTTGGACCCGTAAAGACCCTTAGTGTCCACCACTAGGATCAAATAACAGAGCTCACTGTTGCAACTCTAGCGTCCGGTTTTGAAAACCTTTCCCGACGTCCTCAAGACATGGACAAACGACCCCGTTTCAAAGTCACACTTGAGCGATCTGCCTGGGTTTTCTCCTCCTCCTCTTTGTCCGTTCATCCCTTGTTTTCTCTCTCATCAAGGCCCCCTCTCTTCTGACGAGAACGTCTGTGACAGCTTTTGCGGTTGTCCAACAGCTCTTCAGCA
>CM072256.1:5783981-5788981 GCA_036851935.1 Coregonus suidteri
TGCACACTCACACACAACCACACACACATCTGCACACTCACACACAACCACACACACACACACATCTGCACACTCACACACAACCACACAAAACACACACACAACACACACAAACACAGCTGCACACACCTCACACACAACAACAAACAACACCCGACTGGAGAAAATTCTAAACCCACATTTGTTAATAATAACTTTAAAGAGATTCTCCAGTACTTTTGTAGCGCTCAAAGCCAAAAGTGGTCCCTGGAAATTGCGTCCTACGTCACATGCTGTAGTTGCAGATATGTGCACACCGTCATCGCTCTCTCTCTCTCTCTGCTGTGTGCCCATCTTGCTAGCTGTCACTCAAATGGCGAAGGGCTGAACCTCATTGGCTGGAACTCGAATTGCTAGGGGGCTGGCCAACGTGGGGGGAAAGTTCAGGAGCATGTCTTTAATAGTCAACTCACTGTGTCCCCAGTCCCATCAGTTCTTCTGCTCATTAAGGCAATAAGGCCCATTTTTTCCTTGACAGTTATTGATTGCTTTGCTCCTGGTCTTGACTGAGAAGTATCAGATGTCGCTTCTTACCAATTCTTTCAGTTACCGGCACACTATTTCATTAAGTCATTCTGATTTCAAACCCTGGACACTTTAAGGCTCTGCTTACCCTAATCCCTAAGCACAAAGACACACACACACACATACACAAAAACACACACACACACACAGCACTTACCACTAGATCTCAAAACCTACTTTTCAAATCAATACCAAGTGATCTGATCGACAGAACATGATACTGTCTGTTCATTACTGATCAATTATTCACAAGTTGCCATCTGACCATGACGTGGATGAACTCTTAACAGTAAATTGATATCCCTGAACAGACAGAGGGAACCAAAGTGTATCTTAGACCGTTCCCCCATCGTCCACATACAATATCACATTACATTCCTGTTCCGAATCTATACAACCCTCCCAACTCTCACATGTTCATGAAATAATCATTATTTCTGGTATTTATTTTATATTTTTGAAATGTAATTGGTGCTTACATCTCACCTAACATCATCATGTTTTGCATTTTGATCTCTTCTCCCAGTTTCTATCCTCTCCCACAGAATCAGAATCAGCAAACATAACCCAAGAGGCATTGCCTTGGTCCAACTGGCATAGACAGGGAGATGGATGGAGGAAAGGAATGATCAAGAGAGAGAGAAAATGATAGAGCGGAGAGAGAGAGAAGAGAGAGAGAGGAGGGGAGAAGAGACACGATGAGAGGAGGCAGAGACCTCAGACAGACAGAGAGACAGACAGAGGAAAGGAACAGAGAGGGGAGAGAGAGAGGGAGGGAAGGAGCGAGAGAGAGAGAGAAAAGAGAGAGAGAGGGGGGAGAGAGAGACAGAGAGAGAGAGAGACAGACAGACAGAGACAGACAGAGACAGAGATGGGGGGAGAGAGAGATGAGAGAGAGAGAGACGAGAGAGAGAGAGAGAGAGAGAGAGACAGAGGACAGAGACCAGAGAACAGAAGACCGAGGGGAGAGAGAGAGGGGGAGGAGCAAAAGAGAGAGAGCAGAATAGGCCGATACACCCGCTAATTATCAAAATCCCCAGAAGAAAAGAGCCATTAAATTCTACAACAGACCAACCTAAAATAGGAAGCAATTCCCAAACCCTTCCATAAACAAAGCCAGTCACCTAACAGAGAGACGAACCTGGAGAAGAGTCCCCTAAGTAGCTTGTCCTGGGGCTCTTGTTCACAAAACACAAACAGACCCCACCGAGCCCCAGGACAGCAACACAATTAGACCGACCCCCCCCTCCACCCCACCAAACCAAAACCACCCAACCCCCCCCCCAAACCAAATCATGAGAAAACACAAAAAGAGAATTGACTTCACCACAATTGGAAAGAATTAACAAAAAAAAAACAGAGCAAACTAGAATGCTATTTGGTCCTAAACAGAGAGTACAAAGTGGCAGGAATACCTGACCACTGTGACTGAACCCAACATTAAGAAATCTTAGACTATGTACAGACTCAGTGAGCATAGCCTTGCTATTGAGAAAAAGCCGCGTAGGCAGACCTGGCTCTCAAGAGAAGACAGGCTATATGTGCACACTGCCCAAAAAATGAGGTGGAAACTGAGCTGCACTTCCATAACCTCCTACCAAATGTATGACCATTATCTAGAGACACATACTTCCCTCAGATTACACAGACCCACAAAGAATTTGAAAACAAATCCAATTTTGAAAAAAAATAATATATATGCAGTGTTGTCAGACCTCGAATAATGCAAAGAAAATATAAGTTCATGTTCATTTTTAAATATAACACTGTCACGATCGTCGTTAATGCAGAGAGGAGGACCAAGGCGCAGCTAGTGAGAAAACGAACATGTTTATTTATCATTAGCGATAAACACGGACAGTACACAAAAAACAACAAACGACTCGTAACGTCCTAGTGTAACATAGACCAACACGGAACAAGAACCCACCAACACAAAGGGAAAAACAGACAGTTTAAATATGGGGCTCCCAATCAGAGACAACCAGCCAAAAAGCTGACACTCGTTGCCTTTGGCATTGGGAGTCACTCAGGCCAACATAGAAATACAAACAAACTAGAAACTCCCCAACATAGAACATACACCACATAGAAAGAACAACACCCTGGGCTCAACACTATAGAGTCCCCAGAGCCAGGGGTGTTACAGTACCAACCCCCCCCCCTAAAGGCGCGGACCACGCTCGACCCGCGCCCTCCACTAGAGCACAAAACAGGGGGGCTAGGGCTGCGTGGGCATTCCTCCGTGTGAGGGGGCGGCGGCGGCGGCGGTTCTGGCTCCGGCCCCTTGCCCACCACAACCTCCACATAAACCCCCCATAGACGCGCCACCTGGTCCGGATCTGGCCCCGCTGGTGGAGCTGAACTGGACGTAGCAGGAGCCCCAGCAGTGGTTCAGCTTCAGCTCCGTAGTGGAGCAACGCAGTTGACCGGTACCTTACCTAGGCACCGACGTGACCCAGGCACGGGTTGTGCTGGACTGACGACGCGCACCCCTGGGGCCGTTGTGCGTGGAAGCCGGAAACCGGGCCGGACCGGGCTGACTGACGACTCGCACCCCTGGGCTTGGTGCGTGGAGTAGGAACGGGCCGGACCGGGCTGAAGATGCGCACCCCCTGGCTTGCTTGGTGGCGTGGGCAGTAGGTAGGAACAGGCCGGGACCGGGCTGGGCGACGCACACACCGTAGGCGTTGGTGCGAGGAGCAGGGACAGGCCGGACCGGGTTTGGCGACGCTCACACCGTAGGCTTGGGCTTGCGTGGAGCAGGGGATCAAGGCCGGGACCGGGCTGGGCGAACGCACACGTAGGCTTGGTTGCGAGGAGCAGAGGGAAGGCCGGACCGGGCTGGCGACGCACACCGTAGGCTTGGTGCCGCGGAGCTAGGACAGGCCGGCACCAGGCTGACGACCTCGCACCCCTGGCTGGTGCGAACAGTCCGGCAGGAACAGGCCGGCCGCCGGGCTGGACGACGCGCACCGGTAGACTTGGTGCCAGTGAGTGTTGGCAGGAACAGGCCGGGGGGCTCCGCTGGCATGGCGACGCGCACCAGTAGGAGACTTGGGTGGCGAAGTGGGCCAGGAACAGGCCGGACCGGGCTGGCGACGCGCACCGTAGGGCTTGGTGCGAGAAGGAGCAGGGACAGGCCGGACCGGGCGGGCGACGCACACCGTAGGCTTGGGGTGCGAGGGAGCAGGGACAGGCCGGACCGCAGCTGGCGACCGCAACCACGGGTTCAGGCCTGGTGCGGTTTTGGCGAGCAGGGACAGGAGGCACCCGTCAGGCTGGGAACGCACAGCAGTAGGCTTGGCGGAGGAGCAGGGACAGGCCGGGACCGGGACGCTGGCGATATCGCACACCGTATAGGCTCTGGTGCGTGGAAGCAGGGACAGGCCGGACCGGGCTGGCGATTGCACCCCGTAGGCTTGGTGCGAGGAGCCAGGGACAGGCCGAACCGTCTGGGCTGGCGACGCACTCCGTAGGCTTGTGTGCGTGGAGCAGGGACAGGCCGGACCGGGCTGTGGAGACGGATAGGAGACCTGGAAGTGAAGAGCTGCCACAACACCAAGTCCTGCTGAATGCCTACCTTCACACACATCTGTGTGAGGCATCAGCACACGAGAAGTACAGGGCTGTGTACCCGTACTGGCAACAGAACAGACACTGACATGCTATCGCAGGATATCGGGACCGAGGAGAGGCACTGGAGGCCACGAGCGCTGAGCCGGCACACTCCGTCCTGGCTGCATGCCCACCGGTACCTTCGCACAACAACGTGCGGGGAGTGCTCGCACAGGACGTTCACCGGACTATGGCCGACCACCGTGTGGCACAGTGCGCAGCTCGCCATACCAGCGGAAACCTGCCAGGTCTCTCATGCTGCCATGCATGAGTACGGGAGGAAGTTGGCTCCTGCTCTCCATCCAGCATACGAAACTCCCGCTACAACCTGCCTTCTGGCCCCCAAAAACCAGGTGGGCCTCCTCTCCTAATCTCCCAATTCGCTCCTCTGTGGGTTGCCTCCTCTGTCCAGACGAAAGCCATATGCCGTGTGCACCCCCCCCAACAAAATTTTTTGGTGGTTGTATGCCTCACGGTCGTCCGACGATGCAACTGCTGACGTCGCTGCTCCTCTCCTCGCCAGGGCCTTAATCCCTAGCCCAGCCCCCGGTGCATGGCCCTTGCCCCCGAGCATGTCCTCCCCAGGACCCACGATTGCCCACCTGGGCCATCGCCAACCTCTCAATCTCCTTTCCGGCGCTTCCTCCCCATGTCCAGTCTGCTGCCTGCTCCTGGACACGATGCTTGGTTCCGCTGGTATGGTGGGTTCTTCTGTCACGATCGTCGTTTAAGAGAGGAGGACCAAGGCGCAGCGTGATGAACGAACATGTTTTTATATATCATTAGCGATAAAACACGGACAGTAAACAAAAACAACA
>CM072256.1:5798981-5816481 GCA_036851935.1 Coregonus suidteri
CATTCCTCCTCCTCCAAACACGGCGAGTTGAGTTGATGCCAAAGACCTTGATTTTTCACCCAGTTCTTCTCTGAATCATTCAGATGTTCATTGGCAAACTTCAGACGGGCCTGTATATGTGCTTTCTTGAGCAGGGGGACCTTGCGGGCGCAGCGGGATTTCAGTCCTTCACGGCGTAGTGTGTTACCAATTGTTTTCTTGGTGACTATGGTCCCAGCTGCCTTGAGATCATTGACAAGATCCTCCCGTGTAGTTCTGGGCTGATTCCTCACCGTTCTCATGATCATTGCAACTACACAAGGTGAGATCTTGCATGGAACCAGGCAGAGGGAGATTGACAGTTCTTTTGTGTTTCTTCCATTTGCGAATAATCGCACCAACTGTTGTCACCTTCTCACCAAGCTGCTTGGCGATGGTCTTGTAGCCCATTCCAGCCTTGTGTAGGTCTACAATCTTGTCCCTGACATCCTTGGAGAGCTCTTTAGTCTTGGCCATGGTGGAGAGTTTGGAATCTGATTGATTGATTGCTTCTGTGGACAGGTGTCTTTTATACAGGTGACAAACTGAGATTAGGAGCACTCCCTTTAAGAGTGTGCTCCTAATCTCAACTCGTTACCTGTATAAAAGACACCTGGGAGCCAGAAATCTTTCTGATTGAGAGGGGGTCAAATACTTAATTTATAACATTTTTGACATGCGTATTTCTGGATTTTTTTGTTGTTATTCTGATCTCTGTTCAAATAAACCTACCATTAAAA
Source organism: Coregonus suidteri (assembly GCA_036851935.1). Classification (NCBI taxonomy): domain Eukaryota; kingdom Metazoa; phylum Chordata; class Actinopteri; order Salmoniformes; family Salmonidae; genus Coregonus; species Coregonus suidteri. Next base: position 5,799,740 of record CM072256.1, read on the forward strand.
TTATAGACTGATCATTTCTTTGTCAGTGGGCAAACGTACAAAATCAGCAGGGGATCAAATACTTTTTTCCCTCACTGTACTTACACACACACATCCTGCATCTCTCCGTCTGTGGTCAACATGGAGGGGGTCTTTCATGATGATAGGAAGAACCAGGGCTGGCTCTAAGCCATTTGGGGGCCCTAAGAGATTTGTTTGGGGTTCCAAACATATTTCATGCAATTCTACTCATTTTGCCATATGGCTCAGATATATATTTTTCTTTGAATTTTACAGGTAATTTACTGCAATTCTATCGATTTCGCCATGTTTAGATAGCTGGCTAGACTCACCAATCAAAACATGTTTTAGCTTGTATGGCTAATTGACTGACATAACAAGAGGAAAACTGCTGATGCACAACCCATTTTTGAACATGCACCTTGTGTATTCTACTATTCTAACTCTCAACGGTAAGTTGAGACGCCGATTGAGTCCCTAACAATTTTCACAACCGCTTATATCGCTTATGCCTTGAGCCAGCCCTGAGAAGAACCTTGTGAAAGTGGAGCATTGGAACCACAAGGACACCGGAATCATGAAACCATGGAAACCACAGAACAGAGAAACCCCAGACTTGTTTGGTTGATTGTTGATGTTGTCCCTCAGGTATTTGGACACCTACATAATTGATAGAAAACTATTGATTGATTGCTCAGTTGAGATCGGATAATGGAAATAATCATTAGTCTTAATTTTCACATATTTTATTACAGGAGTACATTTAAGAATCACAGTTGAAAAAACATTCATATTTAAACTAAGTGAATTGTTGGGATCTGTAAAATGAAATACACATTACAGACAGACAGACAGACAGACAGACAGACAGACAGACAGACAGACAGACAGACAGACAGAGACAGACAGACAGGCAGACAGCGATAACCAACAGAGGCTACGTCCCAAATGACACCCTATTCCCTAGTTAGTTCACTACTTTTGACCAGGGTCCATAGGGCTATATAGGGAATAGGGTGCCAAATGGGATGCAGCAGAGAAAAGAACGAATGTAGTCATGTGACACTTCAATAATGAACATACCTCGCAAGTGCTTGTCTTCTTAATAGTAATAATAATGATAATTATAATAAAAACCCAAAATAATAATAATTATTACAATAAACAATATGAACATATTCAATGCTGTTTTACAATATAACTGAAATAATTCATATCACACTAAATATAAAGATATTTACCAACAAACAGACTTTTGTAATTTATACTAAAACTCTGGAAATATAATAAAAATAGCGACTTAAAATAAGAATATTTTATTACAATGACAAATATTAATAGTCAATAATAATAATAATAATAATAATAATAATAATAGTAATAGGATATTAGATTGAATAGGCGTTACCCCATGGCTTACTTACTAAACAGAAGAATCATAATAAACAAAACTGCCCATTCCTCTTTGCTTATCACAAAATACAAATATTTGCTAAATACAATTGTAAAAATTAAAATTAAAACGAGAAATGTCGAGGAATCTCACTTGCAATCTATATATGATAGCAGTTCTATAACTCTCAGCTAGAAACACAGAAGCAGCTCACTGTAGACAATCAGTGGTGTTATTGGTCACAGAATATACACATCTATAACATAATAGACGTTATATACCTGTAGAAGAACAGAATTTATAGAAGCTTTTCCCAACATTCCCCGGGTCCTAGCTCCCTCCTCATAAAATTCCCAACTGTCCAAGGATTCCGGGATGTTGTTTCGGGAATGTTCCAGAATGTTTCCGGAATGTTTGCGAATTCCAAAAATGGTTTGTGAGTTCGAGAATGTTCGTGACTTACGGAATGTTCATAAAGTTCTAAGTGTTCTTTTGACGAGTTATAAAGGAAGTAGTTTTGTTTTGGAAGTGTTTTATTTCCGTCTCCATGATGGACATTTCCTGGTGTTGGGGTTAGTAATAAGTTCAAGAAACTGATTCTGATTGTGCAATCGTCTCACGTTGTTAAATCTCATTAGCTAATAAAGTTTAGATTTTTTTTTAAACATTTTTTTTGCATTTTTGTGTTGATAAAGAGGAGGAGCTAGTCAAAATGTCATCCTTAGCATCCCACAGAGTTCAACGACACTCTGCTCCAACAGAACCACAAAACAAAAACAAAGCAACTCTCGAACAGCAAGTATATAGGTCTCCTCTCCTCCTTTCTCTCTCCCTCTCTCCCTCTCTCTCTCTCTCTCTCTCTCTCTCTCTCTCTCTCTCTCTCTTTATCTCTCCCTCTCTCTCTTTATCTCTCCCTCTCTCCCCTCTCTCTCTTTCTCTCTCCCTCTCTCCCTCTCTCTCTTTATCTCTCCCTCTCTCTCTCTCTCTCTTATCTCTCCCTCTCTCTCTCTCTCTCTCTCTCTCTCTCTCTCTCTCTCTCTCTCTCTCTCTCTCTCTCTCTCTCTCTCTCCCTCTCTCTCTCTTTATCTCTCCCTCTCTCCCTCTCTCTCTTTATCTCTCCCTCTCTCCCTCTCTCTCTTTATATCTCTCCCTCTCTCCCTCGCTCTCTTTATCTCTCCCTCTCTCTCTTTATCTCTCCCTCTCTCCCTCTCTCTCTTTATCTCTCCCTCTCTCCCTCTCTCTCTTTATCTCTCTCTCTCTCCCTCTCTCTCTTTATCTCTCCCTCTCTCTCTTTCTCTTTATCTCTCCCTCCCTCTCTCTCTCTCTCTCTCTCTCTTTATCTCTCCCTCTCTCCCTCTCTCTCTTTATCTCTCCCTCTCTCTCTTTATCTCTCCCTCTCTCTCTCTCTCTTTATCTCTCCCTCTCTCCCTCTCTCTCTTTATCTCTCCCTCTCTTCCTCTCTCTCTCCCTCTCTTCCTCTCTCTCTTTATCTCTCATTCTCTTCCTCTCTCTCTCTCTCTCTACCATTCTTCCTCCAGCTTAGACCATTCTGATAGCTTTAGAAACATTTTCCCCTTTATGTCCATAATACGTTCAGCCATCCAGAGAGGCAGACATCAGGCAAACTGACGGACACACACGAACACATCTTCAGATGATATCATAGTGATGTAGCACACGAGCATCTTCATATGACATCATAGTGATATAGCACACGAGCATCTTCATATGACATCATAGTGATGTAGCACACACGCATCTTCATATGACATCATAGTGATGTAGCACAGGTTTGAGGGTTTGAAGGGGAAAGGGAAGGAAGGTGATTGATAACAACTGATAGTCTCTTATGTGCAGGTTGAGTCAAAAATAAAGATATGAAAGTACGTCCAATGAAAGATCCCCTTCCACACCTGAGCTATTAGCAAACAATCCAATGTCCTTTCCAGCTTTTGAATCTCTCTTTCAAGTTCTCCCTGAAGTCCTTTTAATAGGTCTCTGTTCGAACTCCGTCCTGGAGAACTATAGTCCATTTACCGGGTAAAACGCATCATTTAACTAATCGTGATAGTTGATAGGTTGATAGCTTGACTGTTTGAGACAGGTGTGTTAGAGTAGGGCTGGAAGAAAAGCCTGGAAAACTCTTTAGCTGGCCTGGACTGGAGTTGCAGCACCCTGATATATAGAGTATGTATGAACCCACCTCTGCCCTTCTCTCTCTCTAGCTCTGGATTTTAATTCACTTTTATCCTTTCCCTTCTTAAATCATTCTACCCTGTTTCCTTGCTTCCTTTCCTTGCTTCCTTTCTTTCTGTCTTTCATACCTCCATCCATCCCTCTATCCAAATACACTCCTCTACGAATCTGTTTCCTAATTGTGCATAAATTATTTTAACATTACATCTTTCTGTTTTTAATTCATTCATTATATTACATTACTTTTCATTTTATACGTAGTTTTGTATATTTCTTGGAAAACAAACGGAATAGAGATTATAAACTTTTTTGGCAGCTTCTGTCCTTCTTTCTCTCTCAGAAAGTTCAGGCGACTAACAATTAAACGACAAAGAGAAGGAATCGGAATTCAGAATGTTCCATTTCAGAGTTCAAAGGAGATCTCCAACATTCCAAGACATCAGCAGAACCAAAAAAAGGAAACCATTTCTTTCTGCCCTATCCTCCATCCATCCATTCTCTCTCTCATTTCTCCTCCCTCTATCCATCCCTCCCTTCCTCCTTCCCCTTGCTTTGTCCAATCGAAATCTACGATCTACACCGCGGCTCCCAGCAGCTCTTCCGTCTTGATGTCGGCTAGGAGATCGGACGGAATCTCGTTCTGGTTAGAATCCAGACCGTAGAACTTCACCTTCAACCCGTCTACCGGATGAACCACCGGCACCGTCACCACTCGGGGAAAATTCCGGGTCGCCAGCTCAAACCGGCTGGTGCTGGCCAGCTCGATGGCCAGTATACGGAGGAAGAGAGTGGCGAGCTGTTTCCCGAGGCAGGAGCGGATGCCGCCGCCGAACGGAAGGTAGTGGAAGCGTCCCTCCTTGTCCTCGCTGCGTTCCTGGGAGAAGCGGTCGGGGTCGAAGGCGTCCACGTCCTTGAAGACGGAGGAGGTGTCGTGGGTGTCTCTGATGCTGTACATCACACTCCAACCCTTCGGGATCTGGACCCCCTGGGGACGGCGAGAGAGAGAGAGAGAAATGTGGAAAGAGTCATTTACAAAGACAAAAGACAAGACAAGACAAGACAAGAAAAGACAAGATGGGAGGAGTGAGAGAGAGCAAGGCTCATGATAGGGAAGCGAGAGAGAGAAAGAGAGAGAGAGAGAGAGAGAGAGAGAGAGAGAGAGAGAGAGAGGGAGGGGAGAGAGAATGTATAAATGTGTGTGCAGGGTTAAGGAGGTTGAGAGGGGTTGAGCAAGGGTGAGGGCTTGGGGGGAGAGACATATTGTAGAGATGGATTAGCAAGTAATCTCATCCCACAGTGGGATAACTACAGAGTTCACAGAGAGAGAGAGAGCGAGAGAGAGGGATAGAGGGAGAGAGAGAGAGAGAGAGAGAGAGAGAGAGAGAGAGAGAGAGAGAGAGAGAGAGAGAGAGAGAGAGAGAGAGAGAGAGAGAGAGAGAGAGAGAGAGAGAGAGAGAGAGAGAGAGAGAGAGAGAGAGAGAGAGATCAACAGATGAAACAATAAAAATACATTACACCAACACTCACATCTAGTTCAAAGGTCTGCAGGGCCGTCCTATACCCCCCAGACACGGGCGTGAAGAGCCTCAGCACCTCCTTGATCACACAGTCCAGATACTTCAGACCAACGATGGTATCCAGGCCCAGTTCCCCCTCACACAGACAGCCGTTATGGAGGATCCCCCTGGCACGGAGCTCCTCTCGTAACTTCTCTAAGACAGCAGGGTGGCGTAGGAGCTGCATGATGAGAGAGGTGGAGGCGCTGGCGGTGGTGGCAAACGCAGCGAAGATCAGCTCAATGGTCGCCTCCTGCAGATGGAGAGAGAGAAGATGAGGAAGAGAGATGAGGTCATCTGTAGGGTAACTCATATTAAATAATAATATTAAAACTGCTCCAAAGCAACTATACCACTTCTAAAATAGATTGATCTCTGATATCAGTAAGATATCCAACTTTAAACCAATGTAAAAAGAGTAATGGAGATGCTTAAAGGAAAAGGCAGTGTTACAAGTGAGACAAACCAGGAATCAGCCATCATATCTATGGCAAATATTTACAGTAGGTTGGGGTTGTTGGGTGGGTTTTAGGTTAGTGCAGTTCAGGGGCTGTTTTTTTTTACAGTCAGTGCTGTGATCTGATACTGACAGCCATGGTCTCCACCCCTGTCTGGGGGCCTTGCCCCTGTTTTAGCTCTGGTTGTGGGGCCCGAGAACACCCCATGACACACACACACACACACACACACACAGACACACACACACACACACAGACACACACACACACACACACATACACACATACACACAGACACACATACATCTACATTTCTTGCCCTCTCCCTGGGAAATGGCTATTTTCTGGGTCTGGAACAACACTGTAGGACAACATACACTGAAACCCCTCATCTGCTGTCATTTGTGTCAAAACATGTCTGTGTCAACCCTGTGTGTGTGTGTGTGTGTGTGTGTGTGTGTGTGTGTGTGTGTGTGTGTGTGTGTGTGTGTGTGTCATGGGCCAGTGTGGGGTGTGATAGGGGTGTGTGTGTGTGTGTGTGTGTGTGGCCAGTGTGTGATAGTGGTGTGTGTGTGTGTGTGTGTGTGTGTGTGTGTGTGTGTGTGTGTGTGTGTGCGTCACGTAACCAGGAGTCTGTGCCTCCTGAAACCGGGCGCCCCAGTTCAGAGACCAGGGAAGGGGGTGTAGGGCTGAGTGAGTATAGAATCAAACGGCACCCTATCCTCTATGTAGAGCCATATGGGCCCTGGTCTAAGGTAGTGCACTATAAAGGGAATAGGGTGTCCTTTGGGACGCAGCCATTGTGACTTTCAGCCACTGTTAAGCATTTTAAATATTTTTGGCTTTAGTCTCGAAACTTACAAACCTTAAAGGAGACTTGGAGAGGGAGAGAGGAAGGGAGAGTGAGAGAGAGAGAGAGAAGAGAGAGAGAGAGAGAGAGAGAGAGAGAGAGAGAGAGAGAGAGAGAGAGAGAGAGAGAGAGAGAGAGAGAGAGAGAGAGAGAGAGAGAGAGAGAGAGAGAGAGAGAGACAGAGAGACAGAGAGAGAGAGAGAGAGAGAGAGAGAGAGAGAGAGAGAGAGAGAGAGAGAGAGAGAGAGACAAAAGTTCCTTGGAGAGAAAGGTTCTTACCTTGAGTTCCTGCATGGTGAGTTCCGTGCCGTTCTCTTTTGCGCTCTCCAGCAGGATATCAAGTGCGTCTCTATAATCCTTCCCCTGGGAAGAGAGGGGTTTCTCCCTGATGGCTTTTTCTATCCCCTTCTGGAGTGTGTCCCTGGCACGGATACCCTACAGAAATAAAACCCACAGAGACATGTGGTGAGTGACGTTTGTGACAAACAAGAATGGAATATATTGAATTACACAGTACAACATCAGATCAGCTTCAAGTCACATTTTAGTTGATTTACTTCAACCTCTTGTTGATAAGATTAAATCCATGCATATGTGTATTTGTCTATTAAAGTGCTTTTTGTGTACATCCTCACCTTCCTGTATCCACTGAAAGGCAGGTCTATGGGTAAGCTGAAGATGTTGTCTATAAACTCCTGGAAGGTGGTGAACAGGTGTCTCATCTCCTCGTCTGCTACCCTGAACCCCAACAGCACCCTCACTGCCATGTGGAACGACAGCCTCTGGGATTCCCTGGGGGGGGGGGAGAGAGAGAGAGGGAGAGAGGAGAGGAGGAGAGAGAGAGAGAGAGAGAGAGAGAGAGAGAGAGAGAGAGAGAGAGAGAGAGAGACAGAGAGAGAGGGGAGGGGGAGAGAGAGAGAGAGAGAGAGAGAGAGGGTGGGGGGAGAGACCAGACAGAGAGAGCAAACCCAGACATAGCAACCCTACGTAGCAGAAGCGGAAGCGAGAGTCCAGGAAAGTAACAAGCAAGCAACAAGCAGCCCACCCTCTGAGCAGGGTTCCTCTCTAGGTTTCTTCCTTCCAGGGAGTTTCTCTTAGCCACTGTGCTGCTGCTTCTGCTCTGCTTGCTCTGTGGGGCTCTTCTAGCTGGACCGGGTATTATAATTAAAATTAGAACTCACCTGTAGACGTTGATGGGTTCTGGGTTGGAGCTCCACACCCTCAGTGACTCCTGGATCACCTGCTGGATCTTAGGGAGGTAGGACGCTAACGCCTCATGACTGAACACCTTGGAAAATACCTGGAGGATTGGGGAGAGGGGGAGAGGGAGGGAGGGAGGGAGGGAGGGAGGGAAAGGGGGAGAGAGAGAGGGGGAGGGGGAGGGAGAGGAGAGAGAGAGGGGAAAGAGAGGAGTAAGGGTTAGAACCATTTCTTCACCACAACCACAGACCTCTTCCTCACTTTGACCTGACCTCAACCACAGACCTCTTCCTCACTTTGACCTGACCACAACCACAGACCTCTTCCTCACTTTGACCTGACCACAACCACAGACCTCTTCCTCACTTTGACCTGACCACAACCACAGACCTCTTCCTCACTTTGACCTCAAACCACAACTACAGACCTCTTCCTCACTTTGACCTCAAACCACAACCACAGACCTCTTCCTCACTTTGACCTCAAACCACAACCACAGACCTCTTCCTCACTTTGACCTCAAACCACAACTACAGACCTTCACTTTGACCTGACCACAACTCTTCCTCACTTTGACCTCAAACCACAACCACAGACCTCTTCCTCACTTTGACCTGACCACAACCACAGACCTCTTCCTCACCTTGACCTGACCACAACCACAGACCTCTTCCTCACCTTGACCTGACCACACGTCACCTGCATAGTGTAACTATTCTCAACACTGTATCCAGAGAAAACATCCCAGAGTGACTTTTCTACTCCTTCAGACGTAGTTTTCACATTCGACACCAACCTTACAAATCCCACAATCCCTTGGCTCATCATTCGATGCCTCTCTGCTCTTGGTTCACTATAGAGAATGTCATGATAATATTATTGATCTGCACAGCTTAAGGGTTTTCTACTCCATTCTATGATTTAGTTTAATGTCCTTTGACATGAGAAATCTCTCAATATGTCAGACAGAGACTTAATATGTCAATGTTATGTTAACGTACTACCACCACACTGTGTCTGTCTCTGTGTCTGTGTCTCTCTCTCTGTCTCTGTGTATCTCTCTGTCTCTCTCTCTCTCTCTGTCTGTCTCTGTGGCTGTCTCTCTCTCTGTCTGTCTCTGTGTCTGTGTCTCTCTCTGTCTCAGCAGTAACACATTCTAGTCACTCTACTTTCCCTAGCAGTCAGCAGTAGCTGTGTGTGTGTGTGTGTGTGTGTGTGTGTGTGTGTGTGTGTGTGTGTGTGCGCGCAGAGTAAATGTAAGGTTGGATTTTCCTGGCAACCCCAGTACATTTCTCATGCGAGTCCCTAATGACACCCTATTCTCTATTTAGTGCACTACTTTTGACCAGGGCCCATAGGGAGACTCATAAGACCCTAGTAAAGTAGTGCACTATATAGGGAACAGGGTGCTATTAGGGATGCATGCCTAATGTGCTTTAGAGTCGCGAGAGGTTTGTTTGGTGAAAGAAACATCCCTGTTCCCGTTTTAAAACCCCTCCAGTCCTCCTCCAGCCCTGCAACTAACAATAGCACTTCATACGGCCTGTGTCCCCAACACTTACTGCCGCATCCCAGAGTACGGCAGCTGGCATCCCCAACACTTACTGTCACATGCCAGAGTACGGCAGCTGGCATCCCCAACACTTACTTCCACATCCCAGAGTACGGCAGCTGGCATCCCCAACACTTACTGCCACATCCCAGAGTACGGCAGCTGGCATCCCCAACACTTACTGCTACATCCCAGAGTACGACAGCTGGCATCCCCAACTCTTACTGCCACATCCCAGAGTACGGCAGCTGGCATCCCCAACCCTTACTGCCACATCCCAGAGTACGACAGCTGGCATCCCCAACCCTTACTGCCACATCCCAGAGTACGACAGCTGGCATCCCCAACCCTTACTGCCACATGCCAGAGTACGGCAGCTGGCATCCCCAACACTTACTTCCACATCCCAGAGTACGGCAGCTGGCATCCCCAACACTTACTGCCACATCCCAGAGTACGGCAGCTGGCATCCCCGACACTTACTGCCACATCCCAGAGTACGACAGCTGGCATCCCCAACTCTTACTGCCACATCCCAGAGTACGGTAGCTGGCATCCCCAACACTTACTGCCACATCCCAGAGTACGGCAGCTGGCATCCCCGACACTTACTGCCACATCCCAGAGTACGACAGCTGGCATCCCCAACTCTTACTGCCACATCCCAGAGTACGGCAGCTGGCATCCCCGACACTTACTGCCACATCCCAGAGTACGACAGCTGGCATCCCCAACTCTTACTGCCACATCCCAGAGTACAGTAGCTGGCATCCCCAACCCTTACTGCCACATCCCAGAGTACGACAGCTGGCATCCCCAACCCTTACTGCCACATCCCAGAGTACGACAGCTGGCATCCCCAACACTTACTGCCACATCCCAGAGTACGACAGCTGGCATCCCCAACACTTACTGCCACATCCCAGAGTACGACAGCTGGCATCCCCAACACTTACTGCCACAACCCAGAGTACGACAGCTGGCATCCCCAACACTTACTGCCACATCCCAGAGTACGACAGCTGGCATACCTCTGTCTCAGATAGGGCTTTTCCATACTAGTAACCTCTGGCTCAAATAGGGCTTTTCCATACTAGTAACCTCTGTCTCAAATAGGGCTTTTCCATACTAGTAACCTCTGGCTCAGACAGGGCTTTTCCATACTAGTAACCTCTGGCTCAGACAGGGCTTTTCTATACTAGTAAAGACAGAATAGATTAAGAGGGTACTACTGATTTACGAATACTTCAGCTCCATTTATTTCTGTCTCTTTCGCTTTCTATTGCTACCCCTCTCCCCGTTCTCCTCCTCTGTCTCTCTCTCTTGAGTTATCTCTCTCTCTCTCTCTGGCTCCCAAATACTTACTGCACTCTCTCTTCCTCTCCCTCTCTCTCTCTCTCTGTCTCTCCCTGCACTCCACTCTCTCTACACTCAGAGTACGACAGAGGGCATACCCCTCTCTCTCACTCTCTCCCTGCCACTCTCTCTCATGTCTCTCTCTCTCACCTGCCCACATCTCTCTCTCATGTCTCTCTCTCTATCTCCCTGTACATCTCTCTCTCATGTAGGGCTCTCTCTCCCTCTGCCACTCTCTCTCAGTGTCTCTCTCTCTATCCCTCCCTGTACATCTCTCTACTCATATCTCTCTCTCCCCTGCCACTCTCTCTCATGGTCTCTCTCTCTCCCTGCCACTCTCTCTCATGTCTCTCTCTCTATCTCCCTGTACATCTCTCTCTCTCATGTCTCTCTCTCCCTGCCACTCTCTCTCATGTCTCTCTCTCCCTGCCACTCTCTCTCATGTCTCTCTCTCTCCCTGCCACTCTCTCTCTCATGTCTCTCTCTCTCCCTGTCACTCTCTCTCATGTCTCTCTCTCCCTGCCACTCTCTCTCATGTCTCTATCTCCCTGCCACTCTCTCTCATGTCTCTCTCTCCCTGCCACTCTCTCTCATGTCTCTCTCTCTCCCTGCCACTCTCTCTCATGTCTCTCTCTCTCCCTGTCACTCTCTCTCATGTCTCTCTCTCCCTGCCACTCTCTCTCATGTCTCTCTCTCTCTCCCTGCCACTCTCTCTCATGTCTCTCTCTCTCCCCTGTCACTCTCTCTCATGTCTCTCTCTCCCTGCCACTCTCTCTCATGTCTCTATCTCCCTGCCACTCTCTCTCATGTCTCTCTCTCTCCCTATCTGCCACTCTCTCTCATGTCTTTGTCTCTATCTCCCTGCCACTCTCTCTCTCATGTCTCTCTCTCCCTGCCACTCTCTCTCATGTCTCTATCTCCCTGCCACTCTCTCTCATGTCTCTCTCTCTCCCTGCCACTCTCTCTCATGTCTCTCTCTCCCTGCCACTCTCTCTCATGTCTCTCTCTCCCTGCCACTCTCTCTCATGTCTCTCTCTCTATCTCCCTGTACATCTCTCTCTCATGTATCTCTCTCTCCCTGCCACTCTCTCTCATGTCTCTCTCTCTATCTCCCTGTACATCTCTCTCTCATATCTCTCTCTCCCTGCCACTCTCTCTCATGTCTCTCTCTCTCCCTGCCACTCTCTCTCATGTCTCTCTCTCTATCTCCCTGTACATCTCTCTCTCATGTCTCTCTCTCCCTGTACATCTCTCTCTCATGTCTCTCTCTCCCTGCCACTCTCTCATGTCTCTCTCTCCCTGCCACTCTCTCTCACTATTCTTCCCCCTCTCCTCCTCTTCCTTCATGCTGCTTCCAATCTGTTACTCACTCATCTTCTCCTTCCATTACATTCTTCATCTCCCTCCTCTCCCCTCCCCCTCCCCCTCCCTCCTCCCCCTCTCTCTCTCTCTCCTCCATCCCCTACCTCCACCTCTTCTTCCCCCATCACTCCACCCCTTATTTCTCTCTTTCCTTCCCTCATTCCCTCCCTCTATTTCTCCCTCCCTCCATCTCTGTATGAATGAACAATAGTCTTCAGAGCTGGTGTGGTAGTCGTGGCTAAGAACGAGGGAAAGAGGGAGGGAGGGAGCGAGGTAGGGAGGGAGGGAGTGAGTGGGTGAGAGATCACAGACGGTGTTAAGAGGTTAGAACTACTTGAGGTGAAACACAAAACTGACCCTGAGATCAGTATCTAAGAAAAATATTTCTCTACCTCCTAACATTAATACTAGTTAGTCTGTTTCTCTACCTCCTAACATTAATACTAGTTAGTCTGTTTCTCTACCTCCTAACTCCTAACATTAATACTAGTTAGTCTGTTTCTCTACCTCCTAACATTAATACTAGTTAGTGTGTTTCTCTACCTCCTAACTCCTAACATTAATACTAGTTAGTCTGTTTCTCTACCTCCTAACATTAATACTAGTTAGTCTGTTTCACTACCTCCTAACATTAATACTAGTTAGTCTGTTTCTCTACCTCCTAACATTAATACTAGTTAGTCTGTTTCTCTACCTCCTAACATTAATACTAGTTAGTCTGTTTCTCTACCTCCTAACATTAATACTAGTTAGTCTGTTTCTCTAAACATTAACACTAGTTAGTATTCTCTTTCCTCCTAACATTAATACTAGTTAGTCTGTTTCTCTACTGTTTCTCCTAACATTAATACTAGTTAGTCTGTTTCTCTACCTCCTAACATTAATACTAGTTAGTCTGTTTCTCTACCTCCTAACATTAATACTAGTTAGTGTGTATCTCTACCTCCTAACATTAATACTAGTTAGTCTGTTTCTACCTCCTAACTCCTAACATTAATACTAGTTAGTGTGTATCTCTACCTCCTAACTCCTAACATTAATACTAGTTAGTGTGTATCTCTACCTCCTAACTCCTAACATTAATCCTAGTTAGTGTGTATCTCTACCTCCTAACTCCTAACATTAATACTAGTTAGTGTGTATCTCTACCTCCTAACATTAATACTAGTTAGTGTGTTGATACTAGGATCCTAGCTTAACATTATACCGTACCTCCTAACCTTAACTACTGAGCTGTGAAACACAAAGCTAGTTAGTCTGTTTCCCAAGATCAGTATAGTTAGAGCAACATTAGAAAATAGAATGGTATGAGAATGGAATAGAATGGTATGAGAATGGAATAGAATGGTTTCTCTATGAGAACATGGATATAGAAAGTGGTATGAACATTATGTCTGTTTCTTCTCCATAGAATGGTATAGAGAATGATTAGAATTAGAATGGTATGAGAATGGAATAGAATGGTATGAGAATGGAATAGAATTAGGTATGAGAATGGAATAGAATGGTATGAGACCTCCTAATGGAATACTAGTTAGAATGGTAATGTATACCTCCTAAAATTAATAGAATGGTATGAGAATGGAATAGTTTTTTTTTTATTGCTTGTAATGTATAGCCCTGTCTATAACTCAATGTGTGCAACTTTCTTGTATAAATGAGAACTGTGCCCTCGTCTCTCTGTACCACTCCACTCTCCATCCCTCCATCCTAGAAAGTTGTAGTGCAAATCTCTATAAAGCACCCTGTAATCATTTCCATATGTACTGAATTACATGAAACTGCTCAGTGCTCCTGGTTCAACAGACATGACTCCATTATTAATGATTCTCTCGGTCTCTCTCTCTCTCTCTCTCTCTCATCTCTCTCTCTCTCTCTCTCCTCTGTCCTCTGTCTCTCTCTTGTCTCTATCGTCTCTCTCTCTCTCTCTCTCTCTCTCTCTCTCTCTCTCTCTCTCTCTCTCTCTCTCTCTCTCTCTCTCTCTCTCTCTCTCTCTCTCTCTCTCTCTCTCTCTCTCTCTCTCTCTCTCTCTCTCTCTCTCTCTCTCTCTCTCTCTCTCTCTCTCTCTCTCTCTCTCTCTCTCTCTCTCTCTCTCTCTCTCTCTCTCTCTCTCTCTCTCTCTCTCTCTCTCTCTCTCTCTCTCTCTCTCTCTCTCTCTCTCTCTCTCTCTCTCTCTCTCTCTCTCTCTCTCTCTCTCTCTCTCTCTCTCTCTCTCTCTCTCTCCTCTCATCTCTCTAGTATTTATCTTAGTCTATAATATTTTCCCTCTCTCCCTCCATACAATCTACACTCCCACCTCTTCCCTCCTCTTTCATGTCTCTACCTCTCTCTCTCCTTTCTGTTTTTAGAAATCTTTCTCTTTCTCAACGTCTCTCTCTTTTTAACCACCACCGTCTTTATCCTTCATCCTCCACCTCTCAGCATGGTGAGTGCTAGGTCAATTATGTTTCCCTCTGCTGGCAACTAAAGAATCTGCAGCCACTCACACACAAGATGGGTAGGACAACCAGAGCAACCACTGTGGCTTATCTCTCTCTCTGCTGTGTGTGTGTGTGTGTGTGTGTGTGTGTGTGTGTGTGTGTGTGTGTCTGAGAGTGGTGTGTGTGTGTGTGTGTGTGTGGGACAGTCTCTTTGGGTAAACCGTGAGAACGGAATGGCTTCCACCTATCCAACCTCTTATCTACCAGAGAAAAGAACGAGAGAAAGAGTGAAAGGAGAGAGAGAATACCTCTCCAGCCTCACCGTCTCTCTCTCTCCTGATTACCTATCTGTCCTCTCTCTCTCTCTCTGTCTCTCTCTCTCTCTCTCTCTAGTGCCAGGCCCATTACAGGAAATTACACTTTTACTCTCTCCTCATTATCCTCACATCCCCTGGGCACACACACACACACACACACACACACACCCTGCCCACCCCGCCCTCTCCCCAGTCATTGTCCTATCTAGAGACAGAGTGGGTCTGTGTGTATCTCTTGGTTCCTCCAGGGAAGGGGCTCATGTTACCTCCGCTGTACCCAGGGAGGGTGAGGGGTCAATGGGGTGTAATCTGGGCCATGCTCCCCTGGCTCTGGAGGTCCCCTGTACACAGGCCCCTATAATGACCTGCTCTCTGACACACAAGGAGCCTCATTCAAGCACATATATATATATATATACAGTACCAGTTAAAGGTTTGGACACATCTACTCATTCCAGGGTTTTTCTTTATTTTTACTATTTTCTACATTGTGGAATAATAGTGAAGACATCAAAACTATGAAATAACACATATGGAATAAAATAAAATAAAGAAAAACCCTTGAATGAGTAGGTGTGTCCAAAATGTTGACTGGTACTGTATGTATATATATATATATATATGTGTGTGTGTGCTTGAATGAGGCTCCTTGTGTGTCAGAGAGCAGGTCATTATATATGTGTGTGTGTGTGTGTGTGTGTGTGTGTGTGTGTGTGTGTGTGTGTGTGTGTGTGTGTGTGTGTGTGTGTGTGTGTGTGTGTGTGATTTTTACCTTTCTCCTCTTACGGTGTATATCTCCTATGGAGTTAGCCAGTGAGTTGGGTCCTAGTAGAGTTGAGGTGCTCTGAGGCCAGTCCACGCTGACCAACGTATGCTCTCCCATTAGAACCTTCCGGACGTTCTCCGCACCAGTGACCCGGATCAGGGGGCGTCCCAGCAGGTGGGTCTTAAAGACGTTACCGTACTTTTGCCTCCGCGATGCGTGGAATACCGAACCCTGAATGGGGGAAAGGGGGGGGGGGGGGGGGGGGGGGGCTGTTAGGAAACATTGATCTATGGTTTTGTCCATCTCTTCCTCTGACTATAAGGACTAAGAATACACCGGTAAGAGTTGCACACACTCACTCAAAGACCATTGAAAGCCAAGAATCAAACTCAAGAAAACCTCAAAGTTCAAGCAGCGGCAAGAGGTCTCTGTCCCCAAAAGCTCCATTGACCGTTCAGGTTCATGACCATTCCTGATCAGGGGTCAGGGGTCAGGGATTAGTGATGAAAGGTGATCTCACTAACTGGTTAACACACACACACATCTGAACGGCTGCAGGCCTAAGGATCCAGTCTTAAACAGACCTAAGGATCAGAGGGATATGATGTAATGTTTGTGAAGGGAGGCAGAATATAAAGGCAGAAAATGACTGTAAGAGGGATCCAAAGATCAAAGAAAACTGATGTAAACTGTGTGAGAAAGTTTCATTTCAAGCCAAACATCCGTCGCCAATGAACTTTGGTTTAACCCATGCTCTCAACATTGCACCTCTATTGCCCAAAGCATGGTAATACATACAGTATATACAGTTGAAGTCGGAAGTTTACATACACCTTAGCCAAATACATTTAAACTCAGTTTTTCACAATTCCTGACATTTAATCCTAGTACAAATTCCCTGTCTTAGGTCAGTTAGGATCACCATTTTATTTTAAGAATGTGAAATGTCAGAATAATAGTAGAGAGAATGATATATTTCAGCTTTTATTTCTTTCATCACATTCCCAGTGGGTCAGAAGTTTACATACACTCAATTAGTATTTGTTAGCATTGCCTTTAAATTCTTTAACTTGGGTGAAACGTTTCGGGTAGCCTTCCACAAGCTTCCCACAATAAGTTGGGTGAATTTTGGCCCATTCCTCCTGACAGAGCTGGTGTAACTGAGTCAGGTTTGTAGGCCTCCTTGCTCGCACACGCTTTTTCAGTTCTGCCCAAACATTTTCTATAGGATTGAGGTCAGGGCTTTGTGATGGCCACTCCAATACCTTGACTTTGTTGTCCTTAAGCTATTCTTCCACAACTTTGGAAGTATGCTT
>CM072256.1:5826481-5848981 GCA_036851935.1 Coregonus suidteri
GAAGGTGTGGTGGGGTTGGAAGCTGATCTAGGGATTTAGGGAAGGAAGCTGATGGGAAGGGGGTGGGGTGGGAAGCTGATTTAGGAAGGTGTGTGGGGTGGGTGTTGGAAGCTGATTTAGGGAAGGCGTGGTGGGGTTGGAAGCTGATCTAGGGAAGGCGTGGTGGGTGTTGGAAGCTGATCCAGGGAAGGCGTGGTGGGGTTGGAAGCTGATTTCCCAGGGAAGGCGTGGACAGTGGGGTTGGAAGCTGATCCAGGATGAAGGCGTGGTGGGGTTGGAAGCTGATTTAGGGAAGGCGTGGTGGGGTTGGAAGCTGATCCACCCCCTAAAAATAAAATAAATAAAACCTCCTAAATCTAAAGTGATAGTGTACGGCTAACCACGCCCCCTTGGTGTGAAACTGTCCAACCAGACTATTTGCCAGATAATGTTTTAACTTCCCAAACAAAAAGGCAAATGGATCAGATGGTGTCACCTACGACAGTTTAAAGGTCACCAGGCCCCAGTCCTCCTGTGCCCATCAGATGGTGTCAAAAGGTTACTGGACTGGCCTGAGGATAACTTCCTGCAGGGGAAACTGGACTGGCCTGAGGCTGCAGGAGGAAACTGGACTGGCCTGAGGCTGCAGGAGGAAACTGGACTGGACTGAGGCTGCAGGGGAAACTGGACTGGCCTGAGGCTGCTTCAGGAGGAAACTCCACTGGACTGGCCCTGAGGCTGCAGGAGGAAACTTGGACTGGAGACCTCAACGACCTGGCAACTGCAGGAGGAAAAACTGCGCCACTGGATGCAGTGAGGCTGCAGGAGGAAACTGGACTGGCCTGAGGCTCCTGCAGGGCAGCTGCTGCAAACTGGACTGAGCCTGAGGACTGGCCTGAGGCTGCAGGGGAAAACTGGACTGCAGGAGGAAACTGGACTGGCCTGAGGCTGCAGGGGAAACTGGACTGGCCTGGGGATGCAGGGGAAACTGGACTGGCCTGGGGATGCAGGGGAAACTGGACTGGCCTGAGGCTGCAGGGGAAACTCACTGCTCTGGACTGTGCTGACCACTCTGTCTCCCGTTCCATGTTCTAGAATGCTGCCGTTGGGGAGGACAGTCTCACCTTTACTGTTAAGGTGAAGCTGCAAGGTCTACCAACAAAATATAATCTAGCACTCTGGTACCCGGCAAACCATGACCCGTTTTGTATTCTGCATGAGTCAAATGTAATGGAGTCCGTTGCCCATGTTGTGAACGGCTGCCGTTCATACAAGGATTTGTACATGGCTAGACACGACCGCCTTGTTGACCTGATAGCCAGCGAGGAGAGACAAGTGGTCTCACCAACAGCACACACGCATAAACATTATTGTGTGAGAGGAAGCTGGTTTGATGTTGATGATGATGTGTTCTCCTGTGTGCCAAATACGCCAGATATTGTTGTTCTGGGGGGAGGCGCTCATTTTGGAAGTGGGCTGCTCATTTGACGGCTACATGGAGCAGGCCTTTGCCGAGAAGCTGCTTAAGTACCAGCCCCTCGTGGCTTGGACAGCCTCGTGTAGGTGCAAGCTGGTGGCTCTGATATTTGGCAGTCTCGGCCACGTACACAGGCTTGCAGGGCGTGGCCTCCAGATTGCGGGCCTGACAAAAAACTAGGGCAAAGAAATTGGCTAGGTGCTGCTCTGTTTCAGCTGTCGTGGGCAGCCTAGCTGTTAGGAGAAGGAGGTACTTTCTGTACCCTTGAGTGCCATGAATACAGAGACCTTTTAAATGTTTGGATCCTTTTTTTGTAAAATTGATCGGTGGATTCAAATAAAGTATTTAAAGTGTGTGTTTGTGAGAGAGAGAGAGAGAGAGAGAGAGAGAGAGAGAGAGAGAGAGAGAGAGAGAGAGAGAGAGAGAGAGAGAGAGAGAGAGAGAGAGGAGAGAGAGAGAGAGAGAGGAGAGAGAGAGAGAGAGAGAGAGAGAGAGATGAGAGAGAGAGAGAGAGAGAGAGAGAGGAGAGAGAGAGAGAGAGAGAGAGAGAGAGAGAGAGAGAGAGAGGAGAGAGAGAGAGAGAGAAAGAAAGAAAGAAAGAAAGAGAGAAAGAAAAGAAAGAAAGAAAGAAAGAAAGAAAAGAAAGAAAGAAGAAAGAAAAGAAAGAGAAAGAAGAGAAGAGAAAGAAAGAAAGAAAGAGAAAGAGAAAGAAAGAAAAGAAAGAAAGAAAGAAAGAGAAAGAAAGAAAGAAAGAAAGAAAGAAAGAAAAAAGAAAGAAAGAAAAGAAAGAAAGAAAAGACTGACAGATGACAAGTGACAGAAACAGAGCAATGACATTAATGATATGCACCTGAAGGTATGAGATCATTCAGAAACACACAGACACACAGCTCACTCTCTCAGCCAGGACACCCGTGATACAAGTCAGAATTCAACATCCATCCATGTCTGAGGACATAAGGAGATGACGTGGAAACCGGCCACTAGGGGCAACCGTGAGCTATGTTACCTTCAAGTAGGTTTCGGTTTTGCTAGAGCATTGTGGATGGGGATAAGCGCCTGCCTCTGATTCCAAAGGTTGCAAGTTTGAATCCAGCGATAGAAAGTTGTTTTGAGATTATTGTTTTAAGCCTATCCCAAACCCTTAACCCTTTATCTTAACCATTCGGAGTTAATGCCTAAACTTAACTTTAAACACCTTGAAATTTGACATTTGGAACAACTTTGAAATGTGTTGTTTGAGAAACATGGATGAAGGGCTAATTCTGACGCGAGACTGTGAGAGCTAGTTGCAGCGAGTGTGTGTGCGTGTGTGTGTGGTGTGTGTGGTGTGTGCGTGTGTGTGTGTGTGTGTGTGTGTGTCCATATGGTGGAGGGTGAGTTTTTGAGAGATAGAATGAACCAGAGTATCCAGGCCGTGGCAGAGAGAGGGAGAGAGGAAGAGGAGGCGGATCGATTTACCGGGAGCTTGCACGGTAGCACACACACACACACACACACCCGTCTCCCTGGCAGAGCGGTAGAACTAACCGTCAGGACGTTTCCCTCGAGGTAAATGAGAAGTGAAGGGAGTTTGGCGGGAGGCTCACGGTTTCTCTTCTGAAGAGATCGCTTTTAAATATATCAATCATATACACTCACACACGGTACATACACACTAACACACACACACACACACTCACGGTACATACACACTCTCAGACACACACACACACACACACAGAAACACACAGCTGCCAAACTGTTAGAGAGGAAAAAGCCATTCCTGGACTTTACTGTGTAGTCAAGCTGAAACTGCTTCTGACTGACTAGAAAGTAGAGATGCGCACGTCACACGGGCATATTGCCCTCTCTCCTTCTCCATATTCTCATACTATCTTTCTCTCTCTCTCTCTCTCTCTCTCTCTCTGCCTGACAAGTGTGCAAGCCCGCAACAAGCATCTCAGTGCATTTAGACACATTTCAAAGCTTTTTACTTGGAAATATTATATAATGGCATAAGGGGGAGAACATACACACTGTTCCAGTTTTGCGTTTTGACCTCTCGGCACTGGATTTTGGGGAGATCTGTGACTAATAGCGGTTATTAACGTTGCGCACAGCTGAAAACTCTACTTACCCAAAGAAACGTGACATTGTATTGCCTGGTTTTCCAGGTTTCTTTCAACGTAACCTGCGTTTTAGCCTAACTGACAAGTCAGTTGTCCAAGCGAGCGAGACAGAGAGAGGTTAATGTTTTCTCTCCCGCTCTATAAACTTGGCCGTGGCTCGTCCCCGGCGCATTCCGGGAACGCGTCGCACCGTGTATAAACGAAAGCGCACGCAGGGAGCGGAGCACGTAGAGTTCAAGCCCCACACAACGTGCCGCCTTGCTCTCTCTCTCTCTCTCTCTCTCTCTCTCTCTCTCTCTCTCTCTCTCTCTCTCTCTCTCTCTCTCTCTCTCTCTCTCTCTCTCTCTCTCTCTCTCTCTCTCTCTCTCTCTCTCTCTCTCTCTCTCTCTCTCTCTCTCTCTCTCTCTCTCTCTCTCTCTCTCTCTCTCTCTCTCTCTCTCTCTCTCTCTCTCTCTCTCTCTCTCTCTCTCTCTCTCTCTCTCTCTCTCTCTCTGTGTAAGCTCCTGGGACACATCAGCGCGCTGACAAGTGTTACTTAGTAGCGGGACTCACGTGCAGCCTAACGGGGTGGTTCTATGAATCTATCACTTTTTAAAACGTGGACGGCAGCCAACGACACGTTCAACTTTTACATCAAAATCCACTCCCTCACAACCTTTTTTTTTATCGCTCTCTTTCACATCACGCTGATGGGAGCTATTAAGAAGCTACTGACTGTGTCGATGGGGTCCATGAAAGTTTAATGAAGTTGTGTTTAGGAGTTTGAACACTTGAATGAAAAGCCAAGTTTTTCACGCTTATGGGTTATGAGATGATATCTAGCCTACACTAGAGTGGCCAAAATAAATAATCCGTGGATAGTTTGCCAAATATTTCATTCACACAACTATTACGCACGACCGTATACACATCCACAATAGAAAAGAAAAAAAAAAAAACGCATTTTCAAGTTTCAGTAACTTGACACTTATAGAATGCTATTTCTAGACCTTTAGTGAAAACATCCGCTAAAGTTATGAAGCTTCTCGGGGACAGCTAGGAGAGGGGAGGTTCCGCGAGGCAAGCTAAGACAGTTCTGAATCGGATACAGGGAGTTGACAGCTGCGTACAGCTCGGCTAATGGAAGTGGAGAGGGAGCCGGGCTAGGGAGGCACAGAGACCGGAGAGAAGAGGAGGAAACCGGGCTTGGGAAACACAGAGACGGTGGGGAGACAGAGAGAGACCAACTCTCACCTTAACGCCTAGCCTAAACCTAACCGTTACCTCCTAACCATGAACTCAATCTTATATAAGGACAAATAGCGACAACAACAACAAAAATCATTTTTTACGCACATGGCCATGTAGTGACTATAGGATACACATTAAATTAAATATTACATTACATTTCAAAAAATGAAATGACTAACTGGATGTGCAACAGGTATTGTCATCCAACAGTTCTCCAACAGTAGATGGACAGAGCTATGCAGAGAGAGATAGACACCATGGGCTAGAAAGACAGAGACCCACACAAGCAGACATGGCTAGAAAGTCCCACTGACAGACAGAGACACGTGCGTAAAAAGAGACCCACAATCATCCACAGACCCACAAAACCGTCACAGACAGAAAGACAGAGAGACATATTCTTCACGGTCTTACCTGGAAGAGCCAGTGGCAGGTTTCTCCTATGATGGGGAACCCCATGGAGCCTTTAGGCATCGGCAGCTTGCAGCTCTTGTCCCGCGTCGACGTCCAGCGAAGCTGCCAGAGCTGCTGGGATACCACAAGGAGGAGGGCCATGGACACCACGCAGGCCGCTAGGGTGGCCAAGGCCGAAACCAGGTCAAAGTTATCGAATAGCATGGCGAGGAAGGGTCGGTGTCTGGATGATGGTGGTGGTGGTGGTGGAGGGGTGGTGGAAATCACTGATCTCACCACCGTGCGTTTTTTTTTTTTGGGGGGGGGGGGGGGGGGGGGGAGTTGGGTTATAAGGATGGAATTGGAAATGCTCTGAGAATGATCAATCAATCTATCGATGGTTATGCATAAAAAAATGACTTGATTGGTTATGAAATATAACTATAAGAATGCTAGATTTTTGTTGTTGAAATAGAGCAAATTCAGTGTGAGTGGAGTGGACAGGCCCTATGCGTAACTAGACAGGTGATGCGCTACACTATCTCCCCCTCTCGCAGTTCCAAGGCTATCAATCAGTGTGTAAAAAAAATATATGTTACAAAGTCCTAATGAACTTTTCAAAAAACGTCACCTTCAAATGACTTTAATGAAGGAAAGCATTCAACGAGAGTGGAAACTGACGAATTAACGTTTGCAATCTCATTTGGTTTGATTTGTAGGTCAATTGGCCTAAATAAGAAAATACGAAAACAAGGGATAACAAGGTCCGTTTGACAAGTATTTGTTCTGCTCTCAGAGCACACGTGGAAACACTGAGCGAGCCTCGGAAAGTATTCTGAAAATAAACCGGGGCTTTTCTTTTAAAAAAGTTTCAAGAAATGGAAAGTAGAGAAAAACTTCCCAGAATACCCCTCTCCCTCTCTCTCTATTCCGCAAAAAAAAAAGAGCTTATTATACCTTCTTAAATCTTTCTCAAGCCTGTAAAATAAAGTATTGTTCAAGAGGCAGATGAAGAGAAAAAGAAAAAGGGAAATAAAAATGTTTAAAAAAAAGAATAATCCGTTTTGCGGTTAGTTCTTGCAGCAGAGCGCGCGGGAGCCCGATGGAGCCAGAGAGCGACCGTCAAGGAGTCTTCTGATGTTGCTTTGGGCTACCGTTAGTCGTCTCCCCTGTCTCTCTTTACCTCTTTTCCACTAGTAGCGTTCGTTCTCTCACTCACACACACTCTCTGTCGTGTCACTCTCTCTCCCCCTCTCTAACTCTCTCTTTCACATACAGGTTTCTCTGAGTGTGTGTAGTGAGTAGCGCAGGCAGCCTCTCTCAGTATGTGTTTATATAGTAACAGGCAGGCTGCGCGCCGGCAGGCAGCCAGGGTTGGACCGAGAGAGCGGCTCCCCCCAACCCCCCCAACACCACCCCACGGCACTACGAGACGGCTAGGCAAGCTAGAGACTTCCCCCCTTCCCGGCTCCCACCCCCATCCCTCTAACCCCACCACACACACCAGGCTACACACCCCAAACTCCACCCCACCAATCTTTCTCTCTCTCTCTCGCTCTCTCTCTCTCTCTCTCTCTCTCTCTCTCCGAGGCGGGGTGGAAAGTGAAGGAGACGAGGGGTTGGAGCGTGCGGGACCTGGCGGCCCGCCAGAGAGAGAGAGAGAGAGAGAGAGAGAGATGGGGGGAGGGGGGGAGAGGAAATGGGGTTACAGTTTTGTTCAGGTCTATTTTACTCGGTTCCCGCTGCCTCTCACCTGCTCTGGCAAATGCGTGTTGGATCCATAGACTTATATTGAATCTGACATATGCGCCTATACCTGTGTGAATGGGCATATGATTATGTTTTTATTGATTCATTTATGTAGCTATACTTATATGTATTTATTTATTTATTATAAAGAGACACCTGAGCTGCCCCAAAGCGTCAGTGGTGCGGGAGGACAGACACCACGTGTTGTCTGATTTGGAACACAGCGCGTGGCGAAACTCCGACAGGATTTCTAGAAATTCCAATACTTTTCTTTCCAATATTCCCACTCAGTGATGTTCTCCGTTTCACCCACCCGGTTCCCGAAGGCGGTAATGATCCAAAGACAACCGATGGGGGCGTGCGTAACGGGACTGTTTCATTTCATGGAACTGAAGGCCAACTCGCTCCACGTGAGGATAGACTCTTCAAATGACACAGAAAGCTTATAAACAGCAAGTATGTCAAGATGTAGCCTACGTTCGTTCATTCAATTGTTGATTAATTAAATAATTTATAGGCATCGGTTTAATCATGCGCTCATATGTATAGGGGAGAAGGTAAGTTCTCCTCTCTCCCCCCCTCACAATGTCAAGTGCCATCTCTTATAATTGAACCAATAGCCTATAATAAACCATACGCTCAACACACACACACACACACACACACACACACACACGCACGTAAAGCAGGAGTAAAGGAGACATGGTTTCAATTACGTTCGCCTTATGATGACCGTTATTATTCCGTGAATAGGTAACGGCTCGGTCCTAGCTCGAGCCCTGAGATGAGACAGGAACCGAGCACCACTGCGCGGTTCTGACGCAGCGCCTCAATGTTGACCCACATATTGCTGCCTTCCCGAGCTCTGGAGCTGCACACACACACACACACACACAGAGAGAGACGCACGCACGCGCAGACACACAGACACACACAGTAAATCAGACGAAGCATAGAGAGTTGTTGAGGGAGGACGTGCTTAGCAGTCTCCTGGCTATATTCACGATAATAGACTCATATCACATGTAATATTTACATACAGACAACATTAGTTGAATACAAAATTAACCGTTTTGTGTAACCTTAGTATTGTTGTACAGTTTACACAGACACACACACACACACACACACTTACTGCAACCATCCCATTCATTCCAACGTCTGTCTGCTGCGCTAAAAAGAAACGCTCTAGACAACCAGGGTCTGCCCCCCCCCCCCCTCTCTCTCCTCCTCTCTCTCCTTGTTACTCTTTCTCCCCCCTCTCTTTCTCTCTCCGTCCTCTCATTGTTCTACTCTCCTAGCCAATCAAAACTGTGTTTACACTGAATGTAGCGAGAGGATTTCTGGGCCTTTTTCTTTTTATGATATTTTTCTAAGACCAGGAATCTCTCTTTCTCTCTCCCTTTCTGCTCTGCCTCTCTGCTATGTCATCTCTGCTTCTCTCTCTCTCTGCTATGTCATCTCTGACCATCCGTGTCTCCGTGTCAGTGATGAAGTAGATGAGTATTACCCACGGCCCTACACTGCCGCCTAGCGGACACAACAGTCAATGCAGGTGGCTTGACGCAGACGGGGAGGCCAGTGTCTATTGCCAGGGGGTCGATGGAAGTTCAAGTGAGTGAGATCGAAAACCTAGACTACAACGTCGGCTACTTCATTTAAATCACTCTATTCAACTCTGTTGGGGTATATATTATAACATATTAGTGCCTCATATGTTTATATCAGTCTTTCTAAATCATATTCCTCCATTTTGCAGGCCTACTTTATCCAATTAAAATCAAATCAAATCAAATTGTATTTGTCACATGCGCCGAATACAACAGGTGTAGACCTTACCGTGAAATGCTTACAGGCACTTAACCAACAATGCAGTTCAAGGAATAGAGTTAAGAAAATATTTACCAAATAAACTAAAGAAAATAATAATAAAAAGTAACACAATAAAATAACAATAACGAGGCTATATACAGGGGGGTACCGGTACTGAGTCACTGTGCGGGGGTACAGGTTAGTCGAGGTAATTTGTACATGTAGGTAGGGGTAAAGCGACTATGCGTAGATAATAAACAGAGAGTAGCAGCAGTGTAAAAACAAATGGGGAGGGGGGGGGGGGGGGGGGGGTCAATGTAAATAGTCCGGGTGGCCATTTGATTAATTGTTCAGCAGTCTCATGGCTTGGGGGTAGAAGCTGTTAAGGAGCCTTTTGGTCCTAGACTTGGCGCTCCGGTACCGCTTGCCGTGCGGTAACAGAGAGAACCGGTCTATGACCTGGGTGACTGGAGTCTTTGACAATTTTAGGCCTACCAAGATAAGACTGTCAGTCCCACTAGCTGATATGGATGTTATACAATTACTGGGTTGATACAAAAACATAGCACATGGCCTCCCGAGTGGCGCAGTGGTCTAAGGCACTGCATCGTGCCACTAGAGTTCCTGGTTCGAATCCAGGCTCTGTTGTAGCCGGCCGCAACCGGGAGACCCATGGGGCGGCGCACAATTGGCCCAGCGTCGTCCAGGGTAGGGAATGGCCGGCAGGGATGTAGCTCAGTTGGTAGAGCATGGCGTTTGCAACGCCAGGGTTGTGGGTTCGGTTCCCACGGGGGTCCAGTATGAAAAAATAAAATAATGTATGCACTCACTAACTGTAAGTCGCTCTGGATAAGAGCGTCTGCTAAATGACTAAAAATGTAAATAGCAGATACTGTTCACACACACACTAGATAGACAAGAACACAAATCTAAGCTACAATGTCCTAGTCCTTCCCTCTATAACACAGTTAATCAGACCTATACTATAGCTTAAGTAGAGCTCAAAACACCATACTATACACCCCACGTCCCCAGAACACTATACACCCCATGTCCCCAAAGGAGAATTTGTTATGTTAAGTGAACTAAATCAGGTTGACATTGGAGACAAGAACACACATCTTCCCTATAATATCCATTTCCTAGACTGAACTATAGACCTGCTCACCTATAAAGACTGAACTATAGACCTGCTCACCTATAAAGACTGAACTATAGACCTGCTCACCTATAAAGACTGACCTATAGACCTGCTCACCTATAGACCTGCTCACCTATAAAGACTGACCTATAGACCTGCTCACCTATAGACCTGCTCACCTATAAAGACTGAACTATAGACCTGCTCACCTATAAAGACTGAACTATAGACCTGCTCACCTATAAAGACTGACTATAGACCTGCTCACCTATAAAGACTGAACTATAGACCTGCTCACCTATAAAGACTGAACTACAGACCTGCTCACCTATAAAGACTGAACTATAGGACCTGCTCACCTATAGACCTGCCTCACCTATAAAGACTGAACTACAGACCTGCTCACCTATAAAGACTGACCTATAGACCTGCTCACCTATAGACCTGCTCACCTATAAAGACTGAACTATAGACCTGCTCACCTATAAAGACTGAACTATAGACCTGCTCACCTATAAAGACTGACCTATAGACCTGCTCACCTATAGACCTGCTCACCTATAAAGACTGAACTATAGACCTGCTCACCTATAAAGACTGAACTATAGACCTGCTCACCTATAAAGACTGAACTATAGACCTGCTCACCTATAGACCTGCTCACCTATAAAGACTGAACTATAGACCTGCTCACCTATAAAGACTGAACTATAGACCTGCTCACCTATAAAGACTGAACTATAGACCTGCTCACCTATAGACCTGCTCACCTATAAAGACTGAACTATAGACCTGCTCACCTATAAAAGACTGAACTATAGACCTGCTCACCTATA
Organism: Coregonus suidteri; assembly: GCA_036851935.1. Taxonomy (NCBI): domain Eukaryota; kingdom Metazoa; phylum Chordata; class Actinopteri; order Salmoniformes; family Salmonidae; genus Coregonus; species Coregonus suidteri. The sequence continues at coordinate 5,837,210 of CM072256.1, forward strand.
AAGACTGAACTATAGACCTGCTCACCTATAAAGACTGACCTATAGACCTGCTCACCTATAGACCTGCTCACCTATAAAGACTGAACTATAGACCTGCTCACCTATAGACCTGCTCACCTATAAAGACTGACCTATAGACCTGCTCACCTATAAAGACTGAACTATAGACCTGCTCACCTATAAAGACTGAACTATAGACCTGCTCACCTATAAAGACTGACCTATAGACCTGCTCACCTATAAAGACTGAACTATAGACCTGCTCACCTATAAAGACTGAACTATAGACCTGCTCACCTATAAAGACTGAACTATAGACCTGCTCACCTATATAGACTGAACTATAGACCTGCTCACCTATAAAGACTGACCTATAGACCTGCTCACCTATATAGACTGAACTATAGACCTGCTCACCTATAAAGACTGACCTATAGACCTGCTCACCTATAAAGACTGACCTATAGACCTGCTCACCTATATAGACTGAACTATAGACCTGCTCACCTATAAAGACTGACCTATAGACCTGCTCACCTATAAAGACTGACCTATAGACCTGCTCACCTATAAACCTCTTCAGTATATCTTAAGTAAAGCTTACTCAATAGCAAAACGCAAACAGCTTAAAAGACACAATACACACCATGTCCGCAAGAGACGGAACAATGTTTTAAAGGTGAACTCAATCACTCATTCAAACACTACGCCTGAATTAGACCCTTCACCTATAATACACTTCACTATAGCTTGAGTATAGCTTACTCAATACCTTAGTATATCTTACTCAATACCTTAGTATATCTTACTCAATACCTTAGTACAGCTTACTCAATACCTTAGTACAGCTTACTCAATACCTTAGTACAGCTTACTCAATACCTTAGTACAGCTTACTCAATACCTTAGTACAGCTTACTCAATACCTTAGTACAGCTTACTCAATACCTTAGTACAGCTTACTCAATACCTTAGTATAGCTTACCCAATACCTTAGTATATCTTACTCAATACCTTAGTATAGCTTACTCAATACCTTAGTACAGCTTACTCAATACCTTAGTACAGCTTACTCAATACCTTAGTACAGCTTACTCAATACCTTAGTATAGCTTACTCAATACCTTAGTATAGCTTACTCAATACCTTAGTACAGCTTACTCAATACCTTAGTATAGCTTACCCAATACCTTAGTATATCTTACCCAATACCTTAGTATATCTTACCAATACCTTAGCATATCTTACTCAATACCTTAGTATATCTTACCCAATACCTTAGTATATCTTACCCAATACCTTAGTATATCTTACCCAATACCTTAGTATATCTTACTCAATACCTTAGTATAGCTTACTCAATACCTTAGTATATCTTACTCAATACCTTAGTATATCTTTCTCAATACCTTAGTATATCTTACCCAATACCTTAGTATAGCTTACTCAATACCTTAGTATAGCTTACTCAATACCTTAGTACAGCTTACTCAATACCTTAGTACAGCTTACTCAATACCTTAGTACAGCTTACTCAATACCTTAGTACAGCTTACTCAATACCTTAGTACAGCTTACTCAATACCTTAGTACAGCTTACTCAATACCTTAGTACAGCTTACTCAATACCTTAGTATAGCTTACTCAATACCTTAGTACAGCTTACTCAATACCTTAGTACAGCTTACTCAATACCTTAGTATAGCTTACTCAATACCTTAGTATATCTTACTCAATACCTTAGTATAGCTTACTCAATACCTTAGTACAGCTTACTCAATACCTTAGTATAGCTTACTCAATACCTTAGTACAGCTTACTCAATACCTTAGTATAGCTTACTCAATACCTTAGTACAGCTTACTCAATACCTTAGTACAGCTTACTCAATACCTTAGTACAGCTTACTCAATACCTTAGTATAGCTTACTCAATACCTTAGTATATCTTACTCAATACCTTAGTATATCTTACTCAATACCTTAGTACAGCTTACTCAATACCTTAGTATATCTTACTCAATACCTTAGTACAGCTTACTCAATACCTTAGTACAGCTTACTCAATACCTTAGTACAGCTTACTCAATACCTTAGTATATCTTACTCAATACCTTAGTATAGCTTACTCAATACCTTAGTATAGCTTACTCAATACCTTAGTATATCTTACTCAATACCTTAGTATAGCTTACTCAATACCTTAGTACAGCTTACTCAATACCTTAGTATAGCTTACCCAATACCTTAGTATATCTTACCCAATACCTTAGTATATCTTACCCAATACCTTAGCATATCTTACTCAATACCTTAGTATATCTTACCCAATACCTTAGTATATCTTACCCAATACCTTAGTATATCTTACCCAATACCTTAGTATATCTTACTCAATACCTTAGTATAGCTTACTCAATACCTTAGTATATCTTACTCAATACCTTAGTATATCTTTCTCAATACCTTAGTATATCTTACCAATACCTTAGTATAGCTTACTCAATACCTTAGTATAGCTTACTCAATACCTTAGTACAGCTTACTCAATACCTTAGTACAGCTTACTCAATACCTTAGTACAGCTTACTCAATACCCTTAGTACAGCTTACTCAATACCTTAGTACAGCTTACTCAATACCTTAGTACAGCTTACTCAATACCTTAGTACAGCTTACTCAATACCTTAGTACAGCTTACTCAAACCTTAGTATAGCTTACTCAATACCTTAGTACAGCTTACTCAATACCTTAGTATAGCTTACTCAATACCTTAGTATATCTTACTCAATACCTTAGTATAGCTTACTCAATACCTTAGTACAGCTTACTCAATACCTTAGTACAGCTTACTCAATACCTTAGTACAGCTTACTCAATACCTTAGTACAGCTTACTCAATACCTTAGTATAGCTTACTCAATACCTTAGTACAGCTTACTCAATACCTTAGTACAGCTTACTCAATACCTTAGTACAGCTTACTCAATACCTTAGTATAGCTTACTCAATACCTTAGTACAGCTTACTCAATACCTTAGTACAGCTTACTCAATACCTTAGTACAGCTTACTCAATACCTTAGTATAGCTTACTCAATACCTTAGTATATCTTACTCAATACCTTAGTATATCTTACTCAATACCTTAGTATATCTTACCCAATACCTTAGTATAGCTTACTCAATACCTTAGTATAGCTTACTCAATACCTTAGTACAGCTTACTCAATACCTTAGTATATCTTACTCAATACCTTAGTATAGCTTACCCAATACCTTAGTATATCTTACTCAATACCAAAACATATACATCTTAAAACCCAATCCACCCCATCATGTCTGCATCCCAAAAGGCAATCTATTCCAACAAGGTCTCACGGTTTTACCAATTTGACTTCAGATTCTGACGTTTATCCACATTTCTCCAAATGTAACATTTAGAATTTGCTCCAAATGTCAAAATCCGAAGTTTAATTTTTTATGTAATTTTTTTACTATTTGTATTAGTATGTTTTTCACAGTTACAGTGTAAACAGTGATTGAAATATATTGCACATGTGATTTTATAGGTCGGAATGTCTATGCCCATACAATAATATTAAATACTTAAATAATATGGGGCGGCAGGTAGCTTAGTGGTTAAGAGCGTTGTGCCAGTAACCGAAAGGTCGCTGGTTCTAATTCCCGAGCCGACTAGGTGAAAAATCTGTCGATGTGCCCTTGAGCAAGGCACTTAACCCTAATTGCTCTTGTAAGTCGCTCTGGATAAGAGCGTCTGCTAAATGACTAAAAATGTAAAATGTAAATACTTTTATAACAAAACACGAAAAACAACAACAAAGTAAAACTAAAAATGAAACAATTATTTTAAAAGTTAATAATTAAAAACACTCACAAAGGCAGATCAATTAAATACAAAACTAGTAGTCAGGCAGTTTACTGTGGAGGGAAACTGCAGTTTTTTTTCTACGTAAGGTAAAGAAAGGCTGGTAGAATTTGTCAGAAGAAGACGTTTTATCTTGTACAATTTACTAAAAAAAAGTGTAAGACATCTTTAACCCACACAAAATGAGAGAGGGAGGAGAGGGCGACTTCCACTGAAGTAAAAAAATCAACCTTCCTGCCAACAAAACTTTTTAAAAAAGGCTACAAAGTCAGATGTGTATTGAGTTTTCAGTCCAATGAGTGCGGTGGAGGATTTTTGCATGGGATTATAACATGATTGGCAAAACCTAGAAGAGGAGTGGAAACGATACACAATATATTATCATGTGCCATAAAGTAAACTCATCTAGTTCCCATAACATTTTTCCTAGCCGCTAATGAAGGATTGTGAAGAGTAAATGTTATCATAGCAATAAAAGAAATAATACTTTTTACAGTTGGGGATGTTGTAAAAAAAAAAATGCATCCGTGGAAGGGCCCAGAGAAAGAGTAGGGAATTGAGAAGTCTTGTCACAGACAAAGCTGCTCACCTGTAAATATCTAAAGAAATCACTATTCGGAATGTGGAATTTAGCTGAGTTTTTTTGGAACGATGCAAACATGCCATCGATATATAAATCATAAAATTATTTGATGCCAAGGTTAAACCAGATGGAGAAGGCTCCATCTACTAGGGATGGATGGAAAACGTGATTTCTGAGTAAAGGGGTCCTTAATTAATAGATTTGCAATCCAAAGTGACATCTAAACTGGTTCCAGATCTTGAGAGTGGTTTTCGCTAAAATGCTTTTGGTAAAACCAGAAGTATCAGAATAAAAGCAGCCAGTGAGTCATACAGGAGGAATACATCGTTTTTGACACCCCGGGTTGATTCCTTCTGCTCAGCATCATTATGTTGCTCCAAACATCACATTTAGAAGTTGCTCCAAACGTCAAATTTTGAAGTTGCTCCAAACATCAAATTTCAAAGTTGCTCCAAACGTCAAATTTCTAAGTTGCTCCAAACGTCACATTTCTAAGTTGCTAAAAACGTAAAATTTCAAGAAGTGTTAAGGTTAAGGGTTAAGGTTTGGGATAGGGTTAAAACAAAAACCACTGGGATGGAACGCGTAACCTTCGGATCCGGAGTCAAGGGATTACGCCCATCCACCACCCCATCCACAACGCCCTAGTGGCCGGTTTTGAAGGATCTTCCTGATGTCCTCAGGACAGGGACGTACAGTGCCTTTGGAAAGTATTCAGACCCCTTGACTTTTTCCACATTTTGTTAAGTTACAACCTTATTCTAAAATGGATAACTTTTTTTTTTTTATCCTCAGCAATCTACACACAATACCCCATATTGACAACGTTTTTAGACATTTATGCAAATATAAAAAAATATAAAAAACAGAAATACCTTATTTACATATGTATTCAGACCCTTTGCTATGAGACTCGAAATTGAGCTCAGGTGCGTCCTTTTTCCATTGATCATCCTTGAGATGTTTCTACAACTTGATTGGAGTCCACCTGTGACAAATTCATATTGATTGGACATGATTTGGAAAGGCACACACCTGTTTATATAAGGTCCCACAGTTGAAAGTGTATGTCAAACCAAAAACCAAGCCATGAGGTCGAAGGAATTGTCCGTAGAGCTCCGAGACAGGATTGTGTCGAGGCACAGATCTGGGGAAGGGTACCAAAACATTTCTGCAGCATTTAAGGTCCCCAAGAACACAGTGGCCTCCATCATTCTTAAATGGAAGAAGTTTGGAACCACCAAGACTCTTCCTAGAGCTGGCCGCATGGCCAAACTGAGCAATAGGGGGAGAAGGGCCTTGCTCAGGGAGGAGACCAAGAACTCGATGGTCACTCTGACAGAGCTCCAGAGTTCCTCTGTGGAGATGGGAGAACCTTCCAGAAGGACAACCATCTCTGGAGCACTCCACCAATCAGGCCTTTATGGTAGAGTGGCCAGACGGAAGCCACTCCTCAGTAAAGGCACATGACAGCCCGCTTGGAGTTTGCCAAAAGGCAACAAAAAACTCTTAGACCATGAGAAACAAGATTCTCTGGTCTGATGAAACCAAGATTTAACTATTTGGCCTGAATGCCAAGCGTCACGTCTGGAGGAAACCTGGCACCATCACTACGGTGAAGCATGGTGGTGGCAGCATCATGCTGTAGGGATGTTTTTCAGTGGCAGGGACTGGGAGACTAGTCAGGATCGCGGGAAAGGTGAATGGAGTAAAGTACAGAGAGATCCTTGATGAAAACCTGCTCCAGAGCGCTCAGGACCTCAGAATGGGGCGAAGGTTCACCTTCCAACAGGTCAACGACCCTAAGCACACAGCCAAGACAACGCAGGAGTGGCTTCGGGACAAGTCTCTGAATGTCCTTGAGTGGCCCAGCCAGAGCCCGGACTTGAACCCGATCTAAAATCGCTGGAGAGACCTGAAAATAGCTGTGCAGCAACGCTCCCCATCCAACCTGACAGAGCTTGAGAGGATCTGCAGAGAAGAATAGGAGAAACTCCACAAATACAGGTGTGCCAAGCTTGTAGCGTCATACCCAAGAAGACTCGAGGCTGTAATCGCTGCCAAAGGTGCTTCAACAAAGTACTGAGTCATCGGTCTGAATACTTATTTTTTTTGTAATACATTTGCAAACGTTTAGAAAAACCTGTTTTTGCTTTGTCATTATGGGGTATTGTGTGTAGATTGAAGAGGGGAAAAAACAGTTTAATCAATTTTAGAATAAGGCTGTAACGTAACAAAATGTGGAAAAAGTCAAGGGGTCTGAATACTTTCCGAAGGCACTGTATTCTAGTCATGGCTCATCCTATATAACTACTGCTGTCCACTTCATATGTATATACTGTATTCTAGTCATGGTTCATCCTATATAACTACTGCTGTCCACTTCATATGTATATACTGTATTCTAGTCATGGTTCATCCTATATAACTACTGCTGTCCACTTCATATGTATATACTGTATTCTAGTCATGGTTCATCCTATATAACTACTGCTGTCCACTTCATATGGATATACTGTATTCTAGTCATGGCTCATCCTATATAACTACTGCTGTCCACTTCATATGTATATACTACGTATTCTAGTCATGGTTCATCCTATATAACTACTGCTGTCCACTTCATATGTATATACTGTATTCTAGTCAAGTCCATCCTATTCAACTATTGCTGTACATATAATATTCTATCCTACGTATTCTACAGATATAATAAATATTCTATCCACATACTGTCCATAATGTCTATATTATGTCAAGTTATGTCATAATTATGTCCTCTGTCGAGACTGTTCAGTCACTGGACATCTCTCTCACAAACTCAACGACAGTGGGGAGGAAAGGACATCACACACACACACAGGCACACACACACACACACACACACACACACACACACACAGCGTCACAAACAACACACATGTGACGACAGTGTGTCAGGGGGATGGCATGGACATCACACCACACACACACACACACACACACACTCAACGACAGTGGGGAGGAAAGGACATCTCTCATACTGATCATTCAGACACGGACACACACACACACACACACACAGAGGCACACACACAGGCACACACACACACACACACACACACAGACGACACCATTCTCTTGTCTGTCCCCTGTAGCTCAGTTGATAGAGCATGGCGCTTGCAACGCCAGGGTTGTGGGTTCATTTCCCACGGGGGGCCAGTATGAAAAAAATGTATGCACTCACTAACTGGAAGTCGCTCTGGATAAGAGCGTCTGCTAAATGACTAAATGTGTCTGATGTGTGTCAGTGATGGATGGCAAGGAATAAATAGACTGTACCCACACAGACACACACACTGTACACATACACACTGTACACACACACACACTGTAAACACACACTGTAGACACACACACACTGTACACACACTGTACACATACACACTGTAGACACACACACACACACACACACACACACCACACACACTGTACACACACACACTGTACACATACACACTGTAGACACACACACTGTACACACACACACTGTACACATACACACTGTAGACACGCACACTTTTACACATACACACTGTAGACACACACACACTGTACACACACACACACACGAAAACGTCCTGTTAATCTCTTAATTCCTGGTGCCAGAACAGCCAATCACCCAGTCATAGTGGCTCCAGCCCAACGTCCATCAGTCACCCAGCCCCAGGCGGGTAAAGGCAGCCCCTACACCCCAGCATGGAGAGAGGAGTGGTGGAGGATCGGCCTGGAGGACAGTCACCCAGCCCCAGCCCCTCCACCCCAGCATGGAGAGAGGAGTGGTGGAGGATCGGCCTGGAGGACAGTCACCCAGCCCCAGCCCCTCCACCCCAGCATGGAGAGAGGAGTGGTGGAGGATCGGCCTGGAGGACAGTCACCCAGCCCCCAGCCCCTCCACCCCAGCATGGAGAGAGGAGTGGTGGAGGATCGGCCTGGAGGACAGTCACCCAGCCCCAGCCCCTCCACCCCAGCATGGAGAGAGGAGTGGTGGAGGATCGGCCTGGAGGACAGTCACCCAGCCCCAGCCCCTCCACCCCAGCATGGAGAGAGGAGTGGTGGAGGATCGGCCTGGAGGACAGTCACCCAGCCCCAGCCCCTCCACCCCAGCATGGAGAGAGGAGTGGTGGAGGATCGGCCTGGAGGACCAGAAATAAGGTCTGTTTAGCTCAACAAGATCTCATGGTCTGACTTCAGTATTCAACGTTTGTCCGGGGGGGGATAAACATCAAAACTTCACAGTATTCAAGCTTAGGCATTAATTCCGACTGGTTAAGGCTTAAGGTTTGGGTTCAAACTGAAAAAATGTAAATGAGTGCGTAGAACTGGGATTGAACACGCCATCCTTTCTCTATCCCCATCCATAATCAAGCCGTGAGCTTACTTGATTGGCAATAGGCTCTCACGTTGCCCCTAGTGGACGGTATTGAAGGCATCTCCTGTTTCCTGGGGACCTGGACAAACGTCTAATACTGCAGTGGACGTGGTGTGACCTGGTTGGGTATTAGCTGGTATTACCAGTTGATGAGTGACTCGAATGTAAATGTGACACACACACACACACACACACACACACACACACACACACACACACACACACACACACACACACACACACCACACACACACACACACACACACACACACACACACACACACACACACACACACACACACACACAGTGATGTAAAGTACTTAAGTACAAATACTTTAAAGTACTACTTAAGTAGTTTTTTTGGGGGGGGTATCTGTACTTTACAATTTATATTTTAGACAACTTTTACATCACCACATTCCTAAAGAAAATTTTTCCTGACACCCAAAAGCACTCGTTACATTTTCAATGCTTAGCAGGAAAATGGTCCAATTCACGCACCTTATCAAGAGAACGTCCCTGGTCATCCCTACTGCCTCTGATCTGGAGGACTCACTAAACACACATGCTTCGTTTGTAAATGATGTGTTGGAGTGTGCCCCTGGCTATCCGTAAATTAAAAAAAAAAAAAAATTATGCCATCTGTTTTGCTTAATATAAGGAATTTAAAATGATTTATACTTTTACTTTTGAAAATATCCCAAGGTAGAAGTGAGATATCGGAGAGTGTGTGTGTGTGTGTGTGTGTGTGTGTTTGTGTGCGCGTTCCTGCAAGTGTGTGTTACGAACACAATTCTCTTTGATTCAAACACTCATTCTGAGAGATCTGGGAGGTGATAAAACACTAAAACATCTTGGTCTCATTGGGTCTCTAATCTCAAGGGTCAGAATATGGGTCTCTAATCTCAAGGGTCAGAATACAGTGGGGGGAAAAAAGTATTTAGTCAGCCACCAATTGTGCAAGTTCTTCCACTTAAAAAGATGAGAGAGGCCTGTAATTTTCATCATAGGTACACGTCAACTATGACAGACAAAATGAGGGAAAAAAATCCAAAAAATCACATTGTAGGATTTTTTATTAATTTATTTGCAAATTATGGTGGAAAATAAGTATTTGGTCAATAACAAAAGTTTCTCAATACTTTGTTATATACCCTTTGTTGGCAATGACACAGGTCAAACGTTTTCTGTAAGTCTTCACAAGGTTTTCACACACTGTTGCTGGTATTTTGGCCCATTCCTCCATGCAGATCTCCTCTAGAGCAGTGATGTTTTGGGGCTGTCGCTGGGCAACACGGACTTTCAACTCCCTCCAAATATTTCTATGGGGTTGAGATCTGGAGACTGGCTAGGCCACTCCAGGACCTTGAAATGCTTCTTACGAAGCCACTCCTTCGTTTGCCCGGGCGGTGTGTTTTGGGATCATTGTCATGCTGAAAGACCCAGCCACGTTTCATCTTCAATGCCCTTGCTGATGGAAGGAGGTTTTCACTCAAAATCTCACGATACATGGCCCCATTCATTCTTTCCTTTACACGGATCAGTCGTCCTGGTCCCTTTGCAGAAAAAACAGCCCCAAAGCATGATGTTTCCACCCCCATGCTTCACAGTAGGTATGGTGTTCTTTGGATGCAACTCAGCATTCTTTGTCCTCCAAACACGACGAGTTGAGTTTTTACCAAAAAGTTCTATTTTGGTTTCATCTGACCATATGACATTATCCAAATGCACTCTAGCAAACTTCAGACGGGCCTGGACATGTACTGGCTTAAGCAGGGGGACACGTCTGGCACTGCAGGATTTGAGTCCCTGGCGGCGTAGTGTGTTACTGATGGTAGGCTTTGTTACTTTGGTCCCAGCTCTCTGCAGGTCATTCACTAGGTCCCCCCGTGTGGTTCTGGGATTTTTGCTCACCGTTCTTGTGATCATTTTGACCCCACGGGGTGAGATCTTGCATGGAGCCCCAGATCGAGGGAGATTATCAGTGGTCTTGTGTGTCTTCCATTTTCTAATAATTGCTCCCACAGTTGATTTCTTCAAACCAAGCTGCTTACCTATTGCAGATTCAGTCTTCCCAGCCTGGTGCAGGTCTACAATTTTTGTTTCTGGTGTCCTTTGACAGCTCTTTGGTCTTGGCCATAGTGAGTTTGGAGTGTGACTGTTTGAGGTTGTGGACAGGTGTCTTTTATACCGATAACAAGTTCAAACAGGTGCCATTAATACAGGTAACGAGTGGAGGACAGAGGAGCCTCTTAAGGAAGAAGTTACAGATCTGTGAGAGCCAGAAATCTTGCTTGTTTGTAGGTGACCAAATACTTATTTTCCACCATAATTTGCAAATAAATGCATAAAAAATCCTACAATGTGATTTTCTGGAGAAAAACATTCTCAATTTGTCTGTCATAGTTGACGTGTACCTATGATGAAAATTACAGGCCTCTCTCATCTTTTTAAGTGGGAGAACTTGCACAGTTGGTGGCTGACTAAATACTTTTTTCCCCCCCACTGTATTGGTCTCTAATCTCAAGGGTCAGAATATGGGTCTCTAGTCTCAAGGGTCAGAATATGGGTCTCCAGTCACAGGATATGATGTCAGTTGGTATGGATGTCAGTTGGTAAGGATGTCATGTCAGTTGTCAGTATGGATGTCAGTTGGTATGTCAGTTGGTATGGATGTCAGTTGGTAAGGATGTCAGTTGGTATGGATGTCAGTTGGTATGGATGTCAGTTGGTAAGGATGTCAGTTGGTAAGGATGTCAGTTGGTAAGGATGTCAGTTGATATGGATGTCAGTTGGTAAGGATGTCAGTTGGTAAGGATGTCAGTTGGTATGGATGTCAGTTGGTATGGATGTCAGTTGGTATGGATGTCAGTTGGTATGGATGTCAGT
>CM072256.1:5853981-5858981 GCA_036851935.1 Coregonus suidteri
CTCACTGTTGCCCCTAGTGGCCAGTTTCCACGTCATCTCCCGACCTCCTCAGACATGGATGGACATCCAGTATTGACTTGTATCACGAGTGATCTGGCTGTATTCTGACCCACTATTCCGGTCTCTGACATTGCTGGTTCTGATACTTCTTATATATTTTTTTATCTGGATTATGTGTGCATTGTTTTTAAAATGTATTATAGTTTATTATTATGAATAATAATAATAATAATAATAATAATATGTATTATTGTATTATATTGCTGAACTGTTGGAGCTAGAAACACAAGCATTTCTTTGCACCTGCGATAACATCTGCAAATCTGTGTACGCGACCAATAAACTTGATTCGATCTGACACACACACACACACACACACACACACAAACACAGAGACACACACACAGAGACACACACACACACAGAGACACACACACACAGAGACACACACACACACACACAAACACTTTGAAGGGATATGGATAGCATTGAAGTGATTATGAAGCAATATGATGTCTGATTTATGAATGTGTTTATTAAGTCTCTGTTCTCTTTGAGGAGCATCACACACAGTAACTGCTGACAGGGGTTTGGAGGAGAAGCAGCCACACCCCCCGGTGCCGCTGGGAAATAAAACGACCAGCCCATTCATTTTAACAAGAAAAAAGAAAAAAAGAGAAATGTGTTTTATTGGAATCAGCATCTGGGTGTCTGGTGTGTTGCTTGTGTGTGTCTCTCTCTGTGTGTGTGTGTGTGTGTGTGTGTGTGTGTGTGTCTCTGTGTGTGTGTGTGTCTTTGTGTGTGTCTGTGTGTGTGTGTCTTTGTGTGTGTCTGTGTGTGTGTGTGTATCTGTGTGTGTGTCTGTGTGTGTGTGTGTGTAGCTCTTTGATGGCCCATAGCAGGATCCGACAATGTCTCTCAATGTCTCTGCATCTCCATTTATCTAAAAGATGGGTTAAGATGGTCATACCATCATTTAGCTAATTGATTTAGAATTTTAGGACCCGTCAGTATAAAAAAAATAAAAAAAGATATATGAAAAAAATGATTTGATAAAATATGGATTTTGGCCTTTACTACTATAGAAACCTATTGAATAACACATTCACAAATGGCGAAACAGATGTAAGAAAGCTAAAAAAAATTGTGGGATCTTTAACCCCTTTTTTGTTAGCACAAAACTACCTCCATATTTCCATACATTTGTGGAGGGATTCAAGTTGTGGATTTAAAAGAAAACATGAATCATCAGTGTACAATGACACCTTTGTTTTTAAGCCCTGGATTTCTAATCCCCTGATATTATTGTTGGATCTGATTTTAATAGCTAACATCTCGATGGCCACAATAAATAGATATGCCGATAGTGGACAACCTTGTTTTACTCCTCTTGACAGTTTAAAACTTTCTGAGAAATAGCCATTATTTACTATTTTACACTTAGGGTTACTATACATGATTTTAACCCATTTTATAAAGGGTTACAGTTGAAGTCGGAAGTTTACATACACTTAGGTTGGAGTCATTAAAACTTGTTTTTCAACCACTCCACAAATTTCTTGTTAACAAACTATAGTTTTGGCAAGTCGGTTAGGACATCTACTTTGTGCATGACAAGTCATTTTTTCCAACAATTGTTTACAGACTGATTATTTCACTTATAATTCACTGTATCACAATTCCAGTGGGTCAGGAGTTTACATACACTAAGTTGACTGTGCCTTTAAACATTTTGGAAAATTCCAGAAAATGATTTCATGGCTTTAGAAGCTTCTGATAGGCTAATTGACATAATTTGAGATAATTGGAGGTGTACCTGTGGATGTATTTCAAGGCCTACCTTCAAACTCAGTGCCTCTTTGCTTGACATCATGGGAAAATCAGAAGAACTCAGCCAAGACCTCAGAAAAAAAATTGTAGACCTCCACAAGTCTAGTTCATCCTTGGGAGCAATTTCCAAACGCCTGAAGGTACAACGTTCATCTGTACAAACAATAGTACGCAAGTATAAACACCATGGGACCACGCAGCCGTCATACCACTCAGGAAGGAGACGCGTTCTGTCTCCTAGAGATGAACGTACTTTGGTGCAAAAAAGTGCAAATCAATCCCAGAACAACAGCAAAGGACCTTGTGAAGATGCTGGAGGAAACAGGTACAAAGTTATCTATATCCACAGTAAAACGAGTCCTATATCGACATAACCTGAAAGGCCGCTCAGCAAGGAAGAAGCCACTGCTCCAAAACCGCCATAAAGAAGCCAGACTACGGTTTGAAACTGCATATGGGGACAAAGATCGTACTTTTTGGAGAAATGTCCTCTGGTCTGATGAAACAAAAATAGAACTGTTTGGCCATAATGACCATCGTTATGTTTGGAGGAAAAAGGGGGGTGCTGAAGAACACCATCCCAACCGTGAAGCACGGGGGTGGCAGCATCTTGCTGTGGGGGTGCTTTGCTGCAGGAGGGACTGGTGCACTTCACAAAATAGATGGCATCATGAGGAAGGAAAATTATTTTACATTTTAGTAATTTAGCAGACGCTCTTATCCAGAGCGACTTACAGTTAAGTGAGTGCATACATTTTCATACTGGCCCCCCGTGGGAAACGAACCCACAACCCTGGCGTTGCAAGCGCCATGCTCTACCAACTGAGCTACAGGGGACAATTATGTGGATATATTGAAGCAACATCTCAAGACATCCGTCAGGAAGTTAAAGCTTGGTCGCAAATGGGTCTTCCAAATGGACAATGACCCCAAGCATACTTCCAAAGTTGTGGCAAAATGTCTTAAGGACAACAAAGTCAAGGTATTGGAGTGGCCATCACAAAGCCCTGACCTCAATCCTATAGAAAATTGGTGGGCAGAACTGAAAAAGCGTGTGCGAGCAAGGAGGCCTACAAACCTAATTCAGTTACACCAGCTCTGTCAGGAGGAATGGGCCAAAATTCACCCAACTTATTGTGGGAAGCTTGTGGAAGGCTACCCGAAACATTTCACCCAAGTTAAACAATTTAAAGGCAATGCTACCAAATACTAATGGAGTGTATGTAAACTTCTAACCCACTGGGAATGTGATGAAAGAAATAAAAGCTGAAATAATCATTCTCTCTACTATTATTCTTAAAATAAAGTGGTGATCCTAACTTTTTACTAGGATTAAATGTCAGGAATTGTGAAAAACTTAGTTTAAATGTATTTGGCTAAGGTGTATGTAAACTTCTGACTTCTACTGTATATATAAACTTCAGTCGTACTTTACCAAATGCCTTTTCAAAGTCTGCTATGAATACCAGGCCTGGTTTCCCAGATTTGTCATAGTGTTCTATTGTTTCCAGTACTTGCCATATATTATCTCCAATGTATCGTCCATGTAAAAAAACCTGTCTGATGAGAATTAATAATATCCGACAATACCTTTTTAATTCTATGCGCTATACATTTTGTTAGAATTTTTGCATCGCAACACTGAAATGTAAGGGGCCTCCAATTTTTTTTATGGACTGGATCTTTATATTTTCCACTTGTATCCTGTTTCAGTAATAATGAGATCAGACCTTCTTCTTGAGTGTCTGATAATCTACCATTTACATAGGAGTGGTTAAAACATGCTAATAACGGTCCTCTTAGTATATCAAAAAAGGTTTGGTATACCTCGACTGGTATGCCATCCAACCCTGGAGTTTTCCCGGACTTACAGTCTTTAATTGCATCGGAAGTTCCTCCTCTGTAATTTCACCTTCACATGAGTCTTTCTGTATGGCTGTTAATTTTACATTTTCAACAGAAAAAACATCCCTACAATTAGCTTCAGTTAGAAGAGATGGAGGCGACTGAAACAAAACATATGCTTAAAGTACTTTGCTTCCTCCTTCAAAATATAATTTGGTGAATCATGGGTGACTCCGTAATTTGTAACCAGTTTCAGTAAATTATTTTTGGTAGCATTTCTAGGTTGAAGATGAAAAAATAATTTGGTGCATTTTTCCCCATATTCGATCCAGTTTGCTTCATTTAAAAAATATATATATATTACACTTGATCTTTCTTGAATAAGTTTCTCCATTTCTTTTTGTTTTTCCTCTAATTTATTCTGAGCCTCTATGTTACAGTTTTTATTGCTATCTATCTGTTCTGTTAGACCTTCTATTTCCTTTGTTAGTGTGGACTCTTTTGACCTAAATTGCTTTTGTTTTCGAGATGAGCACTGAATTGCATGGCCTCTAAAGGCACATTTAAAAGTGTCCCATACAATAAGGGGATTTGCCGCACCTATTTTATGTAGGAAAAAATCAGTTATAAATTCCTGTCCTAGTTAAAAACAAGTTATCATCCAATAGGCTTTGATTAAATTTCCAATATCCTCGCCCACGTGGTAATTCAGTAAGAGTAAAGGGAAATCTTAACGCTACAGCATACAATGACATTCTTTACGATTCTGTGCTTCCAACTTTGTGGCAACAGTTTGGGGAAGGCCCTTTCCTGTTTCAGCATGACAATGCCCCCGTGCACAAAGCGAGGTCCATACAGAAATGGTTAGTTGAGATCGGTGTGGAAGAACTTGACTGGCCTGCACAGAGCCCTGACCTCAACCCCATCGAGATGAATTGGAACGCCGACTGCGAGCCAGGCCTAATCGCCCATCATCAGTGCCCGACCTCCCTAATGCTCTTGTGGCTGAATGGAAGCAAGTCTGCGCATCAATGTTCCAACATCTAGTGGAAAGCCTTCCCAGAAGAGTGGAGGCTGTTATAGCAGCAAAAGGGGGGGACCAACTCCATATTAATGCCCATGATTTTGGAATGAGATGTTCGACGAGCAGGTGTCCACATACTTTTGGTCATATAGCTTAAACTGACAGATTTTGATGGGGATTCTTTCTTTCAGAGTCAATAGACTCTGGAGGATTAGCTGAATCATGATTTGACAACCTGCATCTCTGTTTAGCTGCTCTTTTGAATGATGTCCAGCTAATTCAGTGTTAAATAAACACAGAG
>CM072256.1:5866481-5868981 GCA_036851935.1 Coregonus suidteri
TCAATGTTTCAAGGACAAAATTACATGTATTTAAGTATTTGTGTTGTTGTAGTGGGGACAGTAACATAAGATTATACTTTTAAGGAAAACTTTTTTATATACACCAAGTATACAAAACATAAAGAACACTTGCTCTTTCCATGACAGACTGAGCAGGTGAATCCAGGTGAAAGCTATGATCCCGTTTTGATGTCACTTGTTAAATCCACTTCAATCAGTGTAGATGAAGGGGAGGAGACAGGTTAAAGAAGGATGTTTAAGCCTTGAGACAACTGAGACATGGATTGTGTTATGTGTTCCATTCAGAGGCTGAATGAGCAAGACAAGATATTTAAGTGCTTTTAAACAGGTACGGTAGTAGGCGCCAGGCACACCGGTTTGTGTCAAGAACTGCAACGCTGCTGGGTTTTTTTTCACGCGCAACAGTTTCCAGTGTGTATCAAGAGTCACCACCCAAAGGACGTCCATTATCCAGCCAACTTGACACAACTGTGGGAAGCGTTGGAGTCAACATGGGGCCGGCATCCCTGTGGAACGCTTTCGACACCTTGTAGAGTCCATGGCCCAATATTAGGTAGGTGTTCCAAACGTTTGGTTTTCTCAGTGTTTTTATTTTATTTATAGCTGTAATAGAATAAACGAATGACGTTAATAAATGCATTTCTATAGTTTCCAAAATATTTGTTTTTTACAATGGCGAGGGAGTGTCAAGATGGAGGCCCAGTGGCTTCAACACAGCACCAGTCATATAAATAACTGGTACATATTACCAGGGAATGGACTCTGGACTGGGCGACCCAACCCGACAGACACATACATGCAGACGAAGGCAAATTCCCACAACCCACCATCATCCATTGGTATAAGAACAAGACAAGGCACAACGCCTTCCACCTGCAAAAACGCACATTTAATTTCCTTTTTAATCTACATGTCCCTTTACGTTGGGCACAGTGGCATGCACGCTGAACTACAGAATCAGAAAGTATTGGACCCATCAGAAGAGAAGAAACCAATGAAGAAGATTTTGTTAGCATGATGACTGTGCTTTGACTGACTAACTGTCTGATTATTAAAATCTGCATTCTCTATTTCTACACATGCAGGCATGCACACACACACACACACACACACACACAGAGTGGCGTATGGAAGACTACGGCTTTCCTTGGTGAGCAGTAAGAGATGAAAGTGGGGTGAAGGCTAACTCCGATATGGAGCCAAGGCTAACACTATTATCCCCTCTCTCCTCCCCCCTCTCTCTCCTCCCCCCAGCCTTCTCTCTCCTCCCCCCAGCCTTCTCTCTCCTCCCCCCAACCTTCTCTCTCCTCCCCCCAGCCTTCTCTCTCCTCCCCCCCCCCAGCCTTCTCTCTCCTCCCCCCCCCAGCCTTCTCTCTCCTCCCCCCCAGCCTTCTCTCTCCTCCCCCCCCCCAGCCTTCTCTCCTCCCCCCCAGCCTTCTCTCTCCTCCCCCCCAGCCTTCTCTCTCCTCCCCCAGCCTTCTCTCTCCTCTCCCCCCCAGCCTTCTCTCTCCTCCCCCCAGCCTTCTCTCTCCTCCCCCCAGCCTTCTCTCTCCTCCCCCCAGCCTTCTCTCTCCTCCCCCCAGCCTTCTCTCTCCTCCCCCCAGCCTTTCTCTCTCCTCCCCCCCAGCCTTCTCTATCCTCCCCCCCCAGCCTTCTCTATCCTCCCCCCAGCCTTCTCTCCTCCCCCCAGCCTTCTCTCTCCTCCCCCCAGCCTTCTCTCTCCTCCCCCCAGCCTTCTTTTTAAGGTCAGGATTCCTCCCCTTCTCCTTGGCTGCATAGGGACTGTTAAAAGTATCTCAAAACAACACATAGTTCTTATATGTAACTAAGATGTGACCTTGTGGTAACCTTGTGGTTACATTACAGTGTTACATTACATTACAGTGTTGTGTATTAGAAGCAGTTCAGACGTATACAGCATCAACAGATGAAACTGTTAACTCTAACTGGATTAGAGCAAGATCACGTTGTCTGACGCGTCAAATAGTATTTCTTGACTTGTATCTTTTTGACACAGTACGACCCAAAATGGTGTTCGAAGACACTTAAGAGACAAAATATCATTTTCATGTCAAATAAACCCAAAATACTACAACACCCCAAAATGAAATCCACCCATAAAAACAAATACTGGAAGACATTGTAGAGTCAGAGGTTAGAGTGGCTGTGCATCATGTTTCCTCAACCACTGGGATGGTTGGGTTCAGGTCTGGTGGGCGGAAATAAGATTCCTTGGCTAATGAGTTTGCTCCATTCAGGTCTGGTGGGCAGATATTGAGGTTGCAGTAACCAATAGGATGGCTTGTTTTAGTCCTGGTGGGTGGAGATTGATATTACTTGACCAATAGGATGGCTGGGTTCAGGTTCCTTGACCAATTATATATTTTCATTCAGGTCTGGTGGGCGGAGATGAGGTTGCAGTAACCAATTGGATTGCAAGGTGGAGGTTCCTTGGCTAATAGGAACACTCCATTCAGGT
>CM072256.1:5876481-5881481 GCA_036851935.1 Coregonus suidteri
GGGTAGTCCACTATAAAGAGAATAACGTGGCATTTCGGACACCACCCTAATCTCACGCTACCTAGCAGGCAGTCTGGTTTGCTACTGGTGGAGCACACGTTCCCCTGACCCCCAGTTCACCTTACACACACACACACCCTACACACACACACCCTACACAGCGACTCCCACTGCCACTGACACACACACACAGTCTCTCCTGATTCACCCCACCCACAAACCTGACTCCCCATCAACACACAGTCGGTCTCCCCTCTCAGTCTCTCTGTCCTCACCTCTTTATGAACCTTCCCTCCATCTTTCTCTCCCTCACCTCACGGTGACCTGGCACGCTACACTACACATCACCCACTTAGGAGGGAGGGGAGGAGAGGGAGGGAATATTAATTATTCCAGAAGAAAAAGTGACAAAATAAATAAAATGACACCCCCTTCCTCTCTCCACCTCCTTCCCTCCCTCTCTATCTCTCTCTCCCCCCTTCCCTCTCTCTCTTCACACCTCTTCCTCTCCCCACCTCCCTCCCTCCCCTCCCCTCTCTTGCTCTCTCCTACCTCCTCCCCCCTCTCTCTCATCTCCTTCCCCTCTCCCTCTCTCTCTCTCTCCACCTCCCTTTCTCAAAATGACACCCCCTTCCTCTCTCCACCTCCTTCCCTCCCTCTCTATCTCTCTCTCCCCCCTTCCCTCTCTCTCTCTCTCTTCACACCTCTTCCTCTCCCCACCTCCCTCCCTCCCCTCCCCTCTCTTGCTCTCTATACCTCCTCCCCCCTCTCTCTCATCTCCTTCCCCTCTCCCTCTCGCTCTCTCTCCACCTCCCTTTCTCTCCCCTCACCTCCCTCCCCTTCTCTCCCCTCCCCCCCCTCTCTCTCCCTCTCCCTCCCCTCCCCCTCTCTCTCTCCACCTCCCTCCCCTCCCCCTCTCTCTCTCCACCTCCCTCCCCTCACTCTCTCTCCCCACCTCCCTCCCCTCCCTCTCTCTCTCTCTCCACCTCCCTCCCCTCACTCTCTCTCCCCACCTCCCTCCCTCCCTCTCTCTCTCTCTCCACCTCCCTCCCCTCACTCTCTCTCCCCACCTCCCTCCCCTCCCTCTCTCTCTCTCCCCACCTCCCTCCCCTCCCTCTCTCTCTCTCTCTACCTCCCCTCTCTCCCCACCTCCCTCTCCTCTCCCTCTCCCCACCTCCCTCCCCTCTTCCTCTCTCTCCACCTCCCTCCCCTCTCTCCCCACCTCCCTCCCCTCTCCCTCCCCTCTCTCTCCACCTCCCTCCCCTTCCGTCCTCTCTCTCCCACTCCCTCCCTGTATTTATCTAACAGATCTAATAGTTATTCCGGTTGATGGAAACATTTTGGGAGTCGTTTTGGGAGTAGTTTTTTCTCCGTTAATGGCTATAGGGCAGGGACATGGGGAATAACATTGTACACAGTCTTAAAGCCAGTCAATGAGTCAGACGCAATATCACACACAAGAGTCATTGAGCCACATACAGAAACGCTCTGTTTGGGTATATGATACTACTCTGTTTGGGTATATGATACTACTCTGTTTGGGTATATGATACTACTCTGTTTGGGTATATGATACTACTCTGTTTGGGTATATGATACTACTCTGTTTGGGTATATGATACTACTCTGTTTGGGTATATGATACTACTCTGTTTGGGTATATGATACTACTCTGTTTGGGTATATGATACTACTCTGTTTGGGTATATGATACTACTCTGTTTGGGTATATGATACTACTCTGTTTGGGTATATGATACTACTCTGTTTGGGTATATGATACTACTCTGTTTGGGTATATGATACTACTCTGACTACACACATACTCTATTCATTTAGTTATTTCCAGAATCAGAGATGCATTATCACACTAGCTGAGTTCAGGAGCTATGAAACAATAACCCTGTTTTCCTTTACTGGATATGAATGACAGACCAAATAACTGTTCTATATCCTTCTGTCTCTAAGACTATTACCTCTCTCTGTCTCTCTGTCTCTCTGTCTCTCTGTGTCTCTCTCTGTGTCTCTCTCTCTCTCTCTCTCTCTCTCTCTCTCTCTCTCCCCATCTCCATCTCCTCTCTCTCTCTCTCTCTCTCTCCTCCTCCCTCCCTCTCCCTCTCTCTCTCTCTCTCTCTCTCTCCCTCCCCCTCTCTCCCTCTCTCTCTCCTCCCTCCCTCCCCCTCTCTCTCTCCTCCCTCCCTCCCTCTCTCTCTCTCTCTCTCTCTCTCTCTCTCTCTCTCCTCCATTCTGTATATCCTTTGCTCTTTCTCTCAAGCGTCTACACTTTAATTGGGGGGGTTAAATCTTGCTGACCAATCTAAAGAAAGTGCCCTTGTAAATCAAACAAGTCTTGACCAGACCAGAACACACAGATAACCTCTGACGGCGCCTCGGTAACCTTAACAGACAGTGAGGTTATTTCTGATTCACCATTACTGATTGTCTCATTATGTTATCAGCATATTGCCACTGAGTCCTCACTACTTAGCAGTGTTAGAGGGGGTGACAGGGAGGAGGGGAAACAGAGGAGAGAAGAGGAAGAGGGGATGATAAGTTATCAGTAGTTAACGCTAAGGAAGAGAGTAGTCCCCCTCTGCTCTCTCTGTGTGTCATGCTCTGCTTTTGCTACCATAGTCTGACCCTTTAAATAACCTCTTTAGATAAGAAGTTTTAAAGGTTATCTGGCTACCCGAAAGTCTTCTATTGTCTGTCACTCAACTCAACTCTCACTTTATCCATCTCTCTGACAGGAAGGAGACAGGGGGGGAGAGGGAGAAGGAGAGAGAGAGAGGGAGAAGGAGAGAGAGAGAGAGAGTAAAGAGTGATTGAGGGAAAGCAAAGAGAGACAGTCATGACGTTATGGAGTCCTGGAGGTTCAACTTGGGGTCCCACCTGTCACAACTGACAGAAACCAGAAAGACCCCTCCCCCTCCTCCTCCTTCCTCTGTCCCCGAGAGAGAAAAAGACTGAGAATTACTAAGAAAAGAGAGGGAGAAATAGAGGGGGAAAGGTTGACCAGAAGGCATGACCTAACATAAGAGTGCACAATGATAACACAGTCAGGGGGGAGGGGGAAAATAACACAAGTCAGGTCAAAGCCAGTGTAACGGGGGGAGGGGGGAAGAGTCATTTTAGAGCCATGGTTCTTGGTTCTTTTCAGACTCACCTAAACAGGAAGGTCAGAGTTAGTCTAAGGGTTAAGATGGTGACCGGAGCCTTTGGAATGACCGTTGACTTTCCGTTGACTTTGGATGGACCACTATTATCTGCTGCTATGACCCGGGTCAGGTCTTTGTGTTGAGTTGTTATCAGCGCTAACCCTTTACTCTGCATTCCCCTCTCCTCCCCTCTCCTCCCCTCTCCTCCCCCTGGCTCCAGACACAACCTGCTGCAGCCCCAGCGAGAGAGAGAGAGAGAGAGAGAGAGAGAGAAAGAGAGAGAGAGAGAGTGTGTGTGTGGCGTCCGAGGCCCCAAAGTAACCTTCCTGTCTGTCGAGTTATCGCACAAGTAACGGGGCCAAACGCCGGTCACCGCGACAACACAAAGTAGCAATCTGATTGGTGGAGTCGACCGACGGTCACGGCATCCGACCAACACGGTCAAACAGCGGTCAGTAGTGAAAACAATGGTCAAGAGTCACAGACAAGCAAATAAACACACACACACACACACACACAAATAAATCCACACATTCAGTGCATTTGGAAAGTATTCAGACCTTGACTTTTTCCACATTTTGTTACGTTACAGCCTTATTCTAAAATTGATTAAATAAATACAAATCCTCATCAATCTACACACAATACCCCATAATGACAAAGCAAAAAACTGTACCTTATTTACATAAGTATTCAGACCCTTTGCTATGAGACGAAACTGAGCTCAGGTGCATCCTGTTTCCATTGATCATCAACTTGATTGAGTCCACCTGTGGTAAATTCAAATGATTGGACATGATTTGGAAAGGCACACACCTGTCTATATAAGGTCCCACAGTTGACAGTGCATGTCAGAGCAAAAACCAAGCCATGAGGTCGAAGGAATTGTCCGGAGAGCTCCAAGACAGGATTGTGTCGAGGTACACATCTGGAGAAGGGTACCAAAACAATTCTACAGTATTGAAGGTCCCCAAGAAAACAGTGGCCTCCATCATTCTTAAATGGAAGAAGTTTGGAAACACCAAGACTCTTCCTAGAGCTGGCCGCCCGGCCAAACTGAGCAATCGGGAGAGAAAGGCCTTGGTCAGGGAGGTGACCAAGAACCTGATGGTCACTCTGACAGAGCTCCAGAGTTCCTCTGAGGAGATGGGAGAACCTTCCAGAAGGACAACCATCTCTGCAGCACTCCACCAATCAGGCCTTTATGGTAGAGTGGCCAGATGGAAGCCACTCCTCAGTAAAAGGCACATGACAGCCCGCTTGGAGTTTGAGAAAAGGCACCTAAAGGACTCTGGTCTGATGAAACCAAGATTGAACTCTTTGGCCTGAATGCCAAGCGTCATGTCTGGAGGAAACCTGGCACCATCCCTATGGTGAAGCATGGTGGTGGCAGCATCATGCTGTGGGGATGTTTTTCAGTGGCAGGGACTGGAAGACTAGTCAGATTCGAGGGAAATATGAACGGAGCAAAGTACAGAGAGATCCTTGATGAAAACCTGCTCCAGAGCGCTCAGGACCTCAGAATGGGGCGAAGGTTCACCTTCCAACAGGACAACAACCCTAAGCACACAGCCAAGACAACGCAGGAGTGGCTTCGGGACAAGTCTCTGAATGTCCTTGAGTGGCCCAGCCAGAGCCCGGACTTGAACCCCATCGAACATCTCTGGAGAGACCTGAAAATAGCTGTGCAGCGATGCTCCCCATCCAACCTGACAGAGCTTGATAGGATCTGCAGAGAAGAATGGGAGAAACTCCCCAAATGCAGGTGTGCCAAGCTTGTAGGGTCATACCCAAGAAGACTTGAGGCTTTAATCACTGCCAAAGGTGCTTCAACAAAGTACT
>CM072256.1:5886481-5898981 GCA_036851935.1 Coregonus suidteri
AGCAGAGGGGAACCAGGGGGGGTTGGTAATAGACATGAGGATGGAGGGGACCCAAGCAGAGGGGAACCAGGGGGGTTGGTAATAGACATGAGGATGGAGGGGACCCAAGCAGAGGGGAACCAGGGGGGTTGGTAATAGACATGAGGATGGAGGGGACCCAAGCAGAGGGGAACCCAGGGGGGTTGGTAATAGACATGAGGATGGAGGGGACCCCAGCAGAGGGGAACCAGGGGGGTTGGTAATAGACATGAGGATGGGGGGACCCAAGCAGAGGGGAACCAGGGGGTTGGTAATAGACATGAGGATGGGGCGGGGGGGAAGCAGAGGGGAACCAGGGGGGTTGGTAATAGACATGAGGTTGGGGCAGGGGGCAAGCAGAGGGAAACCAGGGGGGTTGGTAATAGACATGAGGTTGGGGGAGGCTTATTGGTGACACACACCAATCATTGAACCAGACACTAACACAAACACTGTCAGGAATGGGTATTGGGTTCAGTTGGTGTAGCACAACGTGAAAGAGAGAGTAAATAGCCTAGGCACAGACAGACAAAAGACAAGTTGAGAGAGAGATGAGGTCAGAAAGGAAGAAAATAACATTATTTCACTGTCATCTGTGTGTCTCAGTGTGTGTGTGTGTGTGTCTCAGTGTGTGTGTGTGTCTCAGTGTGTGTGTGTGTGTGTGTGTGTGTGTGTGTGTGTCTCAGTGTGTGCGTGTGTGTGTGTCTCAGTGTGTGCGTGTGTGTGTCTCAGTGTGTGCGTGTGTGTGTCTCAGTGTGTGTCTCAGTGTGTGTCTCAGTGTGTGTCTCAGTGTGTGTGTGTGTCTCAGAGGTTCCCAAAAGGACCACGGGGGATCCCTGAAAACCGTTCCCTCTGCACCACTGTCTCTCATGGCTGTCAGATCTCTGTGTCAGGTTAAAGTCTGTGCTGCCCTTGCATAAACACTCTTGGACCCTAATCCCTTAACCTTCATCTGCCTGAACCCATCTCGTCACACACAGACACGTGTATGTCTCGTGCCCCTCAACTACCTCCTGTGACTGCACCGCAACAGGAATGTGACAGTGAGCGCTCTCTCTCTCTCACACACAGTGTTGATATAGGAGAGGTAGAAGTCTAGGCTCCCAGTGGGACAAATCACACACACACACACACACACACACACACACACACACACACACACACACACACACACACACTGATTGCTGCTGTCACTGTGTAATCGCTAGTGGCTATACTTAGGTCACTCACAAACACTGAGAGGTCAGTATTAGGGATCTGACCAAAGCAGCAGTCACACTGTCTCCTCTCTCTGACCAAAGCAGCAGTCACACGGTCTCCTCTCTCTGACCAAAGCAGCAAATACACTGTCTCCCCTCTCTGACCAAAGCAGCAGTCACACTGTCTCCCCTCTCTGACCAAAGCAGCAGTCACACTGTCTCCCCTCTCTGACCAAAGCAGCAGTTACACTGTCTCCCCTCTCTGACCAAAGCAGCAGTCACACTGTCTCCCCTCTCTGACCAAAGCAGCAGTCACACTGTCTCCCCTCTCTGACCAAGCAGCAGTCACACTGTCTCCTCTCTCTGACCAAAGCAGCAGTCACACTGTCTCCCCTCTCTGACCAAAGCAGCAGTCACACTGTCTCCTCTCTCTGACCAAAGCAGCAGTCACACTGTCTCCTCTCTTTGACCAAAGCAGCAGTTCCACTGTCTCCCCTCTCTGACCAAAGCAGCAGTCACACTGTCTCCTCTCTCTGACCAAAGCAGCAGTCACACTGTCTCCCCTCTCTGACCAAAGCAGCAGTCACACTGTCTCCTCTCTCTGACCAAAGCAGCAGTCTCACTGTCTCCTCTCTCTGACCAAGCAGCAGTCTCACTGTCTCCCCTCTCTGACCAAAGCAGCAGTCTCACTGTCTCCCCTCTCTGACCAAAGCAGCAAATACACATGTCTCCTCTCTCTGACCAAAGCAGCAGTCACACTGTGTCTCCTCTCTCTGACCAAAGCAGCAGTCACACTGTGTCTCCCCTCTCTGACCAAAGCAGCAGTCTCACAGTCTCCTCTCTCTGACCAAAGCAGCAAATACACTGTCTCCCCTCTCTGACCAAAGCAGCAGTCACACGGTCTCCTCTCTCTGACCAAAGCAGCAGTCTCACAGTCTCCCCTCTCTGACCAAAGCAGCAAATACACATGTCTCCTCTCTCTGACCAAAGCAGCAGTCACACTGTGTCTCCTCTCTCTGACCAAAGCAGCAGTCACACTGTGTCTCCTCTCTCTGACCAAAGCAGCAAATACACTGTCTCCTCTCTCTGACCAAAGCAGCAGTCCTACGGTCTCCTCTCTCTGACCAAAGCAGCAGTCACACTGTCTCCCCTCTCTGACCAAAGCAGCAGTCACACTGTGTCTCCTCTCTCTGACCAAAGCAGCAGTCTCACAGACTCCCCTCTCTGACCAAAGCAGCAGTCTCACTGTCTCCTCTCTCTGACCAAAGCAGCAGTCTCACTGTCTCCTCTCTCTGACCAAAGCAGCAGTCTCACAGTCTACCCTCTCTGACCAAAGCAGCAAATACACATGTCTCCTCTCTCTGACCAAAGCAGCAGTCACACTGTCTCCCCTCTCTGACCAAAGCAGCAGTCACACTGTCTCCCCTCTCTGACCAAAGCAGCAGTCACACTGTCTCCTCTCTCTGACCAAAGCAGCAGTCTCACTGTCTCCTCTCTCTGACCAAAGCAGCAGTCTCACTGTCTCCCCTCTCTGACCAAAGCAGCAGTCTCACTGTCTCCCCTCTCTGACCAAAGCAGCAAATACACATGTCTCCTCTCTCTGACCAAAGCAGCAGTCACACTGTGTCTCCTCTCTCTGACCAAAGCAGCAGTCACACTGTGTCTCCCCTCTCTGACCAAAGCAGCAGTCTCACAGTCTCCTCTCTCTGACCAAAGCAGCAAATACACTGTCTCCCCTCTCTGACCAAAGCAGCAGTCACACGGTCTCCTCTCTCTGACCAAAGCAGCAGTCTCACAGTCTCCCCTCTCTGACCAAAGCAGCAAATACACATGTCTCCTCTCTCTGACCAAAGCAGCAGTCACACTGTGTCTCCTCTCTCTGACCAAAGCAGCAGTCACACTGTGTCTCCTCTCTCTGACCAAAGCAGCAAATACACTGTCTCCTCTCTCTGACCAAAGCAGCAGTCCTACGGTCTCCTCTCTCTGACCAAAGCAGCAGTCTCACAGTCTCCCCTCTCTGACCAAAGCAGCAGTCACACTGTGTCTCCTCTCTCTGACCAAAGCAGCAGTCTCACAGTCTCCCCTCTCTGACCAAAGCAGCAGTCTCACTGTCTCCTCTCTCTGACCAAAGCAGCAGTCTCACTGTCTCCTCTCTCTGACCAAAGCAGCAGTCTCACTGTCTCCTCTCTCTGACCAAAGCAGCAGTCTCACTGTCTCCTCTCTCTGACCAAAGCAGCAGTCTCACTGTCTCCTCTCTCTGACCAAAGCAGCAGTCACACTGTCTCCTCTCTCTGACCAAAGCAGCAGTCTCACTGTCTCCTCTCTCTGACCAAAGCAGCAGTCTCACTGTCTCCTCTCTCTGACCAAAGCAGCAGTCACACTGTCTCCTCTCTCTGACCAAAGCAGCAAATACACTGTCTCCTCTCTCTGACCAAAGCAGCAGTCCTACAGTCTCCTCTCTCTGACCAAAGCAGCAGTCTCACAGTCTCCCCTCTCTGACCAAAGCAGCAGTCACACTGTGTCTCCTCTCTCTGACCAAAGCAGCAGTCTCACAGTCTCCTCTCTCTGACCAAAGCAGCAGTCTCACTGTCTCCTATCTCTGACCAAAGCAGCAGTCTCACTGTCTCACCCTCTCTGACCAAAGCAGCAAATACACATGTCTCCTCTCTCTGACCAAAGCAGCAGTCACACTGTGTCTCCTCTCTCTGACCAAAGCAGCAGTCACACTGTGTCTCCCCTCTCTGACCAAAGCAGCAGTCTCACAGTCTCCTCTCTCTGACCAAAGCAGCAAATACACTGTCTCCCCTCTCTGACCAAAGCAGCAGTCACACGGTCTCCTCTCTCTGACAAAGGGAGCAGTCTCACAGTCTCCCCTCTCTGACCAAAGCAGCAAATACACGTCTCCTCTCTCTGACCAAAGCAGCAGTCACACTGTGTCTCCTCTCTCTGACCAAAGCAGCAGTCACACTGTGTCTCCTCTCTCTGACCAAAGCAGCAAATACACTGTCTCCTCTCTCTGACCAAAGCAGCAGTCCTACGGTCTCCCTCTCTCTGACCAAAGCAGCAGTCACACTGTCTCCCCCTCTCTGACCAAAGCAGCAGTCACACTGTGTCTCCTCTCTCTGACCAAAGCAGCAGTCTCACAGTCTCCCCTCTCTGACCAAAGCAGCAGTCTCACTGTCTCCTCTCTCTGACCAAAGCAGCAGTCTCACTGTCTCCTCTCTCTGACCAAAGCAGCAGTCTCACTGTCTCCCCTCTCTGACCAAAGCAGCAAATACACGTCTCCTCTCTCTGACCAAAGCAGCAGTCACACTGTGTCTCCTCTCTCTGACCAAAGCAGCAGTCACACTGTGTCTCCCCTCTCTGACCAAAGCAGCAAATACACTGTCTCCTCTCTCTGACCAAAGCAGCAGTCCTACGGTCTCCTCTCTCTGACCAAAGCAGCAGTCACACTGTCTCCCCTCTCTGACCAAAGCAGCAGTCACACTGTCTCCCCTCTCTGACCAAAGCAGCAGTCACACTGTCTCCTCTCTCTGACCAAAGCAGCAGTCTCACTGTCTCCTCTCTCTGACCAAAGCAGCAGTCTCACTGTCTCCCCTCTCTGACCAAAGCAGCAGTCTCACTGTCTCCCCTCTCTGACCAAAGCAGCAAATACACATGTCTCCTCTCTCTGACCAAAGCAGCAGTCACACTGTGTCTCCTCTCTCTGACCAAAGCAGCAGTCACACTGTGTCTCCCCTCTCTGACCAAAGCAGCAGTCTCACAGTCTCCTCTCTCTGACCAAAGCAGCAAATACACTGTCTCTCCTCTCTGAACAAAGCAGCAGTCACAAGGTGTCCTCTCTCTGACCAAAGCAGCAGTCTCACAGTCTCCCCTCTCTGACCAAAGCAGCAAATACACATGTCTCCTCCCTCTGACCAAAGCAGCAGTCACACTGTGTCTCCTCTCTCTGACCAAAGCAGCAGTCACACTGTGTCTCCTCTCTCTGACCAAAGCAGCAAATACAAATCAAATCAAATCAAATCAAATTTTATTGGTCACATGCGCCGAATACAACAGGTGCAGACATTACAGTGAAATGCTTACTTACAGCCCTTAACCAACAGTGCATTTATTTTAAACAAAAAAGTAAGAATAAAACAACAACAAAAAAGTGTTGAGAAAAAAAAGAGCAGAAGTAAAAAAAATAAAGTGACAGTAGGGAGGCTATATATACAATAGAATAAAGTGACAGTAGGGAGGCTATATATACAGGGGGGTACCGTTGCATAGTCAATGTGCGGGGGCACCGGCTAGTTGAGGTAATATGTACATGTGGGTAGAGTTTAAAGTGACTATGCATAAATACTTAACAGAGTAGCAGCAGCGTAAAAAGGATGGGGTGGGGGGGCAGTGCAAATAGTCCGGGTAGCCATGATTAGCTGTTCAGGAGTCTTATGGCTTGGGGTAGAAGCTGTTGAGAAGTCTTTTGGACCTAGACTTGGCACTCCGGTACCGCTTGCCGTGCGGTAGCAGAGAGAACAGTCTATGACTAGGGTGACTGGAGTCTTTGACAATTTTGAGGGCCTTCCTCTGACACCGCCTGGTATATAGAGGTCCTGGATGGCAGGGAGCTTTGCCCCAGTGATGTACTGGGCCGTACGCACTACCCTCTGTAGTGCCTTGCGGTCAGAGGCCAAGCAGTTGCCATACCAGGCGGTGATGCAACCAGTCAGGATGCTCTCGATGGTGCAGCTGTAGAATTTTTTTGAGGATCTGAGGACCCATGCCAAATCTTTTTAGTCTCCTGAGGGGGAATAGGCTTTGTCGTGCCCTCTTCACGACTGTCTTGGTGTGTTTGGACCATGATAGTTCGTTGGTGATGTGGACACCAAGGAACTTGAAGCTCTCAACCTGTTCCACTACAGCCCCGTCGATGAGAATGGGGGCGTGCTCAGTCCTCTTTTTTTTTCCTGTAGTCCACAATCATCTCCTTTGTCTTGGTCACGTTGAGGGAGAGGTTGTTGTCCCTGGCACCACACGGCCAGATCTCTGACCTCCTCCCTATAGGCTGTCTCATCGTTGTCGGTGATCAGGCCTACCACTGTTGTGTCGTCGGCAAACTTAATGATGGTGTTGGAGTCGTGCCTGGCCATGCAGTCATGGGTGAACAGAGAGTACAGGAGGGGACTGAGCACGCACCCCTGAGGGGCCCCCGTGTTGAGGATCAGTGTGGCAGATGTGTTGTTACCTACCCTTACCACCTGGGGGCGGCCCGTCAGGAAGTCCAGGATCCAGTTGCAGAGGGAGGTGTTTAGTCCCAGGATCCTTAGCTTAGTGATGAGCTTTGAGGGCACTATGGTGTTGAATGCTGAGCTGTAGTCAATGAATAGCATTCTCACGTAGGTGTTCCTCTTGTCCAGGTGGGAAAGGGCAGTGTGGAGTGCGATAGAGATTGCATCATCTGTGGATCTGTTGGGGCGGTATGCAAATTGGAGTGGTCTCCTCTCTCTGACCAAAGCAGCAGTCCTACGGTCTCCTCTCTCTGACCAAAGCAGCAGTCTCACAGTCTCCCCTCTCTGACCAAAGCAGCAGTCACACTGTTTCTCCTCTCTCTGACCAAAGCAGCAGTCTCACAGTCTCCCCTCTCTGACCTCTGACCAAGCAGCAGTCACACTGTGTCTCCTCTCTCTGACCAAAGCAGCAGTCTCACTGTCTCCTCTCTCTGACCAAAGCAGCAGTCTCACTGTCTCCTCTCTCTGACCAAAGCAGCAGTCTCACTGTCTCCTCTCTCTGACCAAAGCAGCAGTCTCACTGTCTCCTCTCTCTGACCAAAGCAGCAGTCACACTGTCTCCTCTCTCTGACCAAAGCAGCAGTCTCACTGTCTCCTCTCTCTGACCAAAGCAGCAGTCTCACTCTCTCCTCTCTCTGACCAAAGCAGCAGTCACACTGTGTCTCCTCTCTCTGACCAAAGCAGCAAATACACTGTCTCCTCTCTCTGACCAAAGCAGCAGTCCTACGGTCTCCTCTCTCTGACCAAAGCAGCAGTCTCACAGTCTCCCCTCTCTGACCAAAGCAGCAGTCACACTGTGTCTCCTCTCTCTGACCAAAGCAGCAGTCTCACAGTCTCCTTTCTCTGACCAAAGCAGCAGTCTCACAGTCTCCTCTCTCTGACCAAAGCAGCAGTCTCACAGTCTCCTCTCTCTGACCAAAGCAGCAGTCTCACAGTCTCCTCTCTCTGACCAAAGCAGCAAATACACTGTCTCCCCTCTCTGACCAAAGCAGCAGTCACACGGTCTCCTCTCTCTGACCAAAGCAGCAGTCTCACAGTCTCCTCTCTCTGACCAAAGCAGCAAATACACTGTCTCCCCTCTCTGACCAAAGCAGCAGTCACACGGTCTCCTCTCTCTGACCAAAGCAGCAGTCACACGGTCTCCTCTCTCTGACCAAAGCAGCAGTCTCACAGTCTCCTCTCTCTGACCAAAGCAGCAAATACACTGTCTCCCCTCTCTGACCAAAGCAGCAGTCTCACAGTCTCCTCTCTCTGACCAAAGCAGCAAATACACTGTCTCCCCTCTCTGACCAAAGCAGCAGTCACACGGTCTCCTCTCTCTGACCAAAGCAGCAGTCACACGGTCTCCTCTCTCTGACCAAAGCAGCAGTCTCACTGTGTCCTCTCTCTGACCAAAGCAGCAGTCACACGGTCTCCTCTCTCTGACCAAAGCAGCAGTCTCACTGTGTCCTCTCTCTGACCAAAGCAGCAGTCTCACTGTGTCCTCTCTCTGACCAAAGCAGCAGTCTCACTGTCTCCTCTCTCTGACCAAAGCAGCAGTCTCACGGCCTCCCCTCTCTGACCAAAGCAGCAGTCTCACTGTGTCTCCTCTCTCTGACCAAAGCAGCAGTCTCACTGTGTCCTCTCTCTGACCAAAGCAGCAGTCTCACTGTCTCCTCTCTCTGACCAAAGCAGCAGTCTCACGGTCTCCCCTCTCTGACCAAAGCAGCAGTCTCACTGTGTCTCCTCTCTCTGACCAAAGCAGCAGTCTCACTGTGTCCTCTCTCTGACCAAAGCAGCAGTCTCACTGTCTCCTCTCTCTGACCAAAGCAGCAGTCTCACGGTCTCCCCTCTCTGACCAAAGCAGCAGTCTCACTGTGTCTCCTCTCTCTGACCAAAGCAGCAGTCTCACTGTCTCCTCTCTCTGACCAAAGCAGCAGTCTCACGGTCTCCTCTCTCTGACCAAAGCAGCAGTCTCACGGTCTCCCCTCTCTGACCAAAGCAGCAGTCACACTGTCTCCCCTCTCTGACCAAAGCAGCAGTCACACTGTCTCCTCTCTCTGAC
Source organism: Coregonus suidteri (assembly GCA_036851935.1). Taxonomy (NCBI): domain Eukaryota; kingdom Metazoa; phylum Chordata; class Actinopteri; order Salmoniformes; family Salmonidae; genus Coregonus; species Coregonus suidteri. Next base: position 5,895,016 of record CM072256.1, read on the forward strand.
CAAAGCAGCAGTCTCACTGTGTCTCCTCTCCCTGACCAAAGCAGCAGTCACACTGTCTCCTCTCTCTGACCAAAGCAGCAGTCTCACTGTGTCTCCTCTCTCTGACCAAAGCAGCAGTCTCACTGTCTCCTCTCTCTGACCAAAGCAGCAGTCTCACGGTCTCCTCTCTCTGACCAAAGCAGCAGTCTCACGGTCTCTCCCCTCTCTGACCAAAGCAGCAGTCACACTGTCTCCCCCCCTCTCTGACCAAAGCAGCAGTCACACTGTCTCCTCTCTCTGACCAAAGCAGCAGTCACACTGTGTCTCCTCTCCCTGACCAAAGCAGCAGTCACACTGTCTCCTCTCTCTGACCAAAGCAGCAGTCTCACTGTGTCTCCTCTCCCTGACCAAAGCAGCAGTCACACTGTCTCCTCTCTCTGACCAAAGCAGCAGTCTCACTGTGTCTCCTCTCCCTGACCAAAGCAGCAGTCTCACTGTGTCTCCTCTCTCTGACCAAAGCAGCAGTCCTACGGTCTCCTCTCTCTGACCAAAGCAGCAGTCACACTGTCTCCTCTCTCCCTTCTCAGCTCTAAGAGCTGTGTGTCACCATCCTCTCTACACTCCACACGCATCGAACACACACTCTGAATGCTATCTCCTGTGTAATAATAGCTATGCTGAGGTCACACACACACACACACACACACACACACACACAAACACAGAGTGTCAGATGCAGGGCAGACAGTTCCTCACAGCTCTTTACGCTGAGGACTGATTTGACATGACCCAGCTCTCCTGCCCTCCCTTCCTCCCTCGGATATACATGAGAGGAAGGGAGACTAGGGAGAGAGGAGAGTGGGATTTTAGCCAGGGGACCTCAATGAGGCCTGCTGATGGACAGACCAAAGGAACGTCACAGACAACCTCTGGATACTCCTTAAGAAAGAGAGAGGGATGGAGGGGAGGAGAGAGGTATGGAGGGGAGGAGAGAGGGATGGAGGGAGAGGAGAGAGGTATGGAGGGGAGGAGAGAGGGATGGAGGGAGAGGAGAGAGGTATGGAGGGAGAGGAGAGAGGGATGGAGGGGAGGAGAGAGGGATGGAGGGGAGGAGAGAGGTATGGAAGGGAGGAGAGAGGTATGGAGGGAGAGGAGAGAGGTATGGAGGGGAGGAGAGAGGTATGGAGGGGAGGAGAGAGGGATGGAGGGAGAGGAGAGAGGTATGGAGGGGAGGAGAGAGGTATGGAGGGGAGGAGAGAGTTCCACCTGTGTAATGATCATGCTGTTTAATCAGCTTCTTGATATGCCACACCTGTCAGGTGGATGTTTATCTTCGCAAAGGAGAAATGCTCACTAACAGAGATGTAAACAAATGTGTGCACCAAATTTGAGAGAAATAAGCTTTTTTTGTGCATATGGAACATTTCTGGGATCTTTTATTTCAGCTCATGAAACATGGGACCAACACTTTACATGTTGCGTTTATATTTTTGTTCAGTATATATATATATAGAGAGGATATATGAGTTACAGAGTCCTTAACCAGGACAGACAGGAGATATGAGTTACAGAGTCCTTAACCAGGACAGTCAGGATAGTTACAGGGTCCTTAACCAGGACAGTCAGGAGATATGAGTTACAGAGTCCTTAGCCAGAACAGTCAGGATAGTTACAGGGTCCTTAGCCAGGACAGACAGGATAGTTACAGGGTCCTTAGCCAGGACAGACAGGATAGTTACAGGGTCCTTAGCCAGGACAGACAGGAGATATGAGTTACAGGGTCCTTAGCCAGGACAGTCAGGATAGTTACAGGGTCCTTAACCAGGACAGTCAGGAGAGTTACAGGGTCCTTAGCCAGGACAGTCAGGAGATATGAGTTACAGGGTCCTTAACCAGGACAGTCAGGAGATATGAGTTACAGGGTCCTTAGCCAGGACAGACAGTATAGTTACAGGGTCCTTAGCCAGGACAGACAGGAGATATGAGTTACAGGGTCCTTAACCAGGACAGTCAGGAGATATGAGTTACAGGGTCCTTAGCCAGGACAGACAGGATAGTTACAGGGTCCTTAACCAGGACAGTCAGGAGATATGAGTTACAGGGTCCTTAACCAGGACAGTCAGGAGATATGAGTTACAGGGTCCTTAGCCAGGACAGACAGGAGATATGAGTTACAGGGTCCTTAGCCAGGACAGACAGGAGAGTTACAGGGTCCTTAACCAGGACAGTCAGGATAGTTACAGGGTCCTTAGCCAGGACAGTCAGGAGAGTTACAGGGTCCTTAGCCAGGACAGACAGGAGAGTTACAGGGTCCTTAGCCAGGACAGACAGGAGATATGAGTTACAGGGTCCTTAACCAGGACAGACAGGAGATATGAGTTACAGGGTCCTTAACCAGGACAGACAGGAGAGTTACAGGGTCCTTAACCAGGACAGTCAGGATAGTTACAGGGTCCTTAGCCAGGACAGTCAGGAGAGTTACAGGGTCCTTAGCCAGGACAGTCAGGAGATATGAGTTACAGGGTCCTTAGCCAGGACAGACAGGATAGTTACAGGGTCCTTAGCCAGGACAGTCAGGAGATATGAGTTACAGGGTCCTTAGCCAGGACAGTCAGGAGATATGAGTTACAGGGTCCTTAACCAGGACAGTCAGGAGATATGAGTTACAGGGTCCTTAGCCAGGACAGTCAGGATAGTTACAGGGTCCTTAGCCAGGACAGTCAGGAGAGTTACAGGGTCCTTAACCAGGACAGTCAGGAGATATGAGTTACAGGGTCCTTAGCCAGGACAGACAGGAGATATGAGTTACAGGGTCCTTAGCCTGGACAGACAGGAGATATGAGTTACAGGGTCCTTAGCCAGGACAGACAGGAGATATGAGTTACAGGGTCCTTAGCCAGGACAGTCAGGAGATATGAGTTACAGGGTCCTTAGCCTGGACAGTCAGGATAGTTACAGGGTCCTTAGCCAGGACAGTCAGGATAGTTACAGGGTCCTTAGCCAGGACAGACAGGAGATATGAGTTACAGGGTCCTTAGCCAGGACAGACAGGAGATATGAGTTACAGGGTCCTTAACCAGGACAGTCAGGATAGTTACAGGGTCCTTAGCCAGGACAGACAGGAGATATGAGTTACAGGGTCCTTAGCCAGGACAGTCAGGAGATATGAGTTACAGAGTCCTTAACCAGGACAGTCAGGAGATATGAGTTACAGGGTCCTTAGCCAGGACAGTCAGGAGAGTTACAGGGTCCTTAACCAGGACAGACAGGAGATATGAGTTACAGGGTCCTTAGCCAGGACAGACAGGAGATATGAGTTACAGGGTCCTTAGCCAGGACAGTCAGGAGATATGAGTTACAGGGTCCTTAGCCAGGACAGTCAGGATAGTTACAGGGTCCTTAGCCAGGACAGTCAGGATAGTTACAGGGTCCTTAGCCAGGACAGACAGGAGATATGAGTTACAGGGTCCTTAGCCAGGACAGACAGGAGATATGAGTTACAGGGTCCTTAGCCAGGACAGTCAGGATAGTTACAGGGTCCTTAGCCAGGACAGACAGGAGATATGAGTTACAGAGTCCTTAGCCAGGACAGTCAGGATAGTTACAGGGTCCTTAGCCAGGACAGTCAGGATAGTTACAGGGTCCTTAGCCAGGACATACAGGAGATATGAGTTACAGAGTCCTTAGCCAGGACAGTCAGGATAGTTACAGGGTCCTTAGCCAGGACAGTCAGGATAGTTACAGGGTCCTTAGCCAGGACAGACAGGAGAGTTACAGGGTCCTTAGCCAGGACAGTCAGGAGATATGAGTTACAGGGTCCTTAGCCAGGACAGTCAGGATAGTTACAGGGTCCTTAGCCAGGACAGTCAGGATAGTTACAGGGTCCTTAGCCAGGACAGACATGATAAACTAGTTACAGGGTCCTTAGCCAGGACAGTCAGGAGATATGAGTTAGAGGGTCCTTAGCCTGGACAGACAGGATATATG
>CM072256.1:5903981-5936481 GCA_036851935.1 Coregonus suidteri
TTCGATCCCCGGGACCACCCATACACAAAAAAATGTATGCACGCACGACTGTAAGTCGCTTTGGATAAAAGCGTCTGCTAAATGGCATATTATTATTTATTATTTATTATATGCTGGAAAAGGCATTGGTCGTCACCAAACTGTTCTTGGATGGTTGGGAGAAGTTGCTCTCGGAGGATGTGTTGGTACCATTCTTTATTCATGGCTGTGTTCTTACGCAAAATTGTGAGTGAGCCCACTCCCTTGGCTGAGAAGCAACCCCACACATGAATGGTCTCAGGATGCTTTACTGTTGGCATGACACAGGACTGATGGTAGCGCTCACCTTGTCTTCTCCGGACAAGTTTTTTTCAGGATGCCCCAAACAATCGGAAAGGGGATTCATCAGAGAAAATGACTTTACCCCAGTCCTCAGCAGTCCAATCCCTGTACCTTTTGCAGAATATCAGTCTGTCCCTGATGTTCTTCCTGTTGAGAAGTGGCTTCCTCGCTGCCCTTCTTGACACCAGGCCATCCTCCAAAAGTCTTCGCCTCACTGTGCGTGCAGACGCACTCACACCTGCCTGCTGCCATTCCTGAGCAAGCTCTGCACTGGTGGTGCCCCGATCCTGCAGCTGAATCAACTTTAGGAGATGGTCCTGGCGCTTGCTGGACTTTCTTGGGCACCCTGACGCCTTCTTCACAACAATTGAACCTCTCTCCTTGAAGTTCTTGATGATCTGCTAAATGGTTGATTTAGGTGCAATCTTACTAGCAGCAATATCCTTGCCTGTGAAGCCCTTCTTGTGCAAAGCAATGATGACGGCACGTGTTTCCTTGCAGGTAACCATGGTTAACAGAGGAAGAACAATGATTTCAAGAACCACCCTCCTTTTAAAGCTTCCAGTCTGTTATTCTAACTCAATCAGCATGACAGAGTGATCTCCAGCCTTGTCCTCGTCAACACTCTCACCTGTGTTAACGAGAGAATCACTGACATGATGTCAGCTGGTCCTTTTGTGGCAGGGCTGAAATGCAGTGGAAATGTTTTTTTGGGATTAAGTTCATTTTCATGGCAAAGAGGGACTTTGCAATTAATTGCAATTCATCTGATCACTCTTCATAACATCCTGGTGTATATGCAAATTGCCATCATTAAAACTGAGTCAGCAGTATTTGTGACACTCTCAAAACTTTTGACCACGTCTGTACAGAGAGATGAACCTGGAGAAGAGTCCCCTAAGCAAGCTGGTTCTGGGGCTCTGTTCACAAACACAAACAGACCCCACAGAGCCACAGGACAGCAACACAATTAGACCCAAACAAATCATGAGAAAACTAAAAGATAATTACTTGACACATTGGAAAGAATTAACAAAAAAACTGAGCAAACTAGAACGCTATTTGGCCCTAAACAGAGAGTACACAGTGGAAGAATAACTAACCACTGTGACTGACCCAAAATTAAGGAAAGCTTTGACTATGTACAGACTCAGTGAGCATAGCCTTGCTGTTGAGAAAGGCCGCCGTAGGCAGACCTGGCTCTCAAGAGAAGACAGGCTATGTGCACACTGCCCACAAAATGAGTGGAAACTGAGCTGCTTTGGGCACTTCATAACCTCCTGCACTGAACTGAGAGAGAGAGATGCTCTTGAACAGCAGAGAGACACTTATTCTGTATACCACCCCTACCTTGTCACAACACACAACTGATTGGCTCAAACACTTTAAGAAGGAAAGAAATTCAAATTCCACAAATTAACTTTTAACAAGGCACACCTGTTAATTGAAATGCATTCCAGGTGACTACCTCATGAAGCTGGTTGAGAGAATGCCAAGAGTGTGCAAAGCTGTCATCAAGGCAAAGTGTGACTATTTGAAGAATCTCAAATATAAAATATATTTTGATTTGTTTAACACCTTTTTTGTTACTACATGATTCCATATGTGCCATTTCATAATTTTGATGTCTTCACTATTATTCTACAATGTAGGAAATAGTACAAATAAAGAAAAACCCTGGAATGAGTAGGTGTGTCCAAACTTTTGACTGGTACTGTATAGGGCGAGAGATGCTCTCGAACAGCAGAGAGATAGAGAGAGATGCTCTCGAACAGCAGAGAGATATAGAGAGAGATGCTCTCAAACAGCAGAGAGATAGAGAGAGATGCTCTCAAACAGCAGAGAGATAGAGAGAGATGCTCTCGAACAGCAGAGAGATAGAGAGAGATGCTCTCGAACAGCAGAGAGATAGAGAGAGATGCTCTCGAACAGCAGAGAGATAGAGAGAGATGCTCTCGAACAGCAGAGATATAGAGAGAGATGCTCTCAAACAGCAGAGATACAGAGAGAGATGCTCTCGAACAGCAGAGATACAGAGAGAGATGCTCTCGAACAGCAGAGAGATATATAGAGAGAGATGCTCTCGAACAGCAGAGAGATAGAGAGAGATGCTCTCGAACAGCAGAGATATATAGAGAGAGATGCTCTCGAACAGCAGAGAGATAGAGAGAGATGCTCTCGAACAGCAGAGATATATAGAGAGAGATGCTCTCGAACAGCAGAGAGATATAGAGAGAGATGCTCTCGAAACAGCAGAGAGATAGAGAGAGATGCTCTCGAACAGCAGAGATATATAGAGAGAGATGCTCTCGAACAGCAGAGAGATATAGAGAGAGATGCTCTCGAACAGCAGAGAGATAGAGAGAGATGCTCTCGAACAGCAGAGAGATAGAGAGAGATGCTCTCGAACAGCAGAGAGATAGAGAGAGATGCTCTCGAACAGCAGAGATATAGAGAGAGATGCTCTCAAACAGCAGAGATACAGAGAGAGATGCTCTCGAACAGCAGAGATACAGAGAGAGATGCTCTCGAACAGCAGAGAGATATATAGAGAGAGATGCTCTCGAACAGCAGAGAGATAGAGAGAGATGCTCTCGAACAGCAGAGATATATAGAGAGAGATGCTCTCGAACAGCAGAGAGATAGAGAGAGATGCTCTCGAACAGCAGAGATATATAGAGAGAGATGCTCTCGAACAGCAGAGAGATATAGAGAGAGATGCTCTCGAACAGCAGAGAGATAGAGAGAGATGCTCTCGAACAGCAGAGATATATAGAGAGAGATGCTCTCGAACAGCAGAGAGATATAGAGAGAGATGCTCTCGAACAGCAGAGAGATAGAGAGAGATGCTCTCGAACAGCAGAGATATATAGAGAGAGATGCTCTCGAACAGCAGAGAGATAGAGAGAGAAGGCAACAGAAAAGAGAGAGGGAGGCCAATAGAAAAGAGAGAGGGGCCAATAGAATAATGAAAAACAAAGACCTACTTGTCTCAAGTCAGAGAAGGCGAGCAGCAGTGTGTCTCCTTGGAAGCCGGGTACCGGCCCCGCTCTGGCAAACCCTGTGGGAACGACAGAACCAATGAATAAAGGAGAGGGGGGGGAGAGAGGCAGAGAGGAATGAAAGAATGGACAGAATTCGCCATGCTCCGGGAGATTGACAGACGGATGACAGGAGATGGGGAGGAGGGGAGGAAGAGAGGAGGGAAAGAGGGAGAGGGAGGGGATGGAGGGAGAGCGCGGAGGTAGAGAGGGGAAGGAGGGAAGGGAGGGAGGGAAGGAGGAATGGGGTCCTCCTGTTGGAGAGCCATGTCTAGGTCTTCCAGGGCCGGAATTCACAGTGTCTCAGAGTAAGAGTACTGATCTAGGATCAGTTTGGCCTTTTAGATCATTAATGAATCAGATTAGACTCCTGGAATTTGATTTTTGGGATAAGAGAGCGTGAGAGAAATGAGTTTTGAGTTTAGGTATTTGAACTTGGTTGATGGGGGAGCGAAGGGTGAGGGGTGAGGACAGAGAGGGATTCAATCTTGGTGTCTGTTCTTCTGTGGTCGCTTAGAATTTGAACTTGATGGGTTACTAAGGGATTAGTGAGGAAAGAGAGGTGAGAGTTTAGTTGTTAGTTACTGTGTTTTCTTAGGCCGGTCAGGTTAAATTTGGGTTACTTGAACTTTGTTAATCCGGGAACAGGCGTGAGAGCCAGAAATGCTAGGGTGAGGGCGAGAGGAGAGAGAGTTTGCTTGTTGGTGGGTTTTTTTTAGGGACGGGGTCGTTTTGAGTTTAGATGTGCTTCTTGGCTCTAGGTATGATGCGATAAACAAGGCGTGTGTGTGTGTTGGGGTCAGGAATGGGTAGGGGATAAGACAGCCGTGGTAATGGTTGATGTGATGGTGTATAGATCCCAGCGTGGTCCAGGTGAAAGAGATTAGCTACAGCCCAACACTGTTTAGTGTGCCAGTGTCAAATGTTCTCTAACCCACCACAATACTCAGATCCTCTCATCATAGTCGCACACACGCCAACCATCTATGTTCATGACCCCAAAGTGCTCCCTCATAGCCCTAGTCCCCTCCCCCCCCCAAAAGTCCCTCACCCCCGCCCTCTTCCCCCCCCCCCCCTGCCTGTAACCCTCTAACCCAGGCCTGGTACCCAATGTCTCCATGAAATCTTCTCACCCCCTGAAGACCCCCTCTATACCTACCCCCTCTAATTCTCTCCTTCTCATAACCCGGTACCCAACATGCATCACGCCTGTCACAAGACATTACGTTGACGTGACGTTGTACCCCACTGTTCCATCTCACACACGCATAACCTGACCCTTGCTCTAACTTTGAGAACCATGTGTCAGCCTCTCTCCCTCTCTCCCTCCATCCCTCCCTGCTTGGGATGCCTCAATGCCCATTTGCCCTGACAAAAGGGGGTGAGACAGTGTGTGTGTGTGTGTGTGGAAAACGTTATTGTATAGCGCCACCTGTGGGTAGTTTATTGTATGAGAACTACGGGGCATAGAGGAGTCTTCCCGTTTTAGCTCTAAGAACTATGGGGAAATACTTCAGAGTCTCAATCTGCAAAAGATGTGGTTGGAAAGACAGAGGGAGGGAGGGAAGGAGGGAAAGATGGGCATCAAAGCGGCATGGACTCTACAAGGTGTCGAAAGCATTCCACAGGGATGCTGGCCCATGACTCCAATGCTTTCCACAGTTGTGTCAAGTTGGCTGGATGTCCTTTGGGTGGTGGACCATTCTTGATGCACACGGGAAACTGTTGAACGTGGAAAAACACAAGCAGCGTTGCAGTTCTTGACACAAACCGGTGCTCCTGGCACCTACTACCATACCCCGTTGAAAAGCACTTAAATATTTTGTCGTGCCCATTCACCCTCTGAATGGCACACATAACACAATCCATGTCTCAATTGTCTCAAGGCTTAAAAATCCTTATTTAACCTGTCTCCTCCCCTTCATCTACACTGATTGAAATGGATCTAACAGGTGACATCAAAACGGGACCAAAGCTTTCACCTGGTCAGTCTATGTAATGTAAAGTTCCTAATGTTTTGTACACTGTGTATATGGTAGCCATCATATAGCTATTATATGGTAGCCATCATATAGCTATTATATGGTAGCCATCATATAGCTATTATATGGTAGCCATCATATAGCTATTATATGGTAGTCATCATATAGTTGTTATATGGTAGTCATCATATAGTTGTTATATGGTAGTCATCATATAGTTATTATATGGTAGTCATCATATAGCTATTATATGTAGTCATCATATAGCTATTATATGGTAGTCATCATATAGCTATTATATGGTAGTCATCATATAGCTATTATATGTAGTCATCATATAGTGTAGTTATTACATGGTAGTCATCATATAGTTATTATATGGTAGTCATCATATAGTTATTATATGGTAGTCATCATATAGTTGTTATATGGTAGTCATCATATAGTTATTATATGGTAGTCATCATATAGTGTAGTTATTTTATGGTAGTCATCATATAGCTATTATATGGTAGTCATCATATAGTTATTATATGGTAGTCATCATATAGTTGTTATATGGTAGTCATCATATAGTTATTATATGGTAGTCATCATATAGTGTAGTTATTTTATGGTAGTCATCATATAGCTATTATATGGTAGTCATCATAGTTATTATATGATAGTCATCATAGTTATTATATGGTAGTCATCATAGTTATTATATGATAGTCATCATAGTTATTATATGGTAGTCATCATATAGTTATTATATGGTAGTCATCATATAGTTATTATATGGTAGTCATCATATAGTTATTATATGGTAGTCATCATATACTGTAGTTAAATGGTAGTCATCATAAATTATATATGGTTATGAATTTCTCACTTTAGTTAGGTATTGTAAGAATTATTTCAGAGTTACAGTTGTTATTAATGTGGCTTGCGAAAGCAGCCACACTTTAGATATCGTAATAATTATTTCTGACATAGTTAGGTGGTACTTCTGAAGCAAAACTCCCGACTTTAAATCTTCGTCATACTTCTTCTTCTTTTTATTATTATTATTCTGTACGCTACTCCTCTGACACCGTTTAAGCTAAAAAGGCCATTCAAACTTTAAAATGTGCAGACTGGTCTGGAATAGTGTGCTTGCATTCAACATTTTGATATTATTTCTACTTTTTAAACTATACATTATTTTGGTCTTTGTTTTTGTCCATCTTCATTCACTTTAATGTGACTTTTTTTTAAACATTCTAAAGCTCTCCATTGTGACATCATCACTTCAAACTTCCATTCACTGTAAATGTAACGATGCAACTTTTGACACAAATCAGCTAACTTTGACCACTTTGCCAAAGACTTACAGTGCATTCGGAAAGTACTCAGACCCCTTGACATTTTCCACATTTTGTAACGTTACAGCCGTATTCTAAAATGGATTAAATAGTTTCCCCCCCCCCCCCCCCCCCCCCCATCAATCTACAGACCACGTCTTCATAGCACAACAAATTCCCATGATTTGTGAATCTGTTTTGGACCGAACAGCTAGCGGAAATAATTCTAATGCTTCCCCAGGCTGGACCACCAGGAATGATACAGAGAAGATTTATAATGCTCAATAGCTTTGTCCTTCTCAGGATGGTGCCCTGTGCTCTAAATAACTCAACTGGCTAATTTGCCTGTCTGTAAAGAAAAGGGTGGGCTATACAATGATCCAGCTGCTCTGATTGGATAGATAATAATAATAATAATAATAATAATAATAATAATAATAATATCAAAGCTGTCTCTGTTCACTCTCTTCATATTTCATCCGATCACTTCTCATCGTACTTCTTTCAGTTTGCACACACAACTACTGACCACACCCACACAACTACTGACCACACCCACACAACTACTGACCACACCCACACAATTACTGACCACACAACCACTGACCTAACCTATTGACCACAACTACTGACATAACTTAGCATAAAATAACCGACCAACAGTAACGGTTCAAGCTAGTCACACCAAACCAACTTTCACATGTTCAGGCTATCCTATCTACTGCAACAAAAACACTTTTAAAGAGCTAAAGCTGGCGTGTGAGTTAGCATGTTTCATGGCAACAGATCCATTAGATTGTGGCGTGTGTGTGGTTAGCGTGTTTCATGACAACGGATCCATTAGATTGTGGCGTGTTTGTGGTTAAGCATGTTTCATGACAACGGATCCATTAGATTGTGGCGTGTTTGTGGTTAGCATGTTTCATGACAACAGATCCATTAGATTGTGGCGTGTTTGTGGTTAAGCATGTTTCATGACAACGGATCCATTAGATTGTGGCGTGTTTGTGGTTAAGCATGTTTCATGACAACGGATCCATTAGATTGTGGCGTGTTTGTGGTTAAGCATGTTTCATGACAACGGATCCATTAGATTGTGGCGTGTTTGTGGTTAGCGTGTTTCTTTAGTGTGTTTCTTCTATGTTTTTTCTTCTTTAAAATGGGCAGATGAGGGGTTGCGTGTATACTCACTCTCGCACTCCTTGACGTCTGTGTTGAACTGCTGCAGAGCCCCCATAGACACCTGTCTGACGTCTGTCTCCAGTAGCAGCTGGACCAGAGAGGTGGAGAGGTGCTTACAGGCTGACATACAGGCTGTCTGAGCTACTTTACCCTGCAGAGAGAGAGAGATGGGGTGGGGGGGAGAGAGAGAGAGATGGGGTGGGGTGGGAGAGAGAGAGAGAGAGAGAGAGAGAGAGAGAGAGAGAGAGATGGGGTGGAGAGAGAGAGAGAGAGAGAGAGATGGGGTGGGGGGGAGAGAGAGAGGAGAGAGAGAGAGAGAGAGAGAGAGAGAGAGATGGGGTGGGGGGGAAAAGAGAGAGAGAGAGAGATGGGGGGGAGAGAGAGATGGGGGTGGGGGGAGAGAGAGAGAGAGATGGGGTGGGGGGGAGAGAGAGAGAGAGAGAGATGGGTGGGGGGGGAGAGAGAGAGAGAGAGAGAGAGAGAGAGAGAGAGAGAGAGAGAGAGAGAGAGATGGGGTGGGGGGGGAGAGAGAGAGAGAGATGGGGTGGGAGGGAGAGAGAGAGAGAGAGAGAGAGAGAGAGAGAGAGAGAGAGAGAGATGGGGTGGGGGGGGGGAGAGAGAGAGAGATGGGGAGAGGGAGAGAGAGAGAGAGAGAGAGAGAGAGAGAGGAGAGAGAGAGATGGGGTGGGAGAGAGAGAGAGAGAGAGAGAGAGAAAGAGAAAGAGAAAGAGAGCGAGAGAGAGAGAGAGAGATGGGGAGAGAGAGAGAGATGGGGAGAGAGAGAGAGATGGGGTGGGAGAGCGAGAGAGATGGGGTGGGAGAGAGAGAGAGAGAGAGAGAGAGATGGGGTGGGGAGGAGAGAGAGAGAGAGAGAGGGGGGGGGGAGGAGAGAGAGATGGGGAGAGAGAGAGAGAGAGAGAGAGAGAGAGAGAGAGAGAGAGAGAGAGAGATCAGAGAGAGAGATCAGAGAGAGAGATCAGAGAGAGAGAGAGATCAGAGAGAGAGAGAGAGAGATCAGAGAGAGAGATCAGAGAGAGAGAGAGATCAGAGAGAGAGAGAGAGAGAGAGAGAGAGAGATCAGAGAGAGAGATCAGAGAGAGAGAGATCAGAGAGAGAGAGAGAGATCAGAGAGAGAGAGAGAGAAAGAGAGAGAGAGAGAGATCAGAGAGAGAGAGAGATCAGAGAGAGAGAGAGATCAGAGAGAGAGAGAGAGAGAGAGAGAGAGAGAGATCAGAGAGAGAGAGAGATCAGAGAGAGAGAGAGATCAGAGAGAGAGAGAGAGATCAGAGAGAGAGAGAGAGAGAGAGAGAGATCAGAGAGAGAGATCAGAGAGAGAGAGAGATCAGAGAGAGAGAGAGATCAGAGAGAGAGAGAGAGATCAGAGAGAGAGAGAGAGATCAGAGAGAGAGAGAGATCAGAGAGAGAGAGAGATCAGAGAGAGAGAGAGATCAGAGAGAGAGAGAGAGATCAGAGAGAGAGAGAGAGATCAGAGAGAGAGAGAGATCAGAGAGAGAGAGAGAGAGAGAGAGAGAGAGATCAGAGAGAGAGAGATCAGAGAGAGAGAGAGATCAGAGAGAGAGAGAGATCAGAGAGAGAGAGAGAGATCTCTCAGAGAGAGAGAGAGAGAGAGAGAGAGAGAGAGAGAGAGAGATCAGAGAGAGAGAGAGAGAGATCAGAGAGAGAGAGAGAGAGAGAGATCAGAGAGAGATCAGAGAGAGAGAGAGAGAGAGAGATCAGAGAGAGATCAGAGAGAGATCAGAGAGAGAGAGAGAAGAGAACACACACAGAGTTGAAGTGATTGTACAGTAAACAGTGGTAGTTTCCGTCATGACTCAGTTATGATAAATGAGTGTTATTTGTTAACTTATGCAACAGAAGAAAAAAAACAAGTAGATATTTATCATCATAGGGTTTAACCTTGTGTGTTTATGAGTTTTGTGTTGGGTGTGAGTTCCACAAGAGTGGGAATATATAATCAATAACCTAAACACACACCAGCATCATCTAAATTAGTGTTAATCAGTGGTCACAACAAGCTAAAGGAATTATGGAAAACACAACCAATAAACTTTCCCAAACCATTCAAAACGATTAACATAAATCAGTGAATGGGCTGTTTGCGCTAAGGACTTCTGCATTTTGGTCACAACACGCTATAAAAACTGAAAACGTTTACACACTATATTCTGGTGATATAATTCAAGGTTGATTATAAAACATGATACAGATTAGAATAACTAAAAAGTCAACAGAGTAGTGATAAATAAACTAGGTTGTGATTAAGATGTGGCGATTATGATTATATGTCTTTCACAGGTCAGGAGAAGGGGGAGGGAGAGCGGGAGAGAGTGGGGAGAGGGGGAGGAAGAGAGAGAGTGGGGAGAGGGGGAGGGAGAGAGAGAGTGGGGAGGGGGGGAGGGAGAGAGAGTGGGGAGGTAGAGAGTGGGGAGAGAGGGAGGGAGAGAGAGTGGGAGAGGGGGAGGAAGAGAGAGAGTGGGGAGAGGGAGAGAGAGTGGGGAGAGGGGGAGGGAGAGAGAGAGTGGGGAGGTAGAGAGTGGGGAGAGAGGGAGGGAGAGAGAGGGGGAGAGAGGGAGGGAGAGAGGGGGGGAGAGAGGGAGGGAGAGAGGGGGGAGAGAGGGAGGGAGAGAGGGGGGAGAGAGAGAGAGGGGAGAGAGGGGGGGGAGAGAGGGTTGACAGAGACGGGGAGGGGAAGGTTGACAGAGAAGGGGAGGGGGGGTTGACAGAGAAGGGGGGGAGGGTAAGGTTGACAGAGAAGGGGGGAGGGTTGACAGAGAAGGGGAGGGGAGGGTTGACAGAGAAGGAGAGGGGAAGGATGACAGAGAAGGGGAGGGAAGGTTGATAGAGAAGGGGAGAAGTTTGACAGAGGAAGAGATCTACATGAAAAAAGGACAGCCTTCATCTCTTCCTTTCCCCCCTCCATCTCTCTAATGGAGGTATATCTGTGTGTTTAATGAACCTTTTGATGACCAGTAAGAACGGCTGCACCGAGCTAGGTGACTAAGTAGGGTGTCTATAGTAGTAGGGTGTCTATAGTAGTAGGGTGTCTATAGTAGTAGGGTGTCTATAGTAGTAGGGTGTCTATAGTAGTAGGGTGTCTCCCGAGGGTGTCTCCCGCGTGGCACAGTGGTCTAAGGGCATGCCAGTCAAAAGGAGTCAGCAAAACCAGGGGGTCAATCCATTCAGTGGTCAAAACACAAAGTGTTGTGGAAGAGTTAGGGCCAAGGGGAAGGGGTAGTTATTTGTGAGCAAATTGGGACCCGGCGTTAATCACAGACCATGTGTCCCAAACGGCACCCTATTCCCAACACGGTGGAATATATATAGTCACTATTATAGTGAACTATATAGGAAAAAGAATCCCATTTGGGACAAAGCCGACTTCCAAAAGTTAAAAAGGTGTCTGTTAAGGGGAGTGCAACCTCAGCCTGTTAAGGGGAGTGCAACCTCAGTCTGTTAAGGGGAGTGCAACCTCAGCCTGTTAAGGGGAGTGCAACCTCAGCCTGTTAAGGGGAGTGCAACCTCAGCCTGTTAAGGGGAGTGCAACCTCAGCCTGTTAAGGGGAGTGCAACCTCAGCCTGTTAAGGGGAGTGCAACCTCAGCCTGTTAAGGGGAGTGCAACCTCAGCCTGTTAAGGGGAGTGCAACCTCAGCCTGTTAAGGGGAGTGCAACCTCAGCCTGTTAAGGGGAGTGCAACCTCAGCCTGTTAAGGGGAGTGCAACCTCAGCCTGTTAAGGGGAGTGCAACCTCAGCCTGTTAAGGGGAGTCCAACCTCAGCCTGTTAAGGTGAGTGCAACCTCAGCCTGTTAAGGTGAGTGCAACCTCAGCCTGTTAAGGGGAGTGCAACCTCAGCCTGTTAAGGGGAGTGCAACCTCAGCCTGTTAAGGTGAGTGCAACCTCAGCCTGTTAAGGGGGAGTGCAACCTCAGCCTGTTAAGGGGAGTGCAACCTCAGCCTGTTAAGGGGAGTGCAACCTCAGCCTGTTAAGGGGAGTGCAACCTCAGTCTGTTAAGGGGAGTGCAACCTCAGTCTGTTAAGGGGAGTGCAACCTCAGCCTGTTAAGGGGAGTGCAACCTCAGCCTGTAAGGGGAGTGCAACCTCAGCCTGTTAAGGGGAGTGCAACCTCAGCCTGTTAAGGGGAGTGCAAACCTCAGCCTGTTAAGGGGAGTGCAACCTCAGCCTGTTAAGGGGAGTGCAACCTCAGCCTGTTAAGGGGAGTGCAACCTCAGCCTGTTAAGGGGAGTGCAACCTCAGCCTGTTAAGGGGAGTGCAACCTCAGTCTGTTAAGGGGAGTGCAACCTCAGCCTGTTAAGCGGAGTGCAACCTCAGCCTGTTAAGGGGAGTGCAACCTCAGCGCAAACTCTTTCACTCTTCAATCACTCAAATCAGAATTTCTTTCAGACTTCAGGAGCTGTCAACCAATCCGAATCTTGTTCAGACTTTAAGGGGCTGTCAATCAATCAATCAATCAATCAAACAAAGTGTCTGTCCATCTGAATGAGTTAGAGCAACACCAGCCAGCCAGCCAGTCCATACATGTATTCTTGACAAAAACCCGGCGACCGTGCATCACGCTCATGCTCCGTGGTCGGGTTACGCTCAGTAACACTCAAACTGTACTTACCGGCAGTCTAGCGTGTTCTATGGCACTACCCTACGAGAAAGAGAGCAAGTAGGGGGTCAAGGGTGAAGGGTGAAAGGTCATTTGGGAGTAGTCCCCCCCCAAAAAAAAAAATCTGTGGTCAAACCGCGTTCTCAATCTCATCAAATCAAAGTTTAATCAACAGTCTGATGGTCTGGTAATAGAAGCAGTTTTTATTGTCTCTCACTCCAGCCAGCTGGTCTGCGCATGCGGCTGGTCGCGGTAGAGGGAGGAGGTGTGCGAGTGTGAGTGAGTGTGTGTGTGTGTGTGTGTGTGTGTGTATACTGATGTGTGTGTGGATCGTCTCTGTGTGTGGAAGAGTCAGGGGGTTGTAAAGTTCACAAACACACTCTCACATGCGCAGGCAGTAGAGGTCTTCACGGGTTCAACAGACCCGAAATTCAGAGATCAGACCCCGGGTCCCGTGCGGGTCCTGGTCGTAAATGTCTACTTTGAGCTCGGAATCTGGGTCGGGTCTGATATAAGCGCCACGAGTCTCGGGTAGGTGCAATTAAAATGCATTTACCGACTGGACCCGTCCTCTGTGAATATAATGCGTGTGAGTCGATGAGAACTGCGTGAGCTTCTTAACCGTGTCAGCCAATTGCAACACAATAAAACGTATAGTTTATGTCCAGCTGAAACTGGTTCCGGCTTCTCACGTCACGTGCGCCTCCTTCTGAGGAGAGAGAGAGAGAGAGAGAGTGTGTGAGTGAAAGGAGCGCTGGCCTAGGTCACTATTGATTGTGAAGATGGAGGCGTTTTTCAGGGAAGTAAAAAGGAAGTTTGAGGCGAAAGAGTGAAAAGAAGCCTATGAGGGGAATGTTAGTGGACAAAGATGAGAAAAACTTTGGTGCAGCCAAATGGACTGTGTGCAACTCGCTATTCAGGTTTGATGCAATTTTCTAACTTGTATTTCTTTAATTTTTGTATTTATCATCATCTGTTTTCATTGTAATTATTGTAGGCCTATTTAATAATCTAAACCAGTTCTTTATATATGCAAAAAAAGTGTTTTGTTTCATTTTGTTGATACATTTTCGTTGGTTAAATTAAACTGTCTTTTTAATTAGGTAAAAAAATAGGCAGTTCTATAGGCCTAAGATTCTCTTCCTTAAATGTATATTTTTATATTAATATCATACAGTGGACACCTAAGCCTATAGGAGTATACATGCAATGCCCTGAAGCATTTAGTCCTCAAATCTCCGACAGCTGAACCGTGAGGTGGACAATTGTTTTAGGAAAGTAAAAACAAGACAAAACAAATATAATGTTTTGAATATGCTACACATCGAAACACAATGAAAAGTTGTGTAATTTGTTAAAAGGCAGGTTTTAACCACATGTAACTGTGGATCATGGATCGTGCCCAGTTGGAGGTTTCTTTCTCCCTCCCTTTCTACTCTGGGATGTCAACGGGTCTCTCGGCTCCGAACCAGCACGGCTCTGTTTGGGTCTGGTTTTTCCACGGGACTTTTCGGAACGGGTCTGACTGTCCTCTGGTACATTCGGAACAGGTCTTTGTTCAACAAAAAAACAAATATATATAAATATATATATATATATATATATATATATATATATATATATATATATATACACACACTGCTCAAAAAAATAAAGGGAACACTTAAACAACACAATGTAACTCCAAGTCATTCACACTTCTGTGAAATCAAAACTGTCCACTTAGGAAGCAACACTGATTGACAATAAATTTCACATGCTGTTGTGCAAATGGAATAGACAACAGGTGGAAATTATAGGCAATTAGCAAGACACCCCCAATAAAGGACTGGTTTTGCAGGTGGTGACCACAGACCATTTCTCAGTTCCTATGCTTCCTGGCTGATGTTTTGGTCACTTTTGAATGTAGGCGGTGCTTTCACTCTAGTGGTAGCATGAGACGGAGTCTACAACCCACACAAGTGGCTCAGGTAGTGCATTTCATCCAGGATGGCACATCAATGCGAGCTGTGGCAAGAAGGTTTGCTGTGTCTGTCAGCGTAGTGTCCAGAGCATGGAGGCGCTACCAGGAGACAGGCCAGTACATCAGGAGACGTGGAGGAGGCCGTAGGAGGGCAACAACCCAGCAGCAGGACTGCTACCTCCACCTTTGTGCAAGGAGGAGCAGGAGGAGCACTGCCAGAGCCCTGCAAAATGACCTCCAGCAGGCCACAAATGTGCATGTGTCTGCTCAAACGGTCAGAAACAGACTCCATGAGGGTGGTATGAGGGCCCGACGTCCACAGGTGGGGGTTGTGCTTACAGCCCAACACCGTGCAGGACGTTTGGCATTTGCCAGAGAACACCAAGATTGGCAAATTCGCCACTGGCGCCCTGTGCTCTTCACAGATGAAAGCAGGTTCACACTGAGCAGATGTGACAGACGTGACAGAGTCTGGAGACGCCATGGAGAATGTTCTGCTGCCTGCAACATCCTCCAGCATGACCGGTTTGGCGGTGGGTCAGTCATGGTGTGGGGTGGCATTTCTTTGGGGGGCCGCACAGCCCTACATATGCTCGCCAGAGGTAGCCTGACTGCCATTAGGTACCGAGATGAGATCCTCAGACCCCTTGTGAGACCATATGCTGGTGCGGTTGGCCCTGGGTTCCTCATAATGCAAGACAATGCTAGACCTCATGTGGCTGGAGTGTGTCAGCAGTTCCTGCAAGAGGAAGGCATTGATGCTATGGACTGGCCTGCCCGTTCCCCAGACCTGAATCCAATTGAGCACATCTGGGACATCATGTCTCGCTCCATCCACCAATGCCACGTTGCACCACAGACTGTCCAGGAGTTGGCGGATGCTTTAGTCCAGGTCTGGGAGGAGATCCCTCAGGAGACCATCCGCCAACTCATCAGGAGCATGCCCAGGCGTTGTAGGGAGGTCATACAGGCACGTGGAGGCCACACGCACTACTGAGCCTCATTTTGACTTGTTTTAAGGACATTACATCAAAGTAGGATCAGCCTGTAGTGTGGTTTTCCACTTTAATTTTGAGGGTGACTCCAAATCCAGACCTCCATGGATTGATAAATTGACTTCCATTTATCATTTTTGTGTGATTTTGTTGTCAGCACATTCAACTATGTAAAGAAAAAGTATTTAATAAGATTATTTCATTCATTCAGATCTAGGATGTGTTATTTTAGTGTGTTCCCTTTATTTTTTTTGAGCAGTGTATATATATATATATATATATATATATATATATATATATATATATATATATATATATATATATATATATATATATACACACACACACTACAAGTCTAAAGTTTGGACACACCTACTCATTGAAAGATTTTTCTTTATTTTGTACTATTTTTTTACATTTTAGAATAATAGTGAAGACATCAAAACTATGACATAACACATATGGAATCATGTAGGTACCCAAAAAAGTGTTAAACAAATCAAAATATATGTTATATTTGAGATTCTTCAAATAGCCACCCTTTGCCTTGATGACAGCTTTGCACACTCTTGGCATTCTCTCAACCAGCTTCATGAGGTAGTCACCTGGAATGTAATTTCAATTAACAGGTGTGCCTTCTAAAAAGTTAAGTTGTGGAATTTCTTTCCTTCTTAATGCGTTTGAGCCAATCAGTTGTGTTGTGACAAGGTAGGGGGGGGGTATACAGAAGATAGCCCTATTTGGTAAAAGACCAAGTCCATATTATGGCAAGAACAGCTCAAATAAGCAAAGAGAAACGACAGTCCATCATTACTTTAAGACATGAATGTCAGTCAATATGGAACATTTCAAGAACTTTGAACGTTTCTTCAAGTGCAGTCGCAAAAACCATCAAGCGCTATGATGAAACTGGCTCTCATGAGGACCGCCACAGGAAAGGAAGACCCAGAGTTAACTCTGCTGCAGAGGATAAATGCTTCACAGAGTTCAAGTCACAGACACATCTCAACATCAACTGTTCAGAGGGGACTGTGTGAATCAGGCCTTCATGGTCGAATTGCTGCAAAGAAACCACTACTAAAGGACACCAATAAGACGACGATACCTGATTGGGCTAAGAAACACGAGCAATGGACATTAGACCAGTGGAAATGTGTCCTTTGGTATGGAGTCCAAATTTGAGATTTTTGCTTCCAACCGCTGTGTCTTTGTAAGATGCGGTGTGGGTGAACGGACGATCTCTGCATGTGTAGTTCCCACCGTAAAGCATGGAGGAGGAGGAGGTGTTATGGTGTGGGGGTGCTTTGCTGGTGACACTGATTTATTTAGAATTCAAGGCACACTTAACCAGCATGGCTACCACAGCATTCTGCAGCGATACGCCATCCCATCTGGTTTGCGCTTAGTGGGACTGACATTTGTTTTTCAACAGGACAATGACCCAACACACCTCCAGACTGTGTAAGGGCTATTTGACCAAGAAGGAGAGTGATGGAGTGCTGCATCAGATGACCTGGCCTCCACAATCACCCGACCTCAACCCAATTGAGATGGTTTGGGATGAATCTCAAATATAACAATATATTTTGTTTTACACTTTTTTGGTTACTACATTATTCCATATGTGTTATTTCATAGTTTTGATGTCTTCACTATTATTCTACAATGTAGAAAATAGTAAAAATAAAAGACAAACCCTGGAATGAGTAGGTGTGTCCAAACTTTTGACTGGTACTGTATATATTATTATAGGTCAAATCAAATCGTATTTGCCACATGCGCCGAATACAACAGGTGTAGACATTACCGTGAAATGCTTACTTACAGCCCTTAACCAACAATGCATTTATTTTTTAGTAAAAAAGTAAAATAAAACAACAACAAAAAATTGTTGAGAAAAAAAGAGCAGAAGTAAAATAAAATAACAGTAGGGAGGCTATATATACAGGGGGGTACCGGTGCAGAGTCAATGTGCGGGGGCACCGGCTAGTCGAGGTAATTGAGGTAATGTGTACATGTGGTAGAGTTAAAGTGACTATGCATAAATAATAAACAGCGTAAAAATAGGGGGTGGGGGGGCAGTGCAAGTAGTCCGGGTTGCCATGATTAGCTGTTCAGGAGTCTTATGGCTTGGGGGTACAAGCTGTTGAGAAGCCTTTTGGACCTAGACTTGGCGCTCCGGTACCGCTTGCCGTGCGGTAGCAGAGAGAACAGTTTATGACTAGGGTGGCTGGAGTCTTTGACAATTTTGAGGGCCTTCTTTGACAATTTTGAGGGCCTTCCTCTGACACCGCCTGGTATAGAGGTCCTGGATGGCAGGAAGCTTGGCCCCAGTGATGTACTGGGCCGTACGCACTACCCTCTGTAGTGCCTTGCGGTCGGAGGCCGAGCAGTTGCCATACCAGGCGGTGATGCAACCAGTCAGGATGCTCTCGATGGTGCAGCTGTAGAACTTTTTGAGGATCTGAGGACCCATGCAAAATCTTTTCAGTCTCCTGAGGGGGAATAGGCTTTGTCGTGCCCTCTTCACGACTGTCTTGGTGTGTTTGGACCATGATAGTTCGTTGGTGATGTGGACACCAAGGAACTTGAAGCTCTCAACCTGTTCCACTACAGCCCAGTCGATGAGAATGGGGGCGTGCTCAGTACTCTTTTTTTCCTGTAGTCCACAATCATCTCCTTTGTCTTGGTCACGTTGACGGAGAGGTTGTTATCCTGGCACCACACGGCCAGGTCTCTGACCTCCTCCCTATAGGCTGTCTCATCGTTGTCGGTGATCAGTCCTATCACTGTTGTGTCGTGGGCAAACTTAATGATGGTGTTGGAGTCGTGCCTGGCCATGCAGTCATGGGTGAACAGGGAGTACAGGAGGGGACTGAGCACGCACCCCTGAGGGGCCCCCGTGTTGAGGATCAGCGTGGCAGATGTGTTGTTACCTAACCTTACCACCTGGGGGCGGCCCGTCAGGAAGTCCAGGATCCAGTTGCAGAGGGAGGTGTTTAGTCCCAGGATCCTTAGCTTAGTGATGAGCTTTGAGTGCACTATGGTGTTGAACGCTGAGCTGTAGTCAATGAATAGCATTCTCACGTAGGTGTTCCTCTTGTCCAGGTGGGAAAGGACAGTGTGGAGTGCAATAGAGATTGCATCATCTGTGGATCTGTTGGGGCGGTATGCAAACTGGAGTGGGTCTAGGGTTTCTGGGATAATGGTGTTGATGTGAGCCATGACCAGCCTTTCAAAGCACTTCATGGCTACAGACGTCAGTGCTACGGGTCGGTAGTCATTCAGGCAGGTTATCTTAGTGTCCTTGGGCACAGGGACTATGATGGTCTGCTTGAAACATGTTGGTATTACAGATGCTATCTGAAGAATCAAGGAACATGTTCCAGTCTGTGCTAGCAAAACAGTCCTGTAGCTTAGCGTCTGCGTCATCTGACCACTTTTCTATTAACCAAGTCACTGGTGCTTCCTGCTTTAGTTTTTGCTTATAAGCAGGAATCAGGAGGATATAGTTCTGGTCAGATTAGCCAAATGGAGGGTGAGGGAGAGCTTTGTATGCGTCTCTGTGTGTGGAGTAAAGGTGGTCTAGAGTTTGTTTTTTTCCCTCTGGTTGCACATTTAACATGCTGGTAGAAATTAGGTAGAACGGATTTAAGTTTCCCTGCATTAAAGTCCCCGGCCACTAGGAGCGCTGCATCTGGATGAGCGTTTTCCTGTTTAGTTATGGCCTTATACAGCTTATTGTGTGCAATCTTTTGTGGTGGTAAATAGACAGCTATGAAAAATATAGATGAAAACTCGCTTGGTAGATAGTGTGGTCTACAGCTTATCATAAGGTACTCTACCTCAGGCGAGCAAAACCTCGAGACTTCCTTAGTATTTGATTTTGTGCACCAGCTGTTGTTTACAAATATACACAGACCGCCACCCCTTGTCTTATCGGAGTCAGCCGTTCTATCCTGCCGATGTAGCGTATATCCCTTCAGCTGTATGTTGTCCATGTCGTCGTTCAGCCACGACTCGGTGAAAAATAAGATATTACAGTTTTTAATGTCCCGTTTGTAGGATAACCGTAATTAGGTAATCTAATTTATTTTCAAATGATTGACTCGCTCGCTGTCGTATCCTTGCAAGGCACCCCGACCTACGTCCACGATTTGTTTAATTCCATATGTGTTATTTTATAGTTTTGATGTCTTCACTATAATTCTACAATGTAGAAAATAGTAAAAATAAAGACAAACCCTGGAATGAGTAGGTGTGTCTAAACTTTTGACCGGTACTGTATATGCATATCGGGTCAGGTGGGAAAGCCACAGATCCATTTCGGAACGGGTCCAACTTTATGGACCTGTGAAGACCTCTAGCTCACACGCAAAGCTGCTATGTCATGGGGACCGCTCTCTCCGTAACAGTTGTCATGGGGACCTCTCTCTCTCTGTAACAGTTGTCATGGGGACCTCTCTCTCTCTCCGTAACAGTTGTCATGGCGACCGCTCTCTCCGTAACAGTTGTCATGGGGACCTCTCTCTCTCTGTAACAGTTGTCATGGGGACCTCTCTCTCTCTCCGTAACAGTTGTCATGGTGACCGCTCTCTCCGTAACAGTTGTCATGGGGACCTCTCTCTCTCCGTAACAGTTGTCATGGCGACCTCTCTCTCTCTCTGTAACAGTGGTCATGGTGACCTCTCTCTCTCTCTCTCTCTCTCTCTCGGTAACAGTGGTCATGGTGACCTCTCTCTCTCTCTCTCCGTAACAGTTGTCAACGGGTCAGTTTAGGATCAGTGTGTTTATGAGCGGTGTGTCACGAGGGCCATAGGTCAGGACCTGGGCACCAGCGCGGGGTGTGTGTACCAAAGACCTTGTCATAATACCAGTGCGGGACACAATGCGTGCGCTGTACCAGATTTCTCCTCTTAAAAGGGTGTGTGTGTGTGTCACGGGGGGGGGCAGGGGTCAAGACATAGGCACCAGAAGGGCCAACCTAAAGCATCAAAGACCTAATTCCCAGCGTGAGACACATAATGCCAGCGTTGTACCGGGTTTTTACAGATCTTTCCTGTTGAACGGGACCCCTCAGCGTGGTACCCCTCTCAACTCTCCTCTCCACCTCACACCACTCAGAGGTGAGATTAGGTGAAATGGGGGAACGAGACGGGGTATTACTGAACTGTTTGAGCTAGAAACACAAGCATTTAGCTAGGTATTACTGAACTGTTGGAGCTAGAAACAAGCATTTAGCTAGGTATTACTGTACAATCGTGGTCAAAAGTTGAGAATTACACAAATATAAATTTTCAGAAAGTCTGCTGCCTCAGTTTTTATGATTGCAATTTGCATACCAGAATGTTATGAAGAGTGATCAGATGAATTGCAATTAATTGCAAAGTCCCTCTTTGCCATGAAAATGAACTTAATCCCCAAAAAACATTTCCACTGCATTTCAGCCCTGCCACAAAAGGACCAGCTGACATCATGTCAGTGATTCTCTTGTTAACACAGGTGAGAGTGTTGACGAGGACAAGGCTGGAGATCACTCTGTCATGCTGATTGAGTTAGAATAACAGACTGGAAGCTTTAAAAGGAGGGTGGTGCTTGAAATCATTGTTCTTCCTCTGTTAACCATGGTTACCTGCAAGGAAACACGTGCCGTCATCATTGCTTTGCACAAAAGGGGCTTCACAGGCAAGGATATTGCTGCTAGTAAGATTGCACCTAAATCAACCATTTATCGGATCATCAAGAACTTCAAGGAGAGAGGTTCAATTGTTGTGAAGGCTTCAGGGCACCCAAGAAAGTCCAGCAAGCGCCAGGACCGTCTCCTAAAGTTGATTCAGCTGCGGGATCGGGGCACCACCAGTGCAGAGCTTGCTCAGGAATGGCAGCAGGCAGGTGTGAGTGCATCTGCACGCACAGTGAGGCGAAGACTTTTGGAGGATGGCCTGGTGTCAAGAAGGGCAGCGAGGAAGCCACTTCTCTCCAGAAAAAACATCAGGGACAGACTGATATTCTGCAAAAGGTACAGGGATTGGACTGCTGAGGACTGGGGTAAAGTCATTTTCTCTGATGAATCCCCTTTCCGATTGTTTGGGGCATCCGGAAAAAACCTTGTCCGGAGAAGACACGGTGAGCGCTTCCATCAGTCCTGTGTCATGCCAACAGTAAAGCATCCTGAGACCATTCATGTGTGGGGTTGCTTCTCAGCCAAGGGAGTGGGCTCACTCACAATTTTGCCTAAGAACACAGCTATGAATAAAGAATGGTACCAACACATCCTCCGACAGCAACTTCTCCCAACCATCCAAGAACAGTTTGGTGACGACCAATGCCTTTCCAGCATGATGGAGCACCTCCATTAGGAAACTCCCCAGACCTTAATCCCATTGAGAACTTGTGGTCGATCTCAAGAGGCGGGTGGACAAACAAAAACCCACAAATTTTGACAAACTCCAAGCATTGATTATGCAAGAATGAGCTGCCATCTGTCAGGATGTGGCCCAGAAGTTAATTGACAGCATGCCAGGGCGGATTGCAGAGGGCTTGAAAAAGAAGGGTCAACACTGCAAATATTGACTCTTTGCATAAACTTAATATAATTGTCAATAAAAGCCTTTGACACTTATGGAATGCTTGTAATTATACTTCAGTATACCATAGTAACATCTGACAAAAAATATCTCATAACACTGAAGCAGCAAACTTTGTGAAGACCAATACTTGTGTCATTCTCAAAACGTTTGACCACGACTGCACTGTTGGAGCTAGAAGCACAAGCATTTCGCTGCACCTGTGATGTCTGCAAATCTGTGTACGCGACCAATAACATTTGATTTGATTTTAACAAGAGTTAGGAGAGAGAGGAGAGTTGAAGGGAGAAGAGGGGTGATGGTGACAGCTTTATTCCAGTGAAATTAACCCCTAAAGCTTTTATCCCTTAACACTTCCAAAATGGTCACATCACAACATATTACGGACCATTCCGGAATGTTCTAGAGTGTTCTTTATGTTCCGGAGTGTCTCGCTTAGCTCCATTTCGCTTAGCACCTGAGACAACTGAGCTGGTTAGAGCGCTGGCTCAGAGGGCTCATTAGAGGCCCTGGGGGTCTTAGGGGCATGGAGGGCCAGGGAAAAGCCTCTTACGGGGCTGCCACACCACTTAGAACCAGCACCATGTGTGTTCAATGTGATCGCCTTTGGCTATGGAGGGTTGTTATGGATGCAGACTAAAGTGTGTGAGCGCGAGGGACTGCGTGCCTGTGTTTGTGTCTCAAGGTGTGTATGTGCGCGTGTGACTGTGTGTGTGTGTGTCTTCAGTGTGTGTCTGTGTCTGTGTGTGTGTGTGTGTGCGCCCTCGACTGCGTGCCTGTGTGTGTGTGTGTCTTTGGTGTGTGTGTGTGTGTGTGACTTCGGTGTGTGTGTGTTACGGGGGGGCTATAGAGTCTATGGCTGGGTTCAAGCTGGGATTGTTAGCTAACGAGCTCTAACGAGCTAACTCTAACGAGCCAAAGCTGCTTTTACGTGGAAAACAGTGGCTAGAGCCTGTATGTACAGGGGGGGGGGTGGGGGGGGGGGGGTGTGTGTGATTCGGTGTGTGTACTACTCCATGATCCCCCCATACGTTCCTCTATCATATTCGTCTATCGGTATGAGGGGTGTGTGTTGGTTTTTCGATGTGTGTGTTTGGGGGGGGGGGGGGGGGGGGGGGTGGGGGGGGGGTGTGTCCTTCTCTGTGATGTGTGTATGTGTAGTGTCAGAAAGTATTCACACCCCTTGACTTGGACTTTTTCCACTGAATTTAAATTGAGATTTTGTGTCACTGGCCAACACACGTTACCCCATCATGTCAAATTGGAATTATGTTTTTAGAAAAATGTCCTCATTAAAAATGAAAAGGTGAAATGTCTTGAGTCAATAAGTATTCAATCCCTTCGTTATGTCAAGCCTAAATAAGTTCAGGAGTAACAAAAAAAGTCACATAATATGTTGCATGGGCTCACTGTATGCAATAATATTGTTTAACATGATTTTTGAATGACTACCTCATCTTTGTCCCCCCCACACATACAATTACAGCGCTGCATCAGATGACCTGGCCTCCACAATCACCCGACCTCAACCAAATTGGGATGGTTTGGGATGAGTTGGACGGCAGAGTGAAGGAAAAGCAGCCAACAAGTGCTCAGCATATGTGGAAAATCATTCCAGGTGAAGCTGGTTGAGAGAATGCCAAGAGTGTGCAAAGCTGTCATCAAGGCAAAGGGTGGCTATTTGAAGAATCTCAAATATAATATATATTTTGATTTGTTTAATTCCATATGTGTTATTTTATAGTTTTGATGTCTTCACTATTATTATACAATGTAGAAAATAGTAAAAATAAAGACAAACCCTGGAATGAGTAGGTGTCTAAACTTTTGACTGGTACTATATATGCATATCGGGTCAGGTGGGAAAGCCACAGATCCATTTCGAAACAGGTCCAACTTTTTAGACCTGTGAAGACCTCTAGTTCACACGCAAAGCTGCTATGTCATGGTGACCTCTCTCTCTCTCTCCATAACAGTGGTCATGGAGACCTCTCTATCTCCGTAACAGTGGTCATGGTGACCTCTCTATCTCCGTAACAGTTGTCAACGGGTCAGTTTAGGATCAGTGTGTTTACGAGCGGTGTGTCACGAGGGCCATAGGTCAGGACCTGGGCACCAGCGCGGGGTGTGTGTACCAAAGACCTTGTCATAATACCAGTGTGGGACACAATGCGTGCGCTGTACCAGATTTCTCCTCTTAAAAGGGTGTGTGTGTGTGTCACGGGGGGGCCAGGGGTCAAGACATAGGCACCAGAAGGGCCAACCTAAAGCATCAAAGACCTAATTCCCAGCGTGAGACACATAATGCCAGCGTTGTACCGGGTTTTTACCAGATCTTTCCTGTTGAACGGGACCCCTCAGCGTGGTACCTCTCTCAACTCTCCTCTCCACCCCACACCACTCAGAGGTGAGATTAGGTGAAATGGGGGAACGAGACGGGTGTGTGTCCTTCTCTGTGATGTGTGTATGTGTACAGTGCCTTCAGAAAGTATTCACACACCCTTTGACCTTTTCCACTTTTTGTTGCGTTACAACCTGAATTTAAATTGAGATTTAGTGTCACTGGCCAACACACGATACCCCATCATGTCAAATTGGAATTATGTTTTTAGAAAAATGTCCTCATTAAAAATGAAAAGCTGAAATGTCTTGAGTCAATAAGTATTCAAACCCTTTGGTATGGAAAGCCTACATAAATTGCATAACAAGTCACATAATAAGTTGCATGGGCTCACTGTGTGCAATAATAGTGTTTAACATGATTTCTCAATGACTACCTCATCTCTGAACCCCACAAATACAATTACACTACATCAAATCAAATGTTATTTGTACATACACATGTTTAGCAGATGTTATTGCGGGTGTAGCGAAATGCTTGTGTTTCTAGCTCCAACAGTGCAGTAATAATTAACAAGTAATATCTAACAATTTCACAACAATACACACTCATCTAAAGTAAAGGAATGGAATTAAGAAATATATAAATATTTGAACGAGCAATGACAGAGCGGCATGGACTAAGATACAGTAGAATATTATAGAATAGAATGCAGTATATACATATGAGATGAGTAGTGCAAGATATGGAAACATTATTAAAGTGACTAGTGTTGCATTATTAAAGTGGCCAGCGATTTCAAGTCTATGTATATAGGGCAGCAGCCTCTAATGTGCTAGTGATGGCTATTTAACAGTCTGATGGCCTTGAGATAGAAGCTGTTTTTCAGTCTCTCAGTCCCAGCTTTGATGCACCTGTACTGACCTCGCCTTCTGGATGATAGCGGGGTGAACAGGCCGTGACTCTTGTGGTTGATGTCCTTGATTACTTTTTGGCCTTCCTGTGACATCGGGTGCTGTAGGTGTCCTGGAGGGCAGGAAGTTTCCCCCCGGTGATGTGTTGGGCAGACCGCACCACCCTCTGGAGAGCCCTGCGGTTGCAGGTGGTGCAGTTGCCATACCAGGCGGTGATACAGCCCAACAGGATGCTCTCAATTGTGCATCTGTAAAAGTTTGTGAGGGTCTTACGGGCCAAGCCACATGTCTTCAGCATCCTGAGGTTGAAGATGCGCTGTTGCGCCTTCTTCACCACACTGTCTGTGTGGGTGGACCATTTCAGTTTGTCAGTGACGTGTACGCCAAGGAACTTGAAGCTTTCCACCTTCTCTACTGCGGTCCCGTCGATGTGGATAGGGGGGGTGCACCCTCTGCTGTTTCCTGAAGTCCAGGACAATCTCCTTTGTTTTGTTGACGTTGAATGAGAGGTTATTTTCCTGGCACCACACTCCCAGAGCCCTCACCTCCTCCCTGTAGGCGGTCTCGTCATTGTTGGTAATCAGGCCTACTATTGCTGTGTCGTCTGCAAACTTGATGATTGAGTTGGAGGCGTGCGTGGCCACGCAGTCATGGATGAACAGGGAGTACAGGAGGTGACACCGATCTCGACAAACCATTTCTGTATGGACCTTGCTTTGTGCATGGGGGCATTTTCATGCTGAAAACCATCAAGCGCTATGATGAAACTGGCTCTCATGAGGACCGCCACAGGAAAGGAAGACCCAGAGTTACCTCTGCTGCAGAGGATAAGTTAATTAGAATAACTACACCTCAGATTGCAGCCCAAAAAATGCTTCACAGAGTTCAAGTAACAGACACATCTAAACATCAACTGTTCAGAGGAGACTGTGTGAATCAGGCCTTCATGGTCGAATTGCTGCAAAGAAACCACTACTAAAGGACACCAATAAGAAGAAGAGACTTGATTGGGCCAAGAAACACGAGCAATGGACATTAGACCGGTGGAAATGTGTCCTTTGGTCTGATGAGTCCAAATTTGAGATCTTTGGTTCCAACCGCCGTGTCTTTGTGAGACACAGAGTAGGTGAATGGATGATCTCCGCATGTGTGGTTCCCACCGTGAAGCATGGAGGTGGTGGTGGTGTGATGGTGCTTTGCTGGTGACACTGTCTGTGATTTATTTAGAATTCAAGGCACACTTAACCCCTCAGAGCCTGGTTCCTCTGGTCTACCCAGTACAGTCAGTAGAGGACTGGCCACCCCTCAGAGCCTGGTTCCTCTGGTCTACCCAGTACAGTCAGTAGAGGACTGACCACCCCTCAGAGCCTGGTGCCTCTCTACCCAGTACAGCCAGTAGAGGACTGACCATCCCCTCAGAGCCTGGTGCCTCTCTACCCAGTACAGCCAGTAGAGGACTGACCATCCCCTCAGAGCCTGGTGCCTCTCTACCCAGTACAGCCAGTAGAGGACTGACCATCCCCTCAGAGCCTGGTGCCTCTCTACCCAGTACAGTCAGTAGAGGACTGACCATCCCCTCAGAGCCTGGTGCCTCTCTACCCAGTACAGCCAGTAGAGGACTGACCATCCCCTCAGAGCCTGGTGCCTCTCTGAAGACAGAGAAGGTGTGTGTGTGTGAGATACTAACCGGCAGGTGTGTGAAGACAGAGAAGGTGTGTGTGTGTGAGATACTAACCGGCAGGTGTGTGAAGACAGAGAAGGTGTGTGTGTGTGAGATACTAACCGGCAGGTGTGTGAAGACAGAGAAGGTGTGTGTGTGTGAGATACTAACCGGCAGGTGTGTGAAGACAGAGAAGGTGTGTGTGTGTGAGATACTAACCGGCAGGTGTGTGAAGACAGAGAAGGTGTGTGTGTGTGAGATACTAAACGGCAGGTGTGTGAAGACAGAGAAGGTGTGTGTGTGTGAGATACTAACCGGCAGGTGTGTGAAGACAGAGAAGGTGTGTGTGTGTGAGATACTAACCGGCAGGTGTGTGAAGACAGAGAAGGTGTGTGTGGTGAGGGCAGGTGTGTGAAGACAGAGAAGGTGTGTGTGTGTGAGATACTAACCGGCAGGTGTGTGAAGACAGAGAAGGTGGAACAGAGGAAGGCGATGAGGTCACTCAGGTAGTCGCTCGGAGCCCCGCCCCCCTGGGCTGCTGTCCAATCATAGTCCGCCAGCTGAATGAACTGGTCGATCTTAGCGTTCAGATTGGTGTAGATCTCCTCTTCTGCTGCGTGTCTCGCATCCTGGAGAGCGAGACGTTTACATTTAGGTAATTTAGCAGATAACAGAGCAACTTTCAGTTAGCGCCTGATCGATATGGGATTTTTGGGTCCGATACCAATTTTATGGAGACAAAAGTCACTAATTACCGACATACACTGAGTATACAAAACATTAAGAACACCTGCTCTTTCCATGACAGACTGAGCAGGTGAATCCAGCTGAAAGCTAAGATCCCTTATTGATGTCACTTGTTAAATCCACTTCAAAAATCGGTGTAGATGAAGGGGAGGAGACAGGTTAAATAAGGATTTTTAAGCCTTGAGACAATTGAGACATGGATTGTGTTATGTGTGCCATTCAGAGGGTGAATGGGCAAGACAAAATATTTAAGTGCCTTTGAACGGGGTATGGTAGTAGGTGCCAGGTGCACCGGTTTTTGTGTCAAGAACTGCAACGCTGCTGGGTTTTTCACACTCAACAGTTTTCCCCGTGTGGATCAAGAATGGCCCACCACCCAATGGACATAAAGCCAACTTGACACGACTGTGGGAAGCGTTGGTGTCAACATGGGGCCGGCATCCCTGTGGAACTGCAGATTGCGTATTTCAGAAAACGAACTAAATAACTAACATAATGAAGCCCACAGTGTTCTCTGTGTTCACTTTGGCGCCAGTCCAGTATTAGCACATTGCTAGGTAACTAGCTAAGCAAACTACCTTTCTGGCTAGCTAGCCAGCTAATGTTAATTAGGTGAGAACGTGATGAGGACAGGGGCTGCTTGCTTGGTGAAGTGTACTTTTGATTATTGAATTATTCAAAAAATATGCTGGCTGTGGCAAGCTGCTCACTGTCAAATCGCTATGCCTACTCTCTCTCTCTCTCTCACATTGTGACCTAGGGCTGAATGATGTTCAATGAGCGGCTCGTAGAGCGTCCTCTTCAGGCAACCATTGAAAATGTTTTTAAAAAATTTGACGCAAATGAGCAGACGTATTTGTTTATTCTATGTATATAATATTGGTGCTTTATCTGTGGAATAAAGACCGATACAAATATTTCTGTGAAATGCTTATAATCGGACGATAATATCGGTCAACCGATGTATTGGTTGGGTTCTACTTACAGTCAGTTCATTCCATTAAGGTAGGCAGGTCAACCACATACCAGTCATAGCAAGGAAAACTTTCCTCTAGAAAGCGGCTATCAGCAACATCAGTGCCTTTAACAAAAGACAAGTGGGGGATGGAGAGGGAGAGACGGATGGAGAAAGACAGAGACGGACGGGGAAAGAGGGTGAGACGGACGGGGAAAGAGGGTGAGACGGACGGGGAAAGAGGGTGAGACGGACGGGGAAAGAGGGTGAGACGGACGGAGAGGACGAAGAAAGAGGGTGAGACGGACGGAGAAAGACAGAGACGGACGGGGAAAGAGGGAGAGACGGACGGGGAAAGAGGGAGAGACGGACGGGGAAAGAGGGAGAGACGGACGGGGAAAGAGGGTGAGACGGACGGGGAAAGAGGGAGAGACGGACGGAGAGGACGAAGAAAGAGGGTGAGACGGACGGAGAAAGAGGGTGAGACGGATGGGGAAAGAGGGTGAGACGGACGGGGAAAGAGGGTGAGACGGATGGGGAAAGAGGGTGAGACGGACGGGGAAAGAGGGTGAGACGGACGGAGAAAGAGGGTGAGACGGACGGAGAAAGAGGGTGAGACGGACGGAGAAAGAGAGAGAGTCTGGTTGCGCATGAGCATGTGCGTACCTTAAACGTGGACGTCCCGTAGAGCTTGGTAGCGTTGGCGGTCTCGGGGGGAACATTAGTGATGTTGGAGATGAACTCCTCCAGGTAAACACATGATGCTTCCAGCTGGGTCGTGTTGATGATCACCTGAACCAGCTAACACACAAACACACACACACACGTGATCAGGCAGAGGCACACCTCTGAGAGACCTCATAAGCAACATATCCAAACATTCCCCATAATCCTCTTTAAAAACATGTCCTTGCCAACAATACTTAGCACCTCTGAACAGTGTCACACAGCAAAGACTTTGAAAGTCGTCAGCCACTCAGCCTTGTTAAAATACTCCAAACCAGAAGGTGGCAGTAGCATTGTTTGCTTAAGGTCTAGATTCGAAGCTAGCTGCGTTAATGTTGCCATTTTCTAGAAAGCCCTTGTTGATACTAGCCAGATGGCCACAGCTAGATAACTACCTAGCAAGATGACGAAGAACATTCTTAATTCACTCTCGATATCCCATACTGCCAGTGCCAGCCCATAGCCAAATGTTTAGCTAGCTAGCTAGCGTAAGCATATTTGCTAGATAGCTAGCTAGCTAGCTAGCAGTTGTGCTAAGGACACTGCACTAACCCGGCAGCTAACACAGGCAGCGGTTTCATGGAAACTAGCTAATCCATTGTAATTTCATTATAATGTCAATACTAGCTACAGTGGT
This sequence comes from Coregonus suidteri, assembly GCA_036851935.1. Classification (NCBI taxonomy): domain Eukaryota; kingdom Metazoa; phylum Chordata; class Actinopteri; order Salmoniformes; family Salmonidae; genus Coregonus; species Coregonus suidteri. Next base: position 5,933,987 of record CM072256.1, read on the forward strand.
TAGCTAGCATGGAGGAAGTATTTAGTGTTGTGTAGCATTGCGTCTGTGCCCTTAGCTAGCTACCATCCCATAGCCTACATTGCATATGAAGTGTGACTGGCTCATCCGTGGACGTGCAGAGAAAACTATTTTTCTTCCTTTTGTTGGTGCCTCCCCCACGTGGGGGGGGGGGGGGTTCGTGCTCTCTGATTTGCTCAAAATCAAGTTGTTGGCCACTGACGAGCGCTGCGATTCGACGAGTAGAAACGGTAGGTTCGTCGCATACCGGGTCACCACTTTCCTTCTTGCATGAGAAGGAAAAGCCCTCCCACTGTGATAAGTACCTATCAGCAGTGAGGTTTTCTCAGTGTGTTTCATGCTTAATACTATGATGATCTTATCACTGGTACTGGCATTCTATATATATATATATATTTTTTTTTTAGTCATTTAGCAGACGCTCTTATAAAATAAAAAATAAATTGGTCATTTAGCAGACGCTCTTATCCAGAGCGACTTACAGGAGCAATAAGGGTTAAGTGCCTTGCTCAAGGGCACATCGACAGGTTTTTCACCTAGTCGGCTCGGGGATTAGAACCAGCGACCTTTCGGTTACTGGCACTACGCTCTTAACCACTAAGCTACCTGCCGCCCCCAGAGCGACTTACAGGAGCAATTAGGGTTAAGTGCCTTGCTCAAGGGCACATCGACAGATTTTTCACTTAGTCGTCTCGGGGATTAGAACCAGCGACCTTTCGGTTACTGGCACAACGCTCTTAACCACTAAGCTACCTCATATAGACCTGAGGGAGGGTCACAATGTGTTTTACCTCATAGCAACCCTATAGCAACCCCATAGCAACCCCTCCTTTAACAGATCTCATTACCTGTCTTACTGTCGCCTTGCTGTCGCTCACAGAACAAACACACTGGAAATTAAGAGTCTGAGAAAGACAGAGAGCGAAAGAGTGATAAAGCGAGAAATATTGAGTGACCGACACATTACACGGTTCTTTCAAACACCATCAATTTATCCAGAACGCTGCAGCCCGCCTGGTGTTCAACTGTCCCAAGTTCTCTCATGTCACCCCCCGCTCCTCCACACACTCCACTGACTTCCAGTCCAAGCTCACATCCACTACAAGACCATGGTGCTTACGTACGGAGCAGCAAGAGGAACTTCCCCTCCCTACCTTCAGGCTATGCTCAAACCCTACACCCCCAACCCGAGTACTCCGTTCTGCCACCTCGGGTCTCTTGGCCCTCCCACCCCTACGGGAGGGCAGCTCCCGCTCAGCCCAGTCAAAGCTCTTCTCTGCACCCCAATGGTGGAACCAGCTTCCCCCTGAAGCTAGGACAGCAGAGTCCCTGCCCATCTTCTGAAAACATCTGAAACCCTAACTCTTCAAAGTGTATTTTAAATAATCCCACAGCACAGTTTGCTCTAAGTAAAACTGAGAAAAAACTGCAAATAAATTAACTTCATGTCCTGAATTTAAAGTGTTAAGTTTGGGGCAAATACAACACATCACTGAGTACCACTCTTCATATTTTCAAGCATGGTGGTGGCTGCATCATGTTATGGGTATGCTTGTCATCGGTAAGGACTAGGGAGTTTTTTTTTGTTGATAAAATGAAACGGAATACAGCTAAACACAGGCAAAACGGTTCAGTCCGGTTTGGTCTGCTTTCCAACAGACACAGAGAGACAAATTCACCTTCCAGCAGCACAATAACAAACACTGGTTACCAAGACAACATATACACTGGTTACCAAGACAACATATACACTGGTTACCGAGACAACATTCAATGTTCCTGAGTGGCCAATTTGCATATATTTCTCAAAGTACACTGTATAAAAATCATTTTTGTGATTTTTATTTTATTTCACCTTTATTTAACCAGGTAAACCAGTTGAGAACAAGTTCTCATTTACAACTGCGACCTGGCCAAGATAAAGCAAAGCAGTGCGATAAAAAACAACAACACAGAGTTACATATGGGGTAAAACAAAACAAAGTCAAAAATCAAAAATACAGAAACAGAAATACATATATATACAGTGTGTGCAAATTTAGCAAGTTATGGAGGCGGGTTGCAGGAAAGTATATTTAGTTAAAGAATGAAAGTAAAAAATTGAGAATGAAAGTAAAAAATTGAGAAATATAGACAAAAACAAGAAGCGGGATATTTACACAGGACGAAAAATAAAAGCGACCGCACTGCTACGCCATCTTGGAAACCTGATCCCATTGGCCCTATTATGTATAGAAAGACTCACACCTCTTACCTCAGCCAGTCCTACGTTCTTCTTCTTCATGGCGTACTGTAGACAGCTACTGAGTGTTCTGGTTAACAGCAGGTTGGTCGACTTACGGATCATATCATCAATCTCTGTAGAGCTGAGAGCACAGAGAGGTGACTTAACATTAGGAGATACACTGGGGCTTCGCAAATAGCAGTGCGGCTCTGCAAGGTTTCGCTGAAATGAACAGGGGCATCTCACATTTCGC
>CM072256.1:5941481-5946481 GCA_036851935.1 Coregonus suidteri
AGAGAGGGCCAGGGATTACAGACAAACTTGAACAAAGTCAACTGTCCTAGTCCTAGAGAGTTTACAGGGTGTGCAGGCTTTGGTTCCAGCCCAGCCCTAATACAATTGAATCAACTAATTCACTCATTATCCAGGCTTTGAGTACATGGCAAGACCACTGTAAAACAGTCTCAAATGGCTGCCTGCTCCTTTTACTAGCCGGGCAACAGCACACATTTCAGCAAATAAAAGCCTGTTTCAAATAACGCTGGGTCCTAAATGAATTGTTTACGAGGTTTAATGTTACATTTGTTACATTAAATAATTCAGTAATGAGTCAAAAAAAAAAAAAAAAAAGGATGGCAATCATCATCATCATTTATCTCCAGTAAGAAACTGCTAGCCATCGGCTGCTAACAGCGGACAGTAACTGGCAAGCACAAAAAACAGTCAACAACTTCGGAAGTACAGACCCTTAGAAATCGTCTCAACTGCCGAAAATACAGTCAAAAGGAGCATAAGTGTTCTGTCAAGGAATTATTTTTTTTTTTTTGGGGGGGGGGTAAGAAGCATACTAAAATAAAACTAAATGTGACACAGTGTGTAAACGATAACACGGTTCAGGAAATGATTAAAATGCAGGAAGTGAATGCTGGAATTAAACAATGAACTATGCAATATGAGCAAAAGCTGTGTGCATTGCGGAAATAGAAGCCTGTCCCGCGGCAATTAGAATGGACATATATATTTTCAAATAACTGCCCTCTTCCCGCAAATTAATTTTGACGAACAAATCGGTCCCCCCCCCCGCTCCAAGAAAGCCCACCCCTACACTCTAACCCCTAGTCAGTACCTTGTCCAGTTCAGGGTCTTGGAAGGGGAACTGGGAGGTGAACTGTCTGTTTTCCTCCTCTGTTGCCACGGGGATGGGACTAAAGTTATCCTGATCCAACACCTGCCTAGAGAGAGGAGGAGAGGAGGAGAGAGGAGGAGAGAGGAGGAGAGAGGAGGAGAGAGGAGGAGAGAGGAGGAGAGGGGAGAGAGAGAGAGGAGGAGGAGAGGAGGAGGAGAGAGGGAAGAGAGGAGAGAGGAGGAGAGAGGGAGAGAGGAGAGAGGAGGAGAGAGGAGGAGAGAGGGAGGAGAGGAGGAGGAGGAGAGGAGGGAGAAGAGAGAGGAGGAGAGAGGAGGAGGAGAGGAGGAGAGAGGAGGAGAGAGGAGGAGAGGAGAGAGGAGGAGAGAGGGAAGAGAGGAGAGAGGAGGAGGAGAGAGGGAAGAGAGAGGAGGAGAGAGGAGGAGGAGAGAGGAGGAGAGAGGGAGAGAGGAGGAGGAGAGAGGAGGAGGCAGAGAGGAGGACGAGAGAGGAAGAGAGGGAAGAGAGGAGGAGAGGAGGAGGAGAGGAGAGAGAGGAGGAGGAGAGGAGGAGGAGAGGAGAAGAGAGGAGGGGAGAGAGGAGGAGAGAGGAAGAGAGGAGGAGGAGGAGGGAGAGGAGAGAGGAGGAGGAGAGGGAAGAGAGGAGGAGAGAGGGAAGAGAGGAGGAGAGAGGAGGAGAGGAGGAGAGAGGAGGGAGAGAGGGAAGAGAGGAGGAGAGAGGAGGAGCGAGGAGGAGAGAGGAGAGAGGAGGAGAGAGGAGGAGAGAGGAGAGAGGGAAGAGGAGGAGAGAGGAGAGCGAGGAGAGAGAGAGGAGAGAGAGGAGAGAGGAAGAGAGGAGGAGAGAGGAGGAGAGAGGAGAGAGGAGGAGGAGGAGGAGAGAGGGAAGAGAGGAGGAGAGAGGAGGGAGAGGAGGAGAGAGAGGAGGGAGAGGGAAGGAGAGGAGAGGAGGAGGAGAGGAGGAGAGAGGAGGAGGAGAGGGAATTCCTTTGAGAGGGAAGAGAGAGGAGGAGAGGAGGAGAGAGGAGGAGAGAGGAGGAGAGAGAAGGAGAGAGGAGGAGAGAGAAGAGAGGAGGAGAGAGGGAAGATAGGAGGAGAGAGAAGAGAAGAGAGAGGGGAGAGAGAAGGAGAGAGGAGAGAGAGGAGGAGAGAGGGAAGAGAGGAGGAGAGAGGAGGAGAGAGAAGGAGAGAGGGAAAGAGAAGAAGAGAGGAGGAAGAGGACGAGGAGGAGAGAGGAGAAGAAGAGGAGGAGGAGAGAGAAGGAGAGAGGAGGAGAGAGACTAGAGAGGGGAGGAGAGAGGAAGGAGGAGAGGAGGAGAGAGGAGGAGAGAGAAGAGAAGCGAGGAGAGAGGAGGAGAGAGAAGGAGAGAGGGAAGAGAGGAGGAGAGAGGGGAAGAGAGGAGGACAGAGGAGGAGAGAGAAGGAGAGAGGGAAGAGAGGAGGAGAGAGAAGAGAGAGGAGGAGAGAGGAGGAGAGAGAGGGAAGAGAGGGGAGAGAGAGGAGAAGAGAGGAGGAGAGAGTAGAGAGCGAGGAGGAACAGAGAGAAGGAGAGAGAAAGGAGCGGAGGAGAGAGGAGAGAGGAGGAGAGAGAAGGAGAGAGGAGGAGAGAGCAGGAGAGGGGAGGAGAGAGCAGGAGAGAGAAGGAGAGGGGAGGAGAGAGAAGGAGAGAGCAGGAGAGAGGAGGAGAGAGCAGGAGAGGGGAGGAGAGAGGAGGAGAGAGGAGAGAGGAGGAGGAGGAGGGCATGAGAGGGAAGGACTGAGAGGAGGAGAGGGGAGGAGGAGAGGAGGAGAGAGAGAGGATCTGAGAGAGGAGAGAGGAGGAGAGAAGAGGAGAGAAGAGGAGATTGGAGGTTTATTCACCTTCCTCCCCTTCTCTCCATCCAAGCTTTTCTGGGTTCCGTGAGATTCCGAGGCCTTCTGAACACAAGGCGTGTGCCAGAAAGGTCTTCACAGGGATCAGTACTGGGAACTTGGGCCACCGGGGGGTTACACACACACACACACACACACACACGCCACACCGCTCCAAGTTTCCAAAACATTCCGAACAGCATTCCAAAGAGAGGCTTTGAACCCTAGTTGTGTGTTATTCCACAATAGAGGCAACATTTCTGTGGTGCATGTGTGTGTGTGTGTGGGGGGGGGGGGGGGAGGGGTCTGGGGTTCTGGGGTCTGTGTTGTTTCTACAGTGTATTGAATGTCCCTCTGGCATTTAGTAAGAAATAACTGCAGTAACAATGGTTCAACTGCCCGGGGGGGTCATCACCCCCCCCACCATCTGTCTTGCCAGGGACATTATCACTTCTCATGCATACTCTGCAGCAGAGGAAGTTAGTCCTTCCTCTCCTGTCGTAAAAACATCTCAACCACAACATTCCCACACAACCGAACGACACACCAATGACCTCTAACCAACACAGCAGACAGAAACACACAGCAACAGTGTAGGAAAGAGGAAGAAGTCCCTTCAGGGAATGTCTATAAAAGGTCAGAGGTCTATGTGACACAGAGTGGAAATGGAAGGATGAGAAACTTCTGAAAAACGGACGATACATCCTGATCGACCAAATCAAAATGCAGTGTGTGTGTGTGTGTGTGTGTGTACTCTGAAGAGACAAGGGAGGTGTGTGGTGGTGTGTTCATCTGAAGACCTGAGTGGTCCAAATGTTGTCACATCAGAGACTGTGAACCATTTCATTTCAGTTACATGAATGCGAGGTTCTATTTCTTCAGTAATATCTCTCCAACTTGCTATATCAGTGTGTGTGTGTGTGTGTGTGTGTGTGTGTGTGTGTGTGTGTGTGTGTGTGTGTGTGTGTGTGTGTGTGTGTTACCTGAATGCGAGGTTCCATTTCTTCAGTAATATCTCTCCATACTGCTATATCAGTGTGTGTGTGTGTGTGTGTGTGTGTGTGTGTGTGTGTGGTGTGTGTGTGTGTGTGTGTGTGTGTGTGTGTGTGTGTTACCTGAATGTGAGGTTCCATTTCTTCAGTAGTATGTCTCCATACTGCTATATCAGTGTGTGTGTGTGTTACCTGAATGCGAGGTTCCATTTCTGTGTAATATCTGTGTGTGTGTGTGTGTGTGTGTGTGTGTGTGTGTGTGTGTGTGTGTGTTACCTGAATGCGAGGTTCCATTTCTTCAGTAGTATGTCTCCATACTGCTCTCTCATCTCCAACATCATATCAAACAGCTGAGACACTGGGAAGCCGTAGCCCTGAACGAGGGATGACCGGTAGAAAATACACAGAAGGGAGATGGAGGGTAACGTCATGGTAACGTCATGGTAACGTCATGCTCTAACCTCTAGGCGTGTGCAAAGACACACCATGTTAGATATGAAACACACAGTATCCACACACACACACACACACACACACACACACACACACACACACACACACACACACACACCATGTTAGATATGAAACACTAACCTGCAGTGTGTCTGCTAACAACACAATGAGATTCTTCAGATCCAACACACAGGTCTGGGTCAGTGCAGTATGACTGGGTGGTGGGGGGGGGGGGGGGAGGGGGGGGGGGGGGGGGGGGGGGGGGGGGGGGGGGGGGGGGTTAAAGCCTAACTTAAGAACGCAGATCTGTGGAGCTATGAACTGTGGGGCTGCACAAGTCTGCATAGCTTTGCTACGCAATGCCATTTGGATGTAGCTACTTGTAGTTCTTCCATGTGTATGTCCATCAGGTATAAACTAGGCTTTAGTGTGTGTGTGTCTTACTGAGTGTGTGTGTGTGTGTGTCTTACTGAGTGTGTGTGTGTGTGTGTCTCACTGAGTGTGTGTGTGTCTTACTGAGTGTTTGTGTCTTACTGAGTGTGTGTGTCTTACTGAGTGTGTGTGTGTGTCTTACTGGGTGTGTGTGTGTGTGTCTTACTGAGTGTGTGTGTGTGTGTCTTACTGAGTGTGTGTCTTACTGAGTGTGTGTGTGTGTGTCTGTCTTACTGAGTGTGTGTGTGTCTTACTGAGTGTGTGTGTCTTACTGAGTGTGTGTGTCTTACTGAGTGTGTCTTACTGAGTGTGTGTGTGTCTTACTGAGTGTGTGTGTGTGTGTGTTACTGAGTGTGTGTGTGTGTGTCTTACTGTGTGTGTGTGTGTGTCTTACTGAGTGTGTGTGTGTGTGTCTTACTGAGTGTG
>CM072256.1:5951481-5983981 GCA_036851935.1 Coregonus suidteri
CAACGATGTTTGGACAGGTCAATGGGACGATCCGTCATTCCAGACATCGCCCAACCCCGGTATCGATAGAAAGAAGAGGGAGAGAGAGAGCGGGAGAGCCCTGGCCGATGGGATGTTTGGGGAAGTGTCTGTCTTCTCCGCTCCAGACAGTGAACATTCCCGATATTCCCATCCAGACTGTCGGAATAACATGGATATGCCACCTCACATCCCACACACCATCAATCCTCATTCACCACCTTCCTGAGTGTGTGTGTGTGTGTGTGTGTGTGTGTGTTTTAGGCCAGCGAGCCCAGAGAAAAGCACAGGGAGAGGAGAGGAGAGGAGAGGAGAGGAGAGTTGGGTGAAAAGAGAAAGACAAGGAGAGAATGGGTAGAAGGGGAGAGATGGAGGGGTGGAAGGGAGGAACGCATGCACGGAAGGCTGGTAAGCTTTTAAATGAAGTGTCATCGAATATCCAGTGAGTTCATTGTTATCCATCAACGCCAGGTCATACAACATTTTAGATGGATTGATGGACATAGGGTAGAAGGGGAGAGATGGAGGGGTGGAGAACTTACCCTACTATTTGATTGAAGTACCTCCTGTATCCCTCCAAGGTTTCATGCTAGATGAAGAAAGGAGAACAATGTGATTCAAACTACGACTGACCTCTTGACAGACAATAACACTACTGACCTCTTGACAGACAATAACACTACTGACCTCTTGACAGACAATAACACGACTGACCTCTTGACAGACAATAACACGACTGACCTCTTGACAGACAATAACACGACTGACCTCTTGACAGACAATAACACGACTGACCTCTTGACAGACAATAACACGACTGACCTCTAGACAGACAATAACACTACTGACCTCTAGACAGACAATAACACTACTGACCTCTAGACAGACAATAACACTACTGACCTCTTGACAGACAATAACACTACTGACCTCTAGACAGACAATAACACTACTGACCTCTAGACAGACAACAACACTACCTGACCTCGACAGACAATAACACTACCTGACCTCTTGACAGACAATAACACTACCTGACCTCTTGACAGACAACAACACTACTGACCTCTAGACAGACAATAACACTACTGACCTCGACAGACAATAACACTACCTGACCTCTTGACAGACAATAACACTAATGACCTCTTGACAGACAATAACACTACTGACCTCGACAGACAATAACACTACTGACCTCGACAGACAATAAAACGACTGACCTCAACAGACAATACAACTACTGACCTCAACAGACAAAAAAAACTACTGACCTCGACAGACAATAAAACTACTGACCTCTTGACAGACAGGAGGTGAGTGGGGTTGCAGTACATTTTGTGTAGCTCAACTGGTAGAGCACGGCGCTTGTAACGCTAAGGTAGTGGGTTCGATCCCCGGGACCACCCATACACAAAATGTATACACGCATGACTGTAAGTCGCTTTGGATAAAAGCGTCTGCTAAATGGCATATTATTATTTATTATTACTAAAACGACTGACCTCTTGACAGACAACAAAACGACTGACCTCTTGACAGACAACAAAACTACTGACCTCTTGACAGACAACAAAACTACTGACCTCTTGACAGACAATAACACTACTGACCTCTTGACAGACAATAAAACTACTGACCTCTTGACAGACAATAAAACTACTGACCTCTTGACAGACAATAAAACTACTGACCTCGACAGACAATCAAACGACTGACCTCTTGACAGACAATCAAACGACTGACCTCTTGACAGACAATCAAACGACTGACCTCTTGACAGACAATCAAACGACTGACCTCTTGACAGTCGTTTGATTGTCTGTCGAGGTCAGTAGTTTTATTGTCTTCTGTGGTATCTCTCTATTCAATAGACATTGTTCTCGTTGAGAGAGGGTGATATCTACCATGTTAGAGTGGGGTTGCAGTACGAGGTGAGGGGTGATATCTACCATGTTAGAGTGGGGTTGCAGTACGAGGTGAGGGGTGATATCTACCATGTTAGAGTGGGGTTGCAGTACGATGTGAGGGGTGATATCTACCATGTTAGAGTGGGGTTGCAGTACGAGGTGAGGTGAGGGGTGATATCTACCATGTTAGAGTGGGGTTGCAGAACGAGGCGAGCCTGTTTCCTTCTCTGATTCCTGTAGTAGTTCTCAAACTGCTCCCGGGAACCCTGGGTAAAAAAACAAAAACATGGACGACATCCTTAGAGACCGGCCGGGTGTGATGGCAACAGAGAGGAGACGGTAGCCTTGACAACCTTTGGGTCGCTATACGTCTTGACATTCATCAGTTTACTGGTAGAACTGACAAAAAACAGGTTTGGAGATTTTTTTGAAAGTGGCTAGAAGTCAAAAGGTTAACTTGAGACTCAAGAGGAAAATAGATAAGAGGATTCTGGTAGAAACAAAGTTTGATATTGGGGTACAAAGGCACTCTTATTCAGGGAAAGTCAGTGATTGGACCGTCACGAGGTCTTACTTCAAAGTCTAGATATCTGTAGCATATCAGTCACTCACAACAGATACTCCTCCGGTTCTTCAGTATGACTTAACCAGTCTCTCTCACACATCACACACAATGCTTTACAGTGACATAACCCAGGCCCCCTCTCCCCTCTCTCCAGGCCTCCCCTCCCCTCTCCCCTCACCACTTCTCCCCAGGCCCCCTCTCCCCTCCTCCTCTAACAGTAGCCCCAGTCTCAGCCCTTATCAGGACCCACAGTACTTCCCAAGCCCAGAGATAAGACACCAGAGCTGGGCTGATAACCCCCACAGCCAGGGAAGCTGAAACTAAGGCCAGAACATGCTCACTCACCTCTGGTGTGCTGTTACAATGAAAAATATTTCCAATGAAATAAGATAAATCGAGATTTGATTGAAGAGATAAACTGTAGTATTTCCTAAGAAGAAAAAACACCTTGGCAGTTCTCTCAACGAGAACAACGTCTATTGAATAGAGAGATACCACAGCAGCAGTCCATCAGAGAGAGGGAGAGGGGGTAGTGGGGGAAGAGAGAGGGGAGAGAATGGGAGAGAAGCAGAGAGGGAGAAGGGAGAGAGGGGAGAGAAGGGAGAGAGGGGGAGAAGGGAGAGAGAAGGGAGAGAGGGAGAGAAGGGAGAGAGAAGGGAGAGAGGGAGGAAAAGGGAGAGAGGGGGAGAAGAAGGGAGAGAGAAGGGAGAGAGGGGAGAAGGGAGAGAAGGGAGAGAGAAGGGAGAGAGGGAGAGAAAAGGGAGAGAGGGGGAGAAGGGAGAGAAGTGAGAGAGGGGGAGAAGGGAGAGAAGGAGAGAGGGAGAGACGGGGAGAAGGGAGAGAGGGAGAGAAGGGGGAGAAGGGGGAGAAGGGAGAGAAGGGGAGAGGGGAGAGAGGGGGAGAAGGGGAGAGGGGAGAGAGGGGGAGAAGGGGAGATAGGGTGAAGGGTGGAGTGAATGGATGGATGAGTGAGAGGCTGCTAGAGGAAGAGGTGGTAGGGAGCAGGGAGGTCAGAGTAGTTCTGCTAAGAGGTTAAAACTCTAGTGTTCGTACAGTACTTCAAGCTGACTGGACAATGTCCATGAAGTCAGATACACAACATTAACACTCTGGAGAGAAGTGTGGGGTGGAGATCGAGGTCAAGAAGACCCTTCGGGGAGGATGCAGCTATCGTGTGTGTGTGTTTCCTCACACCAGACCAAACAAGAACCACACCAAGAAACCCTTCACTCTGCTTAAACAATCTTTTAATAATACAGGCAGCATGTGCAAACACGCACGCTTCTCCAAACACACACACACACACACACACACACACACACACACACACACACACACACACACACACACACACACACAGAAAGCTCCAAACATCAGAGCGGTGCCACGTCGCTGGTGACCACATGGGCCTAAGGCTGATAACCCCAGAACATCCAGAACATTCATGAACAGAATAGAATGGACTCTCTAGACAGTCTGGAATGTTCTCTACTGCCAGACGTCTTAGTGGGGGGGCTCGTTTGGACAGTTTCACCAGTTGGGAAACACACACACACCAAATCGCACAGAACACACACAAAAGACACGAAACACACACACTTGAAGCGCTTCATTTATTTTCACTGTAAACCTGGAAGTGGAATCCCATTTCCAATCAAGACATTCATGTTGTTTTCTCCTCTTGTTTAAATTCCACCATATTACCATGATGGTGAAGACTGGACCTGAACAATATGCCTTTGTTCTACTGTTACACACACAGAAAACCAACACACACACACACAGAAAACCAACACACACACACACAGAAAACCAACACACACACAGAAAACCAACACACACAGAAAACCAACACACACACACACACACACACACAGAAAACCAACACACACACACACACACACACACAGAAAACCAACACACACACACACACAGAAAACCAACACACACACACACACACAGAAAACCAACACACACACACAAAAATCTGATAGAAATTATGATCAATGTAAACAACAGTGTTGGCCCAACATGGAGTTTCCCTCAGACCAGACCAAACGAGAAACACACAAAGAACCCTTCACTCTGCTTAACCGATCGTTTAATAATACAGGCGCGCACACACACACACACACACACACACACACACACACACACACACACACTTCTCCAATTATCCAATCTCCAGGTATCAATCACATAATGAGCCATCGTGTTCAGAATATAAAACCCAAATGTTCTCTGGTTTAGTAGAAGTACTCGTCTGGTTTAGTAGAAGTACTCGTCTGGTTTAGTAGAAGTACTCGCCTGGTTTAGTAAAAGTACTCGCCTGGTTTAGTAGAAGTACTCGTCTGGTTTAGTAGAAGTACTCGCCTGGTTTAGTAGAAGTACTCGTCTGGTTTAGTAGAAGTACTCGTCTGGTTTAGTAGAAGTACTCGTCTGGTTTAGTAGAAGTACTCGCCTGGTTTAGTAGAAGTACTCGTCTGGTTTAGTAGAAGTACTCGTCTGGTTTAGTAGAAGTACTCGTCTGGTTTAGTAGAAGTACTCGTCTGGTTTAGTAGAAGTACTCGTCTGGTTTAGTAGAAGTACTCGTCTGGTTTAGTAGAAGTACTCGTCTGGTTTAGTAGAAGTACTCGCCTGGTTTAGTAGAAGTACTCGTCTGGTTTAGTAGAAGTACTCGTCTGGTTTAGTAGAAGTACTCGTCTGGTTTAGTAGAAGTACTCGTCTGGTTTAGTAGAAGTACTCGTCTGGTTTAGTAGAAGTACTCGTCTGGTTTAGTAGAAGTACTCGTCTGGTTTAGTAGAAGTACTCGTCTGTACTCTATTGGAAAAAATATTTAGAATGTTCTCTTTATTGTTGAAATGTTTATATTTATATTGAATACGATGATTAGGATATTATTTAAATGTTTATTGATTAGTGATCTGAGTACTTGGAATCAGAACCATGTTATTATCTGGAATAAACATCTGTAATGTTATCTGTGTGTGTGTGTGTGTGTGTGTGTGTGTGTGTGTGTGTGTGTGTGTGTGTGTGTGTGTGTGTGTGTGTGTGTGTGTGTGTGTGTGTGTGTGTGTGTGTGTGGTGGCAGCTCTCTATCCTTCACCCTTGGCCTGGTGGCATCCATTTTGTCCCCCGGACCAACCGGCCAAACAACAGTTCTCCCTGGGGTCACGACCAACCCACTGTTACACACACACACACACACACACACACACGTTTCGCTCTCTCTCTCACACACACGTTTCGCTCTCTCTCTCTCACACACACACACACACACTCACACCTACCTCTCAGAGATGAAGAAGGCTGAAACAAAGGACAATAAAAACAGGAGAGAAGTAAAATGGTCAGGAACACAACATAACTAAACAAACACGAACGCTGGCAGGAACCAAAACAAACGAGGGAACGGGGGAGAAAGTGACCCTGAGGTTGAGGAGGTCACACCTTTCAACACCGTCCCCTCCCCCCTTTCCTTCCATTCACCTTCTCCCCTCCAACCCTCCCCCTCTCCTTCCCCTCCACTCTCTCTTGCACGTTTTAACCCCAGTGCAACCCTCTCCGACATACACTCCACTCCCCCTCCCCTCCATCTCCCTCTCAGTCTCATAGTCTGCCTCCTGCACTCCGTCTCTTCTTCACAGCTCTCTCTACCCCTTCTCTCCTCCTCCACATCTCCTCCTCCACATCTCCTCCTCCACATCTCCTCCTCCACATCTCCTCCTCCACATCTCCTCCTCCACATCTCCTCCTTCACATCTCCTCCTCCACATCTCCTCCTCCACATCTCCTCCTCCACATCTCCTCCTCCACATCTCCTCCTCCACATCTCCTCCTCCACATCTCCTCCTCCACATCTCCTCCTCCACATCTCCTCCTCCACATCTCCTCCTCCACATCTCCCTCTCCCTGTCTTTTTTCCCCCCCTCTGTCCCATCTTTTCACTATCTAGCTACCAAACTTCCTCCATGGGTCAGTTGCTAAACTCTCGCTCTCTTCCCGCTCTCTCCCTCCTTCCAAAGTTCAGGGCCCCTTTCTCTCTACATTTCAATTTTTCCATTTGAGTGATTTAGCGGTTGCGCTCATCCAGAGCGACTTACAGGAGCAAATAGGGTTAAGTGCCTTGCTGAAGGGCACATGGACAGCGTTCTCTCTCACATCGACAGATGTTACACCTAGTTGGTTCCACCTCACTCTTGCCCTCACTTTAACCCTTCCTTCTGCTTCCCCTCTCTCCTCTACCCCTTTCCCTCTCAACTGCCCTTATCCCCTTGTCATAAACCCTCTCTCTCTCTGTCCCTCCCACGCTCTCCTTAGCCTATGCCCTCTGTCCCTATCTTCTATGTTCCCTCTCTCTCCCTCCCTCCGCCTTGCCCTGTCTGTCTCTCAACTTACCCTTGCTATAACCTCTATCGTCCTCCCTAGGTCTCTGTCCTTCCTCACAAAGTTCATGCTCAGCTCTCTGTACTTCCTCACAAAGTTCATGCTCAGCTCTCTGTCCTTCCTCACAAAGTTCATGCTCAGCTCTCTGTCCTTCCTCTCAAAGTTCATGCATTTAGCTCTCTGTACTTCCTCACAAAGTTCATGCTCAGCTCTCTGTACTTCCTCACAAAGTTCATGCTCAGCTCTCTGTCCTTCCTCACAAAGTTCATGCATTTAGCTCTCTGTCCTTCCTCACAAAGTTCATGCATTTAGCTCTCTGTCCTTCCTCACAAAGTTCATGCATTTAGCTCTCTGTCCTTCCTCACAAAGTTCATGCATTTAGCTCTCTGTCCTTCCTCACAAAGTTCATGCTCAGCTCTCTGTCCTTCCTCACAAAGTTCATGCATTTAGCTCTCTGTTCTTCCTCACAAAGCTCATGCTCAGCTCTCTGTACTTCCTCACAAAGTTCATGCATTTAGCTCTCTGTCCTTCCTCACAAAGTTCATGCATTTAGCTCTCTGTCCTTCCTCACAACGTTCATGCATTTAGCTCTCTGTCCTTCCTCACAACGTTCATGCTCAGCTCTCTGTCCTTCCTCACAAAGTTCATGCATTTAGCTCTCTGTCCTTCCTCACAAAGTTCATGCTCAGCTCTCTGTCCTTCCTCACAAAGGTCATGCTCAGCTCTCTGTACTTCCTCACAAAGTTCATGCTCAGCTCTCTGTACTTCCTCACAAAGTTCATGCTCAGCTCTCTGTACTTCCTCACAAAGTTCATGCATTTAGCTCTCTGTTTTTCCTCACAAAGTTCATGCTCAGCTCTCTGTCCTTCCTCACAAAGTTCATGCTCAGCTCTCTGTCCTTCCTCACAAAGTTCATGCTCAGCTCTCTGTCCTTCCTCACAAAGTTCATGCTCAGCTCTCTGTCCTTCCTCACAAAGTTCATGCTCAGCTCTCTGTACTTCCTCACAAAGTTCATGCATTTAGCTCTCTGTCCTTCTTCACAAAGTTCATGCATTTAGCTCTCTGTCCTTCCTCACAAAGTTCATGCTCAGCTCTCTGTCCTTCCTCACAAAGTTCATGCATTTATCTCTCTGTCCTTCCTCACAAAGTTCATGCTCAGCTCTCTGTCCTTCCTCACAAAGTTCATGCTCAGCTCTCTGTACTTCCTCACAAAGTTCATGCATTTAGCTCTCTGTCCTTCTTCACAAAGTTCATGCATTTAGCTCTCTGTCCTTCCTCACAAAGTTCATGCTCAGCTCTCTGTCCTTCCTCACAAAGTTCATGCATTTAGCTCTCTGTCCTTCCTCACAAAGTTCATGCTCAGCTCTCTGTCCTTCCTCACAAAGTTCATGCTCAGCTCTCTGTACTTCCTCACAAAGTTCATGCTCAGCTCTCTGTACTTCCTCACAAAGTTCATGCTCAGCTCTCTGTACTTCCTCACAAAGTTCATGCATTTAGCTCTCTGTCCTTCTTCACACAAAGTTCATGCATTTAGCTCTCTGTCCTTCCTCACAAAGTTCATGCTCAGCTCTCTGTCCTTCCTCACAAAGTTCATGCTCAGCTCTCTGTGTTTCCTCACAAAGTTCATGCTCAGCTCTCTGTCCTTCCTCACAAAGTTCATGCATTTAGCTCTCTGTCCTTCCTCACAAAGTTCATGCATTTAGCTCTCTGTCCTTCCTCACAAAGTTCATGCTCAGCTCTCTGTCCTTCCTCACAAAGTTCATGCTCAGCTCTCTGTACTTCCTCACAAAGTTCATGCATTTAGCTCTCTGTCCTTCCTCACAAAGTTCATGCTCAGCTCTCTGTACTTCCTTACAAAGTTCATGCTCAGCTCTCTGTACTTCCTCACAAAGTTCATGCATTTAGCTCTCTGTTCTTCCTCACAAAGCTCATGCTCAGCTCTCTGTACTTCCTCACAAAGTTCATGCATTTAGCTCTCTGTCCTTCCTCACAAAGTTCATGCATTTAGCTCTCTGTCCTTCCTCACAACGTTCATGCTCAGCTCTCTGTACTTCCTCACAAAGTTCATGCTCAGCTCTCTGTCCTTCCTCACAAAGTTCATGCTCAGCTCTCTGTCCTTCCTCACAAAGTTCATGCTCAGCTCTCTGTCCTTCCTCACAAAGTTCATGCTCAGCTCTCAGTCCTTCCTCACAAAGTTCATGCTCAGCTCTCTGTACTTCCTCACAAAGTTCATGCATTTAGCTCTCTGTCCTTCTTCACAAAGTTCATGCATTTAGCTCTCTGTCCTTCCTCACAAAGTTCATGCTCAGCTCTCTGTCCTTCCTCACAAAGTTCATGCATTTAGCTCTCTGTCCTTCCTCACAAAGTTCATGCTCAGCTCTCTGTCCTTCCTTACAAAGTTCATGCATTTAGCTCTCTGTACTCCCTCACAAAGTTCATGCATTTAGCTCTCTGTACTTCCTCACAAAGTTCATGCATTTAGCTCTCTGTACTTCCTCACAAAGTTCATGCATTTAGCTCTCTGTCCTTCCTCACAAAGTTCATGCTCAGCTCTCTGTCCTTCCTCACAAAGTTCATGCTCAGCTCTCTGTACTTCCTCACAAAGTTAATGCATTTAGCTATCTGTCCTTCCTCACAAAGCTCATGCTCAGCTCTCTGTCCTTCCTCACAAAGGTCATGCTCAGCTCTCTGTACTTCCTCTCAAAGTTCATGCTCAGCTCTCTGTACTTCCTCACAAAGTTCATGCATTTAGCTCTCTGTCCTTCCTCACAAAGTTCATGCATTTAGCTCTCTGTCCTTCCTCACAACGTTCATGCATTTAGCTCTCTGTCCTTCCTCACAACGTTCATGCTCAGCTCTCTGTCCTTCCTCACAAAGTTCATGCTCAGCTCTCTGTACTTCCTCACAAAGTTCATGCTCAGCTCTCTGTACTTCCTCACAAAGTTCATGCTCAGCTCTCTGTACTTCCTCACAAAGTTCATGCATTTAGCTCTCTGTTTTTCCTCACAAAGTTCATGCTCAGCTCTCTGTCCTTCCTCACAAAGTTCATGCTCAGCTCTCTGTCCTTCCTCACAAAGTTCATGCTCAGCTCTCTGTCCTTCCTCACAAAGTTCATGCTCAGCTCTCTGTCCTTCCTCACAAAGTTCATGCTCAGCTCTCTGTCCTTCCTCACAAAGTTCATGCTCAGCTCTCTGTCCTTCCTCACAAAGTTCATGCTCAGCTCTCTGTACTTCCTCACAAAAGTTCATGCATTTAGCTCTCTGTCCTTCTTCACAAAGTTCATGCATTTAGCTCTCTGTCCTTCCTCACAAAGTTCATGCTCAGCTCTCTGTCCTTCCTCACAAAGTTCATGCATTTATCTCTCTGTCCTTCCTCACAAAGTTCATGCTCAGCTCTCTGTCCTTCCTCACAAAGTTCATGCTCAGCTCTCTGTACTTCCTCACAAAGTTCATGCTCAGCTCTCTGTACTTCCTCACAAAGTTCATGCTCAGCTCTCTGTCCTTCCTCACAAAGTTCATGCATTTAGCTCTCTGTCCTTCCTCACAAAGTTCATGCTCAGCTCTCTTGTCCTTCCTCACAAAGTTCATGCTCAGCTCTCTGTACTTCCTCACAAAGTTCATGCTCAGCTCTCTGTACTTCCTCACAAAGTTCATGCTCAGCTCTCTGTACTTCCTCACAAAGTTCATGCATTTAGCTCTCTGTCCTTCTTCACAAAGTTCATGCATTTAGCTCTCTGTCCTTCCTCACAAAGTTCATGCTCAGCTCTCTGTCCTTCCTCACAAAGTTCATGCTCAGCTCTCTGTGTTTCCTCACAAAGTTCATGCTCAGCTCTCTGTGTTTCCTCACAAAGTTCATGCTCAGCTCTCTGTCCTTCCTCACAAAGTTCATGCATTTAGCTCTCTGTCCTTCCTCACAAAGTTCATGCTCAGCTCTCTGTACTTCCTCTCAAAGTTCATGCATTTAGCTCTCTGTCCTTCCTCACAAAGTTCATGCTCAGCTCTCTGTCCTTCCTCACAAAGGTCATGCTCAGCTCTCTGTACTTCCTCACAAAGTTCATGCATTTAGCTCTCTGTCCTTCCTCACAAAGTTCATGCTCAGCTCTCTGTCCTTCCTCACAAAGTTCATGCTCAGCTCTCTGTCCTTCCTCACAAAGTTCATGCATTTAGCTCTCTGTCTTTCCTCACAAAGTTCATGCTCAGCTCTCTGTCCTTCCTCACAAAGTTCATGCTCAGCTCTCTGTACTTCCTCACAAAGTTCATGCTCAGCTCTCTGTACTTCCTCACAAAGTTCATGCTCAGCTCTCTGTACTTCCTCACAAAGTTCATGCATTTAGCTCTCTGTCCTTCTTCACAAAGTTCATGCATTTAGCTCTCTGTCCTTCCTCACAAAGTTCATGCTCAGCTCTCTGTCCTTCCTCACAAAGTTCATGCTCAGCTCTCTGTCCTTCCTCACAAAGTTCATGCTCAGCTCTCTGTCCTTCCTCACAAAGTTCATGCATTTAGCTCTCTGTCCTTCCTCACAAAGTTCATGCATTTAGCTCTCTGTCCTTCCTCACAAAGTTAATGCTCAGCTCTCTGTACTTCCTCTCAAAGTTCATGCATTTAGCTCTCTGTCCTTCCTCACAAAGTTCATGCTCAGCTCTCTGTCCTTCCTCACAAAGGTCATGCTCAGCTCTCTGTACTTCCTCACAAAGTTCATGCTCAGCTCTCTGTACTTCCTCACAAAGTTCATGCTCAGCTCTCTGTACTTCCTCACAAAGTTCATGCATTTAGCTCTCTGTCCTTCCTCACAAAGTTCATGCTCAGCTCTCTGTCCTTCCTCACAAAGTTCATGCTCAGCTCTCTGTACTTCCTCACAAAGTTCATGCATTTAGCTCTCTGTCCTTCTTCACAAAGTTCATGCATTTAGCTCTCTGTCCTTCCTCACAAAGCTCATGCTTTTCTGTTCCCTCGATGATTCTTTCCCCAGAGTCCTAACCCCGACACCGCCTCCAAACACACACACCTTCCCAGACCACATACCTCCTCCCCTTCCCAGGTCACAACCCCTCCACACACACACACAAAACCCAGCTTCAACCCTGCTTCGTCCCTGACCTAGTCATGGCTCAGTCAACCCAGACCCCTGCTTCGTCCCTAACCTAGTCATGGCTCAGTCAACCCAGACCCCTGCTTCGTCCCTAACCTAGTCATGGCTCAGTCAACCCAGACCCCTGCTTCGTCCCTGACCTAGTCATGTACCAGTCAACCCAGACACCTGCTTCGTCCCTGACCTAGTCGTGTACCAGTCCACCCAGACACCTGCTTAATCCCTGACCTAGTTGTCTCCCAATCAACCCAGACACCTGCTTCGTCCCCGAACAAGTTTTTTACCCAGTCAACCCAGACACATGCTTCGTCCCTGACCTAGTCAATTTCCAGTCAACCCAGACACATGCTTCGTCCCTGACCTAGTCGTGTTTCCAGTCAAGCAAGTCACCTGCTTCGTCCCTGACCTAGTCGTGTTTCCCAGTCAAGCAAGTCACCTGCTTCGTCACTGACTTAGTCGTGTTTCCCAGTCAAGCCAGACACCTGCTTCGTCACTGACTTAGTTGTGTTTCCCAATCAACCCAGACAACTGCTTCGTCCCTGACCTAGTCGTTTTCCAGTCAACCCAGACACCTGCTTCGTCCCTGACCTAGTCGTGTCCCAGTCAACCCAGACACCTGCTTCGTCCCAGACTTAGTCGTGTTTCCCAATCAAGCCAGACACCTGCTCCGTCCCTGACCTAGTCGTTTCCCAGTCAACCCAGACACCTGCTTCGTCCTTGACCTAGTCGTGTCCCAGTCAACCCAGACACCTGCCTCGTCCCTGACCTAGTCGTGACCCAGTCAACCCAGACACCTGCTTCGTCCCAGACCTAGTCGTTTCCAGTCAACCCAGTCACCTGAGGCCCAATCTTACATAATCTCCCTCCTCTCTCCCTCTCCACATCTCATCTAATCCCTCCCCCCCCCCCCCCCCTATATTAAAACAGTAGCATGTCTCCGTAGTACACTATAAAATGATATGTGTGTTGTGTATTATTAATTATAATCCATGGTTCAGACCAGATCAACTCAACAGACAGGAAGCCCTTCTACAACTGTTATTGTAAACTACTGTCACAAGCACACTGTAAAGGCCTGTGGTATCAGACATCGCCCCCCTTAGGCTGTAACAAGTATAGCAGGCTTAAACCAAATGCCTATGCTGCCACTAATGATGGTGTGTTACTGGTGGGGCCAATCCTGTGGAGGGGGTGGGGTTAGTAAGTGGAAAGGGGTGTAGTCAATTAAACAACTAAAAAAAGGTGTCAATTCATTCAGTCCAATTGGGGAAAACATGCAGAAAATCACTGTGGGTGTAATATGAATATTTAAAATCACTGTGGATATAATATGAATATTTAAAATCACTGTGGATATAATATGAATATTTAAAATCACTGTGGATATAATATGAATATTTAAAATTAAAATTAAAGTAAGAAAACGACATGGTTCATCAGAGATATAAAATCGAGAGAAGAGATGAAGGGAGAGAGAGTCCTTGAGGCCGATACGTAAAGCTTATTAAAGAGCAGTGATAGTATCAAGAGCAGTGATAGTATCAAGAGCAGTGATAGTATCAAGAGCAGTGATAGTATCAATAGCAGTGATAGTATCAAGAGCAGTGATAGTATCAAGAGCAGTGATACCATCAAGAGCAGTGATACCATCAAGAGCAGTGATACCATCAAGAGCAGTGATACCATCAAGAGCAGTGATACCATCAAGAGCAGTGATACCATCAAGAGCAGTGATACCATCAAGAGCAGTGTGTGGGTTTCTTCTTTTTTTCTCATCATGTTTTCTCGGAGGGGAAAGCATGTACACGTTTAAAAACAATATGATACTTATTGTTTTATCTATAAAATGCCTCTCCTCGATTACCTTCAAGCTTTTTCAAAAGGAGGCGGGGAGAGGACGGAGGAGAAAACCAAAGTAAAGGAGGAGAGGAGAGGAGAGGAGCAAGACGGGAGAGGGGGATGTGTAGTCCCACACACTCACCAGAACGGTATAGATGTGGAGGCATCGGTACACTGGAGAAAAGTCTACCAACTCCTGGGCGCCTGGTACCTGAGAGAGAGAGAGAAACACTATTTACACACACACAGAACAAAAATATAAACTCAACATGTAAAGTGTTGGTCCCTATGTTTCATGAGCTGAACTCTAAAAGATCCCAGAAAATGTTCCCGACGCACAAAAAAGCTTATTTCTCTAAAATGTTGTGCAGAAATTTGTTTACATCCCTGTTAGTGAGCATTTCTCCTTTGCCAAGATAATCCATCCACCTGACAGGTGTGGCATATCAAGAAGCTGATTAAACATAATCATTACACAGGTGCACCTTGTGCTGGGGACAATAAAAGGCCACTCTAGAATGTGCCGTTTTGTCACACGACACAATGCCACAGATGTTAAGTTTGAGGGAGCGTGCAATTGGCAGGCTGACAGCAGGAATGTCCACCAGAGCTGTTGCCAGATAATTGAATTTTCATTTCTCTACCATAAGCTGCCTCCAATGTCGTTTTAGAGAATTTGGCAGCACGTCCAACCGGCCTCACAACCGCAGACAACGTGTAACCAAGCCAGCCCAGGACCTCCACCTCCGGCTTCTTGACCTGACTGCAGTTCGGCATCGTAACCGACTTCAGTGGGCAAATGCTCATCTTCGATGGCCACTGGCACGCTAGAGAAGTTTGCTCTTCACAGATTTCTCTGCCTCCTCTTCCTCTTCATCTACAGTCTCCCTCCATTTCTCTCCCTCCTCTTCCTTTACATCTACAGTCTCCCTCCATTTCTCTCCCTCTTCCTCTTCATCTACAGTCTCCCTCCATTTCTCTCCCTCCTCTTCCTCTTCATCTACAGTCTCCCTCCATTTCTCTGCCTCCTCTTCCTCTTCATCTACAGTCTCCCTCCATTTCACTGCCTCCTCTTCCTCTTCATCTACAGTCTCCCTCCATTTCTCTCCCTCTTCCTCTTCATCTACAGTCTCCCTCCATTTCTCTGCCTCCTCTTCCTCTTCATCTACAGTCTCCCTCCATTTCTCTCCCTCTTCCTCTTCATCTACAGTCTCCCTCCATTTATCTGCCTCCTCTTCATCTACAGTCTCCCTCCATTTCTCTGCCTCCTCTTCCTCTTCATCTACAGTCTCCCTCCATTTCATCTACAGTCTCCCTCCATTTCTCTGCCTCCTCTTCCTCTTCATCTACAGTCTCCCTCCATTTCTCTGCCTCCTCTTCCTCTTCATCTACAGTCTCCCTCCATTTCTCTCCCTCTTCCTCTTCATCTACAGTCTCCCTCCATTTCTCTCCCTCTTCCTCTTCATCTACAGTCTCCCTCCATTTCTCTCCCTCTTCATCTACAATCTCCCTCCATTTCTCTCCCTCCTCTTCATCTAGTCTCCCTCCATTTCTCTCCCTCCTCTTCCTCTTCATCTACAATCTCCCTCCATTTCTCTCCCTCCTCTTCATCTAGTCTCCCTCCATTTCTCTCCCTCCTCTTCCTCTTCATCTACAGTCTCCCTCCATTTCTCTCCCTCTTCATCTACAATCTCCCTCCATTTCTCTCCCTCCTCTTCATCTAGTCTCCCTCCATTTCTCTCCCTCCTCTTCCTCTTCATCTACAATCTCCCTCCATTTCTCTCCCTCCTCTTCATCTAGTCTCCCTCCATTTCTCTCCCTCCTCTCCCTCTTCATCTACAATCTCCCTCCATTTCTCTCCCTCCTCTTCATCTAGTCTCCCTCCATTTCTCTCCCTCCTCTTCCTCTTCATCTACAATCTCCCTCCATTTCTCTCCCTCCTCTTCATCTAGTCTCCCTCCATTTCTCTCCCTCCTCTTCCTCTTCATCTACAGTCTCCCTCCATTTATCTGCCTCCTCTTCCTCTTCATCTACAGTCTCCCTCCATTTCTCTCCATTCTTTAAACACATTCAGGGGCTAAAACTTGAGACCACTTCAGAAAAGATGTCTGCATATTCTGGTGAGTTTTGGATGGAGGAAGGGATTGATGGAGGGAGGGTAGAGGAAGGGATTGATGGAGGGAACATGCTAGAGAGAGATATGGGAGGAATGAGAAAACAGGGTTGGAACGAGGGATGAGACAGAGAGGTGTGTAGAAGAGACAGGAAGTGAGAAGACTTCGGTCTGAACACAGTAATGGAGGGAGGGAGGGAGGGAACGTGCTAGAGAGAGATATGGGAGGAATGAGAAAACAGGGTTGGAACGAGGGGTGCAGACAGCGAGGAGTGGAAGGAGAGAAGAGGAGACTAGACATATGTCTGTCAGTCAATACAACTGGACTGGAGGTTAGAAGGAAAAACACAGCAAGTCAATACAACTTGACTGCTTGACCATTTGACCCTCTCTAAAGTGTAGAGGGGTTGGCAGGATCACTCAACTAGCGGCATTGGGGACGCTTTTGTTTTTGAAACCTGACGTTCTGAACAATCACACAGATAGACAGACCCCATCCTGTCCCTAGCTCTGTGGAATACTGTTTCTTAGCTGTTAAAAGCAAGTTGGAAGACAATACCAGGCTTTCATGTACTGACCTGGGAACAACACCAGCCTAGAACAGCACTGCCCTGGGACAGGAGGGGAAACTCACAATAAGAAAACAAACACAGTGGAATGTTTTATTTTATTTTTTAGTTTGGAGTCATATAATGACCCCAGGGGAAAAGGTCAGGGGTCGGTCAAGGCTAGGGCAGAGGTAGGAGGGGGGAGTATGGGAAATAAAAAGGGTGAAATGGGGAAATAACAAGGGGTGAGGAACAGGGTGACACAGGGGCAGAAGGTAGTGACTAGGGGTCATGCCTTTGTTTGAAAGGTTGTCAAAAAAGGGCAGCCAAGGACTGGAAGGAGATCACAGAAGAGGTGCCACCCTGCCCTAGCATCCCCCCTTCCATCCCCTCCCTCCCTCCCTCTGCGGTCTCGTTCCCTAGCCTCGACTGAGCCCTTACCTTATGTACTCCCTCCCTCTGCGGTCTCTTTCCCTAGCCTCGACTGAGCCCTTACCTTATGTACTCCCTCCCTCTGCGGTCTCTTTCCCTAGCCTCGACTGAGCCCTTACCTTATGTACTCCCTCCCTCTGCGGTCTCTTTCCCTAGCCTCGACTGAGCCCTTACCTTATGTACTCCCTCCCTCTGCGGTCTCTTTCCCTAGCCTCGACTGAGCCCTTACCTTATGTACTCCCTCCCTCTGCGGTCTCTTTCCCTAGCCTCGACTGAGCCCTTACCTTATGTACTCCCTCCCTCTGCGGTCTCGTTCCCTAGCCTCGACTGAGCCCTTACCTTTATGTAGTCCCTCCCTCTGCGGTCTCTTTCCCTAGCCTCGACTGAGCCCTTACCTTTTGTAATCCCTCCCTCCGCAGTCTCGTTCCCTACCTCTTCCCTCTTACCATTTGTTCTACCTCTCACCTCTGCCGTCTCTCTTTCCGGCTCGGACCAACAGGCTCCGAGACAGCTTCTACCCCCCAAAACACCGTAAGACCGCTACATAGTTAATTAATGGTTACCCAGACTATCTGCACTGGCCCCTATCTGCACTGACCCCATCTGCACTGACCCCATCTGCACTGGCCCCATCTGCACTGGCCCCATCTGCACTGGCCCCATCTGCACTGGCCCCATCTGCACTGGCCCCATCTGCACTGGCCCCATCTGCACTGGCCCCATCTGCACTGGCCCCATCTGCACTGGCCCCATCTGCACTGACCCCATCTGCACTGACCCCATCTGCACACTCAGAAGACTACATACAGTAATGCACGGTGAACCCACACTTCTGTACTTTTTTTTTCCAATACTAGTCTAATAAAAGCGTGATCTGGCGCAACCCCAGAGAACATTATTTTAGTTTAGAGGTGCTGACTAACGGTGAATAAACTGGAAGCTATAAAACAAATAAAAGAGTCTGCATATGTATAACCTCCCAGCCATTTATTGGGTTAAAAAAAAAACACCAACTTTTTGGTATCACTGTGCCTTCTTCAGAAAATTAAATTAAAACAATAATGTATGTTGATGTTAAATCTTATGCTAATAGCCTAATATATTCAATATTCTGTCAACTATTGTCTTTTAACAGTTTCGCTCAATTCATTCAAAAAAAAAAAAATCTACCTAATAATTATGGACACACCCCTCTCTATTGTCATTGGTTGCACTAATTGCACTGTTCTTTCTACATAAAACCTGGTTCAAGCGTTCATGACATCACCCTGAAGAAGGCACAGTGATGCCGACGAAACATTGGTGGTTTCTTACCCAATAAATTACTAGGAGTTTATACACTAGAGTGCGCGACTCTTTTGTTTTTATAGCTTACAGCTTTTTCAATACTAGAACATGAAAAAAACGGTTCGGGAACTAGAATTTTTGTTACTTTCTGTACTTCTGTCAAATGTGTCTCACGGATCAACTCTGCTTTCACGCTACAAGGGGTACATCGGCTGTACTGATAGCTCCACTTAGCCTGCACTGGGAGTCTGGGCTGCTAGTCATGTTAGCTCCCCACTCACGCTGCACAGACGTTAACACACACTTGAATAATGCGACACGGCATGTAGAAATGTTGAAACTGTTAATTACTGTTCGCAATTCACAGAGCTCGTCTACTTTCAGTGCAGGGACTGAATGTTAGCGAGTGTTATACTCAGAAGCGGTAGATGGTATGCTGATAAGCTACTTCTACGCAAATGTTATTGATCAGCACAATAAAATAAGTCCCAAATGGAAAGGAAAGAGATTGTTTGTAGCAATCAGCCAAAACATGCTCAATAACTCAGTAATTGAATGCTCACACAGTAATGCTCACACACTCCTATTGAATATGCACCCAGAGATTTACCATTCAAATAAATGATTACCATTATGTACTTAGATTGTTTTTATCAAAGTCAAATTGATTGTAGCATTTATTCATTAATGCACACAGTGCATTGGGAAAGTATTCAGACCCCTTCACTTTTTCCACAGTGTTAAGTTACAGCCTTATTCTAAAATGGATTAAATAAAACAAAAATCACCAATCTACACACAATACCCCATAATGACAAAGCGAAAACAGGTTTTTAGAAATGTTTGCTAATTTATAAAAAATACCTTATTTACATAAGTATTCAGGCCCTTGCTATGATACTCGAAATTGAGCTGAGGTGCATCCTGTTTCCATTGATAATCCTTAAGATGATTCTACAACTTGATTGGAGTCCACCTGTGGTAAAGTCAATTGATTGGACATGATTTGTAAAGGCACACACCTGTCTATATAAAGGTCCAACAGTTGACAGTGCATGTCAGAGCAAAAACCAAGCTATGAGGTCGAAGGAATTGTCCGTAGAGCTCAGAGACAGGATTGTGTCGAGGCACAGATCTGGGGAAGGGTACCAAAACATTTCTGCAGCATTGAAGGTCAGCAAGAACACAGTGGCCTCCATCATTCTTAAAAGGAAGAAGCTTGGAACCACCAAGACTCTTCCTAGAGCTGGCCGCACGGCCAAACTGAGCAATTGGTGGAGAAGAGCTTTGGTCAGGGAGGTGACCAAGAACCCAATGGTCACTCTGACAGAGCTTCAGAATTCCTCTGTGGAGATGGAAGAACCTTCCAGAAGGACAACCATCTCTGCAGCACTCCACCAATCAGGCCTTTATGGTAGAGTGGCCAGACGGAAGCCACTCCTCAGTAAAAGGCACATGACCGTCCACTTGGAGTTTGCCAAAAGGCACATAAAGGACTCTCAGACCATGAGAAACAAGATTCTCTGGTCTGATGAAACCAAGATTGAACTCTTTGGCCTGAATGCCAAGTGTCACGTCTGGAGGAAACCTGGCACCATCCCTACGGTGAAGCATGGTGGTGGCAGCATCATGCTGTAGGGATGTTTTTCAGTGGCAGTGACTGGGAGACTAGTCAGGATCGAGGAAAAGATTAACTGAGCAAAGTACTGAGAGATCCTTGATGAAAACCTGCTCAGGACCTCAGACTGGGGCGAAGGTTCACCTTCCAACAGGACAACGACCATAAGCACACAGCCAAGACAACGCAGGAGTGGCTTCGGGACAAGTCTCTGAATGTCCTTGAGTGGCCCAGCCAGAGCCCGGACTTGAACCTGATCAAACATCTCTGGCGATACCTGAAAATTGCTGTGCAGCGAAGCTCCCCATCCAACCTGACAGAGCTTGAGAAGATCTGCAGAGAAGAATGTGAGAAACTCCCCAAATACAGGTGTGCCAAGCTTGTAGCGTCATACACGTGAAGATTCAAGGCTGTAATCGCTGCCAAAGGTGCTTCAACAAACTACTGAGTAAAGGGTCTGAATAGTTATGTAAATTGTGATATCAGTGCTTTGTCATTATGGGGTAGTGTGTGTAGATTGTTGAGAGGGAAAAAACTAATCAATTTTAGAATAACGCTGTAACGCAACAAAATGTGGAAAAAGTCAAGAGGTCTGAATACTTTCTGAATGTACATGGCTGTCTCTGAAAAATGTGATGTATAAAATGTCCTGATATTGAACTCAAAAGATGTGACGATTGAACAGAGCAGTGGCCAAATTTACAGTTGAAGTCGGATGATTACATACACTTAGGTTAAAGTCATTAAAACTTGTTTTCAACCACTCCACAACTGTATTGTTAACAAACTATAGTTTTGGCAAGTCGGTTAGGACAACTACTTTGTGCATGACACAATTTTTCCAACAATTGTTTACAGACAGATTATTTCACTTATAATTCACTGTATCACAATTCCAGCGGGTCAGAAGTTTACATACACTAAGTTGACTGTGCCAAATGAAATCATGGCTTTAGAAGCTTCTGACAGGCTAATTGACATAATTTGAGTCAATTGGAGGTGTACCTGTGGATGTATTTCAAGGCCTACCTTCAAACTCAGTGCCTCTTTGCTTGACATCATGTGAAAATCAGAAGAAATCAGCCAAGACCTCAGAAAAAAAATTGTAGACCTCCACAAGTCTGGTTCATCCTTGGGAGCAATTTCCAAACGCCTGAAGGTACCACGTTCATCTGTACAAACAATAGTACGCAAGTATAAACACCATGGGACCACGCAGCCGTCATACCGCTCCGGAAGGAGACACGTTCTGTCTCCTAGAGATGAACGTACTTTGGTGCAAAAAAGTGCAAATCAATCCCAGAACAACAGCAAAGGACCTTGTGAAGATGCTCGAGGAAACAGGTACAAAAGTATCTATATCCACAGTAAAACGAGTCCTATATCAACATAACCTGAAAGGCCGCTCTGCAAGGAAGAAGCCACTGCTCCAAAACCGCCATAAAAAAGCCAGACTACGGTTTGCAACTGCACATGGGGACAAAGATCGTACTTTTTGGAGAAATGTCCTTTGGTCTGATGAAACAAAAATAGAACTGTTTGGCCATAATGACCATCGTTATGTTTGGAAGAAAAAGGGGAATGCTTGCAAGCCGAAGAACACCATCCCAACCGTGAAGCATGGGGCGGCAGCATCATGCTGTGGGGGTGCTTTGCTACAGGAGGGACTGGTGCACTTCACAAAATAGATGGCATCATGAGGAAGGAAAATTTTGTGGATATATTGAAGCAACATCTCAAGACATCAGTCAGGAAGTTAAAGCTTGGTCGCAAATGGGTCTTCCAAATGGACAATGACCCCAAGCATACTTCCAAAGTTGTGGCAAAATGGCTTAAGGACAACAAAGTCAAGGTATTGGAGTGGCCATCACAAAGCCCTGACCTCAATCCTGTAGAAGATTTGTGGGCAGAACTGAAAAGGCGAGTGCGAGCAAGGAGGCCTACAAACCTGACTCAGTTACACCAGCTCTGTCAGGAGGAATGGGCCAAAATTCACCCAACTTATTGCGGGAAGCTTGTGGAAGGCTACCCAAAATGTTTGACCCAAGTTAAACAATTTAAAGGCAATGCTACCAAATGCTAATTGAGTGTATGTAAACTTCTGACCCACTGGGAATGTGATGAAAGAAATAAAAGCTGAAATAAATCATTTTCTCTACTATTATTCTGACATTTCACATTCTTAAAATAAAGTGGTGATCCCAACTGACCTAAGACAGGGAATTTTTACTAGGATTAAATGTCAGGAATTGTGAAAAACTGAGTTTAAATATATTTGGCTAATTTTTTTTAACTCTGCATTGTTGGGAAGGGCTCATAAGCAAGCATTTCATGGTTAAGTCTACACCCATTGTATTCAGCACATTGACAAATAACATTTGATTTCCCTAGCATTGACCCATTGACCCGCCCCTCACCCTCTCCCCTGGCCTGGACCCGCCCCTCACCCTCTCCCCTGGCCTGGACCCGCCCCTCACCCTCTCCCCTGGCCTTGACCCACCCCTCACCCTCTCCCCTGGCCTTGACCCGCCCCTCACCCTCTCCCCTGGCCTTGACCCACCCCTCACAGGAGAGTGCTCCCTGTCTGTCCAAGCTAACAACAAAGGAAGCGCTGCCAAAATGCCCTACCTTCCCCCTTCACTATTCTTCTAAAGGCGTCAGTATGCTTCAGTTCGTCTGGCGCCTAGCCGAGCTCGGAGTGCGCTCTCATACTCCCTTAAAAGACCGTCGCTTGAAAAGCGAGAACAAAAGGGGCAATAGTACTGTTTGTCCATCTTGAGACGCCGTAGCCAGTATAAGATAACTCAAGAAATCTGCCATTAATCTTGATGTTTTTGCCGAAGAGATCTTAGTCACGCAATTTTACACCTAACTAAGATGTTTGGTGCGTATTTCCCCAAGGAAAAAATTTGCGTGAAAATGAGTCGTCTATAGTTGAATGACAGCAAACATTTCATTGAAGAATCCCTACTGTTGACCAATCGCCGACGAGGGGGCCTAGACTTCGGCTATCGAGAAAAGATGTGTGCCAAGACCAGACGAAAAAAACCTTGCCATAGTCTAAAATGAAAAAACATGCCACAAAATGTTGTCATAATATAAGCACAAACGGTTTTCGAACAGTTTTGGCTGGGAAGCATGCGGACGCCTTAACTCCCTGTCTCTCCTCTCAATCCTGTCCCCTTCCCTTGACGAATCCTCACCCTGTCACTGGCATCCCATCCCAGCCTTACCCCTTGACCTGCCAGCAGCTTGGCATAGGAAGGAGGGATGACGCAGAGGGAGGAGAGGAGGGGCTGAGTTCACATGAGAAGGGTGGAAAAAGAGGCACCAACAGAAAGAAGGAGGGATGGAGGGCGGCAGGTAGGGAGGGAGGGAAAGGAGGGAGGGTTATGATGGGGTGAAGTGGAGATTTAAGATTGGCAGCAGTTAACAAGAGAATGCCCTTTGTCTCAGTCCTCGACCGGGAAAGAGCTAGGACACAAAGAAAGACAGAGGAGAGGGGAGGGAGGGTTCTCAAGGGGGTAACAGAAGTTTAGAAGGCTGACAGGAGGGAGGGTTCTAAAGGGGGTAACAGAAGTTTAGAAGTATTCTCAAGGGGGTAACAGAAGTTTAGGAGGAGGGAGGGGATGAAGAGGTGAAGGGCGAGGTGAGAGACAATATTGGAGGGGTCACCAAGTACACCAAGGTTTTGACATTGTATTGATCACTGTTTTGTTTAATACTGTATTGATCACCGTTTTGTTTCATACTGTATTGATCACTGTTTGGTGTCATATTGTATTGATCACTGTTTTGTTTCATACTGTATTGATCACCGTTTTGTTTCATACTGTATTGATCACCGTTTTGTTTCATACTGTATTGATCACTGTTTTGTTTCATACTGTATTGATCACTGTTTTGTTTCATACTGTATTGATCACTGTTTTGTTTCATACTGTATTGATCACTGTTTTGTTTCATATTGTATTGATCACTGTTTGGTGACATACTGTATTGATTGTTGTGCTACTGTGATCAGGGCACCCTTGTGAATGAGACCCTGGTCTCAATTGGTTTTCTCTGAATAAATAAAACGCACAAACACAACCCCCCACAGAGACACACACACAACCCCCCCACAGAGACACACACAACCCCCCCACAGAGACACACACACAACCCCCCCACAGAGACACACACACAACCCCCCCACAGAGACACACACAACCCCCCCCCACAGAGACACACACACACCCCCCCCACAGAGACACACACAACCCCCCCACAGAGACACACACAACCCCCCCACAGAGACACAAACACAACCCCCCCACAGAGACACAAACACAACCCCCCCACAGAGACACAAACACAACCCCCCCACAGAGACACACACACAACCCCCCCACAGAGACACAAACACAACCCCCCCACAGAGACACAAACACACAACCCCCCACAGAGACACACACAACCCCCCCACACAGAGACACACACAACCCCCCCACAGAGACACAAACACAACCCCCCCACAGAGACACAAACACAACCCCCCCACAGAGACACAAACACAACCCCCCCACAGAGACACACACAACCCCCCCCACAGACACACACAACCCCCCCCACAGAGACACAAACACAACCCCCCCACAGGTACCTCATCTTCATCCTCCACATCCAGTACTCCAGAGTCCTGTTCAGACATTGGGCTGCTGCCCTGTCCGTCAACATCCGTCCCTGCCACTAGTCCCGCCTCCTTCCTCAGCCGTCGACCAACTGCAGCTCTCTGTTGGAGTGACACAGCGCTGTCCAGTGAGCGCTGGACCTGGACCTGGTATACACACACACACACACACACACACACACACAGGGTTAGATATATACATATTCACACAGGGTAAGATATATACATACACATGGTTAGATATATACATATACAGGGTTAGATATATACATACACAGGGTTAGATATATCCATACACAGGGTTAGATATATCCATACACAGGGTTAGATATATCCATATACAGGGTTAGATATACAGTGAGGGAAAAAAGTATTTGATCCCCTGCTGATTTTGTACGTTTGCCCACTGACAAAGAAATGGGAAGGAGGTTCTCACCCAAGATTTGACGATACATGGCCCCGTCCATCGTCCCTTTGATGCGGTGAAGTTGTCCTGTATACAGGTAACAAACTGAGATTAGGAGCACTCCCTTTAAGAGTGTGCTCCTAATCTCAGCTCGTTACCTGTATAAAAGACACCTGTCCACAGAAGCAATCAATCTATCAGATTCCAAACTCTCCACCATGGCCAAGACCAAAGAGCTCTCCAAGGATGTCAGGGACAAGATTGTACACCTACACAAGGCTGGAATGGGCTACAACACCATCGCCAAGCAGCTTGGTGAGAAGGTGACAACAGTTGGTGCGATTATTCGCAAATGGAAGAAACACAAAATAACTGTCAATCTCCCTCGGCCTGGGGCTCCATGCAAGATCTCACCTCGTGGAGTTGCAATGATCATGAGAACGGTGAGGAATCAGCCCAGAACTACACGGGAGGATCTTGTCAATGATCTCAAGGCAGCTGGGACCATAGTCACCAAGAAAACAATTGGTAACACACTATGCCGTGAAGGACTGAAATCCTGCAGCGCCCACAATGTCCCCCTGCTCAAGAAAGCACATATACAGGCCCGTCTGAAGTTTGCCAATGAACATCTGAATGATTCAGAGGAGAACTGGGTGAAAGTGTTGTGGTCAGATGAGACCAAAATCGAGCTCTTTGCCATCAACTCAACTCGCCATGTTTGGAGGAGGAGGAATGCTGCCTATGACCCCAGGAACACCCTCCCCACCGTCAAACATGGAGGTGGAAACATTATGCTTTGGGGGTGTTTTTCTGCTAAGGGGACAGGACAACTTCACCGCATCAAAGGGACGATGGACGGGGCCATGTACCGTCAAATCTTGGGTGAGAACCTCCTTCCCTCAGCCAGGGCATTGAAAATGGGTCGTGGATGGGTATTCCAGCATGACAATGACCCAAAACACACGGCCAAGGCAACAAAGGAGTGGCTCAAGAAGAAGCACATTAAGGTCCTGGAGTGGCCTAGCCAGTCTCCAGACCTTAATCCCATAGAAAATCTGTGGAGGGAGCTGAAGGTTCGAGTTGCCAAACGTCAGCCTCGAAACCTTAATGACTTGGAGAAGATCTTCAAAGAGGAGTGGGACAAAATCCCTCCTGAAATGTGTGCAAACCTGGTGGCCAACTACAAGAAACATCTGACCTCTGTGATTGCCAACAAGGGTTTTGCCACCAAGTACTAAGTCATGTTTTGCAGAGGGGTCAAATACTTATTTCCCTCATTAAAATGCACATCAATTTATAACATTTTTGACATGCGTTTTTCAGGATTTTTTTGTTGTTATTCTGTCTCTCACTGTTCAAATAAACCTACCATTAAAATTATAGACTGATCATTTCTTTGTCAGTGGGCAAACGTACAAAATCAGCAGGGGATCAAATACTTTTTCTCTCACTGTACATACACACACAGGGTTAGATATATACATACACAGGATTAGATATATACATACACAGGGTTAGATATATACATACACAGGGTTAGATATATACACTGCTCAAAAAAATAAAGGGAACACTTAAACAACACAATGTAACTCCAAGTCAATCACACTTCTGTGAAATCAAACTGTCCACTTAGGAAGCAACACTGATTGACAATAAATGTCACATGCTGTTGTGCAAATGGAATAGACAACAGGTGGAAATTATAGGCAATTAGCAAGACACCCCCAATAAAGGAATGGATTTGCAGGTGGTGACCACAGACCACTTCTCAGTTCCTATGCTTCCTGGCTGATGTTTTGGTCACTTTTGAATGCTGGCGGTGCTTTCACTCTAGTGGTAGCATGAGACGGAGTCTACAACCCACACAAGTGGCTCAGGTAGTGCAGCTCATCCAGGATGGCACATCAATGCGAGCTGTGGCAAGAAGGTTTGCTGTGTCTGTCAGCGTAGTGTCCAGAGCATGGAGGCGCTACCAGGAGACAGGCCAGTACATCAGGAGACGTGGAGGAGGCCGTAGGAGGGCAACAACCCAGCAGCAGGACTGCTACCTCCGCCTTTGTGCAAGGAGGAGCAGGAGGAGCACTGCCAGAGCCCTGCAAAATGACCTCCAGCAGGCCACAAATGTGCATGTGTCTGCTCAAACGGTCAGAAACAGACTCCATGAGGGTGGTATGAGGGCCCGACGTCCACAGGTGGGGGTTGTGCTTACAGCCCAACACCGTGCAGAATGTTTGGCATTTGCCAGAGAACACCAAGTTTGGCAAATTCGCCACTGGCGCCCTGTGCTCTTCACAGATGAAAGCAGGTTCACACTGAGCACATGTGACAGACGTGACAGAGTCTGGAGACGCCGTGGAGAACGTTCTGTTGCCTGCAACATTCTCCAGCATGACCGGTTTGGCGGTGGGTCAGTCATGGTGTGGGGTGGCATTTCTTTGGGTGGCCGCACAGCCCTCCATGTGCTCGCCA
The DNA here is from genome assembly GCA_036851935.1 of Coregonus suidteri. Lineage (NCBI taxonomy): Eukaryota > Metazoa > Chordata > Actinopteri > Salmoniformes > Salmonidae > Coregonus > Coregonus suidteri. Next base: position 5,978,839 of record CM072256.1, read on the forward strand.
GAGGTAGCCTGACTGCCATTAGGTACCGAGATGAGATCCTCAGACCCCTTGTGAGACCATATGCTGGTGCGGTTGGCCCTGGGTTCCTCCTAATGCAAGACAATGCTAGACCTCATGTGGCTGGAGTGTGTCAGCAGTTCCTGCAAGAGGAAGGCATTGATGCTATGGACTGGCCCGCCCGTTCCCCAGACCTGAATCCAATTGAGCACATCTGGGACATCATGTCTCGCTCCATCCACCAACGCCACGTTGCACCACAGACTGTCCAGGAGTTGGCGGATGCTTTAGTCCAGGTCTGGGAGGAGATCCCTCAGGAGACCATCCGCCACCTCATCAGGAGCATGCCCAGGCGTTGTAGGGAGGTCAATACAGGCACGTGGAGGCCACACACACTACTGAGCCTCATTTTGACTTGTTTTAAGGACATTTCATCAAAGTTGGATCAGCCTGTAGTGTGGTTTTCCACTTTAATTTTGAGGGTGACTCCAAATCCAGACCTCCATGGGTTGATAAATTTGATTTCCATTGATAATTTTTGAGTGATTTTGTTGTCAGCACATTCAACTATGTAAAGAAAAAAGTATTTAATAAGATGATTTCATTCATTCAGATCTAGGATGTGTTATTTTAGTGTTCCCTTTATTTATTTTTGAGCAGTGTACATACACACATAGGGTTGGTTTTACACACACACACAAACACACACATTTATATACACACGACAAACTGTTAGAGAAAACAGATTTGCAGATCTCTTTCTCTCCATCCTCAAAACAAAGCACCATTATCATCTTTCCAATACTCCAACCATCCTCTTTCTATCCATCCTCCATCCTCCCGTCCCACCATCTTCAATTCAAATAGCTTTATTTATATTTCCCAGGAACAGACCAGGATCAGAGAATGTAGAGACTGAAAGAGTGAATGGAGACGGTAGAAAGACTGAATAGGAGAAATGTACACGCTAAAACGGAGGAAGAATGCATGCACTCTTCTTTAGAGAAGCTCCTATGGCATTGTCTATGTCAAGGCTTTTGTCAACGTTACAAGTTTGCTAATTAAAGTAACTTAAAATGGAGTGTTTGTGTGTCAACAAGGGGAATTCCCATGGGTAAGAGGGGGACTCCATCTCTCGCACTCTCGGTCTCCCTCGCTCGTCACTCGCACGCAACTCAAGCCATCAAGCACTGTTAAGAGGTTAAAATCGGTAGGACCCTTTGTGTTTGTTCCTCTTTGTTTCCCAGTGGGACCAAGTTTAGCGTCGCACTTCAACCTAACCTCAAGTGTGCCGATGTGCGTCAGAAAATGCTCTGAATGTTCCACAAGCGCCAGCTGCAGGTCAAATAGCTGACCACTAACCCCTTTGTGGTAGGCTACTTAATGGTATGTTGTTGGAGAACAGAGAACTAGAGTCCCCTAGCTGGTTACTGATGACACTAAATATGATGTTGGAGAACAGACAAAGACAGGGGGAGGAGACAAAGACAGGGGGGAGGAGACAAAGACAGGGGAGGAGACAAAGACAGGGGGGAGGAGACAAAGACAGGGGGAGGAGACAAAGACAGGGGAAGGAGACAAAGACAGGGGGAAGGAGACAAAGACAGGGGGGAGGAGACAAAGACAGGGGAGGAGACAAAGACAGGGGGAGGAGACAAAGACAGGGGGAAGGAGACAAAGACAGGGGGGAGGAGACAAAGACAGGGGGGAGGAGACAAAGACAGGGGGGAGGAGACAAAGACAGGGGGAGGAGACAAAGACGGGGGGGAGGAGACAAAGACGGGGGGGGAGGAGACTGTCTGTTTTTTCTGACAGGGAATTATTTGTCAAATAAGGAGCTTTGAGAGACAAGACACACATCATGTATTTATTTTGTATTTATTTAACCTTTATTTAACCAGGTAAGGCAGTTGAGAACAAGTTCTCATTTACAACTGCCACCTGGCCAAGATAAACCAAAGCAGTGCGAAAAAAACAGCAACACAGAGTTACATATGGAATAAACAAAACATAAAGTCAAAAATACAACTGAAAATATATATACAGTGTGTGCAAATGTAGTAAGTTATGGAGGTAAGGCAATAAATAGGCCATAGTGCAAAACAATTATAATTATAATTTCGTATTAACACTGGAATGATAGATGTGCAGAAGATGATGTGCAAATAGAGAAACTGGGGTGCAAATTAGCAAAATAAATAACAATATGGGGATGAGGTAGTTGGGTGGGCTAATTACAGATGGGCTGTGTACAGGTGCAGTGATCGGTAAGCTGCTCTGACAACTGATGCTTAAAGTTAGTGAGGGAGATAAGAGTCTCCAGCTTCAGAGATTTTTGCAGTTCGTTCCAGTCATTTGCAGCAGAGAACTGGATGGAATGGCGGCCAAAGGAGGTGTTGGCTTTGGGGATGACCAGTGAGATATACCTGCTGGAACGCAGACTACGGGTGGGTGCTGCTATGGTGACCAATGAGCTAAGATAAGGCGGGGATTTGCCTAGAAGTGATTTATAGATGACCTGGAGCCAGTGGGTTTGGCAACGAATATGTAGTGAGGGCCAGCCAACGAGAGCGTACAGGTCACAATGGTTAGTAGTATATGGGGCTTTGGTGACGAAACGGATGGCACTGTGATAGACTACATCCAATTTGCTGAGTAGAGTGTTGGAAGCTATTTTGTAAATGACATCGCCGAAGTCAAGGATCGGTAGGATAGTCAGTTTTACGAGGGCATGTTTGGCAGCATGAGTGAAGGAGGCTTTGTTGCGAAATAGGAAGCTGATTCTAGATTTAACTTTGGATTGGAGATGCTTAATGTGAGTCTGGAAGGAGAGTTTACGGTCTAACCAGACACCTAGGTATTTGTAGTTGTCCACATATTCTAAGTCAGACCCACCGAGAGTGGTGATTCTAGTCGGGCAGGCGGGTGCAAGCAGCGTTCGATTGAAGAGCATGCATTTAGTTTTACTTGCGTTTAAGAGCAGTTGGAGGCCACGGAAGGAGTGTTGTATGGCATTGAAGCTCGTTTGGAGGTTTGTTAACACAGTGTCCAATGAAGGGCCAGATGTATAAGAAATGGTGTCGTCTGCGTAGAGGTGGATCTGAGAGTCACCAGCAGCAAGAGCGACATCATTGATATAAACAGAGAATAGAGTCGGCCCGAGAATTGAACCCTGTGGCACCCCCATAGAGACTGCCAGAGGTCCAGACAACAGGCCCTCCGATTTGACACATTGAACTCTATCTGAGAAGTAGTTGGTGAACCAGGCGAGGCAGTCATTTGAGAAACCAAGGCTATTTAGTCTGCCAATAAGAATGCGGTGGTTGACAGAGTCGAAAGCCTTGGCCATGTCGATGAAGACGGCTGCACAGTACTGTCTATTATCGATCGCGGTTATAATATCGTTTAGGAACTTGAGCCTGGCTGAGGTGCACCCATGACCAGCTGGGAAACCAGATTGCATAGCGGAGAAGGTACGGTGGGATTCGAAGTGGTCGGTGATCTGTTGGTTAACTTGGCTTTCAAATACTTTTGAAAGGCAGGGCAGGATGGATATAGGTGTATATGTGGTAACTAGATACAGGTGATCAATCTTCTTCCACTTCACAGACAGAGAAATGTGGTTCCCATTAATGTGTGTGTGTGTGTGATGAACTACTGAAAATTCACTAGTGGAACTGAACTTTCTCCTACTGAACTTAGAACGGAGAGACAGACGGAATGAAGAGATGGAAATAGAAAGAAAGACAGTCACTGCATGACAGAGAGAGAGAGAGAGAGAGATGAAATTTGAGGAGAGAAAGGATGGATATGGAAAGAGAGCGAGAGAGAGAGAGAGAGCGCGAGGAGGATACCTTCCAGGAGAAGACAAGGAGATGACAGAACTGATGAAGACAGAAAAGGATTAAAAAGCGAGTGAGTGAAGAAGGAAAAAGACGTAAGCTCTCCAGTTCTATCCCCCTTTCCCTCCCTCCCTTGTCTGAACTCCCCCCCCCCCCCCCTGAACCCCTCCCTTGTCTGAACCCCCCCCCCCCCCCCCCCCCCCCATCCTCTCCTCCCCCTAGTAGACAATAGCTCCATTATAAGAAGGATTCTATTTATTTTCAGAGGCTGAGTCCCAAATGGCTCCACTATTCCCTACGTAGTGCACTACTTTAGACCAGAGAATGGCACCACTATTCCCTACGTAGTGCACTACTTTAGACCAGAGAATGGCACCACTATTCCCTACGTAGTGCACTACTTTAGACCAGAGAATGGCACCACTGTTCCCTACGTAGTGCACTACTTTAGACCAGAGAATGGCACCCTATTCCCTATATAGTGCACTACTTTAGACCAGAGAATGGCACCCTATTCCCTATATAGTGCACTACTTTAGACCAGAGAATGGCTCCACTATTCCCTACGTAGTGCACTACTTTTGGGCCCTAATGGGGTAGTTAAAGGAATTAAAACCATTACAGAGAATCAGAGTCCCTGAGTGTGTGTGTGTGTGTGTGTAGTGTGTGTGGAGTGTGTGTGTAGTGTGTGTAGTGTGTGTGTAGTGTGTGTGTGTGTGTGTGTGTGTGTGTGTGTGTGTGTGTGTGTGTGTGTGTGTGTGTGTGTGTGTGTGTGTGTGTGAAAGCAGACAGATGGTGAAGGAATGGAGAGGTAGAGGAGGAGGAAGGAAGAGAGGAAGGATGAGAAGAGCCCCAAAGAAAAGAGAGAGTAACCATAGACATACATTTGGAACCAAGCCGTTCTATTTCAGCTATTCAATGAGGTTACCAGAGTTTAAATGTTGGTCTCCATCCATAGCCAAGATTCCACTTCAGTTAGAAGGAGAAAAAGTTAAATCTATATCCAAAACAGCACCCTATTCCCTATATAGTCCACTACTTTTGACCAGAGCCCTATGGGTTAGCATGTAAAGCAATGCACTAAATATTCCTGGTCTATATAGGGAATAGGGTTCCACTCCGGACAGGCCTGGACCAGATTTGCAGTGCGTTCTGTGTGGTAGAAACGTTGGATGTATCCAAACGCATGCATCAAATTGTATGAGCAGACTTGACAGAAAAGGGACGCAAAAGATGAACGTTGAACCGTTGTTGCAGTTAGCATGTCGGATTAGATAACACAAACAACAGTTTGATTGTAGAAT
>CM072256.1:5998981-6023981 GCA_036851935.1 Coregonus suidteri
TGTGTTATAGTTATCTGCTAGGCCTATCTGTAATGTAATGTGTTATAGTTATCTGCTATGTAATGTAATGTGTTATAGTTATCTGCTATGTAATGTAATGTGTTATAGTTATATCTGCTATGTAATGTAATGTGTTATAGTTATCTGCTATGTGATGTGTTATAGTTATCTGCTATGTAATGTAATGTGTTATAGTTATCTGCTATGTAATGTAATGTGTTATAGTTATCTGCTATGTAATGTGTTATAGTTATCTGCTATGTAATGTAATGTGTTATAGTTATCTGCTATGTAATGTAATGTATTATAGTTATCTGCTATGTAATGTAATGTGTTATAGTTATCTGCTATGTGATGTGTTATAGTTATCTGCTATGTAATGTAATGTGTTATAGTTATCTGCTATGTAATGTAATGTGTTATAGTTATCTGCTATGTAATGTAATGTGTTATAGTTATCTGCTATGTAATGTAATGTGTTATAGTTATCTGCTATGTAATGTGTTATAGTTATCTGCTATGTAATGTAATGTGTTATAGTTATCTGCTATGTAATGTGTTATAGTTATCTGCTATGTAATGTAATGTGTTATTAGTTAATCTGCTATGTAATGTAATGTATTATAGTTATCTGCTATGTAATGTAATGTGTTATAGTTATCTGCTATGTGATGTGTTATAGTTATCTGCTATGTAATGTGATGTGTTATAGTTATCTGCTATGTAATGTAATGTGTTATAGTTATCTGCTATGTAATGTAATCTGTTATAGTTATCTGCTATGTAATGTAATGTGTTATAGTTATCTGCTATGTAATGTAATCTGTTATAGTTATCTGCTATGTAATGTAATCTGTTATAGTTATCCAGATCCTTGTCCATGGTGTGTGTGTGTGTGTGTGTGTGTGTGTGTGTGTGTGTGTGTGTGTGTGTGTGTGTGTGTGTGTGTGTGTGTGTGTGTGTGTGTGCGTGTGTGTGCGTTTGTGTGCGTGTGTGTGTGTGTGTACCTGGTAGACAGTGTGTGAACTTGTCGATGGATGTGGCGATGTTTCTCTGTTGCAGGCGACACAGTCTCAACTCATCCATACAGGTCAGGAGCTAGAGAGGGAGAGGAGAGGGTGAGGGGAGGAGGAGGAGGAGGAGAGGGAGATGGAGAGGGTGAGGGGAGGAGAGGGTGAGGGGAGGAGGAGGAGAAGGAGAGCGGGAGGAGAGAGATAGAGAGGAGAGGGTGAGGGGAGGAGAGGAGAAGGAGAGCGGGAGGAGAGGGTGAGGGGAGGAGAGGAGAAGGGGAGGGAGAGGGAGATGAGAGGGTGAGGAGAGGAGAAGGAGAGGGAGATGGAGAGGAGAGGGGAGGGGAGGATGAGGAGAGGAGGAGGAGAGAGGGAAAGAGAGAGAGAGGAGAGAGGAGGGAGGAGAGGAGAAGGAGAGCGGAGAGAGAGAGAGATAGAGAGGAGAGGGTGAGGGGAGGAGAGGAGAAGGAGAGCGGGAGAGAGAGGGCGGTGGAGAGGAGAGGGTGAGGGGAGGAGGAGGAGGAGAGCGGGAGAGAGAGAGAGAGAGGAGGAGAGGGTGAGGGAGGAGAGGAGAAGGAGAGCGGGAGAGAGATAGAGAGGAAGGAGGGAGGAGGGGGAGTGAGAGAAGAGGAGGAGAAGAGAGGGGGAGAGAGAGATAGAGAGGAGAGGGTGAGGGGAGGAGAGGAGGAGGAGAGTGGGAGAGAGAGATAGAGAGGAGAGGGTGAGGGGAGGAGAGGAGGAGGAGAGAGGGAGAGGAGGAGAGAGATAGAGAGAGAGAGGGTGAGGGGGAGGATGAGGAGGAGGAGAGGGGAGGAGAGGAGAGAGGAGATGGAGAGGGGGAGGGGATGGAGAGGAGAGGAGGGAGGAGAGGGGAGGGAGAGAGGAGAGGAGGGGATGAGGAGGGAGGAGAGAGAGGATGGAGAGGGTGAGAGGGAGGGGAGGAGGAGAGGGGGTGAGAGGGAGGAGAGGAGAAGGATGAGGGGAGGGAGAGGGAAGGAGGACAGAGAGGTGGAGGAGAGGAGAGGGTGAGGGAGGGGAGGAGGAGGGAGAGGGGAGAGAGAGAGAGAGGATAGAGGAGGAGGGGGAGGGGTGGAGAGGAAGGAGAGCGCGGGAGAGAGGAAGAGAGGAGGGGGTGAGGGGAGGAGAGGAGGAGGAGAGCGGGAGAGAGAGATAGAGAGGAAGAAGGGTGAGGAAGGAGAATGAGAAAGGAGACTGAGAGAGAGATAGGAGGAGAGGGTGAGGGGAGGAGAGGAGGAGGAGAGCCGGGAGGGGAGAGGGCGATGGAGAGGAGAGGGTGAGGGGAGGAGAGGCGAAGGAGAGCATTTTTTAAGAGGGGGGATGGAGGAAGAGGGGAGAGGGAGAGAAGAGAGGCGGGAGGAGAGGGCGAGGCGATGGAGAGGGTAGGGGGAGGGGGAGGAGTAGGGTGAGGGGAGGAGAGGCGAAGGAGAGCAGGAAGAGGGGGGAGATGGAGGAAGAGGGGGAGATGGGAGGAAGAGGGGAGGAGAGGAGAAGGAGAGTGGGAGGAGGGGGAGATAGAGAGGAGAGGGTGAGGGGAGGAGAGGAGAAGGAGAGCGGGAGGAGAGAGAGATAGAGAGGAGAGGGTGAGGGGAGGAGAGGAGAAGGAGAGCGGGAAGAGGGGGAGATGGAGGAAGAGGGGAGGAGGAGGAGGAGAGCGGGAGGAGAGGGCAGATAGAGGAGGAGAGGGTGAGGGGAGGAGAGGAGAAGGAGAGCGGGAGAGAGAGATGGAGATGGAGGGAAGGAGAGGGAGGAGAGGAGGAGGAGAGCGGGAGGAGAGGGAGATAGAGAGGAGAGGGTGAGGGGAGGAGAGGAGAAGGAGAGCGGGAGGAGGGGGAGATGGAGGAAGAGAGGATGAGGATTGGAGAAGCGAGGTGGAGAAAGAAGAGAGTTCTCATTTAATTCATCTTGAAATTATATTAATCAAGTGTCAAATGATCTGTTTTGACAAGGATGTTGGTTATGATGTCATAGGATGATGTCATACCCCTTTCCCGTCGTCCTGGAGACGTTGATTGGTCTCGGTCACCTGACTCTGAAACAGAGGAAAACAACCAATCAGAGAGAATCCCACTCCCGTTCTCTCCTCTCCTCTCCTCTCTGCAACTTGCTCCTTTCTCCCGGTCTTCCTCCTCTCCTCCTATCCTCCTGGAGTCAACAAAGTCTCGGAAGTTCGCACTCCTCCTCTTCCCTCATCCCACTCTCCTCTCCTCCTCTTCCCTCATCCTCCTCTTCCCTCATCCCCCTCTTCCCTCATCCTCCTGTTCCCTCATCCTCCTCTTCCCTCATCCCCCTCTTCCCTCATCCTCCTCTTCCCTCATCCCCCTCTCCTCTCCTCCTCTTCCCTCATCCTCCTCTTCCCTCATCCCCCTCTCATCCCTCATCCTCCTCTTCCCATCCTCCCCTCTCCTCATCCCCCTCTTCCCTCATCCCTCCTCTCCTCTTCCCTCCCACATCCTCCTCTTCCCTCATCCTCCTCTTCCCTCATCCCCCTCTCCTCTCCTCCTCTTCCCTCATCCTCCTCTTCCCTCTCCTCCTCTTCCCTCATCCCCCTCTCTCTCTCTCTCTTCCTCTTCTCCTCTCTCCTCCTCTTCCCCTCTCCTCTCCTCCTCTTCCCTCTCCTCCTCTCCTCTCCTCATCCCCATCCCCCTCCTCTCCTCCTCTTCCCTCATCCCCTCGTCCTCTCCTCTCCCCTCATCCCCTCTTCCCTCTCCTCCTCTTCCCTCATCCCCCTCCCCCCTCCCTCTCCTCTCCTCCTCTTCCCTCATCCCCCTCTCCTCTCCTCCTCTTCCCTCATCCCCCTCTCCTCTCCTCCTCTTCCTCCATCCCCCTCTCCTCTCCCTCCCCTCATCCTCTCCCTCATCCCCCTTCCCTCATCCCCCATCCTCTCCTCCTCTTCCCTCATCCCCCTCTCCTCTCCTCCTCTTCCCTCATCCCCCTCTTCCTCTCCTCCTCTTCCCTCATCCCCCTCTCCTCTCCTCCTCCTCTCTTCCTCTCCCCCTCTTCCTCTCATCCTCCTCCCTCATCCTCCTCTTCCCTCATCCCCCTCCCTCTCCTCCTCTTCCCTCATCCCCCTCTCCTCTCCTCCTCTTCCCTCATCCTCCTCTTCCCTCATCCCTTCCCTCCCTCTTTCTCCTCCTCCTCCCCTCTCTCCTTTCCCTCATCCTCCCTCATCCCCCTCTCCTCTCCTCCTCATCCTCCTCTTCCCTCTCCTCCTCTTCCCTCATCCCCCTCTCCTCCTCCTCCTCTTCCCTCATCCCCCTCTCCTCTCCTCCTCTTCCTCTCAATCCCCTCCCTCTCCCCCTCTTCCCTCATCCCTCTCCTCTCCTCCTCTTCCCCTCTTCCCTCTCCCTCTCCTCTCTTCCTCATCCCCCTCTCCTCTCCTCCTCTTCCCTCTTCCCTCATCCCCCTCTCCTCATCCCCCTCTTCCCTCATCCCACTCTCCTCTCCTCCTCTTCCCTCATCCCCCTCTCCTCTCCTCCTCTTCCCTCATCCCCCTCTCCTCTCCTCCTCTTCCCTCATCCTCCTCTTCCCTCATCCCCCTCTTCCCTCATCCCACTCTTCCTCTCCTCCTCTCCCTCCTCCCTCATCCCCCTCTCCTCTCCTCCTCTTCCCTCATCCCCCTCTTCCCTCATCCTCCTCTTCCCTCATCCCCCTCTTCCCTCCCCCCTCTCCTCTCCTCCTCTTCCCTCATCCCCCTCTCCTCTCCTCCTCTTCCCTCATCCCCCTCCTCCTCTCCTCCTCTTCCCTCATCCCTCCTCTCCCCCTCTCCCTCATCCCCCTCTTCCCTCATCCTCCTCTTCCCTCTCCTCCTCTTCCCTCATCCCCCTCTCCTCTCCCTCCTCTTCCCTCATCCTCCTCTTCTCTCCTCCTCTTCCCTCATCCCCCTCTCCCTCTCCTCCTCTTCCCTCATCCCCCTCTCCTCTCCTCCTCTCCTCTCCTCCTCTTCCCTCTCCTCCTCTTCCCTCATCCCCCTCTCCTCTCCTCCTCTTCCCTCATCCCCCTCTCCTCTCCTCCTCTTCCCTCATCCCCCTCTCCTCTCCTCCTCTTCCCTCCTCCCTCCCTCTCCTCATCCCCCTCTCCTCTCCTCCTCTTCCCTCCTCTCCTCTCCTCCTCTTCCTCATCCCCCTCTCCTCTCCTCCTCTTCCCTCATCCCCCTCTCCTCTCCTCCTCTTCCCTCATCCCCTCTTCCCTCATCCCCTTCCCTCCTCCCCCTCTCCCTCCTCCTCTTCCCCTCATCCCCCTCTTCCTCTCCTCCTCTCCTCTCCCCCTCTCCTCTCCTCCTCTTCCCTCATCCCCCTCTCCTCTCCTCCTCTTCCTCATCCCCCCTCTCCTCTCCTCCTCTTCCCTCATCCCCCTCTCCTCTCCTCCTCTTCCCTCATCCCCCCTCTCCTCTCCTCCTCTTCCCTCATCCTCCTCTTCCCTCATCCCCCTCTCCTCTTTCCTCCCTCATCCCCCTCTTCCTCTCCTCCTTCCCTCTCCCCCTCTCCTCCCTCATCCCCCTCCTCCTCTCCTCCTCTTCCCTCATCCCCCTCTCCTCTCCTCCTCTTCCCTCATCCCCCTCTCCTCTCCTCCTCTTCCCTCATCCCCCTCTCCTCTCCTCCTCTTCCCTCATCCCCCTCTCCTCTCCTCTCCTCTCCTCCTTACCTTGAGTTTCTGTGCCTCTCCCCTGACTTTGAGTAGTTCAGTGATGGAGTCAACGAAACCTTGGAAGTGGTGGTTACACATCTTCTCAATGTCTCTGTCATGGTTACGGATCCTCCCGTCCAGCTTGGCCATAAACAACCCCTGTTCCTGGCCGTCATACACAGACCTGGAGAGAGGTCAAACAAGAAAAAAAAAAAAAAAACAATTTAGCAGACGCTTTTATCCAAAGAGATTTACAGTCTCAGGGAGACATTTTTTGTACCGGGTGTCCCCAAAGGGAATCAAAACACAAAACACCTGGCATTGCACCGGACTCTACAAACTGAGGCACGGAGGGAGGGAACACTTTTAGCAATGATGAAAAATATATCTTGATGAAAAACATACAGTATCTTGACCCACTCCCATGGCTTCTAATATGCACCATCTTTCCATCAGGCGGCACCATTACAACATCTATCCAGTAGATGGCACCATTACACCATCTACCATCTATCCAACAGGTGGCACCATTACACCATCTACCATCTATCCAGAAGATAGCACCATTACAACATCTACCATCTATCCAGAAGACAGCACCATCTACACCATCTATCCAGAAGGCACCATTACACCATCTACCATCTATCCAGGAGACAGCACCATTACACCATCTATCCAGTAGATAGCACCATTACACCATCTACCATCTATCCAGTAGATAGCACCATTACACCATCTACCATCTATCCAGTAGATAGCACCATTACACCATCTACCATCTATCCAGTAGATAGCACCATTACACCATCTACCATCTATCCAGTAGATAGCACCATTACAACATCTACCATCTATCCAGTAGATAGCACCATTACACCATCTACCATCTATCCAGTAGATAGCACCATTACAACCATCTACCATCTATCCAGAAGACAGCACCATTACACCATTAGAAGACAGCACCATCTACCATCTATCCAGGAGACAGCACCATTACACCATCTATCCAGTAGATAGCACCATTACACCATCTACCATCTATCCAGTAGATAGACCATTACACCATCTACACATCTATCCAGTAGATAGCACCATTACACCATCTACCATCTATCCAGTAGACAGCACCATCTACCATCTATCCAGAAGACAGCACCATTACACCATCTATCCAGGAGACAGCACCATTACACCATCTATCCAGTAGACAGCACCATTACACCATCTACCATCTATCCAGTAGATAGCACCATCTACACCATCTACCATCTATCCAGTAGACAGCACCATTACACCATCTATCCAGGAGACAGCACCATTACACCATCTACCATCTATCCAGTAGAGACAGCACCATTACACCATCTACCATCTATCTATCCAGTAGACAGCACCATTACACCATCTATCCAGGAGACAGCAGTAGACAGCACCATTACACCATCTACCATCTATCCAGTAGATAGCACCATTACAACCATCTACCATCTATCCAGTAGATAGCACCATTACACCATCTACCATCTATCCAGAAGACAGCACCATTACAACATCTATCCAGGAGACAGCACCATTACACCATCTATCCAGAAGACAGCACCATTACACCATCTATCCAGGAGACAGCACCATTACACCATCTATCCAGGAGACAGCACCATTACACCATCTACCATCTATCCAGTAGACAGCACCATTACACCATCTATCCAGTAGACAGCACCATTACACCATCTACCATCTATCCAGTAGACAGCACCATTACAACATCTACCATCTATCCAGAAGACAGCACCATTACACCATGTATGCAGAAGACAGCACCATCTACCATCTATCCAGGAGACAGCACCATTACACCATCTATCCAGAAGACAGCACCATTACACCATCTATCCAGTAGACAGCACCATTACACCATCTCTCCAGTAAGACCACCTATCCAGTAGACAGCACCATTACACCATCTATCCAGAAGACAGCACCATTAGCACCATCACCATCTATCCAGGAGACAGCACCATTACACCATCTATCCAGTAGACAGCACCATTACACCATCTATCCAGGAGACAGCACCATTACACCATCTATCCAGTAGACAGCACCATTACACCATCTATCCATCAGGTGGCACCATAACACTACAGCGGGTCCCAAAACACTCTCTATATCCCGGTCTTGGTCCTAAGCCCTTGATGTTTGCAGTGGTGGATCTGTAGGGTCTGGATAGGTATAATCAGTGTAGTGGTGGATCTGTAAGGTCTGGATAGGTATAATCAGTGTAGTGGTGGATCTGTAGGGTCTGGATAGGTATAATCAGTGTAGTGGTGGATCTGTAGGGTCTGGATAGGTATAATCAGTGTAGTGGTGGATCTGTAGGGTCTGGATAGGTATAATCAGTGTAGTGGTGGATCTGTAAGGTCTGGATAGGTATAAAACAGTGTAGTGGTGGATCTGTAGGGTCTGGATAGGTATAATCAGTGTAGTGGTGGATCTGTAGGGTCTGGATAGGTATAATCAGTGTAGTGGTGGATCTGTAAGGTCTGGATAGGTATAATCAGTGTAGTGGTGGATCTGTAGGGTCTGGATAGGTATAATCAGTGTAGTGGTGGATCTGTAGGGTCTGGATAGGTATAATCAGTGTAGTGGTGGATCTGTAGGGTCTGGATAGGTATAATCAGTGTAGTGGTGGATCTGTAGGGTCTGGATAGGTATAATCAGTGTAGTGGTGGATCTGTAGGGTCTGGATAGGTATAATCAGTGTAGTGGTGGATCTGTAGGGTCTGGATAGGTATAATCAGTGTAGTGGTGGATCTGTAGGGTCTGGATAGGTATAATCAGGTGTAGTGGATGGATCTGTAAGGTCTGGCATAGGTTCCAGTTGAAAGCTGTTTGCAAGACCATGGTCTGTAAGGTCAGCGGATAGGTATAATCAGTGTAGTGGTGGATCTGTAGGGTCACCCAAACGATAGGTATTCAACCTCCAGTGTAGTGGTAGATCTCTGTAGGTCTCCCGCTAGGTATAAAAGTGTAGTGGTGGATCTGTAGGGTCCCTCACGACGGGACAGCGGTCATACCACCTTCCGGAGACATTTGAAACCCCACCTCTTGGTGGATCTGTAGGGTCTGGAAGCAGGTCTATAATCACACAGCGTAGTGGTGGATTTGAAACTGTAAGGGTACCTGGGATAGGTAAAATCCTTCTACCCCCCCCCCAAAAAAAATTGGTGGTTATCTGTATAGGGTCTGGATGCATATAATTTTGTGAGTGCTCTGGTAGAGATCTGCTAAATGACGTAAATGTCCCTGGAGCAGGCACTAACCCTAATCAGTCGCTCTGGATAAGAGCGTCTGCTAAATGACTTAAATGTAAAATGTAAATGTCTGGATAGGTATAATCAGTGTAGTGGTGGATCTGTAGGGTCTGGATAGGTATAATCAGTGTAGTGGTGGATCTGTAGGGTCTGGATAGGTATAATCAGTGTAGTGGTGGATCTGTAGGGTCTGGATAGGTATAATCAGTGTAGTGGTGGATCTGTAAGGTCTGGATAGGTATAATCAGTGTCGTGGTGGATCTGTAGGATCTGGATAGGTATAATCAGTGTAGTGGTGGAGCTTCCACTATATAGATTCCACCTTACAGAGCTGCAAACATTGAAGTGTTAAGGCCAAGGGAAGGTATCATATTGGGACACTGAGGGGGGAATCACTTCACAAAAACACACGTGTATACAAATCAATCACACGTGTTCACACACACACACACACACACACACACACACACACACACACACACACACACACACACACACACACACACACACACCAGTGGCGGTCGGTGCCGTTTATGATGAGGGAGGATGATTTATTTTTTAATGAGCATGGCCTTATTTCTATTACAGCATATTGGATGACTGTCATTCATATTCCATTCACCCAGCTCAATGTAACATCGATAGGTTTAGGCTACTACATGATACTAGAATTTTCCCTATACCCATCATGAGGTTGCTACAACCTAGTCTACAAATTAAAGTTTACAACGCAAGGTGCACAGGCCGAGAGAGAAATTTGAGTAATCCGTTTGACAGACAGTGACCCCGTTTAGTTCCGTTTAGCAACAGAATTGGCGGAATAAATACACCCCAAATCACCTGCACACACAGTTTACTGTCATAGCAGCCAAAACAAAAGGCATCATCACGTCTACGACCAGGCGAAAACTTCGAACCATAACCGCTACACACAGCCAACGTCGTTGTCACCATATTAGTTAACGTCACAGTCAACACAGCCACAAGAACTAACGCATTAGTAAACCCACAATCCAATCCCATGTGTACAATCACGCAGTAGTGTACAGCAAGCAGTTTAGTAGTTACACAGGCGGGAACCAGAGGCAATACATTTATAAAACCGAAAGCTTACCTTGAGTTGGGAGTGTTGGATATCCTTAGCCGGCTAGCTAACATAAACATAATTTCTACTCTGAGTCAGGTTGTCGAGTAGGCTAAATTAGCTGCATTAGCTAGCGTGAAACTGAAGGGAAAAAAATGAAATCTCTTCCGCTTAAAAACAGCAAAATGATCTGTGGCCAAGAGGGCCTCTAATATTTTCCGCTAAATGTTTTATTCATTTTGGAGTAGAATTTTTCCTTTAAAAAAAAAGACACCATAAGTAACATTTTCACAGTCGTTGTACAACAACAACAACAAAAAAAAAATCACGGGGGTGCATGCCCCCGGAACCCCATGGCAAAAGTAAACACTGGTTGTAACACACCACCTTCCTGTGGTTGAGGAAATGCCCGGCGAGTACAATGGAGAGGGTCTGACGCAATTACAACTTCCTCCTACACACACACACACAAAGGCAGTTCTAAATGCAGTACCTTTTGTATAATATCAGAAGGTGTGTATGTGTACAGTGAGGGAAAAAAAGTATTTGATCCCCTGCTGATTTTGTACGTTTGCCCACTGACAAAGACATAAAATCAGTCTATAATTTTTATGGTAGGTTTATTTGAACAGTGAGAGACAGAATAACAACAACAAAAATACAGAAATACGCATGTAAAAAATGTTATAAATTGATTTGCATTTTAATGAGGGAAATAAGTATTTGACCCCTCTGCAAAACATGACTTAGTACTTGGTGGCAAAACCCTTGTTGGCAATCACAGAGGTCAGACGTTTCTTGTAGTTGGCCACCAGGTTTGCACACATCTCAGGAGGGATTTTGTCCCACTCCTCTTTGCAGATCTTCTCCAAGTCATTAAGGTTTCAAGCCTGACGTTTGGCAACTCGAACCTTCAGCTCCCTCCACAGATTTTCTATGGGATTAAGGTCTGGAGACTGGCTAGGCCACTCCAGGACCTTAATGTGCTTCTTCTTGAGCCACTCCTTTGTTGCCTTGGCTGTGTGTTTTGGGTCATTGTCATGCTGGAATACCCATCCACAACCCTTTTTCAATGTCCTGGCTGAGGGAAGGAGGTTCTCACCCAAGATTTGACGGTACATGGCCCCGTCCATTGTCCCTTTGTTGCGGTGAAGTTGTCCTGACCCCTTAGCAGAAAAACACCCCCAAAGCATAATGTTTCCACCTCCATGTTTGACGGTGGGGATGGTGTTCTTGGGGTCATAGGCCACATTCCTCCTCCTCCAAACACAGCGAGTTGAGTTGATGCCAAAGAGCTTGATTTTGGTCTCATCTGACCACAACACGTTCTCCTCTGAATCATTCAGATGTTCATTGGCAAACTTCAGACGGGCATGTATATGTGCTTTCTTGAGCAGGGGGACCTTGCGGGAGCTGCAGGATTTCAGTCCTTCACGGCGTAGTGTGTTACCAATTATTTTCTTGGTGACTATGGTCCCAGCTGCCTTGAGATCATTGACAAGATCCTCCCGTGTAGTTCTGGACTGATTCCTCACCGTTCTCATGATCATTGCAACTCCACGAGGTGAGATCTTGCATGGAGCCCAAGGCCGAGGGAGATTGACAGTTCTTTTGTGTTTCTTCCATTTGCAAATAATCGCACCAACTGTTGTCACCTTCTCACCAAGCTGCTTGGCGATGGTCTTGTATCCCATTCCAGCCTTGTGTAGGTCTACAATCTTGTCCCTGACATCCTTGGAGAGCTCTTTGGTCTTGGCCATGGTGGAGAGTTTGGAATCTGATTGATTGATTGCTTCTGTGGACAGGTGTATTTTATACAGGTAACAAACTGATATTAGGAGCACTCCATTTAAGAGTGTGCTCCTAATCTCAGCTCGTTACCTGTATAAAAGACACCTGGGAGCCAGAAATCTTTCTGATTGAAAGGGGGTAAAATACTTATTTCCCTCATTAAAATGCAAATCAATTTGTAACATTTTTTGACATGCCTTTTTCTGGATTTTGTTGTTGTTATTCTGTCTCTCACTGTTCAAATAAACCTACCATTAAAAATTATAGACTGATCATTTCTTTGTCAGTGGGCAAACGTACAAGATGGGCAGGGGGTCAAATACTTTTTTCCCCTCACTGTATATGTGTTCCCCACTAGCGTTCAGAATCAAATAGCACCTGAGCAAGGCAAAGGAGAAAACCTGGCCTACTCTAAGTGCTAGGGAAAACACAGCCCCCTAGTTAAACTACAAGGTCTCCTGCTGCAGACCTAGCCTAAATGAGTTAATTATCCCTGTAGAAAAGACAAGAGAGGCAGAGATGAGACGGACCACAGTCAGCATTCCATTCATCTCCTACTAGACCCACGCCATGACATCATCACCGCTCCACTCCAGTCCGGACTTTACATTGAACTTAGGTCGAGACCTAAGGCAAGGCACTGTGCGGATTAGCTCATCTTGACCACAGAGTAGGAGTGCTGGCCTAGGATCAAGTTGCCCTCCTGTCCAAGTAATCTTACCTATTGTGATCTGTAAAGCAAAACTGATCGAAGATCAGCACTCCTACTCAGACAGGATACATATTGCCCCTGTTCTCCACAGCTCCTTCTAGCTGTTCTCTGAATCCTACTGAGATACATATTGCCCCTGTTCTCCACAGCTCCTTCTAGCTGTTCTCTGAATCCTACTGAGATACATATTGCCCCTGTTTTCTCCACAGCTCCTTCTAGCTGTTCTCTGAATCCTACTGAGATACATATTGCCCCTGTTCTCCACAGCTCCTTCTAGCTGTTCTCTGAATCCTACTGAGATACATATTGCCCCTGTTCTCCACAGCTCCTTCTAGCTGTTCTCTGAATCCTACTGAGATACATATTGCCCCTGTTCTCCACAGCTCCTTCTAGCTGTTCTCTGAATCCTACTGAGATACATATTGCCCCTGTTCTCCACAGCTCCTTCTAGCTGTTCTCTGAATCTACTGAGATACATATTGCCCCTGTTCTCCACAGCTCCTTCTAGCTGTTCTCTGATCCTACTGAGATACATATTGCCCCTGTTCTCCACAGCTCCTTCTAGCTGTTCTCTGAATCCTACTGAGATACATATTGCCCCTGTTCTCCACAGCTCCTTCTAGCTGTTCTCTGAATCCTACTGAGATACATATTGCCCCTGTTCTCCCAGCTCCTTCTAGCTGTTCTCTGAATCCTACAGATACATATTGCCCCTGTTCTCCACAGCTCCTTCTAGCTGTTCTCTGAATCCTACTGAGATACATATTGCCCCTGTTCTCCACAGCTCCTTCTAGCTGTTCTCTGAATCCTACTGAGATACATATTGCCCCTGTTCTCCACAGCTCCTTCTAGCTGTTCTCTGAATCCTACTGAGATACATATTGCCCCTGTTCTCCACAGCTCCTTCTAGCTGTTCTCTGAATCCTACTGAGATACATATTGCCCCTGTTCTCCACAGCTCCTTCTAGCTGTTCTCTGAATCCTACTGAGATACATATTGCCCCTGTTCTCTCCTTCTAGCTGTTCTCTGAATCCTACTGAGATACATATTGCCCCTGTTCTCCACAGCTCCTTCTAGCAATCCTACTGAGATACATATTGCCCCTGTTCTCCACAGCTCCTTCTAGCTGTTCTCTGAATCCTACTGAGATACATATTGCCCCTGTTCTCCACAGCTCCTTCTAGCTGTTCTCTGAATCCTACTGAGATACATATTGCCCCTGTTCTCCACAGCTCCTTCTAGCTGTTCTCTGAATCCTACTGAGATACATATTGCCCCTGTTCTCCACAGCTCCTTCTAGCTGTTCTCTGAATCCTACTGAGATACATATTGCCCCTGTTCTCCACAGCTCCTTCTAGCTGTTCTCTGAATCCTACTGAGATACATATTGCCCCTGTTCTCCACAGCTCCTTCTAGCTGTTCTCTGAATCCTACTGAGCTGCTTTTAGCAACCTGGGTGTATTTACATACGCTAGCGTTGCTTTATATTGTATTGGGTTGCACAAAAACAGTCAGTGGGAAGCCAGAAGTTAAATACAATTCCATTTCAACTTATTGTAACGGTGGGTAGGACGGTTGGTCATTACGACAGGGGGAATTTGAGACAAAATATCTAAAAGGATCGTATTATTAAACAGTCTATTGCAGATCAACTTCCTCTCTGCTAACCTCGTCAAACTAAAAGTCCCCCACAAATTATTCCTATCATGTCCACATATGGCACACGTGCAATACTTTTATTTCTCCATTCAACACATACACACACGTTGTATCTCATATTTCATGACACTTCCCATGCTAGTGAAACACACACACACACACACACACACACACAGAGCGAGAGAGAGCGAGAGAGAGCGAGAGAGCACGTACACACACAAACATAAGCATGCATTCGCTCATAGATAGCTTGGTGCCTGGCACAGCATAGTACAGTGTTAGATGGGAGTAGCTATGTTGACATGAACTAGAAGGCAGAAACAAGCAGGCGCTCACAATGACAAGAACATGTATCCCTTCGTCACCTTACCACTGCGGCTGTGAGAAACATGCGGCGCTAAATGACAATAATAACAATCATGTGGTTTAAATGGAGTACGTCGGAGAACAGCCCCACAGCTGGGTCCAACCTATACTGAACAAAAATATAAACGCAATGTAATTGTGTTAGTTGTCCTTAGCTTACGCCTGCCCATACCATAACCCCACAGCCACCATGGGACACTCTGTTCACAACGTTGACATCAGCAAACCGCTCGCCCCCACACGACGCCATACACGTGGTCTGCGGTTGTGAGGCCAGGTTGGACGTACTGCCAAATTCTCTAAAATGACGTTCAGGCGGCTTATGGTAGAGAAATTAACATTCAATTCTCCGGCAATAGCTCTGGTGGACATTGCTGCAGTCAGCATGCCAATTGCACGCTCCCTTAAAAACTTAAGACATCTGTGGCATTGTGTTGTGTGACAAAACTGCACATTTTAGAGCACCTGTGTAATGATCATGCCGTTTAATCAGCTTCTTGATGTGTCACACCTGTCAGGTAGATGGATTATCTTGGCAAAGGAGAAATGCTCACTAACAGGTGATGTAAACAAATTAGTGCACAACATTTTGAGAGAAATAAGCTTTTTTGTGCGTATGGAACATTTCTGGGATCTTTTATTTCAGCTCATGAAACATAGGGACCAACACTTTACAGTTTATATTTTTGTTCAGTAATAATACACCAGCTGAACAAACAAGCTATCAGTACGGAGAGAGAGACAACACACTCCGTAGCTGTAGAACCTGTTGGTCCCTTGAGCTGCATCGAGTCGGAGTTCCAATTCAACTGAGTGATGGGGTAGTACCCTTTTCAGCCCTCTAAGTTGGCCCTCCAAACGAAGTGAATCGACGTGCAGACTTCCTATCACAACTCCCATAATGCACTGCGACCCCAAGGCTCTAAAAGCTGCTCCAGGCAGATGGCTGACAGAAATACTAGAACGGAAACAGATGTCAGTAATTATAACTTCACAACGATCCATGCAAAACAATGTACAGTTAAAAGAGGAATATGTCAGTTAATGTCAGCTTAGTGGTTAAGATGTTTTGCCAGAATCGACAATTCCCAAGCCGACTAGGTGATCTGTCGATGTGCCCTTGATTTTTTGCTCCTGAGTTGGATACAGTTGTAAATGTACAAAAATGATTATCATTTTTTGGAGTTGTACTTATTTACAAAAATCGCATTTAACAAGCTAGCTGACTAGACAACATTGGTCAACTAGCTGTACAGTAAACCAGGCTGTCATCTTGTGAAACGTTAGCTAGCTAAAGCATGTATTGCAAATTGAATGTACAATTTTGTAACATTGTAAACTATTTTCTTGCTTATTGTGTAGTGGAGGATATAGTGATATAAACATTTAAATCAGTTGTCATTGTTCTTTATGGGGTGGGATCCTTAAAGTTAAGAAAAATCTAACCGAAAAAGTGTATTTGTTTTAGATTCTCCCCCCCCCTCCCCCTCCACAAAATGTAAAAACACCCCCCCCCCCCCCCCCCCCCCCCCCCACCCAAATTTTAGATAGGCCTAGTGCAGGGTTCTGACTGTCTGTCTGGTGGCTGACCTGCCTATACTGATAGATATGCCTAGTGCAGGGTTCTGACTGTCTGGTGGCTGACCTGCCTATACTGATAGATAGACCTAGTGCACGGTTCTGACTGTGTCTGGTGGCTGACCTGCCTATACTGATAGATAGGCCTAGTGCACGGTTCTGTCTGTCTGTCTGGTGGCTGACCTGCCTATACTGATAGATATGCCTAGTGCACGGTTCTGTCTGTCTGGTGGCTGACCTGCCTATACTGATAGATATGCCTAGTGCACGGATCTGTCTGTCTGGTGGCTGACCTGCCTATACTGATAGATAGACCTAGTGCACGGTTCTGACTGTCTGGTGACCGACCTGCCTATACTGATAGATAGACCTAGTGCACGGTTCTGACTGTCTGGTGGCTGATCTGCCTATACGGATATAGGCCTAGTGCACGGTTCTGACTGTCTGGTGGCTGACCTGCCTATACTGATAGATAGGCCTAGTGCACGGTTCTGACTGTCTGGTGGCTGACCTGCCTATACTGATAGATAGACCTAGTGCAGGGTTCTGTCTGTCTGGTGGCTGACCTGCCTATACTGATAGATAGGCCTAGTGCAGGGTTCTGACTGTCTGTCTGGTGGCTGACCTGCCTATACTGATAGATATGCCTAGTGCACGGTTCTGACTGTCTGTCTGGTGGCTGACCTGCCTATACTGATAGATAGGCCTAGTGCACGGTTCTGTCTGTCTGGTGGCTGACCTGCCTATACTGATAGATAGACCTAGTGCACGGTTCTGACTGTCTGTCTGGTGGCTGACCTGCCTATACTGATAGATATGCCTAGTGCACGGTTCTGTCTGTCTGGTGGCTGACCTGCCTATACTGATAGATATGCCTAGTGCACGGTTCTGTCTGTCTGGTGGCTGACCTGCCTATACTGATAGATAGACCTAGTGCACGGTTCTGACTGTCTGGTGACCGACCTGCCTATACTGATAGATAGACCTAGTGCACGGTTCTGACTGTCTGGTGGCTGATCTGCCTATACGGATATAGGCCTAGTGCACGGTTCTGTCTGTCTGGTGGCTGACCTGCCTATACTGATAGATAGGCCTAGTGCACGGTTCTGTCTGTCTGGTGGCTGATCTGCCTATACTGATAGATAGGCCTAGTGCAGGGTTCTGTCTGTCTGGTGGCTGACCTGCCTATACTGATAGATAGGCCTAGTGCACGGTTCTGACTGTCTGTCTGGTGGCTGACCTGCCTATACTGATAGATATGCCTAGTGCACGGTTCTGACTGTCTGTCTGGTGGCTGACCTGCCTATACTGATAGATAGGCCTAGTGCACGGTTCTGTCTGTCTGGTGGCTGACCTGCCTATACTGATAGATAGGCCTAGTGCAGGGTTCTGTCTGTCTGGTGGCTGACCTGCCTATACTGATAGATAGGCCTAGTGCACGGTTCTGACTGTCTGTCTGGTGGCTGACCTGCCTATACTGATAGATAGACCTAGTGCAGGGTTCTGACTGTCTGTCTGGTGGCTGACCTGCCTATACTGATAGATAGGCCTAGTGCACGGTTCTGACTGTCTGGTGGCTGATCTGCCTATACTGATAGATAGGCCTAGTGCACGGTTCTGTCTGTCTGGTGGCTGATCTGCCTATACTGATAGATAGGCCTAGTGCACGGTTCTGTCTGTCTGGTGGCTGACCTGCCTATACTGATAGATAGGCCTAGTGCACGGTTCTGTCTGTCTGGTGGCTGATCTGCCTATACTGATAGATAGGCCTAGTGCACGGTTCTGTCTGTCTGGTGGCTGATCTGCCTATACTGATAGATAGGCCTAGTGCACGGTTCTGTCTGTCTGGTGGCTGACCTGCCTATACTGATAGATAGGCCTAGTGCACGGTTCTGTCTGTCTGGTGGCTGACCTGCCTATACTGATAGATAGGCCTAGTGCACGGTTCTGACTGTCTGTCTGGTGGCTGACCTGCCTATACTGATAGATAGGCCTAGTGCATGGTTCTGTCTGTCTGGTGGCTGACCTGCCTATACTGATAGATAGGCCTAGTGCACGGTTCTGACTGTCTGTCTGGTGGCTGACCTGCCTATACTGATAGATAGGCCTAGTGCATGGTTCTGTCTGTCTGGTGGCTGACCTGCCTATACTGATAGATAGGCCTAGTGCACGGTTCTGACTGTGGCTGACCTGACCGTCTGTCTGGTTGCTGACCTGCCCCCTAAGGGGGGTATTGGGATTGAGCCTTAGCGTTTAGAGTGGTTTAAAACAAAATAGCTACCAGACTAAGTGTTTGTTTATATACATAATGATGCACCCAAAACACATTCCTGCAGATAGAGATAACAGACAAACAGAGAGGGACGGAGGGAGTGATAGGAGCCGGCGGAGGAGGCCGAGTCCAGGAGACACGGATCAGAGAGCATCTTGGGACACCCCATGGTGCCGTGCCCTAGAATCTAGAGGCCACAACACAATATCATATCCATCGTGGGACTGTCACTGTACCATCGTGACACAGTAGGGGATATTGGTCAAGAGTTTACATTTTTTGTCATTTTAGCAGACGCTCTTATCCAGAGGGGGCCTCTACTGTCTCTTCTTAGGCCCTAGAGCAAGGCACTTGCAATGCCAAGGGTCGAGGGTTTGATTGCCGCTCAGGCACCCCACAGGAAGCTGCTGAGGGGGGAGGACGGCTCATAATAATGACCGGAACAGAGCGAATGGAATGGAATGGCATGGCATGGCATGGCATGGCATGGCATGGCATGGCATGGCATGGAATGGAATGGAATGGAAACCATGGAAACCAATGTCTTTGGTACATTTTAGTCATTTAGCAGACGCTCTTATCCAGAGCGACTTCCAGTTAGTGAGTCCAGACATTTTTATTATTATTTTTCATACTGGAATCGAACCCACAGCCCTGGCGTTGCAAACGCCGCGCTCTACCAACTGAGCTACATCCCTGCCGGCCATTCCCTCCCCTATCCTGGACAACGCTGGGCCAATTGTGCACCGCCCCATGTTTAACTATAGATTAATCTATAAGGATAATGAATATTTGTTATAAAGAAAAATCGGGGGCACCAGTCCATTACTGGACAATGATATGGTATTGTACGAAGGCCTGACATATGCGTTATCTTAACAATAACACAAAAATAGTAATAATTGATTCATCTGAAGATATATCTGATGAGCCTAATATCAGATTTGTGAATTGGTAGCGTTTTCTAGAGCTTGTCTTGTATCAGAGAAACACAACAGGTCAAATACAAAAGCTGAATAATAAAAAAAAAAGAGTCAAATGAATCAATGGTTGCAGGATGAATGATAATTGCATATGACCAATACAGGAGAAAATTATGATTTCAATAGGTTGTTTACCAGCAAATTGTTAGAGGGCGATATTCTTAATTTGGATGGAGCAACATTTACACACTCAATACTATTCCTTAACAGGTCACACAGGGGCACACCACGAAAGAATGGAGGAAACATTGTGAATGTGAAAAGCGTTGTGGAAATCTGTTGCAGCTCAAGTTGACAACAAAACCCACAATGCAATGCTCTCTATGGGCTTGCTAGCTAGTAGGTAGCTTTGACAATAATGTCAAAGTCAATTTCAGCATGTGAAGCAGCTACAGCTGTTAGCTGTAAAATCGCCTAAACAAACTGCACTATCAATGTAGGAGTCTACAATCTCACCATGTTCAACCTGCAGATCCATGTGCCTCGCAGAGTGGAGTCTGACATTCACAACGGCACCATGCAACGCACCCTGGACTGAAGAGGCAGACAAACAGGAGGAATGTGTTGGACTCTCTGTTAAAATTACACATTTCTCAAGGTAGGAATAACGCTAAAAATATGATCAATGGCTCATTGGAGAGAAAACAACCACCTGCGTTATGACAATCGGCCAGTATTGAAATCTGACATGTATGATAGACGTTTTCACGATCTAAAAGTCGTATTCCTATTAACTTCCAGTGTAGTGGGAGCAGCGTTATCGCAGTGCCTACTTGAACGGTAATAGCTCAGGAGATACACATGAAAACATGTAATGACCCCGGAAACCGATAGATTTGATGCACAAAAACAATATAAAACATTCAAAATGGGTGAATCTTTACTTTAAGTTTCGTTTTTTTTTGCATCTTTTGCTTTCAGTTTTGTACACCAGCTTCAAAAACAGCTGAAAACACAATATTATTTGGTCATGGAAAATATATTTCACAGCGGTTTAGATGGTACAACGATTCTCTACACTGCACTTGCTTGTTTTGTCACAAATTGAAATGAGGCGAACTATTAAGAATTTTTAGCAACCACGAAATGGCGGAGCGATTTCTGCATAGTGCATCTTCAGTGTTAAAGTTATGCAGTTACTTAACCTAAAAGAGCGACAACATTACACATCATGCCAGTGCAAGAGAGAAAAAGGCAATTAGCTGTATAGTTACAGAAGTCAATAGATGGAATGGGGGTCTCTGGTCAGATGACAGCACTATCTGACGGTGAGTCGGCTTCACGCAAGGAGACTCAGAAAGGCGCGCCGACGCCGGGTAGTCCAAGGCTGCGCAAGGCGGAACAGGGTCCAACGTCGGTTTGGCGAGGAATGATAGCGATCTAGACGGGATCAGTCGGATGCGAGCTGATGATCCGGATTCCTTAGCTCGGCTTCAAATGGAAAAACTCGCAAGAGTAAGTCTTTGGGTGGTTTGTCCAGAAGTCGTTTCGACAGTCACGTCTGTCAGACAGAACATTCACTGGAACTGAGGTGCGAAACATTCCATTTGAGGGAGGTGCTCAAAATGTCCCGCCAAACCATCTAACCCTGCTGATTGGTTCAAGCGCCAAAAGGGGAAGAGAGTCATCCAAGCTGACCTCTGACCTCTCCTAGCACTGGCATGTTTGTGCCAATTGGAGAAATTAGGGATTTGTCAATAAGTGTCCATAGCATGTTCTTCATGTACCATACACTCACAGAAACAGTCCAATAGTGATTGTAGGCCTTGGTTAGGTTACACATTGCATGGTTACTTGTAATAAGTATATTTTACCTTGTAATAACATAGGAAAAACTCAATATCACACAGCATACTTTACACATTTTATGAGTCCTTCGGGTTTGATATGCTGTGTTTTAGACGACATATTGGTCCGTTGTTGAATGAGTAGGCCTATTTTCTTAGAAAAAGGCTTGCCACCATCTGTGGTCAAGAGGTGGTATGTGGATCTGGACTTTTATTGTCCTGTCATATACTGGGGCAAAAAGCATTCCAGCTTGGGCTCTTCCGGTCTGTTTAGAATACGTGATATAGCCCTGGATTAGGATAGCAGGCTGATTGGTGCTATATCCTGGCCCTGCTGGTCTTCAAAAGGGGACTTCTTCTGGCCAACGGAGACAACCTGGGTTCCTGGTCTGAAGGGGGTTGATAGGTCCCTGTCAAGAAAAACGTCACAAACTGCTAAACACTAGTCTACAACCCAATGATGTCCGAAACAGGTGACCTGTAATTGTGACATCATTAACATCTATCATGGTGACATCACGAACTGCCGAGCCATCTTTGTGACAAACTGCCAAGCCAAACTGCAGAGCCATCTTCGTGACATCAGAAACTGCAGAGCCATCTTTGTGACATCACAAACTGCAGAGCCATCTTTGTGACATCAGAAACTGCAGAGCCATCTTTGTGACATCACAAACTGCAGAGCCATCTCTGTGACATCACAAACTGAAGAGCCATCTTTGTGATCATCAAACTGCCGAGCTATCATTATGACATCATCACAAACTGCTGAGTGATGATTGTGACATCACTAACAACAGCAGGGTTGAGTGTGTCAGTGTGACTTCATTAAAAAAAGGTTTAACGGTGGGATTTGGACATCAGGACAGCTATCTAACTGGGGTCTATAAGGCTTTACCCCCACTACGCACCTCTCAACAGCTGTGTGTGTGTATGTATGTGTGTCTCTCAACAGGGTTGTGCTAGTGGGAGCGGATCATCACTACGGTGCTACACTCTCCTGAGTCATCCCTCTGTACTTAGACAAACACCACTTATAGCCTTTATTCACGCTCACAACATGGAAGCTCAGCGCTATAAAAAAAAAGTGCTGAGGGCTTTAACAGTGTTAGAGCAGTCCGCACGTGTGTGTATGGGAGGCAGTGGTTAGGCGGCTCGGAGGGAGACACTAGCGTAGCTAGACAACATAATGATAATGTATCCTCACTGCTCTGTAATCACTATGCATATTACAGACTACCGTTCAACCACATACAGGCCAATACACCCATACTGATGCACGCGTGTTGGGTGGGGATCACAAATGGTTGGGGACGTAGTGGGGAAACAAATGGCTGGGGACGTAGTGGGAAACAAATGGCTGGGGACGTAGTGGGGAAACAAATGGCTGGGGACGTAGTGGGGAAACAAATGGCTGGGGACGTAGTGGGAAACAAATGGCTGGGGACGTAGTGGGAAACAAATGGCTGGGGACGTAGGGGGAAACAAATGGCTGGGGACGTAGTGGGAAACAAATGGCTGGGGACGTAGTGGGAAACAAATGGCTGGGGACGTAGGAGGGAACAAATGGCTGGGGACGTAGGAGGGAACAAATGGCTGGGGACGTAGGGGGAAACAAATGGCTGGGGACGTAGTGGGAAACAAATGGCTGGGGACGTAGGGGGAAACAAATGGCTGGGGACGTAGGGGGAAACAAATGGCTGGGGACGTAGGGGGGAAACAAATGGCTGGGGACGTAGGGGGAAACAAATGGCTGGGGACGTAGTGGGAAACAAATGGCTGGGGACGTAGTGGGAAAAAAATGGCTGGGGACGTAGGGGGGAAACAAATGGCTGGGGACGTAGGGGGGAAACAAATGGCTGGGGACGTAGGGGGGAAAACAAATGGCTGGGGACGTAGGGGGGAACAAATGGCTGGGGACGTAGGAGGGAACAAATGGCTGGGGACGTAGGAGGGAACAAATGGCTGGGGACGTAGGAGGGAACAAATGGCTGGGGACGTAGGGGGGAACAAATGGCTGGGGACGTAGTGGGGAAACAAATGGCTGGGGACGTAAGGGGGAAACAAATGGCTGGGGACGTAGGGGGGAACAAATGGCTGGGGACGTAGTGGGAAACAAATGGCTGGGGACGTAGGGGGGAAACAAATGGCTGGGGACGTAGGGGGAAACAAATGGCTGGGGACGTAGGGGGAAACAAATGGCTGGGGACGTAGTGGGAAACAAATGGCTGGGGACGTAGTGGGGAAACAAATGGCTGGGGACGTAGGGGGGAAACAAATGGCTGGGGACGTAGGGGGGAAACAAATGGCTGGGGACGTAGGGGGAAACAAATGGCTGGGGACGTAGGGGGGAAACAAATGGCTGGGGACGTAGTGGGGAAACAAATGGCTGGGGACGTAGGGGGGAAACAAATGGCTGGGGACGTAGGGGGGAAACAAATGGCTGGGGACGTAGGGGGGAAAACAAATGGCTGGGGACGTAGGGGGAAACAAATGGCTGGGGACGTAGTGGGAAACAAATGGCTGGGGACGTAGGGGGAAACAAATGGCTGGGGACGTAGTGGGAAACAAATGGCTGGGGACGTAGGGGGGGGAAACAAATGGCTGGGGACGTAGGGGGAAACAAATGGCTGGGGACGTAGGGGGAAACAAATGGCTGGGGACGTAGGGGGAAACAAATGGCTGGGGACGTAGGGGGGAAACAAATGGCTGGGGACGTAGGGGGAAACAAATGGCTGGGGACGTAGTGGGAAACAAATGGCTGGGGACGTAGGGGGGAAACAAATGGCTGGGGACGTAGTGGGAAACAAATGGCTGGGGACGTAGGGGGGAAACAAATGGCTGGGGACGTAGGGGGGAACAAATGGCTGGGGACGTAGGGGGGAAACAAATGGCTGGGGACGTAGGGGGAAACAAATGGCTGGGGACGTAGTGGGAAAACAAATGGCTGGGGACGTAGGGGGGAAACAAATGGCTGGGGACGTAGGGGGAAACAAATGGTTGGGGACGTAGGGGGGGAAACAAATGGTTGGGGACGTAGGGGGAAACAAATGGTTGGGGACGTAGGGGGGAAACAAATGGCTGGGGACGTAGGGGGAAACAAATGGCTGGGGACGTAGGGGGAAACAAATGGCTGGGGACGTAGTGGGAAACAAATGGCTGGGGACGTAGGGGGGAAACAAATGGCTGGGGACGTAGTGGGAAACAAATGGCTGGGGACGTAGGGGGGAAACAAATGGCTGGGGACGTAGGGGGGGAACAAATGGCTGGGGACGTAGGGGGGAAACAAATGGCTGGGGACGTAGGGGAAAACAAATGGCTGGGGACGTAGGAGGGAAACAAATGGCTGGGGACGTAGTGGGAAACAAATGGCTGGGGACGTAGGGGGGAAACAAATGGCTGGGGACGTAGGAGGGAAACAAATGGCTGGGGACGTAGTGGGAAACAAATGGCTGGGGACGTAGGGGGGAAACAAATGGCTGGGGACGTAGGGGGAAACAAATGGCTGGGGGACGTAGGAGGGAACAAATGGCTGGGGACGTAGGGGGGAAACAAATGGCTGGGGACGTAAGAGGGAAACAAATGGTTGGGGACTTAGTGGGAAACAAATGGCTGGGGACGTAGGGGGAAACAAATGGCTGGGGACGTAGTGGGAAACAAATGGCTGGGGACGTAGGGGGGAACAAATGGCTGGGGACGTAGGGGGAAACAAATGGCTGGGGACGTAGTGGGAAACAAATGGCTGGGGACGTAGGGGGGAAACAAATGGCTGGGGACGTAGGGGGGAAAC
>CM072256.1:6028981-6111481 GCA_036851935.1 Coregonus suidteri
CAGTCTACTAATTGGGGTCAGCCCTAGACCAGACACACACACACACACACACACACACACACCAAGATCACCATGAGCAATGCCAAGCGTTGGCTGTAGTGGTGTAAAGCTTGCGGCCATTGGACTCTGGAGCAGTGGAAACGCGTTCTCTGGAGTGATGAATCAAGCTTCACCATTTGGCAGTCTGACAGACAAATCTGGGTTTGGCGGATGCCAAGAGAACGCTACCTGCCCCAATGCATAGTGCCAACTGTAAAGTTTGGTGGAGGAGGAAAAATGGTCTGGGGCTGTTTTTCATGGTTCTGGCTAGGCCCCTTAGTTCCAGTGAAGGGAAATCTTAACGCTACAGCATACAATGACATTCTATACGATTCTGGGCTTCCAACTTCGTACCAACATTTTGGGGAAGGCCCTTTCCTGTTTCAGCATGACAATGCCCCCACGCACAAAGCGAGATCCATACAGAAATGGTTTGTCGAGATCGGTGTGGAAGAACTTGACTGGCCTGCACAGAGCCCTGACTTCAACTCCATCGAACACCTTTGGGATGAATTGGAACGCCGACTGGGAGCCAGGCCAAATCGCCCAACATCAGCACTCAACCTCACTAATGCTTTTGTGGCTGAATGGAAGCAAGTCCCCGCAGCAATGTTCCAACATCTAATGGAAAGCATTCCCAGAAGAGTGGAGGCTGTTATAGCAGCAAAGGAGGGGGGGGGGGGGGGGGACCAACACCATATGAATGCCCATGATTTTCTGAATGAGGTGTTTGACAAGCAGGTGTCCACATACTTTTGGTAATGTAGTGTATGAGCATTAGCTCAGCTATGGACACACACACACACACCTCCTTCAAAATGACATGATATGATCCTGATAAAGGAATGTGCGACGACCAAAGCCTTCAGGAAACGACCAATTGCCAAGACGACTATACTTCCCCTGGAGAAAAAAAACCAAGGAAGTGCAATGACTGAGGATCATATGTAACAACAACCTTAGGCTGCATCTAAAATGGCCTCAGCCCAGGCCCTATGTAACCTCATTCACAAAACATGGGGATGTGAAACTGGCATTACAGATCCATTCCCACCACTCCCTGTTGGATCGAGGATCCAAAATGACCTCACAGTTTCCCCAGAGCAAGCACATAGTCAATACAGCATTGTGCAACTGTAGCTATGTAGCCAGGTGACTCACACAGGGAGTGGCACTCCTAGTTTATTATATGTAAAGGAATATAGCTTTGAGTAGAGTTAGTAAACACTGGATTGTAGTTCAGTGGTACATGACACTGCCTGAAAGCTGTGTTTTTGGATAGTTGTGTTCTGTTGTTGTTGCTGTTGTGTTTTGAGTGTAGCTAGCTAGGGAGCTTGGTCCGTGGATCAACTGGGATTCATACCAAGACCTGGGGAAATGGATTGGAAAGCAAAGTGTGCACATACAGCCCTTTACAGAGCTCAAGATTCTCTCGACATCATAGCTATGATGAGCCAGCAATTACAATACAATGACACACAAGTTGACTAGTAGGGATGTAACGATTCACATCGCTCCCCAATTCAAATGTTCAAAAGCTCAGACACACCGGTAGGATTGTCAAACGTTTGCCTGCAGACAATACTCAGCACCTCTGAACAGGGTCGACAGTCAATCTCCTTTGTGTTCACACAGCAAAGACCTTGAAAGTCGTCAGCCACTCATCCTTGTTAAAAATACTCCGAACCAGAAGGTGGCAGTAGCGTTGTTTGGCAATGCATGGTTGTGCGTATTGCTTATGGTCTAGATTCCAAGCTATCTGCGTTAATGTTGCCATTTTCTAGAAAGGCCTTGTTGATACTAGCCAGATGGCCACAGCTAGATAACTACCTAGCTTAGAAAGTTCAATTCTGTGGGACATCCTTTTTTATGAAACCCGCAAATTCGGTTTGTTCATACATAGCAGGTTACAAAGTAGAGCTTCGTAGCTACATTTTGGTGTATGGGTTGTCAGGGACTGGTCTAAATTCACGTGTCGCCACCCATTTTTCACGACGAGATGCTAGCTAGCTGTGTGAGGGAGTGTTTGTTGGCTTGACGCTGTTCGCTGAGGCAACGCTCCGGGAGAGAGGCAGCGCTCCGGGAGAGAGAGGCAGCGCTCCGGGAGAGAGGCAGCGCTCCGGGAGAGAGGCAGCGCTCCGGGAGAGAGGCAGCGCTCCGGGAGAGAGGCAGCGCTCCGGGAGAGAGGCAACGCTCCGGGAGAGAGGCAGCGCTCCGGGAGAGAGGCAGCGCTCCGGGAGAGAGGCAACGCTCCGGGAGAGAGGCAGCGCTCCGGGAGAGAGGCAGCGCTCCGGGAGAGAGGCAGCGCTCCGGGAGAGAGGCAACGCTCCAGGAGAGAGAGGCAGCGCTCTGAGAGAGGCAGCGCTCCGGGAGAGAGAGGCAGCGCTCCGGGAGAGAGGCAACGCTCCAGGAGAGAGAGGCAGCGCTCCAGGAGAGAGGCAACGCTCCGGGAGAGAGGCAGCGCCGCTCTGAAGTGGCTGTAATGGTGCTGCAGCGAATTTCGTGAACGATCGTTTTTATTATTTGAAGTGTAAAACTACCAGAATTCAGCGGCTACAGTCCTATAAAAATAGAGCTAAATAGCAGTGAATTGAAAATGTGTCCCATCCATCTTGCTGTGCAGCTGGCAGCTTACCACTACCTTAGAAGTAAGCTATGTTATTAGACTAGTAGTGTAGCCTTCTGTGTTACAGTTTAGATTTAGTGAGAAGTGTGTGTGTGTCTGTGTTAGGCTATGTGATGTGTGTATGCAGGTGGCACGGGCACAGGTTTGGGCAGGTTATTTGGCACTCTAGGCCTAATCAGTTAGGCTACTGAATACAACATAACTGTGATATATAGCCTAACTGTTACTAACATGTAAATAGTTAACCTGCTTTATGTTACGTAATCCCAATTATATATATATATATATACACTCTGTTATAACCCCTGGTGTGTGTGCATGGATGGCACCTTACTCCGTAGTGTAAACATTCTTCATTGTTAAAGCATACAGCACTTTACACTTTATGTATTCTATTTTCTTATTTACTTATGTATATAACCTGTTACCAATGCTGCTACTGCTCCTCATGTTTAATGTACACTTATGACCATATATGTCGCCCTTGCTGCACTGAGTACAATATTAATGCACCTACATATGAGAGAGAGAGACATGTTGCTGTGTGTATGGGGAAGGGGCTCTATTTTTTAGACATATAGTGTGTATGTGTGCCATTCAGAGGGTGAATGGGCAAGACAGAAGATTTAAGTGCCTTTGAACAGGGTATGGTAGTAGGTGACAGGCGCACCTGTTTGTGTCAAGAACTGCAACGCTGCTGGGTTTTTCACACTGAACAGTTTCCCGAAGTGATTGGAACGTTGCAATTCACTAACTAATTTGCGTAAAGTAGTTTCATTCTAATTTAATAAATGGTTTCAAACGCTCAGTATTGCATAAACCATAAATATGTGTTAATAATATGGCCACCCTACCTTCAGATATTGGACAAAACGTGCTGAATTGAAGAATCCAGACAGGTGATTTGGTGTCATTATTGACTAGGGATTAAGGTTGACCTGTCCGCGACCTTTTTTGATCACTTGAAAATAAAATACTGTATCTCAGCAATGGTAAATCCTCCTATCCTCGTGAAATAAAGTGTTCTGTGTTCCTCAGAAGCTTTTCCATAACATGAATACAAAATATAACACCAGAACCACATTTTCATTTTGACCCCAAACACCCTAATAATAAATTGTGACGTGTTAGAAGTTGTTTTGGCAGTTCGTCAGTTTTTTTGTCACTTTGGCTAACTAACGTTAGCTAGCTGCTAACTAGTTAACACAGCTAATCGGATGTCAGTGTTACTCCCTATTTTGAAAATATTAACTGAAAACATATGTTCATTATCCCTGTAATTTAGGCTTTGGCCAGAATAACAATTGTGTTTGTGATTAAGCTAGTCAACACAACTAGCTAACGTTAGCTAGCTAGCTACAGTGCTAGCTTCTTCAACAAGTTTGAACCGGCTAGCAACACTGATGGTCCTCTGTAGCTCAGCTGGTAGAGCATGGCGCTTGTAACGCCAAGGTAGTGGGTCGATCCCCGGGACCACCCATACACAAAAATGTATGCACGCATGACTGTAAGTCGCTTTGGATAAAAAGCGTCTGCTAAATGGCATATTATACTGGTCCCGAAGGAGTTGCTAGCTAACTTCACCAACTGCAATGCTAACTTCACGTTAGCTAGCCGAAGAGAGGGAGAGATCGACTCTAGTCGCTGTCAACTGTTCCCCAGTAACGGGAAAATACCTTTACACAAAGCGGCGGAAATGTAATAATACGTCCCGAGTACCGGACTCTTTCTTACCGGAGTGTCGGCCCGATACAGTTCGTGTCTGTGCTCTCTATCTCCCGTAGGATGCGTTCGTGTTCCGCTGCTATTTCAACGCTCGCCATGTTTCCATATCCCACCGTAGAACACACACACTACAGGGGCGTATTCATTACGGAAACCGTTCACCGAAGCCAACAGCAAAACGAGATTTTCTATTGGACAAATTCAGGTAGGTCCCTCCCCGTTTCGTTCCGTTTTCTTCTGTTTAAGAAACGTTTTGCGGCGGAATGAATATACGCACCCCAGGACAGAGAAGAAACGCCGTTCCTTGTGTCACCTAAAAAAAAAAAAATAAACGCAGATAGATACTCCTTTGATATATCTCTGTATACACTCCAATATGTTTTAATCATTATTTTGTTCCACCTTGGTCTGATAAGGTGTTTGTTAAATTGAGGGAGAAAGGGCTGGACACAATTGAAGACTCATACATAGACAAGCAATTTGCATACTTTAACCAGTTAAAGAGCACATTTGAACTGTCTAATAATAATTATTTTTTTATCCATGTTTTACAAGTCACATTTCCATATTCTGACCATAAACTTGTCTTTGGTGGCAGTAGCACTCCTCCTATCGTCCATTATGCATGGTGTATTGGATTTAAGTGAGGTAACGGCAATGTTCCGTTCCCTTCCCTTTGCAAATTCATTGATAATGAATGCTGCCAATCAATAAAGTTGGAGTTTGGAAAGTGACACTTCCACTTCGCGTTTTTTTAAACCACGGCCGGTGGCAGGTGGGCGTGCGTGAGAGGAAGAAGCGAAGCGAGAGGGATAACTGGGCCCAAAACCTGTCTTCTCCAGCAGGTGTCATTTTTTTTTCGCTCACTAAACGAGGAGTTTATGTAGGAGGTGAATGTCGGATTTGGTTAACACAAAATGTAATGGCTTATTTGCTACTTGTGGCTTATTTGATCAAATATACGTTTTGTAATGATTTGGTTGTTATGAGTGTACTGATATAGATCCCTTTCTGGGTATACAAACAAATAAATAAAAAAAAAAAAACATTGCAGCAAGTTGGTGGCAGAACTAGAGTTCTTATAGAATGCCAGCAAAAAAAAGCCTCTTTTGACATGTTGCTTATGAGTGCATTTCACACTACTTTTGGATTATAATAGGATTTTAAGGCTCGTATGAACGTCCTGCTTAATATAATGTTTGTGTCATCATCGCAAATTAACTGCATTATACTTTAGAAACACTTAAACTTCAACCAGTAAAATGGCTCGTTGGCTAGCTTTTGCTACAGCCTATATCAATGTGCGTTAGCATTCTAGCTAACAACTGCTGCATCCAAAATAGTTATTTTGCAAAGATCACAACCAAATACAATACCGGTCAAAAGTTTTAGAACACCTACTCATTCAAGGATTTTTCTTTATTTTTACTATTTTCTACATTGTATAATAATAGTGAAGACATCAAAACTATGAAATAACACATATGGAATCATGTAGTAACCAAAAAGGTGTTAAACAAATGGAGATTCTTCAAATAGCCACCCTTTGCCTTGATGACAGCTTTGCACACTCTTGCCTCAACATACGACACCTTCTGCACTACTCTGACTCTGGCCACCTCAACCTGCCTCTCTCGCACCGGACACTTCCGATCCCCAGCAACATGGGCACCCCTAGAGTTGACACACACAACTTTATCCACCGAAACTAAACAATCCTCTGTCCCATGGCCTCCTGCACACTTCCCACATCTTGGAATCTCCCTCCTACACACTGCTGCAACATGACTGTAAGCGTGGCACCTGAAACACCACAGTGGATTCGGCACAAAAGCTCTGACAGGATAACTGATATATCCTAACATGACTTTGTCAGGTAAAGACTCTGATTCAAAACTATAAAAAAAAGGACAGACTGTGACACCTCTGTTTCACCACGCTCCCCACCGGGTCTGAATCGCGCCAAATCGACAGGCGTTACTTCCCCTTCAATGGCTCCACCTCTACACTTAACGCTACCCCAGAAATCTCTCCTTCCAATGGTGCCCTGTTCCTAAGAGTAAATCAAGAAAAATATATTGACCCGAGTTGCGTGGCACGGAGCACCCTCTCCCTCTGGGCGGAAGAAACACAAACAAACAAGTCCACTTCGGGTTACGTTCACCCATTTAACGGTACCCAACCTGATATCACATATGGACCAGCCAAAAGGCCTGGATCCACTTTCTCCAAGAATCTCACTCCCACCGGGCCAAACTCATCTTTATCATAACCATGTCCATCGATGCAAGGCTCGGGTTCCACGCTTCTCACCACACCTTCCACCTCAATTAAATCTTCCTCATTCCCTTCTATTCCACCTCCAGAACTTGTTCTGGTGGACGTCTCACTCCGTTTGTACTTGACCCCAGTCTTCTTTCGACACACCATCTCCCTTTTTATCGGCATCTTCATCAAATTCAATCTCTGCTTTCCACTTCGACCTCTTCTTCTTCTTCTTTTTCCTCCTCCATTCCTCCTCCTCCTCCCTGTCCCAATATTCCTCTTCTCCCGGCTTTGCTAGCGGCCCAGTAGCATTCCAACGTAACTCCATCTCATAATTGTCCTGCTCACCTCGGGAAACGTGTCTTCTCTGTGTGCGGACATTTTGAGAGGGTGAGCAGTGGCACAACTCCCAACCTTTTTTTTTATTTTATCTTGCCTCCTCCCCGACTACCTTCCATTTTTTTGAAGACATTTATTTTATTGTTAGAGCGGCTACTAGAATATCTGGTCAATATAATGGATAATCTGTGGTGAGGTTCAACGTGCAAAGCGTTGGAAGAAAACAACAGCAGAAGCATGGAGGTAAAACAACTGTCTAAAGCAGGGGTGTCAAACTCATTTTAGCTCAGGGGCCACATGGAGGAAAAATCTATTCCCAAGTGGGCCGGGACCGTAAAAATCATGGTATATATAACTTAAAAACAAAACTTCAGATTGTTTTCTTTGTTTTAATACGATCAACATACAACATAAAGCTGGAGCCTGAGGACAGTGTGTCCAAAATAGTACAAGCACAACATCACTATTAATCATAAAACACGTCAAGTTTATTTGAAAATTCTAAAGAAAAAGAACACACAAACACACAATGCCTCAGTGATTAACAGAAACTGTTTCACAGATCACAGAACTATATCAGGGTGTCATTTCTCAGCAGAAATGTAGATAAAAATAATGAAATCCTGTTCCCCAAACAAGTGCAAGAACCACAGAGTCAAGAATAGGTTAAATATACAAATAAAATAAAATCAAAACTAAAAACAATAGCACATCAACATAAAAACATATAAACATAAATCTGAAAGCGTTGCTCAAACTCCCGTAACAGTCCAGTTATTTTATATTTGAACCGCTTCATGTCTGCCCACATGTGGGTCGCGCACACATTTTTTTCAGACAGGGGAAATGACAGCAAGTTGCGTCTCCCACAATGACAGCTTCAACTTGAAAGAACGTATGCTGTCATAATACTGCGTGACAACTTTTGTTGCGCCCCTTGCAGCTGTTGAATGTTCAAGTTATTCAGGTGCTCTGTAACATCCACCATAAATGCAAGGTCCGGCATCCATTCTGCGGAATGAAATTCTAACACTGGTTTGCCCTTTTCTTCCATGAACTGTTCAATTTCTTCTCGTAAATCAAAGAAACGCCTCAGCACAGCACCGATCGGCTTAACCCATCTTACCTCAGTGTGGTATGGCAGGCCATAGATGTGGTCTTTCTCTCTGAGAAGGCTGTCAAAACTGACGGTGATTCAGGCTTCTGGATCGGATGAAATTAACAGTTTGGATGACCACCTCCATGACGTCTTGGTGGATCCATCTTTAATGACTTGCAACACAAAGCCTCCTGGTGCAAAATACAGTGAAAAGACAAAAAAATCACGTCCTCCATTTGCAGATTACACTTTCTCTCTGAACTTTGTCACAACGCCTGCTTTTTTTCCCGATCATTGAGGGTTCCAATATCTGTAGCCAGGCTGACAGCGCGGGACCAGTCCACTCCGACCCTGTCCAGCGCGCCGACGAGTGCGGGAAAAATATCAGCTGCTGTCGTTGTATCTGTCATCGTGAGCACCAACTCCACGAACTCCTCGGTGACGGTCAATGTGTCATCAACTCCGCGGATTTTTTTGAATGGCCAGTTGTGCAACATCTGTAATACTTAAAAAAAATAAAATAATAATAATCATCATCTCGCGGGCCGGATTTAAAACCGTTTGCGGGCCTGATCCGGCCCGCGGGCCGTACGTTTGACACCCCTGGTCTAAAGAATCTCTAAACCCACTTCAAAAATGTACACATTAACTACCTGTTTCAATAGAAAGTCACGAAATGCTGCAAATACATTGTCTTGGGATGCTTTTGACCTGAGTAGCCTGCGGAACTGTTGGCCATTCATGTGTGCATTTAAGACGCCTGTTCTTTTGTCATTAGTGGAAATTGACAAATTTAGCTAACGAGAGGCTTACTCCTTCAATCTTTGGTGACTTGTTTTGGACAGTATTAAATTATATTGTTTTATACAGTATTACATTATCTTGTTTTGTACAGAATTGTATTATATTGTGACTGTGATTTTCTGACTATTAGAACGGTCTTGTTTTTTACAGTATTAAATGCAGTGGAGGCTGAAATGAAAAAAAAATGAAAAAAATATATGCAAACATTTTCCTTAAAGTATTTGTTTTGAGACTGGAATTTTGTCCATGAAATACTATAGAATTCCATTCATTCCTATGGAGGACTGCTCCTACTGGGGAGTGGCAATATGGCCGACTGGTGGCTTCAAAGCCTCTGATTGGCTACAGCTCTCCTATGGTGAACTAATATTTATTATGATTAACTAGTATTTATTCTGCAATTTTTTTCATAGCCTTTCGTACAGCTAGGCTACTACTACTCCTACCATGGATGACATCTGAGGTAAACAGTTTTTCTATTTTTTTTTTTACTTAAACTTTTTTTTTTTTTTAACAGAAAAGCAGGTTGATTTTGTTTAGTTAATTTCTTTTTGATAGTTTGGATGATATTTTATTTATTTTTACCCACATTATTTCATTTTTTTGGCATCTTCTTATCCAACCGCACAGTAGGTGGCGGAACGCACATCCGATTGTTGCGAACGCCATTATACCATAGAAGAAGAAGTATTAAAGGTGATCGTCAATCAGTATTGCAAGCCATGAGGCTGCTGGTTTTGTTTGGTGTTTTCACTTTGAACCTTTAGTTTAGGCGTGCCTGTTTGTACTTTCCTTTCTTGTATTTATAGTTATTTTATTACCATCTGAACAAATAATAATCAGCTTGAGCTCGCCAACCCAAAGGAGTCAAGACTGAGCTGGCCCTGGACCAAGGTAAGGTTGCTGTCTCCCTGGACCAAGGTAAGGTTGCTGTCTCCCTGGACCAAGTTAAGGTTGCTGTCTCCCTGGACCAAGGTAAGGTTGCCGTCTCCCTGGACCAAGGGTTGCTGTCTCCCTGGAAAAAATAAATAAAAACCATGTGGAGTGGACCAAGTTAAGGTTGCTTATAGTTATGTTTTTAGCAAGTATTTATGAAACTAGCTATAAAAAAAAAAAAAAAAATAGATTTTGCAAGCACACAAAAAATAATATTGGTGAATATAAAAATAGTGGTTAGATTAATCCTGAAAGCTGCCATATTCAGTTGTTCAATCCAGGAAATATTGGAAAAGGGGTAAAAGTAAATGATTAGTGGTTGAACAATAGTCCTGTAAATCTACTCTAATCCTCATTGATCATGGAACTGTGATGACATCATGGAACTGTGATGACAACGGGTCCAGTCCTCGTGAACCAGGTTTAAACTGCTGTGTTCGGTCTGTGTTCCACCATAATTTGCAAATAAATTCATAAAAAATCCTACAATGTGATATTCTGGATTATTTTTTCTCATTTTGTCTGTCGTAGTTGACGTGTACCTATGATGAAAATTACAGGCCTCTCTCATCTTTTTAAGTGGGAGAACTTGCACAATTGGTGGCTGACTAAATACTTTTTTTTCCCCCCACTGTAAACTATCTGGACTTGTGGATCATTAAAGATCCTAAAACTCAAAGATGGTGGATAAATGCAGATAGTTCACTCAGATGCCAACCGCCGATAAACCCCACTGAAGAAGAAGAAGAAGAAGAAGAAGAAGAAGAAGAAGAAGAAGAAGAAGAAGAAGAAGAAGAAGAAGAAGAAGAAGAAGAGAAGAAGAAGAAGAAGAAGAAGAAGAAGAAGAAGAAGAAGAAGAAGAAGAAGAAGAAGAAGAAGAAGAAGAAGAAGAAAGAAGAAGAAGAAGAAGAAGATAGTTCACTCAGGCCGTTTATCATTGAAAATAAAATAGTCAGTTCCGGTCTACTTAACAAGGTGGGTCTCCCATAGACACCAATGCAATAGAGTACCACTGTATGAGTAATAATACCCATAAAACCTAGCGGTCAAACAAGGAAATGGTTCCTGGCAGCTGCTTTACAAGTGGGATGCACTGTTGAGAGCTACATCCCGAGGGGTTTGTGCTGATTGTACGGAGATTGTGACAGCCGGTTAAATGGTGTCCCTTGACAAGGCAAGAACTAGATGTATGTCAGGAGAAGTGTAGTATTATCATAAGGAGACGTATACTTGGAACAGGGAGGAGGAATGGAGGGGAAAAGAGAGGCAGAGGAGGTCTAAGAGAGAGGAGGGAGGAAGATTGTGAGCTTGAGTCTGGAAAAAATGGCGGGAAAAAGGGAGAAGGTTTGTTAAAGAAGAACGGTAGAAAATGTAAGCAGAGTGAGCTGAAGACAGGAGGAGAAATGGAAGAGAATGAGGGTGAAGTATCGGAGGTGGTAGGTGTGGCGAAGTATCGGAGGTGGTAGGTGTGGTGAAGTATCGGAGGTGGTAGGTGTGGTGAAGTATCGGAGGTGGTAGGTGTGGTGAAGTATCGGAGGTGGTAGGTGTGGTGAAGTATCGGAGGTGGTAGGTGTGGTGAAGTATCGGAGGTGGTAGGTGTGGTGAAGTATCGGAGGTGGTAGGTGTGGTGAAGTTTCGGAGGTGGTAGGTGTGGTGAAGTATCGGAGGTGGTAGGTGTGGTGAAGTATCGGAGGTGGTAGGTGTGGTGAAGTACTCGGAGGTGGTAGGTGTGGTGAAGTACTCGGAGGTGGTAGGTGTGGTGAAGTATCGGAGGTGGTAGGTGTGGTGAAGTATCGGAGGTGGTAGGTGTGGTGAGGTATCGGAGGTGGTAGGTGTGGTGAAGTATCGGAGGTGGTAGGTGTGGTGAAGTACTCGGAGGTGGTAGGTGTGGTGAAGTACTCGGAGGTGGTAGGTGTGGTGAAGTATCGGAGGTGGTAGGTGTGGTGAAGTATAGGAGGTGGTAGGTGTGGTGAAGTATCGGAGGTGGTAGGTGTGGTGAAGTATAGGAGGTGGTAGGTGTGGTGAAATATCGGAGGTGGTAGGTGTGGTGAAGTATCGGAGGTGGTAGGTGTGGTGAAGTATCGGAGGTGGTAGGTGTGGTGAAGTATCGGAGGTGGTAGGTGTGGTGAAGTTATCGGAGGTGGTAGGTGTGGTGAAGTATCGGAGGTGGTAGGTGTGGTGAAGTATCGGAGGTGGTAGGTGTGGTGAAGTACTCGGAGGTGGTAGGTGTGGTGAAGTATCGGAGGTGGTAGGTGTGGTGAAGAACTCGGAGCCAGAGGCTTGCACAGAGGGTCAGGATGAAGATGAGTCGGTGACAGTAAGAGTGAAGTTTCTGGAAAAAGTGGACCCTTGCCTTTTGGCGGATCCATTTGTGTTTTCAAGATGGGTGAAAAGAGCGTTGGGTATAGTGGAATCGGTGAGGGTAACCAGAAGTGGTCTAGTGATAATCGTTTGTGTTTCTGTTGGGCAGAGGGAGAAGGCGTTCAGAGTTAAACAAATGGGGGAAAGAATTGTGAATTGTTTCGCTCTCAAGAAAAGGGCGCCATTGAAAGGAGTGATTACTGGGGTAGCGGTAAATGTGAAAGTGGACCAACTGAAGGGGAAGATTCCCGGTGTTTGTGATGCTCGTCGTTTGGTGCGACGCAGACAGGGTGGCGTGACTGGAGAAACAGAAGAGTCACTGTCTGTTCTTTTGAGTTTTGATGTTGAGTCTTTGCCCGACAAAGTGATGTTAGGATATATAAGTTATCCGGTACGAGCTTTTGTGCTGAATACATTACGTTGTTACAGGTGTCACGCTTATGGGCATGTGGCAGCAGTGTGTAGGAGGGAGGTTCCAAGGTGTGAGAAGTGTCCAGAAGGGCATGAGACAAAGGAATGTGTAGCATTGGGGAAAGTAGTGGTATGTGCTAATTGTAGGGGTGCCCATAGGGCGGGGCATTAGAAATGTCCTGTGCGAGAGAAGCAGGTTGAGGTTTCCAGGGTTACAGTAGAGAAGAAGTTGTCATATGCTGAGGCAGTGAAGAAAGTAGAGGAAGATGGGGTCAAAGGGGGAGGGGAGTGGTGTGAGTAGTAGATCTGTACCAGCACAGAGGGATAAACAGAGGAATAGGACAACAAGTGATATATGTTTCAGTAAGATTGGATTTGTGGCATTTATAGCAAATGGTTATCAACTGTACTGCAGGGATGGAACGTAAGTCGCAGAAATTTGAGGTTGTGGTGGCAGCTGCAGAGAGGTATTTGGGTGTGCGAGACTTGACGTCAGAAGAGTTACAGGGTTTGTTAAGTGGTGGTGTCCCATCCTTTCAGGCTGAAGTAGGAATACATAGATTTAAAATAGTGGAGTAGGTTTTTTTCTTTTTTTCTTCTTGTGAGTGTTAGATGGTATTTGTTGTATTTTTTTTTTCAAGCAAAGTATAAGGGAGTTATTCTCCCGTCCAGTAGGTGGCGGTAATGCAAACATGTATTGGATGCCAACCGCCGTTAAACCTCATCGAATAAGAAGAAGGAAATGGTTCCAATCATTTGTCTACCATTCATTTTTCCCCATAGGGGACACTTTAAATAAGGGCTTTGTTTCGTGTAGGCTTACCCTAGCAGCTAATTAGCTGCTAATGTGGCTATCATAAAGAACCACAAATGCCATGATGAGCTGGACAAGATTGCCGAATCAAGGCAAAGGTGAGAATCTCTGGATAAACT
This sequence comes from Coregonus suidteri, assembly GCA_036851935.1. NCBI lineage: Eukaryota > Metazoa > Chordata > Actinopteri > Salmoniformes > Salmonidae > Coregonus > Coregonus suidteri. The sequence continues at coordinate 6,042,520 of CM072256.1, forward strand.
ATCTATTGTTAGCTATATTTAGTAATAAATAAATTGGCTAAATTCATTTAAATTGACAATTCTGTGAATGTTTGTAAGTGTTTTTAAATTGACACAATACCTGTTAGCAAAGGTGTCCGCTAGAGAGCTTGCAGGGATTTGTAGTCTTGCATGATGTTTACTTTTATGCTAATTAGCATTTTCAAATGTGAGAGTAACATTGATAAAAGTCACCTTGTCTGAGAGAGATTTACATGGTTATCAAAACATCAGTATATATAGTAATACTACAGTATTTAGACCATAGTATACTACAGCATTTAAACCATAGTATACTACAGTATTTAAACCATAGTATACTACAGTATTTAGACCATAGTATACTACAGTATTTAAACCATTGTATACTATAGTATTTGGACCATAGTATACTACAGTATTTGGACCATAGTATACTACAGTATTTAGACCATCGTATACTACAGTATTTAGACCATAGTATACTACAGTATTTAAACCATAGTATACTACAGTATTTAAACCATAGTATACTACAGTATTTAGACCATAGTATACTACAGTATTTAGACCATAGTATACTACAGTATTTAGACCATCGTATACTATAGTATTTAGACCATAGTATACTACAGTATTTAGACCATAGTAATACTATAGTATTTAGACCATATTATACTACAGTATTTAGACCATAGTAATACTACAGTATTTAGACTATAGTAATACTATAGTATTTAGACTATAGTAATACTATAGTATTTAGACCATAGTATACTACAGTATTTAGACCATAGTAATACTACAGTATTTAGACCATAGTAATACTATAGTATTTAGACCATAGTAATACTACAGTATTTAGACCATAGGCGGGTGGCAGGTAGCTTAGTGGTTAAGAGCGTTGTGCCAGTAACCGAAGGTCGCTGGTTCTAATCCCCGAGCCGACTAGGTGAAAAATCTGTCGATGTGCCCTTGAGCAAGGCACTTAACCCTAATTGCTCCTGTAAGTCGCTCTGGATAAGAGCGTCTGCTAAATGACCAATTATTATTATTATTATTATTATTTAGACCATAGTAATACTATAGTATTTAGACTATAGTAATACTACAGTATTTAGACTATAGTAATACTACAGTATTTAGACTATAGTAATACTATAGTATTTAGACCATAGCAATACTACAGTATTTAGACTATAGTAATACTACATTATTTAGACTATAGTATTACTACAGTATTTAGACTATAGTAATACTACAGTATTTAGACTATAGTAATACTATAGTATTTAGACTATAGTAATACTATAGTATTTAGACCATAGTAATACTATAGTATTTAGACCATAGTAATACTACAGTATTTAGACCATAGTAATACTATAGTATTTAGACCATAGTAATACTACAGTATTTAGACCATAGTAATACTACAGTATTTAGACCATAGTAATACTACAGTATTTAGACCATAGTAATACTATAGTATTTAGACCATAGTAAGCACTATAGTATTTAGACTATAGTAAGCACTACAGGATTGACGGGGAACCTCAGGAAATCCCCAGCATGAGCTCCCCAAGGAACGCAAGTTCAAATCAAAACAGCTAGCAGCTGGCAGTAAAGCTAGCTGGCAGTAAAGCTAGCTAGCAGCTGGCAGTAAAGCTAGCTAGCAGCTGGCAGTAAAGCAGCTAGCAGCTGGCAGTAAAGCTAGCTAGCAGCTGGCAGTAAAGCTAGCTGGCAGTAAAGCTAGCTAGCAGCTGGCAGTAAAGCTAGCTAGCAGCTGGCAGTAAAGCTAGCTAGCAGTCCAATCGATCTAAAAGTAAGCACTACACCATCAAGGGGGATACTGCAGAGTGTCGTGTAGTATTCTACAGTATAGTACAACATTCTAAAGTACTGTATTTTACAGATAGAAAGATGAAAAAAGTATTTATCCACAATCTGGTCCGAGTAAATCCGGTCCTGGAGTGTCATAACAAAAGGAAACCAAAATATTTAGGCTGACTCCATCTGGTGTCCAGGCAGAAATGGATTTGGGGTTCATGCAAACTTAATGACATCAAATCATTTGCATATTTTATACAACAGAAATATTGTGTGGTGTCGAGACAACGATGCTGATTATGCTGTGATGACAAGAAATCCGCTGACACTGTCCTTGATTATAATGGTTTATTACATCAAAGATTACAGGATCAATTTACAGACTCCTGCAGAAATCCGGAGAACAACTGACCCAATCTCTAATATGTTATTCTCTCCATCCTTTGTTCAAAACATGGTATTTATATCCTATGTAACATAAGATGGGTGGTTTTTGATAGACTAATCCCTGGCCTCTACATATCTCCAAATGTCCTCTATTCCAAGAAGCCTATGTAGTAATGCTTTCTAGATGTTTCAGCAGAGTAAAGTTCATCTATCACACCATTTGCAAACGTCAGCAAAATCATAGACTTTCAGATACTACAATTGCAATACAAAAAAAGTATTGTATTTGTGTCTATATTCAACTGGTAAAAGTTGATTGCGATATGACTAAGATCCCTGTTAGGCTGTAGTGCCTGGTCTCAAGAAAGATCCCAGCCTTGTTTACAAGTTCAAACACTGGAATGTCAGATGAGATCCTCATTTTCAATATGAGCGTCATTATTTATATATAGCCTACACTTTCTCGTTCTTAACTTCTAAACACGAGTGGGACGGGTGTGGCTTCATGACAGTAGGCAGGTTTCCATTGACCCAGGTTTATTTGACAAAAGCAATGTCGCAAATAAAATCATTGCGACATGTGTAATGGAAATAGCAGATATAGTAGGGAATTTCGAAAGACAAAAAATGTATTTGTTCGACAGGTGGATTGTTATTTTGCCTAACTTTCCTTATTGCGACAAATGATGATGGAATCTTAAAAAAATAATACTTTAAGGTACTCTGGGCAAAAACTGGTTGAAACAACATTGTTTCTATGTCATTTCAACACAAGAAATCAATGTGATGACGTTGAATCAACGTGGAAAATCAACGTTTTCATACAATTTTTCACCTATTATCCAACGAGATGGTGACATTTGTTGTTGATTTCACGGTTAGTTGACAACTCAACCAAATGTATATCAAAACTAGATGTTGAACTGACGTCTGTGCCCAGTGGAATGGCTCCAGCTGCATTTGCAAATAAATTATTTTTCTGCACGAAATCCATAGCCTAATATGTAAACATAGGGTGACAGTGAGCAATTGACAGTTAGCTGTAAGCAACGTAAACATAGACGGGAAGTTGACAATAATTACTTATTAATAGGCATTAATAAATTCTATTTCTATGGTTGCAGTCCTCAAAGATTGAATTGTATTGAATGAGATCCAATGATTTACTGCCCGTATGGCGGGGTGACGTTATTTTAGTTCTAAATGCCTTGGCTACTGCTTGCAAATTTAAAAAAAAAATTTCAAATGGCCTATAAAAAGAATGTTTCTTTGCAGGACAAGGATTGCCCTTGACTTCCAAGAATGCCTAAATTGCTTCGCATTGCTCTTTTGGTTGGCTGGCAAGTTTCACCATGCAATTATTTCAGATCTACAAGAGTGCAGATTTCACCATGGCACAGAACGTGGCGATATATTGGCGCATGAGAATTAGGCTATTAGAATATGGCAAATATTAATCAATTCTTGCATTCTATCCATGCTGGCTTTGCTAGGCCTACCTGAAACATGGAACTGATAGTTGGGAGGGCATACAGGCTGTTGGCAATTTATTAATGCGCAATTTGCCTAAATGGGTAATGGAAACACATCAACCACTTCATTTTTCTTCAAAACTAGGTTGTTGCGATTTCTTTCTTCATTTAGGTGTGATGTCATTTCGTGAAGCTGTTTTTTTTTTAAAATCCACACAAGATAGTTAAATGGAAACGCACCGCAGTAGTCAATTGTCACACCTATTTTCTATGCCAATGCAGTTACACCTCCGACACCTCCCAAAACATCAGCTATGTGGGTGTCGGCTATTGCCGGTTAACCCTTGATCTGATAGAACCTTGGCCTGAGTGTTGGATGAAGATGAGTCGGCGGCGCAGGACATACTGCTCACCTCGGACCAGTCCCCGACACCGGGAAAAGAAAGAGATGGTGTAAGAGAGGCGGAAGTGACGAAACCATGTCTGAGAAAAAAAAATAAACTCTACAAGATCTACGAGACCGCACTCAACGAGCTGTATATGTAGAGTGCATTCGGAAAGTATTCAGACCCCTTCACTTTTTCCACATTTTGTTACGTTACAGCCTTTATTCTAAAATGGATTAAATGAAATTGTTTCCTCATGAATCTATGCTACACACAATACCCTATAATGACAAAGCGAAAACAGGTTTTTATAATTTTTTTTGCAAATGTATTAAAAAACAGAAATACTTTATTTACATAAGTATTCAGACCCTTCGCTATGAGACTCGAAATTGAGCTCAGGTGCATCCTGTTTCCATTGATCATCCTTGAGATGTTTCTACAAGTTGATTGGAGTCCACTTGTGGTAAATTCAATTGATTGGACATGATTTGGAACATTACACACCTGTCTATATAAGGTCCCACAGTTGACAGTGCATGTCAGAGCAAAAACCAAGTCATGAGGTCGAAGGAATTGTCCATAGAGCTCCGAGACAGGATTGTGTCGAGGCACAGATCTGGGGAAGGGTACCATAAAACTTCTGCAGCATTGAAGGTCCCCAAGAACACAGTGGCCTCCATCATTCTTAAATGGAAGAAGTTTGGAACCACCAAGACTCTTCCTAGATCTGGCTGCCATGCCAAACTGAGCGATCGGGGGAGAAGGGTCTTGGTCAGGGAGGTGACCAAGAACCTGATGGTCACTCTGACAGAGCTCCAGAGTTGAACTCTTTGGTCTGAATGCCAAGCGTCACATCTGTAGAAAATGTGGCACCATTCCTACGGTGAAGCATGGTGGTGGCAGCATCATACTGTGGGGATGTTTTTCAGCGGCAGGGACTGGGAGACAAGTCAGGACCGAGGCAAAAGATGAACGGAGCATAGTACAGCGAGATCCTTGATGAAAACCTGCTCCAGAGTGCTCAGGACCTCAGACTGGGGCGAAGTTTTCACCTTTCAACAGGACAACGACCATAAGCACACAGCCAAGACAACGCAGGAGTGGCTTCGGGACAAGTCTCTGAATGTCCTTGAGTGGCCCAGCCAGAGCCCGGACTTCAACCCGATCTAATATCTCTGGAGAGACCTGAAAATAGATGTGCAGCGACGCGCCCCATCCAACCTGACAGAGCTTGAGAGGATCTGCGGAGAAGAATGGGAGAAACTCCCCAAATACAGTTTTGCCAAGCTTGTAGTGTCATACCCAAGAACACTCAAGGCTGTAATCGCTGCCAAAGGTGCTTCAACAAAGTACTGATTAAAGGGTCTGAATACTTATGCAAATGTTATATTTCAGTGTTTTTTATTTGCAAATGTTATATTTCCGGGGGGGGGGGGGGGGGGGGGGGGGGGGGGGGGGGGTTTAACATTTGCAAATGTTGGGGGGGTTTTGTGTGTAGATTGATGAGAAAAAAATATGTAATCCTTTTTAGAATAAGGCTGTAACGTAACAAAATGTGGAAAAAGTCAAGGGGTCTGAATACTTTCCGAATGCACTGTATGTGTATATATACTGTGTGTGTGTGTGTGTGTGTGTGTGTATAGGGCCATAAGCAAAACAAGAAAATGTCCAGAGCCTGAAATCTGTTTGACCTCATTTCTACCAGCATATCACCTGTGCAACTAGAGATGAAAGAACCTCTACATCTCCTTTACTCTACACACAGAGACGCATACAAAGCTCTCCCTCCTCAACATTCCTGCTTACAAGCAAAAACTCAAACATGAAGTACCAGCTCAATACGGAAGTGGTCCGATGAATCGGATGCTAAGCTACAGGACTGTTTTGCGAGCACATGACATTTTAGTCATTTAGCAGATGCTCTTATCCAGAGACACAAGTTAGTTAATTCATCTTAAGATAGCTAGGTGAGACAACCACATATCACAGTCATAGTAAGTACACTTTTCCTTAATGAAGTAGCTATCAGCAAAGTCAGAGCTAGTAAGGGGGGAAAAAAGTGTAAGCTCGCAATGAGTCACTCAGCCACGGAGCAGGAGGGGAAGGCCGAGCCGGACAGGAAGAAAGAGGACAGTGCGAGTCATAGGATGCGGAAAAGGAGGAGAGTAGGGTCGAAGAGGCAGAATCGGGAGACAGGAGGGAGAATGATTTAGCAGTAGGGAGAGATGATAGGATAGAAGAGGACAGAGTAGTGGGAGAAAGAGCAAAGATTGCGACGGTGCATGACCATCTGGGTAGAGTGGTTAGGGTTGGAGGAAAGGGAGACAGAAAAGGAAACAAAGTAGTGATCAGAGACCTGGAGGGGGGGTTGCTGTGAGATTAGTAGGCCAACAGCCTCTAGTAAAGATGAGGTCAAGAGTATTGCCTGCCTTGTGAGTGGGAAAGGGTGAGGCCAAAAGAGGCAAGGAGGGGAAATAAATTAATCAAAGACAGACGTCGGGAGGTTGAAGTCGCCCAGTACAAAGAGCAGGATGCCATCGTCAGGAACTTAGCTTATGAAGGTGTCAAGCTCATTGAGAAACTCTCTAAGGGCACCTGGTGGGCAATAGATGATGACAATGTTAAGCTTGAGTGGACAAGTGACAGTGACTGCATGGAAAATCAAATGAGGAGACGGAGAGGTGAGTGAGGGAGGGAAAAATAGAAAAGTGGAGAAATGAGTAAAGCCCCGTGCCGCCACCGCGACGACCAGGTGCTCTCAGGCTACGAGTGAACGCAGTCAGATGCAGAGAGAGCAGCTGGAGTAGTATCTGGGGGGGATCCATGTCTCCGTCAGGGCCAAAAAAAGTCTAGGGACTGAAGGGCAGCACAACAGGCTTAGAAGGGTTGCAGCCAAGCTTCTGGGATTCATCCAATGGCACTGTGGAGTTTACCACATCAGTCGCCGGCTTCATTATATTAAGTGCATCGACGATGTTGTCCCCACAAACCGTACGTACATATCAATACAGGACTAAGATCGAATCCTACTACACCGGCTCTGACGCTCGTCTGCACTGATACGGTCAATTGTGCAATATTTCAGAATGGGAAAGCAGGTTGGGATGGGTTTCTATTAGCACGTTAAAAGGGAAAATCTGCATTTGGTAGATCCATTTTATTGTTTTATTTTTTTAATTAATGATATACTCATTGCTTCTTGAAGAATATAACTTTTATAAATGCCTCACGAGCTCAGTTCAACGGTCATACCCCATCAGAACACAAAATATCATAAATCTGTCTGAATTTGAGTGTTTACATTTCTCCAACCCTATCCCTCAGCTGTTTAGCAAAACAGTGGCAGGGTACCCAATTTGTTGTTGTTTGAACTGCAAAGGAGTTTACTACAAAGCAGGATCAATGAGTTAGCCAGCTAACTTTGATAAGCAACCAGAAATAACTATTGATTTTCTGATTCATTAAGAAACCTACACTTAGATATTCGTTTTTGGTTGTTGAGTCAATTAGGCCATGACCCTTTCATGCTTATCTTTCTAAAACATTATTTCAGAATATTTTGGCAACTTAACTGGCTTACTTGCCAAATACTGCATTGTAGTACACCCCTCTAATTGCCCCTTTAATTAACAAAGCAGCTACAGGCAAATTAGATCCATTAGATCCATAGTTTGACATCTTGCAACCATCTATCGGTCTATGAATTTGAGTGCTTTACAATTCTCCAACCCCATCCCTCAGTTGTTTACCTGTTGTCTGAACTGCAGATTGCCCCTTTTCATGAACAAAGTAGCAACAGGGACATAGATAGATTAGATCATTTGCGTGACATTGGACTGAGCAGGATAAGGAGGACCAGTTAGAGTCCACAGGTGATCTTGGGTGTATCTCAATACTCCCTTAGTCCACTCTCTGTGTGTATCTCAATACTCTTAGTCTCTCGTGTCCTAATTTTCTTTCTTAATTCCTTTTTTGACCTGTTTTATTTCTTTGTGGTTATTTTTGACATGCCTCAGCAGATTCGTTTTCTGAGTGTATATTTTACCACAGACTGAGCAGCCATGACGTTTCTCTCCCGTGTGAGTCAGTTTGTGCTTGGTTAGGTTCCTCTTGACACTAAATATTTTCCCACAGTCACCACAGCTATATTGTTTCTCTCCAGTGTGAGTCAGTTTGTGCCTCCTTAGGACCCCCTTTTGACTGAAGCTTTTCCCACAGTCACCACAGCTAAATGGTTTCTCTCCTGTGTGAGTCAGAATATGCCTCCCTAGGACCCCCTTCTGAGTGAAGCTTTTCCCACAGTCACCACAGCTAAATGGTTTCTCTCCTGTGTGAGTCAGTATATGCTTATTTAGGTGGTCCTTCAGACTGAATCTTTTCCCACAGTCACCACAGCTAAATGATTTCTCTCCTGTGTGAGTCAGTATGTGCCTCCCTAGGACCCCCTTCTGACTAAAGCTTTTCCCACAGTCAAAGCAGATAAATGGTTTCTCTCCTGTGTGAGTACGTATATGATTATTTAGGTGGGCCTTCTGACTGAAGCTTTTCCCACAGTCACCACAGCTAAATGGTTTCTCTCCTGTGTGAGTCATTATATGCACGGTTAAGTGCTTCTTCAGACTGAAGCTTTTCCCACAGTCACCACAGATAAATAGTTTCTCTCCTGTGTGAATCAGTATATGTGCCTTAAGGGACCCCTTCTGATTAAAGCTTTTACCACAGTCACCACAGATAAATGGTTTCTCTCCTGTGTGAGTCAGTATATGCACGGTTAAGTGTTCCTTGCGATAAAAGTTTTTCCCACAGTCACCACAGCTAAATGGTTTCTCTCCTGTGTGAGTCCATATATGTTTGGTTAGGGACCCCTTGTGTCTGAAGCTTTTATCACAGTCATCACAGCTAAATGGTTTCTCTCCTGTGTGAATCAATATATGCCTCCCTAGGTCCCCCTTCTGATTGAAGCTTTTCCCACAGTAACCACAGCTAAATGGTTTCTCTCCAGTGTGAATCAGTTTATGCATTGTTAGGTTCGTCTTGATACTGAAGCTTTTCCCGCAGTCACCACAGCTGAATAATTTCTCCCCTGTGTGAGTCCGTATATGCATGGTTAGGTTCTCCTTGCGATTGAAGCTCTTCCCACAGTCACCACAGATAAATGATTTCTCTCCTGTGTGCATCCTGATGTGTCTGGACAGATATTTTTTTAGTTTGAAGGTCTTGCCACAAACAGGGCAGGTGAAGGGTTTCACACCGTGACAGAGTCTGACATGAGCCTTCAGTTTACAGGTGGAGTTGTAGCGTTTTTTGCAGAAGCAGCATTCAATGGGTCTCTTCTTGGGGAGAGTCACATGCTTCTGCAGGTCAGCTTTCAGAGCAAAAGTTTCACCACAGTCACGGCAGTAGTGAGTTTTTATCGATGTGAGGCTGAGTTTGGAACACTGTTCCCCCATTGACGTGTTTGGATCCAATGGTGGACTGCTGTCAAGTCCTACTGGGTCTCTGCTTATGGCTGAGCTGTGGCTGGAGGCATTGTTCTGATTATCTGGAGGGTCACAGGGAATGTCCAGACCCTTTAGGTGGGTCACAGTGCCAACAGGTTTGAGATCCACTGGTTTAGAGTCACTCTCTCTGTTCTCCACAGTCTGGGTTTGGGGAAGAGTCAAGGACTGAAGTGGGTCCTCCTGATCACATTCACTTTTCACACAGGGAGGCGTGAACATGGAGTCTTTGGTATCAAAGGGCCCTTGAAGCTGCTCTTCCTCCTGACTGGTCCTGAGTTCCTCCTGTTCCTCTTTAATCTGTGTGGGCTCTGGGTCCTCCTGCCCCAGACTGGGGCTCCACTCCTGCTCACAGTGCTGCTGCTCAGGGGGAACCTCCTCTACAGAGACAGAGAGCTGCAGGGAGTCTGGAGGGAAGGAGAGCAGAGTAGAGGTTATCTATATAGCACATCATTAAATAGAACACTTGAATAATACACGTGAATTATGTGCAGATAGCTAGGTATTTACTCTCCTTCACTTGGGTTCTCATGCCTACAATGGAACACACCACGGCCAACGTGTACAAAAGCCCAGCTGACTTTCTGTCTAACCGCTCTTTAATCCTTGCTTGCACAATGGTTTTGGAAACCTTAGAAACGTTACTTTCATATTTCCCCAAATAACTTTACAGACAAAAAAGAAACACTTACTGTACACAAATTTAAAACAAAATTCCCACAGAGGTATTTTGCGTTGCACATTTACCTGAACTATGACACTTCCTGAGCTAACGTAAACAAGGGAGGGAACAACATATAGTCTTGTAGCTGTTACATCAAAACACCTCTGTGGAAATCTGTGGTAAAACAGCTAACCGTAAGTGTACCTTTTGTTTTTGTAAAGTTATTTAGGGAAAACTATGAAGTTGTGTGTCCGAGGTTTCCAAAACCTTATTGCAAACAAGGATCAATTGTTTCTAGAAAAAGCGTTTTCACACTTGACCAAATCATCGTCCTCAGCTAATCAAAATGGACTTTGAATAACTCCAATGGAGCACTGGAGTCTGAAGGGCAACAGAAGGACCAACTTTCTGGAAAATAGTTCAAATATAATTTTATTCAACATTCGTCAATGGACAAATATGTGACACTGCTGTCCAAATAAGGGAATGCACTGGCACGTCAGTGCTACTTTGATCCATTCACGGTAAAAGTGGTCCTCTGTAGCTCAGCTGGTAGAGCACGGCGCTTGTAACGCCAAGGTAGTGGGTTCGATCCCCGGGACCACCCATACACAAAAATGTATGCACGCATGACTGTAAGTCGCTTTGGATAAAAGCGTCTGCTAAATGGCATATTATTATTATTATTATAAAAGTATTTAAAAAAAGCTACTACTTAAAATTGTCTGAAAGCCTAAAAAGTGTAATCATTGGGTAGAACTCTAGCTAACTATCAGTAGATCTAATAACATACAAACCTATTCTACATAGTTGTATCTCCGGCGTGATCCGCAGCAGTCTCCGTAGCCAATCATTCTCCTCCTGGTACTCCACTACCGTTTTCTCAACTGCCCCGAAAATCTCCACAGCAGCAGACGTCTTTAAACATTCATTTAAAAACACACCTAACGACTGTAGTTTAGACGTTTTCAGTGGACTGAGAGTTGGGTATTCAGCTAGTATGGCTTCTTGACATGGGTCCTCCTGATCACATTCACTTTTCACACAGGAAGGAGTGAATATAGAGTCTTTGGTATCAAATAGCACTTGAAGCTGCTCTTCCTCCTGACTGGTCCTGAGTTCCTCCTGTTCCTCTTTAATCTGGGTGGGCTCTGGGTCCTCCTGCCCCAGACTGGGGCTCCACTCCTGCTCACAGTGCTGCTGCTCAGGGGGAACCTCCTCTTCAGAGACAGAGAGCTGCAGGGAGTCTGGAGGGAAGGAGAGGAGGAGCAGAGGTTATCTATATAGCACAGCATTAAATAGAACACTTGAATCATACACATGAATTATAGAACTATATGATCTATATAGCCAAGTGGACTCAAACCTCCAATGCCATAGATAAAGCTTGTGCCTGAGGTCGAGCAGAGGGTCCATTGAAAATACGACTATCACTATCACTATCGCTACCACTATCACTATCACCACCACTATCACTACCGCTATCACTACCACTATCGCTACCACTACCGCTACCACTATCGCTACCACTACCACTACCACTATCGCTACCACTACCGCTACCACTACCGCTACCACTACCGCTACCACTATCGCTACCACTATCACTACCACTACTACCACTATCGCTACCACTATCCACTACCGCTACCTCTACCACTATCGCTACCACTACCACTACCGCTACCACTACCACTACCACTACCGCTACCACTACCACTACCACTACCACTACCACTACCGCTACCACTACCACTACCGCTACCACTACCACCCGCTACCACTACCACTACCACTACCACTACCCCACTACCACTACCACTACCACTACCACTACACTACCACTACCACTACCACTACCACTACCACTATCACTACCACTACCGCTACCACTACCACTACCTATCACTACCACCGCTATCACTACCACTATCACTATCACTATCGCTACCACTACCACTACCACTACCACTATCACTACCACTACCGCTATCACTACCACTATCGCTATCACTACCGCTATCACTACCACTACCACTACCACTATCCACTATCACTACCACTATCACTATCACTATCACTACCACTACGCTATCACTACCGCTACCACTATCACTACCGCTACCACTATCGCTACCGCTACCACTACCACTACCACTATCACTACCACTACCGCTATCGCTACCACTACCACTATCCACTACCGCTACCACTATCGCTACCACTACCACTATCACTACCACTACCACTACCACTACACTACCACTATCGCTACCACTATCACTACCACTACCACTATCACTACCACTACCGCTACCGCTACCACTACCACTATCACTACCACTACCGCTACCACTACCCCTATCACTATCACTACCACTACCACTATCGCTATCACTACCACTACCACTATCACTACCGCTATCACTACCACTATCACTACCACTACCACTATCACTACCACTACCGCTATCACTACAACTATCACTACCACTACCGCTATCACTACCACTATCACTACCGCTACCACTATCGCTACCACTACCGCTACCACTATCACTATCACTACCACTACCACTACCGCTATCACTATCACTACCACTACCACTATCACTACCACTACCGCTATCACTACCACTATCACTACCACTACCGCTATCACTACCACTATCACTACCACTATCACTACTACTACCAACCACCACTACCACTACCACTACCGCTATCACTATCACTACCACTACCACTATCACTACCACTATCGCTATCACTATCACTACCACTACCACTACCACTACCACTACCGCTATCACTACCACTATCACTACCACTACCACTACCACTACTACTATCACTACCACTATCACTACCACTATCACTACCACTATCACTACCACTACCGCTACCACTATCACTATCACTATCACTACCACAACCACTATAGCTACCACTATCGCTACCACTATCACTACCACTATCACTACCACTACCACCACCACCACCACTACCACTACCACTACCACTATCACTACCACTACCACTACTACTATCACTACCTACCACTACCACTGCCACACTTCATTCCACCAGGGCCAGAAGCCAGCAACCAGGTCCAAGTGCTGTGCTGCCAAGCCTTGATAAGCACATCAGGTGCTGCCAATTTAGGTGATCGTCAATCAGTATTGCTGCTGGTTTTGTTTGGTGGCCATAAGGTCTTTTATTTTCACTTTGAACCTTTAGTTTAGGCGTGCCTGTTTGTACTTTCCTTTCTTGTATTTATAGTTATTTTCATCATCTGAACAAATAATAATCAGCTTGAGCTCGCCAACCCAAAGGAGTCAAGACTGAGCTGGCCCTGGACCAAGGTAAGGTAGCTGTCTCCCTGGACCAAGTTAAGGTTGCTGTCTCCCTGGACCAAGGTAAGGTAGCGGTCTCCCTGGACCAAGGTAAGGTAGCGGTCTCCCTGGACCAAGGTAAGGTTGCCGTCTCCCTGGACCAAGTTAAGGTTGCTGTCTCCCTGGACCAAGGTAAGGTTGCTGTCTCCCTGGACCAAGGTAAGGTTGCTGTCTCCCTGGACCAAGGTAAGGTTGCCGTCTCCCTGGACCAAGTTAAGGTTGCTGTCTCCCTGGACCAAGTTAAGGTTGCCGTCTCCCTGGACCAAGTTAAGGTTGCTGTCTCCCTGGACCAAAGTAAGGTTGCTGTCTCCCTGGACCAAGGTAAGGTAGCTGTCTCCCTTGTCACCTACGCTTACTTTTCACATTAATGCACACATTCATTCTGATTCCAGAACCATTAGGCAAGCCTAGAACCCCTAGACTTAGCGAGTACAGTGTTAAAAGTAGGCTGTCTAGACACTCCTGTAACACTTGATAATACTTGGGTTGATCCACCAATTGAGTACCTTTTGGGTACATTAACTTGGTCAAAAAAAAAAAACGTTTATTTTACTTATTTTGTAATATTCTGTCAAAGAAAACGTTCTACTTAATAAAAATATGTTTTCCCATCTCGAGGTTAAATACAAAAATACTATAGTAAGGGCCTATTAAGTACCAAGTAACAAGGTTGACCGTAACATGGTTGACCGTAACATGGTTGACCGTAACATGGTTGACCGTAACAAGGTTGACCGTAACATGGTTGACCGTAACATGGTTGACCGTAACATGGTTGACCGTAACATGGTTGACCGTAACATGGTTGACGATTTCATCCTAAAATCAGCCATGAATCCCCTTGTGATGCTGCAGCAGCTGTGTTTATTGTGGATCTATTCCGGGACTATGTGGATTATTCCGGACTTTCAACGTAACAACTGTTTGCTTGCAGAGGACTACAGGGGTGAAGTGGCTACTCTTAGCAAACAAGTAGCAGCGAACTTCCACAAGCTACTGGGGAATCCATGCCCAACAAGAAGCGAACTTCCACAAGCTACTGGGGAATCCATGCCCAACAAGAAGCGAACTTCCACAAGCTACTGGGGAATCCATGCCCAACAAGAAGCGAACTTCCACAAGCTACTCCATGCCCAACAAGAAGCGAACTTCCACAAGCTACTGGGGAATCCATGCCCAACAAGAAGCGAACTTTCACAAGCTACTGTGGAATCCATGCCCAACAAGAAGCGAACTTCCACAAGCTACTGGGGAATCCATGCCCAACAAGAAGCGAACTTCCACAAGCTACTGGGGAATCCATGCCCAACAAGAAGCGAACTTCCACAAGCTACTGGGGAATCCATGCCCAACAAGAAGCGAACTTCCACAAGCTACTGGGGAATCCATGCCCAACAAGTAGCGAACTTCCACAAGCTACTGGGGAATCCATTCCAGCCTACTTTCCCTTCTACTCCAGTAGCTGGAGGCCTCTCTGGCCTGGTGTGAGTGTCGCCGTCGTGTCGTCTCTCCACAGGCGACTGGCTGGTGCTCTGCAGGGATCCCTCCCCGAAGGGGTCTCCCTCTTCCCAGGAGAATGGAGTTTGTAGGTTGCTTCTGGATGACTTTAGTGGATGTTCCTATTCTTGACTCTACCAACCAGCCATGGAGGCACATCACCTACCATGAAAGTAGAAAGCAGCGGCCTTTGGCAATAGGGGCCTCCCTAGAGGCCTCCCCTACAGACTTCAAACAGCTTTGCCACCCTGGATTCAGAGGTTCTGGCGCCTTCATCCCTGGGGGCTTCCGCTTCGAGATCGGATCCGGAGGTACCTGTTCTGTGTCCTTCTACCTCGGGTTTAGATCTTCAGAGCACGACAATGGACCTCAGGATCTCGTCATGGTATCTCTGTGTATTCTAATTGCCATCGATAAAATGCAATTGTGTTCGTTGTCCGTAGCTTATGCCTGCCCATATCATAACCCCACAGCCACCATGCGGCACTCTGTTCACAACGTTGACATCAGCAAACCGCTCGCCCCCACACGACGCCATACATGTGGTCTGTGGTTGTGAGGCCGGTTGGACACACTGCCAAATTCTCTAAAACTACGTTGGAGGCAGCTTATGGTAGAGAAATGAACATTCAAGTCTCTGGCAACAGCTCTGGTGGACAATCCTGCAGTCAGCATGCCAATTACACGCTCCCTCAAAACTTGAGACATCTGTGGCATTGTGTTGTGTGACAAAACTGCACATTTTAGAGTGGCCTTTTATTGTCCCCAGCAAAAGTTGCACCTGTGTAATGATTCTCTCAACCTGTCCATGGTGTCTTCCCCGCGAGAATGTTATTTTTGCAATAAAATTATAATTTTGGAATGCTTTAATACTTCCTATGTTTACCGGTCAGTTTTTGTTCACTCCGGTAATCAATCCGCATCTATTTCCTTGACAACGTCCTCACTGGAAGACTCATACAGACATAGAATTAGGAATAGCATTTTAATAGGATTTCTGAATGATCAGTGCCCAGATTCACATAGACTACTTAAGAAGCTCGGGCCTCATTTATAAAACCGTTGTGTACATTTTACAGTAAATATCTGCACACGATTCTACGGCTGCACACGTATACAAATATTGAGATTGATCAACTTGATGCTTGCCATACATACGCATGTTTCCCGTTATAAAAACTTTTGAGCGTGTGAGCGAGCATTATAACTGAAAAACTCCCATCATTCACCCTTTATGGTGACAATAACGCCCTTATTTTGCTGTATACTTTGGAAGTATTGGAATTAGCCCGAGACAGTATCTAAAAGAAATGGCGAACTTGGAGGTGTTGGCAGAATGTTTTCTATTTGCATTGACATTTTGCTGTAGCCTATTTGACCATTTGTGAAAGACAAACAATTGCACATTTTAGTGGGACCTGTAAACAGATTGTTTAAATTCAATAATGTTTTGCATTTACTTTACCCAAACCTTTAATAATGCTGCACTGCACGCGAATTCTGAAACATTTTCTACTCTGATTATTTTGTGTTACTACAGTAGGCTATACTTACAGTGGTTGCCTATACACTTCAATGCAAAATATCAACTGTCTGTTCAACTGTATGTTATAAACCGCACTCCCATTCGGAGAGCAAAAACGTAATCGTACCTAATAGGCCCAATGAAATGAGAGATGTGCATGGTCATTTGGTTACTTCGGCAACAAAAGGTTGAGGAACTTATTATGCAATGGTTATGATATACTCTGAGTGTACAAAACATTAAGGACACCTGGTCTTTCCATGACATACATTGGCTTGCGAAAGTATTCACCCCCCTTGGCATTTTTCCTACTTTGTTGCCTTACAACCTGGAATTAAAATGGATTTTTTGGGGGGTTTGTATCATTTGATTTACACAACATGCCTACCACTTTGAAGATGCAAAATATTTTTTTATTGTGAAACAAACAAGAAATAAGACAAAAAAAACTGAAAACTTGAGCGTGCATTACTATTCACACCCCCCCCCCCCCCCCCCCAAAGTCAATACTTTGTAGAGCCACCTTTTGCAGCAATTACAGCTGCAAGTCTCTTGGGGTATGTCTCTATAAGCTTGGCACATCTATCCACTGGGATTTTTGCCCATTCTTCAAGGCAAAACTGCTCCAGCTCCTTCGTTTTGGATGGGTTCTGCTGGTGTACAGCAATCTTTAAGTCATACCACAGATTCTCAATTGGATTGAGGTCTGGGCTTTGACTAGGCCATTCCAAGACATTGAAATGTTTCCCCTTAAACCACGCAAGTGTTGCTTTAGCAGTATGCTTAGGGTCATTGTCCTGCTGGAAGGTGAACCTCCGTCCCAGTCTCAAATCTCTGGAAGACTGAAACAGGTTTCCCTCAAGAATTTCCCTGTATTTAGCGCCATCCAGCATTCCTTCAATTCGGACCAGTTTCCCAGTCACTGCCGATGAAAAACATCCCCACAGCATGATGCTGCCACCACCATGCTTGTTGGATTTGTGCCAGACATAGCATTTTCCTTGATTTTACATTTTAGTCATTTAGCAGACGCTCTTATCCAGAGCGACTTACAGTTAGTGAGTGCATAAATTTTTCATACTGGCCCCCCGTGGGAAACGAACCCACAACCCTGGCGTTGCAAGCGCCATGCTCTACCAACTGAACTACAGGGGATGGCCAAAAAGCTCAATTTTAGTCTCATCTGTCCAGAGTACCTTCTTCCATATGTTTGGGGAGTCTCCCACATGCCTTTTGGCGAACACCAAACATGTTTACTTATTTTTTTCTTTAGGCAATGGCTTTTTTCTGGCCACTCTTCCGTAAAGCCCAGCTCTGTGGAGTGTATGGCTTAAAGTGGTCCTATGGACAGATACTCCAATCTCCACTGTGGAGCTTTGCAGCTCCTTCAGGGTTATCTTTGGTCTCTTTGTTGCCTCTCTGATTAATGCCCTCATTGCCTGGTCCGTGAGTTTTGGTCGGCTGCCCTCTCTTGGCAGGTTTGTTGTGGTGCCATATTCTTTATATTATTTAATAATGGATTTAATGGTGCTCCGTGGGATGTTCAAAGTTTCTGATATTTTTTTATAACCCAACCCTGATCTGTACTTCTCCACAACTTTGTCCCTGACCTGTTTGGAGAGCTCCTTGGTCTTCATGGTGCCGCTTGCTTGGTGGTGCCCCTTGCTTAGTGGTGTTGCAGTCTCTGGGGCCTTTCAGAACAGGTGTATATATACACTGAGATCATGTGACAGATCATGTGACACTTGTGGACTTTATTTAACTAATTATGTGAAGGTAATTGGTTGCACCAGATCTTATTTAGGGGTTTCATAGCAAAGGGGGTGAATACATATACACGCACCACTTTTCCGTTATTTATGTTTTAGAATTTTTTGAAACAAGTTATTTTTTTCATTTCACTTCACCAATTTTGACTATTTTGTGTATATCCATTACATGAAATCCAAATAGAAATCCATTAAAATTACAGGTTGTAATGCAACAAAATAGGAAAAACATCAAGGGGGATGAATACTTTTGCAAGGCACTGACCAGGTGAATCCTGGTGAAAGCTACGATCCCTTATTGATGTCACTTGTTAAATCCACTTCAATCAGTGTAGATGAAGGGGAGGAGACAGGTTAAAGAAGGATTTTTTTTTTGTAGCTTTGATAAAACTGAGACATGGATTGTGTATTAGTGCCATTCAGAGGGGGACAAAAGAATAAAGTGCCTTTGAACGGGGTATGGTAGTAGCTGGCAAATGCAGCATTTGCTATAGCGGTCCAACCGTTTCAATTCATGGATTTGGACAATGCTAGCTAATTATGCTAACTCCAGGCTGATGTAAACAATGTCTTATTGTGGATTCGGACACCTCAACCCAGGGTAAGGGGCATTTCACGCAAATATGATTTTATCCCTTTGATAAACTATCCCTGAAGGGTTCTACTTCCTCCTCTCTGCCACAACAAATGAATTCAGGCACAGGCCTAATTACGAGAAGAAAAAAAATGCCATCATTGAAGCATTTAATCACCATTTTATTTCAGCGGGCTCTCTCTTTGGAATAACGTCTAAGCCAATACTCACAATGATATTGGGGTGGATGCCGATAGGGGAAACTTGCTGAATGATCTGAGAAATGATAGTCAAAGCTTTTCTTTAAGGCTATTTACAGAAGAAGAAGTCCTGGATGCTTTGATAGCAATAGACAATAAGAAATCCCCAGGAGCCAACCAATTGGATCCAGGTCTGCTTCAGTGTTCAGCGCCCATCATTGTTGGCTCGATAACCCACATTTTTTTATTTAACATTGTTATCAGGAAGTATTCCCAAAGTATGGTAATCGGCTCTTGTGCTGCCACTCCATAAGGGCCGGGATAGTAGTGATCTTGATAATTATCGCCCCATTTCAAGGCTTCCTTGTCTAGCTAAGATTCTTGAATCCTTGGTAAATGTACAACTTTGCTCCTTTTTTTATCTGAGAAATGTATTTTGAATGTAAACCAATCAGGGTTTAGGCCTGGGCATAGCACTAGTACAGCAACCACTATAGTTTTTTAATGATTTTTGTCAATACTTTAGACACTAAAATGAAATGTGCTGCTTTGTTCATGGAGCTGTCAATAGCTTTTTGATACTGTTGATCGTGCTATTTTATTGAATACGTTGTCCTCGATAGGCCTGAGCTCTGACGCCTGTTCATGGTTTCATGATTATCTTAGTGACAGAACTCAGGCCATGGTGATTGATGGGGTTAAGTCTGAATTTATTGACGTACAGAAAGGTGTTCTGCAGGACCTGTTCTTTTCACTATTTATATAAATGCTATTGGTCAATCTGTAAAAAAAATTGTACATTTCAACTATATGCGGATGATACTATTATGTACACAATTGCCCCGACCGCTGACCATCGAGAGCATCCTGACTGGTTGCATCACCGCCTGGTATGGCAACTGCTCGGCCTCCGACCGCAAGGCACTACAGAGGGTAGTGCGTACGGCCCAGTACATCACTGGGGCCAAGCTTCCATTATTTATGCAAAGACTAGTCCCTTTAACTCTCTCTACCTACAAGTACATAAGTCTACCTTCTCAAATTACCTCGACTAGCTCCTGAACTGCTAATCCCCCGCACATTTGACTCTGCACCCCACCCCACCCCCCTGTATATTTATAGCCTCCCTCTACTGTTATTTTACCTATTTCGACTAGCCTGCCCCGCTCTTTCTGCAGTTACCCCCCTTATGCTTTAATTTTTTTTTGCTTAGTTACACTTTTTTTAGTTTAACACTTTTTTTTATTTTGCATTGTTGGTTAAGGGCTTGTAAGCATTTCACTGTAATGTCTACACCTGTTGTATTCGGCGCATGTGGCAAATAAAATTTGATTTGATTTGACCTGGCTGTGACAATGCTACAGTCCGATTTTTGCAGTCGTGCAGGAAGCCCTTACTGATTTTAAAAACGTGTACTTAGTTCTCGTCAGATTGTTTCAGATGGATTACATATTTACTCATCGGCTGGTTCTATAATTAAACAAGTCCCTGTATACAAATACCTTGGTATTTGGGTTGATAATGATTTATCGTTAAAAAAAAAAAAAAAACATACGAATGAGCTTGTTAAGAAACAGATCTTGTCTCTCTCTAGTTAGCAGGAAGCAGATTGCGCAGTCAACCCTTCTCCCTGTTATTGATGATTATGGTGATACTATTTATCAAAAGTGCAGCTGCCTCTACTCTTAAACACTTGGATACCGTTTGTCATAGATTTATCTTGGTCAGGTCGCAGTTGTAAATGAGAACTTGTTCTCAACTGGCTTACCTGGTTAAATAAAGGTGAAATTAAAATTAAATTAAAATAAAAAATAGCACCCTTCGTTTTATTACAGTTTAATTACTCATCACTGTATTCTTTACCAAAAGATTGTCTGGACCTCTTTTGAAGTCATTTAGATCACATAATTACACTCTTTTTGTTTACAACGCCCTGCTCCGCAAGCTTCCGACTTATCTAACATCACTGTTAAGATTTTAAATGACAAGGTACCAAACCCGTTCACAGGGTTGGTTAACTCTGGAGACTCCTTTGGTGTCTAGAGAGTTAGGTAAATCAGCCTTTAATTTCCTTGCACCTTACGTGTGGAATGATCTACAATACACTTTAAAATGGGAGGAATTGGTGCCTCTAGGGCAGTGTTTCCCCATCTCCAATCCTCAGCACACATTTTTGTTGTAACCCGGGACAAACTCACTTGATTCAACTAGTCAATTAATCATCAAGCCCTGGATGCATTGAATCAGGTGATTCTTGTAGCCCAAGCCCAATTTGTCCTTGGGCTACAAGGAAAAACATGTGTTGTTGGGGGTACTTGAGGACTGGAGTTGGGAAACACTGCTCTAGGGCATTTCAGAAGGTTGCTAGGATACCTTTTTACCCCCCCCACCACAAAATAAAAAAATAATAAAACTTTCCTCAACCAACACTTGCACCGACGTCTGCATTGGCCTTGCAGCATTTACGGTGACATGGCCTCTGCAGAAGTCAGGGCATTCATACTTCTTGGCTTCGCAGAGCTGTTGTCAAGCCTACGGTCAACTAATCATGTCAATGCGGAACTATATGACGCCCTCCGCATTGCTATAACAGTTGAGAGGTGCACGGCAATGCCATACAGAGCTCAATTTAGCCTCTGGGGGGCTTCACAGTGGCGTCACACCATTCATACGACGCCTCCAATCACATTTTCGGATCAAGCATAAATTGGCTCTCAGCCAGCCTTTTTTTTGACATAACTGAGTGCAGATAAGCTGTACGCTATTTCAAAATCAGCTTTTCGTGACAAAGACAACTGTAAAAATATGTTTTTTTTTATTCTTAAAATTGTTGAAATGGTGATCTCTTAAATGGTTAATTAATTGAATAGCACTATAGCTAACTATCAGTAGATCTACATACGAACCTATTCTACATAGTTGTATCTCCGGTGTGATCCGCAGCAGTCTCCGTAGCCGATCATTCTCCTCCTGGTACTCCACTACCGTTTTCTCAACTGCCCCGAAAATCTCCACATCAGACGCCGTTAAACGCTCATTTAAAAACACACTCAACGACTGTAGTTTAGACATTTTTCAATTGAATGAGAGCTGGGTAGACTATTTAGTTTAGTCAGTGTGTCTCTCTTCACTCTACAAAAGGAATGCAAAATCAAAACAAACTCGTCTCCAATCCCACTTCCGTGGTCTAGTGAAATAATTGCAGAAAACTCATTGGTTCTAGTGAGTGGTGAGCAGCGCCGCCAGCTGGATGGGAGTTTACTGTGCAAGGCAGACTACAGACCAGTAGTAAAGGAAAACGATGACTACATGTAGATAAACAGTGGTTATCATTACTATAGGATGATCTGGGAAAATACATTATTCATCAGGAGTCAACTGTTTATCATTACTCTATACAAGATTAAATCAACATCATGAATGAGCAGCATTAGGTCAAAATTGATAAGAAACACCATTGGACAAATGCAATACGTTTTCCTGAAAGCATATTTGAAATGTATCAATATTTGTTAAAGTATGAATAATCAGGGGTTTTACTAAAAGGTACAGACCAGTAATAATGGAATAGATAACTACATGAGGGGAAACAGTACTAGGGTGACTTTTTTGTTGTTGTTGCAATTGCAATTGTTGGGTTTCCCTGACGTGTTAGACACTGACTCCCCCCTGTGGCTAAATATGGAAGTCAGGATCACAACAAAATTAGTAATAATAATAATATGCCATTTAGCAGACGCTTTTATCCAAAGCGATTTACAGTCATGTGCGCATACATTTTTACGTATGGGTGGTCCCGGGGATCGAACCCACTACCCTGGCGTTACAAGCGCCGTGCTCTACCAATTGAGCTACAGAGGACCAGAGGAGTCTTTTCCAGACTTGATTTTCTCCAAGGCAGATTGTTCAAACAAATTTACAGGCAATAACTTTGTTTGAGAAATTGTTTTAAGCATTCTAAACCAGATTGAAGACGTTTTACAAGGTGCCAGATATCTCTGTATACACTCCAATATGTTTTAATCATTATTTTTGTTCCACCTTGGTCTGATAAGGTGTTTGTTGAATAGAGGGAGAAGGGGCTGGCCACAATTGAAGACCCATACACAGACAAGCAATTTGCATCATTTAACCATAATATTAAGCAATATTCCACTTTTTTGTTTTGAATTGTAAAGAACATACGTTATAAAAAATAAAATAACAAATAACAAATACATATGTGTGTGTGTGTGTGTATACAGCTCTGGAAAAAATTAAGAGACCACTGCAAAATTATCAGTTTCTCTGGTTTTACTATTTATAGGTATGTGTTTGGGTAAAAATAACATTTTTGTTTTATTCTATAAACTACTGACAACATTTCTCCCAAATTCCAAATAACAATATTGTCATTTAGAGCATTTATTTGCAGAAAATGACAAACTGGTCAAAAAAAGACCTTGAATAATGCAAAGAAAATAAGTTCATGTTCATTTTTAAACAACACAATACTAATGTTTTAACTTAGGAAGAGTTCAGAAATCAATATTTGGTGGAATAACCCTGATTTTTAATCACAGCTTTAATGCATCTTGGCATGTTCTCCACCAGTCTTTCACATTAATGTTGGGTGACTTTATGCCACTCCTGGCGCAAAAATTCAAGCAGCTCGGCTTTGTTTGATGGCTTGTGACCATCCATCTTCCTCTTGATCACATTCCAGAAGTTTTCAATGGGGTTCAGGTCTGGAGATTGGGCTGGCCATGACAGGGTCTTGATCTGGTGGTCCTCCATCCACACCTTGATTGACCTGGCTGTGTGGCGTGGCGCATTGTCCTGCTAGAAAAACCAATCCTCAGAGTTGGGGGACAATGTAAGAGCAAAAGGAAGCACGTTTTCTTCCAGGACAACCTTGTACATGGCTTGATTCATGCGTCCTTCACAAAGACAAATCTGCCCGATTCCAGCCTTGCTGAAGCACCCCCAGATCATCACCGATCCTCCACCAAATTTCACAGTGGGTGCGAGACACTGTGGCTTGTAGGCCTCTCCAGGTCTCAGTCTAACCATTAGACGACCAGGTGTTGGGCAAAGCTGAAAATTGGACTCATCAGAGAAGATGACCTTATTCCAGTCCTCTACGGTCCAATCCTTATGGTCTTTTGCAAACCTCAGCCTGGCTTTTCTTTGCTTCTCATTGATGAAGGGCTTTTTTTCTAGCTTTGCACGACTTCAGCCCTGCCCCTAGGAGCCTGTTTCGAAACCGTCCTCGCCGTGCACTTCACCCCAACTGCCGTTTGCCATTCTTTTTGTAGGTCACTTGATGTCATCCTATGGTTGTTGAGGGACATTTGAATGAATTGGCGGTCATCCCGGTCAGTAGAGAGTCGTTTTCGCCCTCTGCCGGTCTGTAGCTTTGTTGTCCCCAATGTCTGCTGCTTGAACTTGTTCTTACGAACCACCATCACTGAAATTTTAAGGATGGAAGCAACCTGACGCTCACTGTATCCCTCTGCCAGTAAAGCCAGAATTGAACCCTCCTTTTCCTCACTCAAAACTTTCCTTTTCAACTCTTTTGGCATGGTCCATAGTTAATATTTGATTAATGTTACTTTTGAGGTACTATTAGCACTGTTTTTGCCATCCAGCTGGTCCTATTGCAAGAGGATAGTGATGACCACAGCAGTGGTTTTTATACTTTTCCTCGTTAAATAAGATTTGGTTCAGGTGATCACCTACTCAGTACCTAATTCAGTAGAATGAGGTGTGCCTGTGTTGGAATTCAACAGACACTGGAATGGAATGGCTGTCATACATGTAGAGATGCTGATTTAAGAAACATTTGCAGTGGTCTCTTAATTTTTTTCCAGAGCTGTATATCTCAGTGGAAGTCGGTGCCGTCTAAGATGAGGGAGGAAGATTTTGTTATTTTTATGAGCATGGCCTTATTTCTATAACAGCGTATTGGATGACTGTCATTCATATTCCATTCACCCAGTTCAATGTAACATTGCTAGGTTTAGGCTACTACATGATACTGAAATGTTCCCTATACCCATCATGAGGTTGCTGCAAACCTAGCCTAGGAATGAAAGTTTACGACGTTGGTGCACAGGTCGAGAGAGAAATTAAAGTAACCAAGGGAACAGATATTGACACATTCAATACCACCTTGCACACTCTTGCCTGCATCTAGCTGATCTAGGGTGTAATCATCAGTCCAACAGTTAGAAATGAGAGTTTGTTTATCCCCCGTTTCGTTCCGTTTGGATTCCGTTTTAATAAACTTTTTTTCAACAGAATCTACTGAATGAATACTTTACGCATGCTCATTTCTTGGGTCTCGGGGGGCTGCCCGAGTCGAAATTTGAAATGGAAGTTATGGAACTCCCTCGCGTGGTTCTTTTTATGGGGGGGAGTCCTCAAATAAACTGACATTGGGCTAAATGTGGAGAATTATACATTTCCCTCTGTTGGCCATCAAGTAGCCTATTAATGTATATGCCATTGTAGCCTACCATTTGATACAATAAATATGTTGAAATGACGATATCACTGGAGTCATTGCAAATCAATTTGTGCCACTTGTGTAGCCTACCTGGAGCTGGTAAACCAATGTAATAAATAGCCTATAACGTAGCCTTGTGTTATTATGCAAGCATTAGATTGACCGGTAACAGTAGTCAGATTAGGCTACAGGTAAAACAAATTCTAAAAAAGTAAATACTGGCTGTTGCTGACAAGCATATTCAGTTAATATACATATTATTAATATTTAATTCAGTGATTGAAATTATGACCCCCTCCTCAGTAACCTGTTCCAGCAGGTTATTGGGAAAGACAAGCACTTCTTACCTAGAAATCACCTCGCTATTCATGTTGAATAAATGTGTCTGTTAATTTGAACTAAAGCAAGCTGCTAAATCGTTCAGTTTACATCTTGTCTAGGCTACTGTAGACTATCTGGAATTATATAGTCTACAGTAGGCTACCTGCCTTTAGCTAAGCAAACCATGGCAAAAGTTGAATTACAATCATAAACCCAGATTTTAGTCAGTAGCCTATACCTATTGAAATTACAAGTCAATCTCGCAAATAGGCCATTTATAACGGTTTGTAGTCTTTAGCCGTGGTACATTGGTCATTTACCACAAAACCCCCGAGGTGCCTTATTGCTATTATAAACTGTTTACCAGCGTAATTAGAGCAGTAAAAATAATAGTTTTGTCATACCCATGGTATACGGTCTGATATACCATGGCTGTCCGCCAATCAGCATTCAGGGCTCAAACCACCCAGTTTATAACAGACCCATATGTCACGATCGTCTACGAGAGAGGACCAATGCGCAGCGTTGAAGGTGAACATAATATATATTTATTAACTGATCACACGATCAAAAACAATAACCAACGATGCGTGACGTCTAAGGTTACAACACGAACAAACCTTAACGGAACAAGAAACCACAACACAAAGTGAAAAGACCGATAGTTAAATATGGCTCCCAATCAGAGACAACCAGCTGACACTCGTTGCCTCTGATTGGGAGTCACTCAGGCCCACATAGATATACAAAACATAGACTTACATACCCTGGCTCAACATAACATAGTCCCCAGAGCCAGGGCGTGACAGTACCCCCCCCCCCAAAGGCGCGGACTCCGACCGCGCCAAACAACCACAACAGGGGAGGGACCGGGTGGGCACTCCGCCTCGGCGGCGGATCCGGCTCCGGACATGACCCAGGCACGGGTTGTGCTGGACTGACGACGCGCACCCCTGGCTTGGTGCGTGGAGGAGGAACGGGCCTTACCAGGCTGACGACGCACACCGTAGGCTTGGTGCGTGGAGCAGGGACAGGCCGGACTGGGCTGACGAAGCACACCACTGACTTGGTGCGGGGAGCAGGAACGGGCCGGACCGGGCTGACGAAGCGCACCCCTGACTTGGTGCGGGGAGCTTGGATGGGCCGGACTGGGCTGACGACGCGCACCACAGACTTGGTGCGGAGAGCAGGAACGGGCCGGGCTGGGCTGTCGACGCACACCGTAGGCTTGGTGCGTGGAGTAGGAACGGGCCGAACCGGGCTGACGATGCGCACCCCTGACTTGGTGCGGGGAGCAGGAATAGACCGGACCGTACTGGGGACACACACCACTGGCCCTACACCGGGATCTGGAACGGGCCGGACCGGACTGGCAACACACGCCAGTACCTCTCGCCGTGCCTCTACATCCTCCATCCCCTCTTCGACCAGTGGCCCCCGTAACCTGGCGGCCTCCTCTGGCAACCCACTGGGCCGCTCTATCGCGGCCTCCTGCTGGTCCGACGTCGTGAGCCCCCCCTAAAAAATTTCTGGGAGTCTCTCTTCCCCGTGGGCCAGGCCTCGATAATTCTCGCCCACCTCTCGCTCCTCTGCTTTCATTCAGCTCCTCATTCGGCTTGACACAGTCGATGCTCTGCCTCCACTGTTGTCAAGTCCACCTACTCTGCTCCTCACTAGGCTGCTTGGTCCAGTTCTGGTGGTTTCTTCTGTCACGATCGTCTACGAGAGAGGACCAATGCGCAGCGTTGAAGGTGAACATAATATATATTTATTAACTGATCACACGATCAAAAACAATAACCAACGATGCGTGACGTCTAAGGTTACAACACGAACAAACCTTAACGGAACAAGAAACCACAACACAAAGTGAAAAGACCGATAGTTAAATATGGCTCCCAATCAGAGACAACCAGCTGACACTCGTTGCCTCTGATTGGGAGTCACTCAGGCCCACATAGATATACAAACATAGACTTACATACCCTGGCTCAACATAACATAGCCCTCAGAGCCAGGGCGTGACACCATATACCACGGGTATGACAAAACATCGTTTTTTACTGTTCTAATTACGTTGGTAACCAGTTTATAGTAGCAATAAGGCATCCCGGGGGTTTGTGGTATATGGCCAATATACCACGGCTAATGGCTGTATCCAGGCACTCCGCGTTGCATCGTGCATAAGTACAGCCCTTAGCCATGGTATATTGGCCATATACCATACCCTTGTGCCTTATTGCTTAATCATAGCAGTCAAACAAGTTAAATCAACATCCATTGATGGAAAATGATCTGGCGAGTTTAACCTCTACGGGATCGGTGGCCCGTATATGGGACGGTTGAGCTAACGTGCGCTAATGTGATTAGCATGACTGTTGTAAGTAACAGCAAACTTTCCAGGACATAGACATGCCTTATATGGGCAGAAAGCTTAAATTCTTGTTAATCTAACTGCACTGTCCAATTTACAGTAGCTATTACAGTGAAAAAAGACCATGCTATTGTTTGAGGAGAGTGCACAACAACTGTCACGATCGTTCATGAACGAGAAGGACCAAGGCGCAGCGTGATATGCATTCATATTTATTTACGTACTGAACACACGACAAAACAACAAACGAAACGTGAAGTCCAAGGTAGACAAATAACATACCTCACACGGAACAAGATCCCACAACTAACTCGTGCCAAAAGGCTGCCTAAGTATGGTCCCCAATCAGAGACAACGAGCGACAGCTGCCTCTGATTGGGAACCACCCCGGCCAACATAGATCTACACATAATAGATTATATAACAATGAACTAACACAACACGGAATATACACATCCTGACTCAACAAATAAACGTCCCTTGAGTCAGGGCATGACAACAACAAAAAACGTATCACGGCAACTGGTTTGATACATTCACCTCTGAAGGTAAATAATGTACTTACATTCAGTAATCTTGCTCTGATTTGTCATCCTGAGGGTCCCAGAGATAAAATGTAGCATAGTTTTGTTTGATAAAATCCATTTTTATATTCAAATGTAGGAACTGGGTTCTACAGTTTGAACCCTTGCTGTCTCTGGCTCCACACCCACCCCGCCCCGCCCGGGCCATCTAGATGTGTGAAAGTTAGTGTATAAGCTAATGATCCATCATGTATGACATTCCTGGGAGTGTGTAAACTTAAATTCTGTATTATCATATTTTTTTTGTATGTTCTCTATAGTTATGTACTTGAAAATGTATCAATTGACCAATTCGGCACATTTGGGCAGACTTGATAAAAATAGTCCAGTATTGCAGTGCTTCACTGGATCAATCAGAAACTTTACACACACACCGCTGCCATCTAGGGGCCAAAATCTAAATTGCGCCTAAACTGCAATATTATATTGTGGCCTTTCTCTTGCATTTCAAAGATGATGGAACAAACATTTTTTTTGAAAAAAAACATGTTTTTTTTTGTTTTTATTATCTTTTACCAGATCTAATGTATTATATTCTCCTACATTAATTTAACATTTCCACAAACTTCAAAGTGTTTCCTTTCAAATGGCATCAAGAATATGCATGTCCTTGCTTCAGGTCCTGAGCTACAGGCAGTTAGATTTGGGTACGTCATTTTAGGCGAAAATTGAAAAAAGGTTCTGGCCAAGACCAAAGAGCTGTCAAAGGACACCAGAAACAAAATTGTAGACCTGCACCAGGCTGGGAAGACTGAATCTGCAATAGGTAAGCAGCTTGGTTTGAAGAAATCAACTGTGGGAGCAATTATTAGGAAATGGAAGACATACAAGACCACTGATAATCTCCCTCGATCTGGGGCTCCACGCAAGATCTCACCCCGTGGGGTCAAAATGATCACAAGAACGGTGAGCAAAAATCCCAGAACCACACGGGGGGACCTAGTGAATGACCTGCAGAGAGCTGGGACCAAAGTAACAAAGCCTAGTGCCAGACGTGTCCCCCTGCTTAAGCCAGTACATGTCCAGGCCCGTCTGAAGTTTGCTAGAGTGCATTTGGATGATCCAGAAGAGGATTGGGAGAATGTCATATGGTCAGATGAAACCAAAATAGAACTTTTTGGTAAAAAACTCAACTCGTCGTGTTTGGAGGACAAAGAATGCTGAGTTGCATCCAAAGAACACCATACCTACTGTGAAGCATGGGGGTGGAAAAATCATGCTTTGGGGCTGTTTTTCTGCAAAGGGACCAGGACGACTGATCCGTGTAAAGGAAAGAATGAATGGGGCCATGTATCGTGAGATTTTGAGTGAAAACCTCCTTCCATCAGCAAGGGCATTGAAGATGAAACGTGGCTGGGTCTTTCAGCATGACAATGATCCCAAACACACCGCCCCGGGCAACGAAGGAGTGGCTTCATAAGAAGCATTTCAAGGTCCTGGAGTGGCCTAGCCAGCCAGTCTCCAGATCTCAACCCCATAGAAAATCTTTGGAGGGAGTTTGAAAGTCCGTGTTGCCCAGCGACAGCCCCAAAACATCACTGCTCTAGAGGAGATCTGCATGGAGGAATGGGCCAAAATACCAGCAACAGTGTGTAAAAACCTTTTGAAGACTTACAGAAAACGTTTGACCTGTGTCATTGCCAACAAAGGGTATATAACAAAGTATTGAGAAACTTTTTGTTATTGACCAAATACTTATTTTCCACCATAATTTGCAAATAAATTCATTAAAAAATCCTACAATGTGATTTTCTGGATAATTTTTTTTCTCATTTTGTCTGTCATAGTTGCCGTGTACCTATGATGAAAATTACAGGCTTCTCTCATCTTTTTAAGTGGGAGAACTTGCACAATTGGTGGCTGACTAAATACTTTTTTCCCCACTGTATGCAGATGACTCAACACTATACACGTCAGCTACCACAGCGACTGAAAATGACAGCAACACTTAACAAGAGCTGCAGTTAGTTTCAGAATGGGTGGGAGGGAATAAGTTAGTCCTAAATATTTCAAAAAAACTAAAAGCATTGTATTTTGGACAAATCATTCACTTAACCCTAAACCTCAACTAAGTCTTGTAATGAATAATGTGGAAATTGAGTAAGTTGAGGTGCTTGGAGTAACCCTGGATTGTAAACTGTCATGGTCAAAACATATTGATACAACAGTAGCTACGATGGGGAGAAGTCTGTCCATAATAAAGTGCTGCTCTACCTTCTTAACAGCACTATCAACAAGGCAGGTCCTACAGGCCCTAGTTTTGTTTCACCTGGACTACTGTTCAGTCGTGTGGTCAGACTTAGGAAAATTGCAATTGGCTCAGAACAGGGAAGCACGGCTGGCCCTTGGATGTACACAGAGAGCTAACATTAATAATATGCATGTCAATCTCTCCTGGCTCAAAGTGGAGGAGAGATTGACTTCATCACTACTTGTATTTGTGAGAGGTATTGACATGTTGATTGCACCGAGCTGTCTGTTTGAACTACTGACACCCCATGCATACCCCACAAGACATGCCACCAGAGGTCTCTTCACAGTCCCCAAGTCCAGAACAGACTATGGGAGGCGCACAGTACTATATAGAGCCATGACTACATGGAACTCTATTCCACATCAAGTAACTAATGTAAGCAGTAAAATTAGATTTAAAAACAGATAAAAATACACCTTATGGAACAGCGGGGACTGTGAAGCAACACAAACATAGACACAGACACATGCATACACACACACGATAACATACACACTATGCACACACGTACACATGGATTTTGTGTTGTGGATATGTGGTAGTAGAGTAGAGGCCTGAGGGCACACACTTAATATGTTGTGAAATCTGTTGTGAATGTATTGTAATGTTTTAAAAAATGACTTAATTTTGCTGGACCCCAGGAAGAGTAGCTGCTGCCTTGGCAGCAGCTAATGGGGATCCATAATAAATACAAATACACACACACACACACACAGAGAGAGAAAGTTCTGCCTCAGTCAACAGTAGCCATAAGAGTTAGATTAAATTACCCTGTAAAACGCAGCAGAGATGTTGACTTGTAAAGCTCCTCTGTGGCTGCAGAAGCCTAGTTCTGGGTTGACTACTACTATACTTACACAGTACACTGCACTTCCTTATGCAGTGGTCCTACACCGCCATCTAGTGGTCGCTTGGTGCTATTACTGCACTGATACTAAGTTGAGCAATAGTTCAGAATGGGGAAGCAGGTCAAGAAAAGTTTAATTAGGAAAATGTTAAAAAGGGGCATTCTGCATTTGGCACATCCATTATTTATTTATTTTACTTTTAAATGACTTATACACTGAGTGTACAAAATATTAGGAACACCTTCCTAATATTGAGTTGCATCCCCTTTTGCCCTCAGAACAGCCTCAATTCGTCGGGGCATGGACTCTATAAAAGGTGTCGAAAGCATTCCACTGGGATGCTGGCCCATGTTGACTCCAATGCTTCCCGCGGTTGTGTCAAGCTGGATGTCCTTTGGGTGATGGACCACGTTTGGTATACTCAATGTAGACTACACAGAAACTCACCTTGATGGGAACTAACATGCTTACATAAAAAAGTATAGTATTTATCTAAAAACTAATTTGACCAGGATGAGAGACAAAAATGTTGTCATGTGTCTGAGATATGTTGTTGTATTGTAAATAAATTATTCTAATTTTAAAAAATAAAAACCGAACTTGCTAAGATTGTTTTACTCCATGGGAACGTTTTGTGGCTTTAGTATAAAGTGTAAGCAATGTAATTGGTAACAAACACTTTATACTATAGCCACAAAACGTTCCCATTCTAACTGAAGCTTTTCTCAGTCACCACAACTAAATGATTTCTCCCGTGTGAATCTGTACATGTTTGCTTAGGGTCGACTTCTGATTGAATCTTTTCCTGCAGTCTCCACAGCTAAATGATTTCTCTCCTGTGTGTGTCAGTTTATGCATGGTTAGGTCCTTTTTGAAACAGAAGCTTTTCCCTCAATTTTTACTTTAGTTTAGTCAACTCTCTGTTTTCTTTCTTCTACCAGTTTTCATCCTGTTTTCTTTCTTTGTGGACGGAATCCGCATGCTTCAGCAGATGAGTCTTACGAGTGAATATTTTCCCACAGACTGAGCAGCCATGTTGTTTCTCTCCTGTATGAGTCAGTTTATGAGCGGTTAGGTTCCCCTTCTGACTGAAGCTTTTCCCACAGTCACCACAGCTAAATGATTTCTCTCCTGTGTGAGTTAGTTTATGCCTGGTTAGGTTCTGCTTGACACTAAAGCTTATCCCACAGTCACCACAGCTAAAAGGTTTCTCTCCTGTGTGAGTCAGTTTATGCTTCCTTAGGTTCCCATTCTGACTGAAGCTTTTCCCACAGTCACCACAGCTAAATGATTTCTCTCCTGTGTGAGTCAGTTTGTGATTGGTTAAGGTCTCCTTGCGATTGAAACTTTTCCCACAGTCACCACAGCTAAATGGTTTCTCTCCTGTGTGAACCAGTTTATGCTTCCGTAGGTCCCCCTTCTGACTGAAGCTTTTCCCACAGTCACCACAACTGAATGGTTTCTCTCCTGTGTGAACCAATTTATGCTTCTGTAGGTCCCCTTTCTGAATGAAGCTTTTCCCACAGTCACCACAACTAAATGGTTTCTCTCCCGTGTGAGTCAATATGTGCAATGTTAGGTGCGCCTTGCGACTGAAGCTCTTCCCACAGTCACCACAGCTAAATGGTTTCTCTCCTTTGTGAATTGTCAAGTGTCTCGACAGAACTCCTTTGTGTTTGAAGGTCTTTCCACAAACAGGGCAGGTGAAGGGTTTCACACTGTGACAGAGCCTGACATGGGCCTTCAGTTTACAGGAAGAGTTGTAGTGTTTTTTGCAGAAGCAGCATTCACTGGGTCTCTTCTTGGGGAGAGTCACATGCCTCTGCAGGTCAGCTTTCAGAGCAAACGTTTCACCACAGTCACAGCAGTAGTGAGTTTTTTATCGATGTGAGGCTGAGTTTGGAACACTGGTCCCCCATTGACGTGTTTGGATCCAATGTTGGGCTGCTGTCAAGTCCTACTGGGTCTCTGCTTACGGCTGAGCTTTGGCTGGAGGAATTGTTCTGATTATCTGGAGGGTCACAGGGAATGTCAAGACACTTTAGGTGGGTCACAGTGCCAAAAGGTTTGACATCCACTGGTTTAGAGTCACTCTCTCTGTTCTCCACAGTCTGGGTTTGGGGAAGAGTCAAGGACTGAAGTGGGTCCTCCTGATCACATTCACTTTTCACACAGGAAGGAGTGAACATGCAGTCTTTGGTATCAAAGGGCCCTTGAAGCTGCTCTTCCTCCTCACAGTGCTGCTGCTCAGGGGGAACCTCCTCTTCAGAGACAGAGAGAGAGAGAGAGCTGCAGGGAGTCTGGAGGGAAGGAGAGGAGGAGCAGAGGTTACCTACACAGCCTTTAGACATCAGGGTTGGCGTCAATTCGAATTTAAGTCAGTAAATTCAAGAAGTAAATGGAAAATTCCAATTCGATAATACACTGCTAAAGCAATGACATCACAAGCCATCAAAATGTAACCAAAACGAGCACTGGAGAGAGGAGCAACTTTTTTCCTCTAACGCTATTTACCCATTGAAATGCACTGCAGCGTGCTGGTTTTCATTGCATTTCTCTTACTTTGAGATGAGCTAAAGCTGCTGCAAGAGGTGGAAAATGGTCTATAATGCCGGCCATGTTAATATTTGTCAGGACAGGAAGTAGCTAGCCATAATAAAGGTTTGTTTTTAGCCACCTAGCTACTAGCTAGTTTACATTTCTGTCACAGTTACTCAGCCAACAAAATGTTAATAAAAAAAAAAAGAGCGTATTATTGACATAAAAAGTTAGCTGTCTAAACTAAGCTTAACTGCATTAGCCCAGTCTCTAGCTTTACCCAGGGCCAGTGACAGAGGTCGTCCATGTAAAAGGACCCCATGAGCACCAACACGTGAAGTTTATAGGAGCGTATCACCCAAATCATTTGGGTTCCTGGATCCTTTCGCAGCGTTATAAGGCTGCTTTTGAGACAATGACTTATCAATGACCCAAGCCCAGCTCAGCTAATCCCTGCCATTGTGACGCAGAGTTGTCATAATGCTTCAGCAAATGTACATTACACCAGTCTACAAAACAGCCCCGAGAATTCCAGGTGGGAGACAAGGTGCTGGTCTTAATCCCAATCGGCAGAAAGTAAGTTCCTGGCAACACGGCACGGGCCGTACGAGGTGATCGAGAAGCTGGGACCCGTCAATTACTGCGGACGGCAGCGGGGGAGACGGAAACCCCAACAGATTTACCACGTGGACCTATTGAAGATGTGGCATGAAAGGACAGCCTTGGCCGTGTTATGGTCGGGACCAAGGATGCCAACGGTACCAGTGGTGGTCCCGAGCAATGAGGACCTCGACCCGGCCCAGAAGCAAACGCTCCGGGAGCTCGTCGATCGGAAACTGTTCAGGGGAAGGGACACAAACGATCGGGTCACCAGGTGGTTCTTGTCCCTTCAACGCTTCTCTTTTTCTGTCGTGCACAGGTCAGGGACGAAGCATGGGAACGCGAATGCCCTATCGAGAACGGAGACATACGTCACACTGACGACAGCCCCCTACCCGACAGAGCTGGGGGGGGTACAGCAGGTTAGCCACCAGGGGGAGACTCGTCGAGGCCTGGTGACAGACGGAGTCTACATCACGCGGCGATGGCTCCTTCTGCTGGACGTGCCAGGTCTCGACGGGCTCTCCGGCCAGGACTAATTGGGGCTGATTGTGGTTGGTGAGTAATCAAGGGGCTGATTGCTCACCAGCTGGACGAGTCCCATTAAGCTGCCAGAAGGGCAGCACACAGGGGTGGGGACTGGGGAAGAGAGGTTACTTCCGTACAGTCGTGCTCAGTACCAGAGATAACGGAGAGAGCTCGGTTTTGTTCCCCACAGGATACACCAAGACCCCGGAGCCCAGCAGACGGTATCCCGGAGGTGGTCTCCTGGAGGACACCGATTATTTTCTCTTTGTTAATTATTTAAATAAACACCCTTGAAACTGAGCTGTCCGTGTCTGATCTGTGTAAACGTCTTGACCAAACCCCCCGGGACCTTCACGCTAAGTGATGGGTTTAACAGCACTTACAGTTGACCGGGGTAGCTCTAGCAGGGCAGAAATTTGACTGTCTTGTTGGAAAGGTGGCATCCTGTGACGGTGCCACGTTGAAAGTCACTGAGCTCTTCAGTACGGGCATTCTACTGCCAGTGTTTTTGTTTTGTTTTTTGGGGGGTAGATCAGCTTAATATTTGCATATAGATTGTAACTTCCATCAATGTCATTGTCTGCATCACTTCCAATCCCCCATGTTTATATATATCTCTATATATATATATATATATATATATATATATATATATATATATATATATATATATATATATACAGTGAGGGAAAAAAGTATTTTGATCCCCTGCTGATTTTGTACGTTTGCCCACTGACAAAGAAATGATTAGTCTATAATTTTAATGGTAGATTTATTTGAACAGTGAGAGACATTCCTCCATGCAGATCTCCTCTAGAGCAGTGATGTTTTGGGGCTGTCGCTGGGCAACACGGACTTTCAACTCCCTCCAAAGATTTTCTATGGGGTTGAGATCTGGAGACTGGCTAGGCCACTCCAGGACCTTGAAATGCTTCTTACGAAGCCACTCCTTCATTGCCCCGGGCGGTGTGTTTGGGATCATTGTCATGCTGAAAGACCCAGCCACGTATCATCCTTAATGCCCTTGCTGATGGAAGGAGGTTTTCACTCAACATCTCACGATACATGGCCCCATTCATTCTTTCCTTTACACGGATCAGTCGTCCTGGTCCCTTTGCAGACAAACAGCCCCAAAGCATGATGTTTCCACCCCCATGCTTCACAGTAGGTATGGTGTTCTTTGGATGCAACTCAGCATTCTTTGTCCTCCAAACACGACGAGTTGAGTTTTTTACCAAAAAGTTATATTTTGGTTTCATCTGACCATATGACATTCTCCCAATCCTCTTCTGGATCATCCAAATGCACTCTAGCAAACTTCAGACGGGCCTGGACATGTACTGGCTTAAACAGGGGGACACGTCTGGCACTGCAGGATTTGAGTCCCTGGCGGCGTAGTGTGTTACTGATGGTAGGCTTTGTTACTTTGGTCCCAGCTCTCTGCAGGTCATTCACTAGGTCCCCCCGTGTGGTTCTGGGATTTTTGCTCACCGTTCTTGTGATCATTTTGACCCCACGGGGTGAGATCTTGCGTGGAGCCCCAGATCGAGGGAGATTATCAGTGGTCTTGTATGCCTTCCATTTCCTAATAATTGCTCCCACAGTTGATTTCTTCAAACCAAGCTGCTTACCTATTGCAGATTCAGTCTTCCCAGCCTGGTGCAGGTCTACAATTTTGTTTCTGGTGTCCTTTGACAGCTCTTTGGTCTTGGCCATAGTGGAGTTTGGAGTGTTACTGTTTGAGGTTGTGGACAGGTGTCTTTTATACTGATAACAAGTTCAAACAGGTGCCATTAATACAGGTAACGAGTGGAGGACAGAGGAGCCTCTTAAAGAAGAAGTTACAGGTCTGTGAGAGCCAGAAATCTTGCTTGTTTGTAGGTGACCAAATACTTATTTTCCACCATAATTTGCAAATAAATTCATAAAAAATCCTACAATGTGATTTTCTGGAATTTTGTTTCTCAATTTGTCTGTCATAGTTGACGTGTACCTATGATGAAAATTACAGGCCTCTCTCATCTTTTTAAGTGGGAGAACTTGCACAATTGGTGGCTGACTAAATACTTTTTTTCCCCACACCTGTACATAGACACACTGGCTTTACTCAAAGCCAGTCGCATGTCGTTAGTAAAGACTGAAAAAAGTAAGGGGCCTAGACAGTTGCCCTGGGGAATTCCTGATTCAACCTGGATTTTGTTGGAGAGGCTTCCATTAAAGAACACCCTCTGTGTTTGTTAGACAGGTAACTCTTTATCCACATTATAGCAGGGGGTGTAAAGCCATAACACACACTGTACATACATACATATCCTTTAAAAAAAAATATATATATATAATATATATTCCACTTTTATTACTTTCCAACCTTTTATGGACACAGTCAATTTTGTTTTTTCTCCTGAACTACTTCTACTCTCAACCTTTCCGATCATTTTCATGATGTCCATCCGGTTTGCTTCTATATGCCATATCTTTCTAATTGTGCTCCTTCACAAAAGCTCCCAACCTACAACCCATACACTTATTATGGACACAGCGTGCCTACATTATTAGTTATCTTGTTATTGTTTGTTGTTAGTTGTTATTAGTCCCATCCTTCAACTCCATTCAACACCTCCCATCTATCTTTTAACACCATCCATATAGGATTTCTATTTGCCATATATATTTCAACTGTACTGTGATGTCTTACAAAAGTTCTGAACCTTTCTATTCTCATTGTTTCTACAGATTGTGAATTGAAAATAAACATTTTTGCTAATAGTATTATTATGTTATTGATCGATTGACTATGACTTTTCAGATCACCCCAGTAGTGCTATCTGCAGGGTTAGCTCCAGGTAAATATTGCAGTCCTTTAGCCATTCCTGGACCTGTGTCCAAAAACAAGCTACAAATGGACAGTACCAAACAAATGATCTAATGATTCTGTCTCTTCGCAGCAAAATCTGCAGAGCTGGGAAGATTGTATCCCCCATATAAATAACATTCTATTGGTAGCAAGAATTTTATATAATAATTTAAATTGAAAGATTCTATGTTTTGAATCCGGTGTCGTTTTGCGTATCAGTTCATAAACACTATGCCATGGGATCAGTACGTCAAAAATCTCTTCCCAACTATTTTGCAATCTATATGGGACGGCTGTCAATCCTTTGGTCCTTAAATGAAACTGATATACTTTTTTATTTATCACAGTTTTCCTTAACCAATTATGTTCTTTAATGCAAGGCCGACAGACTTTCTCCTCCTTGCACTTTCCTCTTCCATTTTTGCGGTAATGCTGCAATTATTTGGTTGTACTTTTGGGTAGAACTGACATTTCCATATGTTTTTGTTAGCTGCATGTGCAACATAACTCCACCAGTCCTACCGATGATATCATTTACAAAGACTATAAATTTTTTAAACATTTTGTCCAAAAAAAAAAAATGGTTTTGTCAATTAGTATATTTGAGTTTAACCACAATATTTGTTGCATTATTTGTTCTGTCATTTCTACTGCCAGTGTTTGTCTATGGAGATTCCATGGCTGTTCGATGTTATACACCGGTCAGCAACGGGTGTGGCTGAAATAGCCGAATCCACTAATTTGAAGGGGTGTCCACACACTTCTGTATACAGTGGCTTGCGAAAGTATTCACCCCCCCCCCCTTGTCTTTTTTTTCCTATTTTGTTGATTACAACCTGGAATTAAAATAGATTTTTTTGAGGGTTTGTATCATTTGTTTTACACAACATAACTACCACTTTGAAACAAACAAGAAATAAGACAAAAAAAAACAGGAAACTTGTACAGTATAGTTCAGCACAGTAGAGCATTTATTTTTGAGTATTTAGCATATTATTATTATTATTATTATTATTATTATTACACTAGAGTAGAGAAAAGCAGTCCAGTATATTTAAATATTTATATTTAAATCTAGTAGAGTTCAGTCCAGTAGAGTTCAGAACAGTATAATGTAATATGGGACTGTACTGAACTATACTCTACTTTTATTTACTGTACTCCACTGAGCTCTACTGTGATGTCCAAACTTGTGAAAACATAAGACGTCTATGATTGGTCCAGATTTGGTCCGGTCTGGACCAACCAGATTGGGTAAAATAATAGCCAGTGTGTAGAATAATTCCCAAACATGCAAAAGGAGGATATTACATTTCTCTACCTTTTATTCAGGACACGTCACCGGGAAGAGAATTACATTCATATCCATAATGATGCATTTCTGTATAGAACAGATCCGGGGACCCATGATGTCATTCAGCTACCATCATTGTGTTACCGGGTGTTGATCTACTTCACTTACTGTAGTTCAATAACCAAAATATATTATTTTTTCCCCCAAAAAAAGGTGTCATATCATAGCTGACACCCCATTCTTTCTGCAGACATATTTGAGTCTTAATTCACAGCAGATATTTAAGAGTTTTTGGAAAACGTGGTCACAAAAAACGGAGGGAGATTTTGTTACCAAATTTAGCATCCACCCTGTTCCTAAAGTAAATGTGTTTTAGTAACAGTTTCAGTGGCAATTGTTAAAAATATAGACTTATGCAAATAGGTGTGTGGTTTGTTAAACTTTGCAATCAATGGTTTTTGCTTAGTATGCATTTTAAAGGGTGACTGCACTTCCTGATTTGGCCTTGTTTTAGATTTGGTTCATTAAGAAATGCTAGCAGCCATGACTGAATTCAAACGTGAGTTGGTTTTGGGTGTGGTTTGATGTGGGTGTCTTGTGTGTGTGTGTGTGTGTGTGTGTGTGTGTGTGTTCACAGGTGGGAAGAGTTGGACAAATTATTTAGCCAATTAGCTTCAGCTGGCTGGTGTGCGACCATGGCAAATTTGGTTTGACTTTGGACAGCCTATCTCTGGGGCTAGTTAGGGACCGTCAATAAATGAGACAATATTTTCATGTTGCACAACTTTCAGTTCTCATCAAATGCTTTTAATATCTGTATCTGAATTT
The DNA here is from genome assembly GCA_036851935.1 of Coregonus suidteri. Taxonomy (NCBI): domain Eukaryota; kingdom Metazoa; phylum Chordata; class Actinopteri; order Salmoniformes; family Salmonidae; genus Coregonus; species Coregonus suidteri. The sequence goes on from CM072256.1 coordinate 6,083,230, forward strand.
CTACAATTTATAGTTGGTTTGAGGTTAAGTCATTGAACTTTGGAGCTATTGACCTTTTAGAAATATATTGGCAAAAATATAATGAACAAAAATATAAACGCAACATGCAACAATTTCAAAGATTTTACTGAGTTACAGTTCATATAAGGAAATCAGTCAATTGAAATAAATGTATTAGGTTGGATTTGCACTGAATTAATTTAAAGGGGCAATCAGCAGTTGCTACATCCATTTATGGACTTATAAATTAAATTAGATGTACACATTGATTCTTGAAGAATAAAACGTATAAATGCCTCATGAGCTCAGTTCAACTGTCGTACCTCATCAGAACCCAAAATATAAGCTTGTTCTACTCCAACGTTTGTAAACAAAGAAAATGTAAACAAACACTATATAGCCCCAAAACATGGTTAAAAATATAAATGTTGATATTATGGATGATCAGTCCTTGCATCCATCCATAGTTCTGTCTATGAATGTGAGAGTGGTTACATTTGTCCAGCCCCAACCCGCCACTTTTTACAGAAAACAGTGGCAGAGAAATGCTTTGTTATTGTTTCAACTGCTGATTGCCCCTTTACAGGGTTGGATTTCCACAAAACAATTTCATGTCGGCGTGTAACAAATCTGGTATATGGATAGCTCCACAATAGTTTAGGTATGTTTTCTCTGCTTCAGATGTACTGGCCCCGTGTAGCTCAGTTGGTAGAGCATGGCACTTGCAACGCCAGGGTTGTGGGTTCGATTCCCATGGGGGGGGCCAGTATGAAAATGTATGCACTCACTAACTGTAAGTCGCTCTGGATAAGAGCGTCTGCTAAATGACGTAAATATAATGTACAATGAGACAAGGGATGTAATGCCGTGATACTGTAGGCCTATGGTTGCTTTGGTATGCACGCCATTATGATAAGCTGCTAAATGGGTCACCTGGCTGATATCCTGAGACAGTGACAATCAAATAAAACCCATTGGAGAACTCACAACTGGACAAGAAGGGAATGTTCATATGAGAATAAAACTTTAGAGACAGACCCCCTTCCTCTCTTTATTGTGAGTAGTGATTCATCAACATCATTGTTGTGACCGTAGTTCATTTTGAATAATAGTTTTAACACAAGTTAAAAAAACACTTCACTTTAAAAGAATCAACACTTTATTCAATATAAAAAATGTACAAACACGCTAACTCGTATGTTAAGGTTAGACATCTTAGTCCAAACAACAATTAGGCTATTATTTCTCAAGTAAATTAAGGCGGGACAAGAACAACAAAAGTCCATACCAGCGTTTGACCAACTCACTGATCCCTGAGAGCTTCCGTTCAATAGCACACAGGTTTGATACTCGTAAAGTAGCTAAGATGCTGAAATAACATTGAAACATGAAAGCTGTCTGGTATCACCTGTTATCATCCTCTATCATGTTGTATCCTCATGTCAACTCAACCCTCCCCCTTTTTTATTAAGAGGAAGCCATACCAGAGTTGGAGATACAGTGCATTCAGAAAGTATTCTTCCCTTGACTTTTCCACATTTTGTTACGTTACGGCCTTAATCTAAAATTGATTAAATAACTTTTTTCTCCCTCAATCTACACACAATACCCAATAATGACAACGTGAAAACAGGTTTAGAAATTTTAGCAAATTTATAAAAAAAAAAAAAAACATACCTTATTTACACAAGTATTCAGACCCTTTGCTATGAGACTCGAAATTGAGCTCAGGTGCATCCTGTTTCCATTGATCATCCTTGAGATGTTTCTACAACTTGATTGGAGTCCACCTGTGGTAAATTCAATTGATTGGACATGATTTGGAAAGGCACACACGTGTTTCTATAAGGTCCAACAGTTGACAGTGCATGTCAGAGCAAAAACCAAGCCATGAGGTCGAAGGAACTGTCCGTAGAGCTCCGAGATAGGATTGTGTCGAGGCACAGATCCGGGGAAGGATACCAAAAAATGTCTGCAGCATTGAAGGTCCCCAGAACACAGTGGCCTCCATCATTCTTAATTGGAAGAAGTTTGGAACCACCAAGACTCTTCCTAGAGCTGGCCGCCCGGCCAAACTGAGCAATCGGGGGAGAAGGGCCTTGGTCAGGGAGGTGACCAAGAACCCGATGGTCATTTTGACAGAGCTCCAGAGTTCCTCTGTGGAGATGGGAGAACCTTCCAGAAGAACAACCATCTCTGCAGCACTCCACCAATCAGGCTTTTATGGTAGAGTGGCCAGACAAAAGCCACTTCTCAGTAAAAGGCACATGACAGTCCGCTTGGAGTTTGCCAAAAGGCACCTAAATGACTCTCAGACCATGAGAAACAAGATTATCTGGTCTAATGAAACCAATATTAAACTCTTTGGCCTGAATGCCAAGCGTCACGTCTGGAGGAAACCTGACACCATCCCTACGGTGAAGCATGGTGGTGGCAGCATCATGCTGTGTGGATGTTTTTTTCAGGATCGAGGGAAAGATGAACGGAGCAAAGTACAGAGAGATCCTTGATGACAACCTGCTCCAGAGCACTCAGGACCTCACACTGGGGCGAAGATTCACCTTCCAACAGGACAATGACCTTAAGCACACACAGCCAAGACAACCCAGGAGTGGCTTTGGGACAAGTCTCTGAATGTCCTTGAGTGGCCCAGCCAGAGCCCGGACTTGAACCCTATCGAACATCTCTGGAGAGACCTGAAAATAGCTGTGCAGCGACGCTCCCCATCCACCCTGACAGAGCTTGAGAGGATCTGCAGAGAAGAATGGGAGAAACTCCCCAAATACAAATAAAATACAATTTTATTGGCCACATGCGCCGAATACAACAGGTACAGACATTACAGTGAAATGCTTACTTACAGCCCTTAACCAACAGTGCATTTTACTTTTAATAAAAAGTAAAATAAAACAACAAAAAAAAGTGTTGAGAAAAAAAGAGCATTAGTAAAATAAAATAACAGTAGGGAGGCTATATATATACAGGGGGGGTACCGGTGCAGAGTCAATGTGTGGGGGCACCGGCTAAAAAGCAGCGTAAAAAGATGGGGTGGGGGGGCAGTGCAAATAGTCCGGGTAGCCATGATTAGCTGTTCAGGAGTCTTATGGCTTGGGGGTAGAAGCTGTTGAGAAGTCTTTTGGACCTAGACTTGGCACTCCGGTACCGCTTTGCCGTGCGATAGCAGAGAGAACAGTCTATGACTAGGGTGGCTGGAGTCTTTGACAATTTTGAGGGCCTTCCTCTGACACCGCCTGGTATAGAGGTCCTGGATGGCAGGAAGCTTGGCCCCAGTGATGTACTGGGCCGTACGCACTACCCTCTGTAGTGCCTTGCGTTCGGAGGCCAAGCAGTTGCCATACCAGGCGGTGATGCAACCAGTCAGGATGCTCTCGATGGTGCAGCTGTATAATTTTTTGAGGATCTGAGGACCAATGCCAAATCTTTTCAGTCTCCTGAGGGGGAATAGGCTGTGCCAAGCTTGTAGCGTCATACCCAAGAAGACTTGAGGCTGTAATCGCTGCCAAAGGCGCTTCAACAAAGTACTGAGTAAAGGGTCTGAATACTTATGTAAATGTGATATTTCAGTTTTTCTATTTTTTATACATTCGCAGAGATTATGGGGTATTGTGCGTAGATTGATGAGGGAAAACAACAATGTAATAAATTTTAGAATTAGGCTGTAACGTAACAAAATGTGTAAAAAGTCAAAGGGGTCTGAATACTTTCCGAATGCACTGTAAGTTGAATCAGGTGTCTTAATGCTGGGCTGGAACAGAACCCTGCACCCTTTGCTGACAGCTGGAGCTGCAATTTCACCCTCTTCCAAGGCGGTCATCTATAAATGCATGTAGCGCTTGTGTTTTTTAATTTACAATGATAAATACATCAAGATAGCTAGCTGATAGGAAGTTAGCTGATTATATTTAATTCACTTAGCTAGCTATATACAGTCAAGTTAGCTAACGTTAAATAGCTATGGCAGCTCATTTGAGTTACCTAAAGTAGGCCACTGTTTAGGCTAACTATTTAGTTAGCTAATAGCACTTTTTTTTAAATGAAGTTACTTACTTGAATATGTTCTCATACTGCCTCAGTTTTATGGGATCCTAATGGACATTCTTCCTTTATTTTCTCTGTGGTAGCAAAGCACAGCCAGCCATGTGTGGACCATTGGAGATGGCATACAGCCATCCCTCTTACATTTTAGTCATTTAGCAGACGCTCTTATCCAGAGCGACTTACAGTTAGTGAATGCATACATGTTGTTTTTTTGTATTTTTTTTTTCCCATACTGGCCCCCCCGTGGGAAACGAACCCACATCCCTGCCAGCCAAACACTCCCCTACCTTGGACGACGCTGGACCAATTGTGCGCCGCCCATGGGTCTCCCGGTCACGGCCGGCTGCAACAGAGCCTGGACTCGAACCAGGATCTCTAGCAGTGCCTTAGACCACTGCACCACTCGGGACTCATTGGGTTCTCAGTTGAAGATATGGATCACAGCTGGCTCAATGTGAACTAAAATCCCGACGCTCTGTTTTAACATTTAGAAGAGTTAATAATCCTCCCTTGCGATACGGTTTTGGAAACCTTTGGAACTTAATTTTTCTAACACAAAAGATAGAGTTGCTTTCAGCAGGCGACGTAAAACACTTCCACCTTACGCTCACTCTTCCATTGCAGCGCAAATGGGGAGGAAGTAGTTGTTATTCAGAACAGTGTGCAGCTGTGCTAAATCTGAGCACAGTAAGTGTATTTTTAGTATTAGATAACTTTCATATCAGCGAGAAAATTAAAGTTCCAAATGTTTCCAAAACCTTATCGAAAGCGAGGCGTATTAACGTTCAGACAGAGCATTGGGACAGCAGATAGGTTTGTGAATAGACTGTATACAGTGTCTTCAGAAAGTATTCACACCCCTTGACGTTTTCCAAATGTGTTGTTACAGCCTGAATTTAAAATAGATTAAATTGATATGTTTGTGTCACACACAATACCCCATCATGTCAAAGTGGAATTGTGATTTTAGAAATGTTCATAAATTCATAAGAAAATGAAAAGCTGAAATGTCTTGAGTCAATAAGTATTCATGGCAAGCCTAAATAAGTTCTGGAGTAGAAATGTGCTTAACAAGTCAAATAATAAGCTGCAGGTGTAGCCGGCGCGGTCTGCTCCTTGCCGACTACTGCGTTGTGTTCCGGTGCACTGAAGACAAGACACTGGCGTACTTGAAGGCACTTTATTGTGTACAACTCTCTCAATCTGTTCAACATCAAGGAGAGAAAATGTTCAAAACTCTACCCTCGACCAGAATCCGCCTCCCTCAGTCGAGTAGAATGCAGACTCAATATAATCACATTCAAAAATCCAAGGAATAAAATACAACATAATTGGAAAATAAACATTGCATCTGGTGTATATCTTATGTATGTGTCATATTGCATGTTATCTCTGCCAAAAACTCTGAGCTTTTAGCCTTTACATTAATACTGTGCAACATGACATAAACCATCTTTCAAATAGGTAATACATACAGTAATATGCACGAAGCAACATGTAATCCTTCACATTTGAGCTTTTCAGTGCCATTAAACACTAATCAATACATGAAAACATTTTAAATGAACACATATTTTTAACCTGATATAGGGAATACATACCTGTTCAACATCAAGGAGAGAAAATGTTCAAAACTCTACCCTCGACCAGAATCCGCCTAACATAAAAAGAACAACGTGGGCTTCAACACAAGAGGATAGACGATTGCTAACTTACAGCTAAACAAAACACGAGGTTAGCTAAGTTAGCAATTTCTCAAACTCTCAAAAATAGCTAAATTCACGACACAGCTTGATTAAATGTGCGTACACTCATCATATAATATACATACAAGTTACTATGTGCACTGAAACGTTTTAGTTTTAACAGGTATATCAAGTTTATATCACGCCGAAGTGAACACATACCTCCCTCAGTCGAGTAGAATGCAGACTGAGAAAAGCATGACACCCCTCCGCATATAACCAAACCAGCTCTAGAGGGCGCACTTACACAACTAACTCTCCCAATATCTGTAAACTACACGAAATGCTGAACAATACAATATTTTGGTGAAATCAACTCACAAAATAAAATAAAAAATAGAAAATGAACGGTTGCAAAAATCTGTAATTCTTTGACCTGTTACACAGGGACTGTGTGCAATAATTGTGTTTAACATGATTTTTGAATGACTACCTCATTTCTGTACCCCACACATACAATTATCTGTAAGGTCCCTCAGTCGAGCAGTGCATTTCAAACACAGATTCAACCACAAAGACCTGGGAGGTTTTCCAATGCCTCACAAAGATGCCTCTACCTATTGGTAGATGGGTAAAAATAAAATGGGTAAAAATAAAAAATCATAGTGAAGTTATTAATTACTCTTTGGATGGTGTATCAATACACCCAGTCACTACAAAAGATACAGGCGTCCTTCTTAACTCCGTTACGTGAGAGGAAGGAAACCTCTCAGGGATTTTACCATGAGGCCAATGGTGACATTAAAACAGTTAGAATTTAATGGCTGTGATAGGAGAACTGAGGATGGATCAACCTGTACAGAATAAAATATTCCAAAACATGCATCCCATTAGCAATAAGGCACTAAAGTAAAACTGAAAAAATGTGTCAAAGAAATTAACTTTATGTCCTGAATACAAAGCGTTATGTTTGGGGCAAATCCAACACAACACATCACTGAGTACCACTCTTCATATTTTCAAGCATGGTGGTGGCTGCATCATGTTATGGGTATGCTTGTCATCGGCAAGGACTAGGACGTTTTTTAGGATAAAAAGAAAACGGAATAGAGATAAGCACAGGCAAAATCCTAGAGGAAAACCTGGTTCAGTCTGCTTTCCAACAGTCACTGGGGGTGTTTCTCGAAATGCATACTACCGTGCTCCGAGCACGCAAATTGGAGCACGGTAGGGTCGGAGTACGAGTCCAAATTAAAATTAATGTGAAACGGAGCATGGAGGGCACTTCTCGAATGCATACTCAATTTGTACATATTTTGAAGCATGCGTCGAGGCTTCAACGGAAAGTATGCAAATAAATATTATTTAAATATGACGCAACAACAAACTATTACGCACATTTTCTTGAAATCAATGGTGGCGAGAGCTGAAGCGAGAGAAAATACTTCTCCAACTTCGGAATTAAAATGTTGTCTATTCACATCTCATATGTTGCCTGACTACAATATTTTATCTTGATAAGTTAATAAATACATGCTGTGTTAATTTTGGCACGGTTACCTGCATAGACAGCAAGCCCATAGTAAGTCATTAGGGCTAACTGGCTAGCTACTAGCTACTGTTAGCTAGCCAGATAGCCACGAAGAATCGTTAGCTAGCTACCCACCAAGAATTGATATATACCTTGGTTTTAGGTCATTTTTGCCTGTTATACTATCTGGTTAGCTACACTATTTTACGATTCACATATAGCTAGCTGATAATTATGAAGTAAAACGTTTGCTTTGTGTACATCTTGTTTCGTCTCTATTAAAATTGTCCTGGCTAGAAGGAGGAAGGTTCGGTGAATGGGTAAGTCCATAGTAAGTCAATAGGGCTAACTAAAACAAAAAAATTATGTATGCACTAACTGTAAGTCGCTCTGGATAAGAGCGTCCGCTAAATGACTAAAATGTAAATGTAAATTAACCTTTAACTGTTGGTTAGAATTTTTACTTATATTCATTATTATACAACAGAAATGTGTATTTATACTACCACAGTACCCAACCCTCTGATATGTGTATTTATACTACCACAGTACCCAACCCTCTGATATGTGTATTTATACTACCACAGTACCCAACCCTCTGATATGTGTATTTATACTACCACAGTACCCAACCCTCTGATATGTGTATTTATACTACCACAGTACCCAACCCTCTGATATGTGTATCTATACGACCACAGTACCCAACCCTCTGATATGTGTATTTATACTACCACAGTACCCAACCCTCTGATATGTGTATTTATACTACCACAGTACCCAACCCTCTGATATGTGTATTTATACTACCACAGTACCCAACCAGGAGCTGCCTACAGTGCTCACAGTTCATCACTGTCCTTGCCCTTGTGGGGTGAAGACCAGAAGAGGGTGATGTCCTTCCTGCCTCCAAGACCAGAAGAGGGTGATGTATTGTCCAGAAATGACCTCATTGGACAGAAAGGGGCACTCCTCCCCACACTCATGAGTAAACACATATGTTTCCCTGAAACAAAGGATTTCTGTATTTTCATGAAATAAGACATTGATTCATAGTATATCATACGTCCCACAAGCCAACATTCAAGGCAACACTTTATGTAAATAATTAGCAAATAAATGTCCACACCTTTAAATCCCAAATAGAAAGGTAATTTTACATGAAGTAAAATTGTGTAACCTGCTTCAGCTCTTTAAAACTGTTATGGTAGTTGAAGTTAAAAATGTTTTACTTTAGCAAAGCAGTCACTTTAAATATTATACATGAAGGTAGGGTAGCCTGGGGAACATAGTAACACAGGGTCAGTTGTAACCACTAAATAACTCCAATTAGAAACCACTTAAAGCTCTTATTCAAGGTGCTAATGCTTGGTTAGTGTCTCTACATGCCCAAGAGGTTTTGTTTAAATCCATTGATACTTTTAGTTTTATTGACATAAAAAGTGATTTGAGGCCCTAAAGTAAATATACTTGCCGCCTCTCCTTTTTATTTTTTATTATTGACCTGTGTAACATTTGCCTACTGGGTCAATTGTAACATTTAACTTAAATAACATTTTCATAATAAGCAAAAGCCTAAAAGTGTTACTTTGTTCCCCAGTCTCCCCTACTCTTACTGAGAAAAGGCCTCCTCAACTGAAGAATCTACAGCTGCTGAGGTGTTAATCAGCCCAGTGCTGCTCTGACCACAGTGTTGTTATTAAACACATTTTCTAACACTACATACACAGCCTTGTCAACTCTAACTGTGAACTACTTCTATTACTGGAAATAAACTCAGCAGTGGTCAGACTACAGAATACACCAACATAAACAACACCAGTAAATTAAACATCCATTATATGCCATCTTCTGGTTTCCAGTTAGTGTGTTAGAGGCAAAATCATAGGTGGAAAGTTGATTGACATTTGATTGCTTCCTCCATTTCATTCAGTTGTTTACATCTTCCTCAATTTGATTCAGTTGTAAACATCTTCCTCCATTTCATTCAGTTGTACACATCTTCCTCCATTTCATTCAGTTGTATACATCTTCCTCCATTTCATTCAGTTGTATACATCTTCCTCCATTTCATTCAGATGTACACATCTTCCTCCATTTCATTCAGTTGTATACATCTTCCTCCATTTCATTCAGTTGTGTACATCTTCCTCCATTTCATTCAGTTGTACACAGTACATCTTCCTCCATTTCATTCAGTTGTATACATCTTCCTCCATTTCATTCAGATGTACACATCTTCCTCCATTTCATTCAGTTGTATACATCTTCCTCCATTTCATTCAGTTGTGTACATCTTCCTCCATTTCATTCAGTTGTACACAGTACATCTTCCTCCATTTCATTCAGTTGTATACAGTACATCTTCCTCCATTTCATTCAGTTGTACACATCTTCCTCCATTTCATTCAGTTGTATACATCTTCCTCCATTTCATTCAGTTGTGTACATCTTCCTCCATTTCATTCAGTTGTACACAGTACATCTTCCTCCATTTCATTCAGTTGTATACAGTACATCTTCCTCCATTTCATTCAGATGTACACATCTTCCTCCATATCATTCAGATGTATACATCTTCCTCCATTTCATTCAGATGTATACATATTTGTAATGAATGTGAGGCCTTTATGAGACGTCATACTAAATATTTTGACTTGCTGGTCAAGGGAAATGCAAGTGTTACTTCTTTGAGTTGCTGAGTCAGAGGCGCTAAGCCTTGTGGGATATTAATGAATGTGAACTCAGCAACCGTAATTCCAAAACAGTCCCACTGTTGTAATAGTGTGATGCGTAACTTCTGACCCACGCTATGCTGAGTAAAGTAAAGGTTTTCTACCAAAACCAAAGTGTGGATGCATTCACTTTTTAGAGCAGTCTCCCCCCTTTTTATTCCTTCATTACAGATTGAGGTAGAAATGTCACATGTATGATTTCCAGGTAGAAATGTCACATGTATGATTTCCAGGTATAAAAGAGAGGAAGCCATACCAGAGTTGGAGGTACAGCGCATTCAGAAAGTATTCTTCCCTTTTTCCACATTTTGTTACGTTACGGCCTTATTCTAAAATGGATTAAATAACTTTTTTCTCCCTCAATCTACACACAATACCCAATAATGACAACGTGAAAACAGGTTTAGAAATTTTAGCAAATGTATTAAAAATAAAAAAAACTGAAATACCTTATTTACATAAGTATTCAGACCCTTTGCTATGAGACTCGAAATTGAGCTCAGCTGCATCCTGTTTCCATTGATCATCCTTGAGATGTTTCTACAACTTGATTGGAGTCCACCTGTGGTAAATTCAATTGATTGGACATGATTTGGAAAGGCACACACGTGTTTCTATAAGGTCCAACAGTTGACAGTGCATGTCAGAGCAAAAACCAAGCCATGAGGTCGAAGGAACTGTCCGTAGAGCTCCGAGATAGGATTGTGTTGAGGCACAGATCCGGGGAAGGATACCAAAAAATGTCTGCAGCATTGAAGGTCCCCAAGAACACAGTGGCCTCCATCATTCTTAATTGGAAGAAGTTTTAGAACCACCAAGACTCTTCCTAGAGCTGGCCGCCCGGCCAAACTGAGCAATCGGGGGAGAAGGGCCTTGGTCAGGGAGGTGACCAAGAACCCGATGGTCATTTTGACAGAGCTCCAGAGTTCCTCTGTGGAGATGGGAGAACCTTCCAGAAGAACAACCATCTCTGCAGCACTCCACCAATCAGGCTTTTATGGTAGAGTGGCCAGACAAAAGCCACTTCTCAGTAAAAGGCACATGACAGTCCGCTTGGAGTTTGCCAAAAGGCACCTAAATGACTCTCAGACCATGAGAAACAAGATTATCTGGTCTAATGAAACCAATGTTAAACTCTTTGGCCTGAATGCCAAGCGTCACGTCTGGAGGAAACCTGACACCACCCTACGGTGAAGCATGGTGGTGGCAGCATCATGCTGTGTGGATGTTTTTTCAGCGGCAGGGACTGGGAGACTAGTCAGGATCGAGGGAAAGATGAACGGAGCAAAGTACAGAGAGATCCTTGATGACAACCTGCTCCAGAGCACTCAGGACCTCACACTGGGGCGAAGATTCACCTTCCAACAGGACAACGACCCTAAGCACACAGCCAATACAACCCAGGAGTGGCTTTGGGACAAGTCTCTGAATGTCCTTGCGTGGCCCAGCCAGAGCCCGGACTTGAACCCTATCGAACATCTCTGGAGAGACCTGAAAATAGCTGTGCAGCGACGCTCCCCATCCACCCTGACAGAGCTTGAGAGGATCTGCAGAGAAGAATGGGAGAAACTCCCCAAATACAAATCAAATCAAATTTTATTGGCCACATGCGCCGAATACAACAGGTGCAGACATTACAGTGAAATGCTTACTTACAGCCCTTAACCAACAGTGCATTTACTTTTAATAAAAAAGTAAAATAAAACAACAAAAAAGTGTTGAGAAAAAAAGAGCAGAAGTAAAATAAAATAACAGTAGGGAGGCTATATATATACAGGGGGGTACCGATGCAGAGTCAATGTGTGGGGGCACCGGCTAGTTGAGGTAATATGTACATGTGGTAGAGTTAAAGTGACTATGCATAAATAATTAACAGAGTAGCAGCAGCGTAAAAAGATGGGGTGGGGGGTGGGTGGGCAGTGCAAATAGTCAGGGTAGCCATGCTTAGCTGTTCAGGAGTCTTATGGCTTGGGGGTAGAAGCTGTTGAGAAGTCTTTTGGACCTAGACTTGGCACTCCGGTACCGCTTGCCGTGCGGTAGCAGAGAGAACAGTCTATGACTAGGGTGGCTGGAGTCTTTGACAATTTTGAGGGCCTTCCTCTGACACCGCCTGGTATAGAGGTCCTGGATGGCAGGAAGCTTGGCCCCAGTGATGTACTGGGCCGTACGCACTACCTTCTGTAGTGCCTTGCGTTCGGAGGCCAAGCAGGTGGTGATGCAACCAGTCAGGATGCTCTCGATGGTGCAGCTGTATAATTTTTTGAGGATCTGAGGACCAATGCCAAATATTTTCAGTCTCCTGAGGGGGAATAGGCTGTGCCAAGCTTGTAGCGTCATACCCAAGAAGACTTGAGGCTGTAATCGCTGCCAAAGGCGCTTCAACAAAGTACTGAGTAAAGGGTCTGAATACTTATGTAAATGTGATATTTCAGTTTTCTATTTTTTATACATTCGCAGAGATTATGGGGTATTGTGCGTAGATTGATGAGGGAAAACAACAATGTAATCCATTTTAGAATAAGGCTGTAACGTGACAAAATGTGTAAAAAGTCAAAGGGGTCTGAATACTTTCCGAATGCACTGTAAGTTGAATCAGGTGTCTTAATGCTGGGCTGGAACAGAACCCTGCACCCAGCAGACCTCCAAAAGCAGGGTAATGGGTTTATACATCTTCTGTGTTTTTTTGTATACAACATTTGCTAACATAGGTACCCATATAACCACCAGAATCACAAGGATGTTCCCTTATTCTTTTAGGACATTCATTGGGACCTCTTCATCTGCAGACGGGGTAAGTGTGTGGCAAGAACTGCAACGCTGCTGGGTTTTTCATTCTCAACAGTTTACCGTGGGTATCAAGAATGGTCCACCACCAAAAGGACATCCACCCAACTTGACACAACTGTGGGAAGCATTGGAGTCAACATGCTTTCGACACCTTGTACAGACCATGACTCGAGGAATTGAGGCTGTTCTGAGGGCAAAAGGGGGTGCAACTCAATATTAGGAAGGTGTACAACCCTCTTTACAGTACCATCAGAAATATACAACATTTCAAAACATATTTAAATAAATACACATGAACGTACTTACGACTTTTAACATTTCATCGTTTTTGTAAGAGACTCTCAGATTCCGCTGTCCTTCGTGATACACGGTATGTAGCTTTAAAGCGCAGGTACGACTCCAGGCACCTGATAGCCACGTCATCCACCTCAGGGTCAAACTTGTTAGCGATGAGGTGGTGATGCTGTAGGAGCCACCGGAGATCTCCAGCCCCGTAGACACAAATGGACCTCCTGGAGACACCCGAGCAGGGTGGATATGGGGCTCCTTTCCTCACATCTCCTTCCAGGTAATGCCACTTCACGATGCGAGCAATGGCGTTCATGTCTGATTCATGGTACTTGATGTGGGAAGGGTTAGATCCTGGCACAGAGGGCATGCGCTGCAGGGTGGCCCACAGGTGTTCATCGGGACTGTAGGTGTCCTTCTCCCACTCCAACAGCGCCCGGACCTCCTGAGACTCCATCACGTGACGGACAAAGGCCCTGGAGACCAGGAAGTAGGCGTTGCCAGAGAACATGGGGGTGCTGATTGGAGGAGGGCTCTTTCTAACGTTCGTCTTGACCACCATGTTGCTGGTGATTTTGTGGTGGAACTGCCATCTGCTGTTTTTATAGTCGTTGGTGGTCTCTGACTCCATGCTGTTTCTCCCGTTCTGCAGCTTGAGGGCCTGAACCATCTCAGCGTTGGTCTTAATGGGGAAGTCTGATCCACAGGTGTTGATCAGGTACCTCCACTGGACAGGTGACTTCAGGAGATCCTCCATACAGTTCAGATCAGCCTGCACTCTGGACCAGGAGGCGTAGACCACACTCTCTAACTTACTGGCCACAAACACATTAGGCAGACAAGACACGATAGCCCTCACTGCCGTCCTGAAGTCCTCAGATGACTTCTGGTCGATGTGGACGCAGTACACGTTCTGAGGAGTGTACACGGCACGCAAGAGCCGCTCAAACATCTCGATCCTCTCGTGGACGACCATGGAGTAGGCGATGGGGAACTCCTTCTCCTCCTGGCTGAGAGGAAGGGTGATAAACCCTCTTTCTGTAACGTACCTCTGACAGTCCTGAGTCACATTGTGGTAGAACGCCTCTGACAACGGCTGCTGCTTCTTCTTGGTCTTCAGCAGGAGGCTGAGCTGCTCCCTCTCCAGACCCTCCAGGTCTCCCTGGATGATGGCTGAGCAGGCCGGCAGGTCGGCAGCGTAGCCCAGGGGCAGGAGGTCCAGAGCGGGGAGAGGACTCCTGTCAGAGCCCGTCGGGCGTCTGAGAGCGGCCCACAGGAGCAGAGAGACGGATCCACTCAGTAGGATCAGAGATAAGTTCCTGAAGAATCTCTGAGACCCGGACAACCGAACACAAGCCATGACTTGTCGGGTATTATCTTTCTATGTCAGGGTTCTCCTCAAAGAATGTAAGAGTTGCGCTGCGCCACCTTGTGGACTGGCTGCTCCACTGTGATTTTTTAAACTTAATTTGTTATCATTTAAGGCACCACACCCTAATAGAGTATTTCTTTGCTTTAGATTGCAGGAAATGTCCTCCATCCCGCTGTACTCAGTAGCACCACCTTGTTAAAAAAAATCATTGAACCCTGTATGTGGTATTTTCTTTGTGGTATTAGTATCTATTAACACCACAGCTAAGGAGCAGGAGTTGCACACGGCTGATCAACAGAAGGATGTGTCTCAGCAGCAGCTCACAGCTTAAATAGACACACGCTTCTCACACGCCTCAGTTGAAAAGGAAGAGGTGTGATCATTGACTCTAGTGGGCGTGGTCTATGGACATGGCATATACACTCTAGTGGGTGTGGCTTTACTGTATACACTCTATGGGCGTGGCAGACCAGGGATGAAAAGCTCTGTAGCAGCCAAGTTGTGGTTTGTTTCCTGGTCAGCGTTGTGACACATGCCGGGCGTGAAGTCCTAACATGGCTGAGCCTCTCACGTTAAACAACCGTCTTTCCTCTAGTTTTGAGCTGTGGTTCAAAGCAGCCTCATAAACTTGTTCAGTCAGAAATATCTAGCCGACACATTTTCATCACAAAAGAAAACGAGCTGCATTATACTCAAAATTAGTTGCTAATATCTCTCTGTCCTCATAATTCACCTAGGGACTGGAGCTGGAGATTATTTTCATAATGTCCTCCCACTAAATGACCTGCCCTATCCAGTAGCCTACACTCTCCCTTTACTGACAACTGGAGCTGCAATTTCACCCTCTTCCAAGGCGGTTATCTATAAATGCATGTAGCGCTTGTGTTTTTTAATTTTCAATGATAAATACATCAAAAGATAGCTAGCTGATAGGAAGTTAGCTGATTATATTTAATTCACTTAGCTAGCTATATACAAGTCAAGTTAGCTAACGTTAGCTAGCTATGGCAGCTCATTTGAGTTACCTAAAGTAGGCCACTGTGTAGGCTAACTATTTAGTTAGCTAATAGCACTTTTTTTTAAATGAAGTTACTTACTTGAATATGTTCTCATACTGCCTCAGTTTTATAATAATAATAATAATATGCCATTTAGCAAACGCTTTTATCCAAAGCGACTTACAGTCATGCGTGCATAATTATTATTTTTTTGTGTATGGGTGGTCCCGGGGATCGAACCCACTACCTTGGCGTTACAAGCGCCGTGCTCTACCAGCTGAGCTACAGAGGACCACAACTTTTATTTCAGCTCATGGAATATGGGACCAACATTTTGAATAGACTGTATACAGTGTCTTCAGAAAGTATTCACACCCCTCGACTTTTTCCAAATGTGTTGTTACAGCCTGAATTTAAAATTGATTAAATGTATGTGTTTGTGTCACACACAATAACCCATAATGTCAAAGTGGAATTATGATTTTAGAAATGTTCATAAATTCATAAAAAAATGAAAAGCTGAAATGTCTTGAGTCAATAAGTATTCATGGCAAGCCTAAATAAGTTCTGGAGTAGAAATGTGCTTAACAAGTCAAATAATAAGCTGTACCCAAATTAAAATTAATGTGAAACGGAGCATGGAGGGCACTTCTCGAATGCATACTCAGTTTGTACATATTTTGAAGCATGCGTCGAGGCTTCAACGGAAAGTATGCAAATAAATATTATTTAAATATGACGCAACCACAAACTATTACGCACATTTTCTTGAAATCAATGGTGGCGAGAGCTGAAGCGAGAGAAAATACTTCTCCAACTTCGGAATTAAAATGTTGTCTATTCACATCTCATATGTTGCCTGACTACAATATTTTATCTTGATAAGTTAATAAATACATGCTGTGTTAATTTTGGCACGGTTACCTGCCTACAATACCCATAAACAGCAAGCCCATAGTAAGTCATTAGGGCTAACTGGCTAGCTACTAGCTACTGTTAGCTAGCCAGATAGCCACGAAGAATCGTTAGCTAGCTACCCAGCAAGAATTGATATATACCTTGGATAACGTTGGTTTTAGGTCATTTTTGCCTGTTATACTATCTGGTTAGCTACACTATTTTACGATTCATATATAGCTAGCTGATAATTATGAAGTAAAACGTTTGCTTTGTGTACATCTTGTTTCGTCTCTATTAAAATTGTCCTGGCTAGAAGGAGGAAGGTTCGGTGAATGGGTAAGTCCATAGTAAGTCAATAGGGCTAACTAAAACTAAAAAATTATGTATGCACTAACTGTAAGTCGCTCTGGATAAGAGCGTCCGCTAAATGACTAAAATGTAAATGTAAATTAACCTTTAACTGTTGGTTAGAATTTTTACTTATATTCATTATTATACAACAGAATACTACCATGTGTATTTATACTACCACAGTACCCAACCCTCTGATATGTGTATTTATACTACCACAGTACCCAACCCTCTGATATGTGTATACTACCACAGTACCCAACCCTCTGATATGTGTATACTACCAACCCTCTGATAGTACCCAACCCTCTCTGATATGTGTATTTATATTTACCACAGTACCCAACCCTCTGATATGTGTATTTATACTACCACAGTACCCAACCCTCTGATATGTGTATTTATACGACCACAGTACCCAACCCTCTGATATGTGTATTTATACTACCACAGTACCCAACCCTCTGATATGTGTATATATACTACCACAGTACCCAACCCTATGATGTGTATTTATACTACCACAGTACCCAACCCTCTGATATGTGTATATATACTACCACAGTACCCAACCCTCTGATATGTGTATTTATACTACCACAGTACCCAACCCTCTGATATGTGTATTTATACTACCACAGTACCCACAGTACAACCCTCTGATATGTGTATTTATACTACCACCCTCTGATATGTACCCAACCCTCTGATATGTACCCAACCCTCTGTATTTATACTACCACAGTAACCAACCCTCTGATATGTGTATTTATACTACCACAGTACCCAACCCTCTGATATGTGTATTTATATACTCACAGTACCCCAACCAGGAGCTGCCTACAGTGCTCTCACAGTTCATCACTGTCCTTGCCCTTGTGGGGTGAAGACCAGAAGAGGGTGATGTCCTTCCTGCCTCCAAGACCAGAAGAGGGTGATGTATTGTCCAGAAATGACCTCATTGGACAGAAAGGGGCACTCCTCCCCACACTCATGAGTAAACACATATGTTTCCCTGAAACAAAGGATTTCTGTATTTTCATGAAATAAGACATTGATTCATAGTATATCATACGTCCCACAAGCCAACATTCAAGGCAACACTTTATGTAAATAATTAGCAAATAAATGTCCACACCTTTAAAATCCCAAATAGAAAGGTAATTTTACATGAAGTAAAATTGTGTAACCTGCTTCAGCTCTTTAAAACTGTTATGGTAGTTGAAGTTAAAAATGTTTTACTTTAGCAAAGCAGTCACTTTAAATATTATACATGAAGGTAGGGTAGCCTGGGGAACATAGTAACACAGGGTCAGTTGTAACCACTAAATAACTCCAATTAGAAACCACTTAAAGCTCTTATTCAAGGTGCTAATGCTTGGTTAGTGTCTCTACATGCCCAAGAGGTTTTGTTTAAATCCATTGATACTTTTAGTTTTATTGACATAAAAAGTGATTTGAGGCCCTAAAGTAAATATACTTGCCGCCTCTCCTTTTATTTTTTTATTATTGACCTGTGTAACATTTGCCTACTGGGTCAATTGTAACATTTAACTTAAATAACATTTTCATAATAAGCAAAAGCCTAAAAGTGTTACTTTGTTCCCCAGTCTCCCCTACTCTTACTGAGAAAAGGCCTCCTCAACTGAAGAATCTACAGCTGCTGAGGTGTTAATCAGCCCAGTGCTGCTCTGACCACAGTGTTGTTATTAAACACATTTTCTAACACTACATACACAGCCTTGTCAACTCTAACTGTGAACTACTTCTATTACTGGAAATAAACTCAGCAGTGGTCAGACTACAGAATACACCAACATAAACAACACCAGTAAATTAAACATCCATTATATGCCATCTTCTGGTTTCCAGTTAGTGTGTTAGAGGCAAAATCATAGGTGGAAAGTTGATTGACATTTGATTGCTTCCTCCATTTCATTCAGTTGTATACATCTTCCTCCATTTCATTCAGATGTACACATCTTCCTCCATTTCATTCAGATGTACACATCTTCCTCCATTTCATTCAGTTGTACACATCTTCCTCCATTTCATTCAGTTGTATACATCTTCCTCCTTTCCATTTCTTCCTCCATTTCAGTTGTACACAGTACATCTTCCTCCATTTCATTCAGTTGTATACATCTTCCTCCATTTCATTCAGATGTACATCTTCCTCCATTCCTCAGATGTATACATTTGATGAATTGAGGCCTTTATGGTAGAAATATTTTGTCACAAGGGTGCAATGTTATTTGAGTCAGAGGCAGGTTTGTGGGGAGAAATGTAATTCACATGTATGTGTGATTTTCCAGGTATAAAAGGTTTTCTACCAGTGTGGATGCATTCACTTTTTAGAGCCATCCCCCCTTTTTACCTTCAGAGATTGAGAGGTACCAGCGCATTGATTTCCAGGTATAAAAGAGAAAAGCCATACCAGAGTATTCTTCCCCTTTTCCACATTTTGTTTAACGTTACGGCCTTATTCTAAAATGGATGAAATAACTTTTTCTCCCTCAATCTACACACAATACCCAATAATGACAACGTGAAAACAGGTTTAGAAATTTTAGCAAATGTATTAAAAATAAAAAAACTGAAATACCTTATTTACATAAGTATTCAGACCCTTTGCTATGAGACTCGAAATTGAGCTCAGCTGCATCCTGTTTCCATTGATCATCCTTGAGATGTTTCTACAACTTGATTGGAGTCCACCTGTGGTAAATTCAATTGATTGGACATGATTTGGAAAGGCACACACGCGTTTATATAAGGTCCCCCAGTTGACAGTGCATGTCAGAGCAAAAACCAAGCCATGAGGTCGAAGGAACTGTCCGTAGAGCTCCGAGATAGGATTGTGTTGAGGCACAGATCCGGGGAAGGATACCAAAAAATGTCTGCAGCATTGAAGGTCCCCAAGAACACAGTGGCCTCCATCATTCTTAATTGGAAGAAGTTTGGAACCACCAAGACTCTTCCTAGAGCTGGCCGCCCGGCCAAACTGAGCAATCGGGGGAGAAGGGCCTTGGTCAGGGAGGTGACCAAGAACCCGATGGTCATTTTGACAGAGCTCCAGAGTTCCTCTGTGGAGATGGGAGAACCTTCCAGAAGAACAACCATCTCTGCAGCACTCCACCAATCAGGCTTTTATGGTAGAGTGGCCAGACAAAAGCCACTTCTCAGTAAAAGGCACATGACAGTCCGCTTGGAGTTTGCCAAAAGGCACCTAAATGACTCTCAGACCATGAGAAACAAGATTATCTGGTCTAATGAAACCAATGTTAAACTCTTTGGCCTGAATGCCAAGCGTCACGTCTGGAGGAAACCTGACACCACCCTACGGTGAAGCATGGTGGTGGCAGCATCATGCTGTGTGGATGTTTTTTCAGCGGCAGGGACTGGGAGACTAGTCAGGATCGAGGGAAAGATGAACGGAGCAAAGTACAGAGAGATCCTTGATGACAACCTGCTCCAGAGCACTCAGGACCTCACACTGGGGCGAAGATTCACCTTCCAACAGGACAACGACCCTAAGCACACAGCCAATACAACCCAGGAGTGGCTTTGGGACAAGTCTCTGAATGTCCTTGCGTGGCCCAGCCAGAGCCCGGACTTGAACCCTATCGAACATCTCTGGAGAGACCTGAAAATAGCTGTGCAGCGACGCTCCCCATCCACCCTGACAGAGCTTGAGAGGGTCTGCAGAGAAGAATGGGAGAAACTCCCCAAATACAAATCAAATCAAATTTTATTGGCCACATGCGCCGAATACAACAGGTGCAGACATTACAGTGAAATGCTTACTTACAGCCCTTAACCAACAGTGCATTTACTTTTAATAAAAAAGTAAAATAAAACAACAAAAAAGTGTTGAGAAAAAAAGAGCAGAAGTAAAATAAAATAACAGTAGGGAGGCTATATATATACAGGGGGGTACCGATGCAGAGTCAATGTGTGGGGGCACCGGCTAGTTGAGGTAATATGTACATGTGGTAGAGTTAAAGTGACTATGCATAAATAATTAACAGAGTAGCAGCAGCGTAAAAAGATGGGGTGGGGGGTGGGGGGCAGTGCAAATAGTCCGGGTAGCCATGATTAGCTGTTCAGGAGTCTTATGGCTTGGGGGTAGAAGCTGTTGAGAAGTCTTTTGGACCTAGACTTGGCACTCCGGTACCGCTTGCCGTGCGGTAGCAGAGAGAACAGTCTATGACTAGGGTGGCTGGAGTCTTTGACAATTTTGAGGGCCTTCCTCTGACACCGCCTGGTATAGAGGTCCTGGATGACAGGAAGCTTGGCCCCAGTGATGTACTGGGCCGTACGCACTACCCTCTGTAGTGCCTTGCGTTCGGAGGCCAAGCAGTTGCCATACCAGGCGGTGATGCAACCAGTCAGGATGCTCTCGATGGTGCAGCTGTATAATTTTTTGAGGATCTGAGGACCAATGCCAAATCTTTTCAGTCTCCTGAGGGGGAATAGGCTGTGCCAAGCTTGTAGCGTCATACCCAAGAAGACTTGAGGCTGTAATCGCTGCCAAAGGCGCTTCAACAAAGTACTGAGTAAAGGGTCTGAATACTTATGTAAATGTGATATTTCAGTTTTCTATTTTTTATACATTCGCAGAGATTATGGGGTATTGTGCGTAGATTGATGAGGGAAAACAACAATGTAATACATTTTAGAATAAGGCTGTAACGTAACAAAATGTGTAAAAAGTCAAAGGGGTCTGAATACTTTCCGAATGCACTGTAAGTTGAATCAGGTGTCTTAATGCTGGGCTGGAACAGAACCCTGCACCCTTTGCTGACAGCTGGAGCTGCAATTTCACCCTCTTCCAAGGCGGTTATCTATAAATGCATGTAGCGCTTGTGTTTTTAATTTACAATGATATGGATCACAGCTGGCTCAATGTGAACTAAAATCCCGACGCTCTGTTTTAACATTTAGAAGAGTTAATAAACCTTTGGAACTTAATTTTTCTAACACAAAAGATACAGTGGGGAAAAAAAGTATTTAGTCAGCCACCAATTGTGCAAGTTGCATTTACTTACAGAAAACGTTTGACCTGTGTCGTTGCCAACAACGGGTATATAACAAAGTATTGAGAAACTTTTGTTATTGACCAAATACTTATTTTCCACCATAATTTGCAAATAAATTCATTAAAAATCCTACAATGTGATTTTCTGGATTTTTTTTCTCATTTTGTCTGTCATAGTTGACGTGTACCTCTGATGAAAATTACAGGCCTTTCATCTTTTTAAGTGGGAGAACTTGCACAATTGGTGGCTGACTAAATACTTTTTTCCCCCACTTTCAGTTGCTTTCAGCAGGCGACGTAAAACACTTCCACCTTACGCTCACTCTTCCATTGCAGCGCAACTGGGGAGGAAGTAGTTGTTATTCAGAACAGTGTGCAGCTGTGCTAAATCTGAGCACAGTAAGTGAATTTTTAGTATTACATAACTAAGAAAATTAAGTTCCAAATGTTTCCAAAACCTTATCGAAAGCGAGGCGTATTAACGTTCAGACAGAGCATTGGGACAGCAGATAGATTTGTGAATAGACTGTATACAGTGTCTTCAGAAAGTATTCACACCCCTCGACTTTTTCCAAATCACACACAATAACCCATAATGTCAAAGTGGAATTATGATTTTAGAAATGTTCATAAATTCATAAAAAAATGAAAAGCTGAAATGTCTTGAGTCAATAAGTATTCAAAGCCTATTCTGGAGTGGTTCTTAACAAGTCAAATAAGCTGCAGGGACTCACTGTGTGCAAAATTGTGTTTAAAATGATTCTTGAACTACCTCATTTCTGTACCCCAAACATAAATTATCTGTAGCTCAGCGAGCAGGAATTTCACTGTGTGCCAATACAAAGAAGGGCACCTTTGTGATTTTAAAATCATAGTGAAGTTATTAATTACATTTGGATGGTGTATCAATACACCCCAGTCACTCAAAAGATTCCTTCTTAACCGCTCAGGGATTTTACCATGAGGCCACACATTACAGTTAGAATTTATGGCTGTGAAGGAGAACTGAGGATGGATCAACCTGTACAGAATAAAAATATTCCAAAACATGCAAACCCATTACATGACATTTCATTTACATTTTAGATTTAGCAGACGCTCTACCAAAGCGACCTACAGTTAGGTTTTCCAACTGCCCCCCGTGGGAATCGAACCCACAACCCTGGCGTTGCAAACACCATGCTCTATCAACTGAGCTACATCCCTGCCGGCCATTCCCTCCCCTACCCTGGACAACGCTGGGCCAATTGTGCGCCGCCCATGAGTCTCCCGGTCGCGGCCGGCTGCGACAGAGCCTGGATTCGAACCAGGATCTCTAGTGGCACAGTTAGCACTGCGATGCAGTGCCTTAGACCACTGCGCCACTCAGGAGACTAGCAATAAGGCACTAAAGTCAAACTGAAAAAATTTGTCAAAGAAATTTACTTTATGTCCTGAATACAAAGCGTTATGTTTGGGGCAAATCCAACACAACACATCACTGAGTACCACTCTTCATATTTTCAAGCATGGTGGTGGCTGCATCATGTTATGGGTATGCTTGTCATCGGCAAGGACTAGGACGTTTTTTAGGATAAAAAGAAAACGGAATAGAGATAAGCACAGGCAGAATCCTAGAGGAAAACCTGGTTCAGTCTGCTTTCCAACAGTCACTGGGGGTGTTTCTCGAAATGCATACTACCGTGCTCCGAGCACGCAAATTGGAGCACGGTAGGGTCGGAGTACGAGTCCAAATTAAAATTAATGTGAAACGGAGCATGGAGGGCACTTCTCGAATGCATACTCAGTTTGTACATATTTTGAAGCGTGCGTCGAGGCTTCAACGGAAAGTATGCAAATAAATATTATTTAAATATGACGCAACCACAAACTATTACGCACATTTTCTTGAAATCAATGGTGGCGAGAGCTGAAGCGAGAGAAAATACTTCTCCAACTTCGGAATTAAAATGTTGTCTATTCACATCTCATATATTGCCTGACTACAATATTTTATCTTGATAAGTTAATAAATACATGGTGTTAATTTTGGCACGGTTACCTGCCTACAATACCCACTCATTTCTCATTTCATAAACAGCAAGCCCATAGTAAGTCATTAGGGCTAACTGGCTAGCTACTAGCTACTGTTAGCTAGCCAGATAGCCACGAAGAATCGTTAGCTAGCTACCCACCAATAATTGATATATACCTTGGATAACGTTGGTTTTAGGTCATTTTTGCCTGTTATACTATCTGGTTAGCTACATTATTACGATTCACATATAGCTAGCTGATAATTATGAAGTAAAACGTTTGCTTTGTGTATATCTTGTTTCGTCTCTATTGCCATTGTCCTGGCTAAAAGGAGGAAGGTTCGGTGAATGGGTAAGTCCATAGTAAGTCAATAGGGCTAACTGGCTAGCTAGCTAGCTACGAAGAATTGTTTGCTAGCTATCCATGAATAATTGACATCTACTGTACCTTGCATAAAATTAATTTTAGGTCATTTTTGCCTGCTTAACTAGCTAGTTGGCTAGCTAGATTAAAGCGATTCACCTATATCTAGATGATAATTATGAAGTAAAAACGTTTGCTTTGTGTACATCTTGTTTCATCTCTATTGTTGCCATTGTCCTGGCTGGAAGAAGGTTCAGTGAACGGGGAGATGCAGCGTGAGGTAACACAGTAGGGGGGGGGGGGAGTGCTTCTCAAATGTATTGTTTTATGCGTTATCCGCACTCTCGTCCTCAAAAGAACGTACTCAAGAGAACGTCCTCGGAGGATGCACTTGGAGCATGAGAGCAGGGTAGTATGCATATTGAGAAACACCCTGGCAGACAAATTCACCTTTCAGCAGGACAATAACCTGAAACACAAGGCCAAATATACACTGGAGTTGCTTACCAAGACGACATTGAATGTTTTTGAGTGGCCTAGATATAGTTTTGACTTAAAATCGGCTTGAAAATCTATGGCAAGTCTTGAAAATGGCTGTCTAGCAATGATCAACAACCAACTTGACAGAGCTTTTAAGAATTTTTAAAAAGAAGAATGTGCAAATATTGTACAATCCAAAGCTCTTAGACTTATACAGAAAGACTCATCGCTGTAATTGCTGCCAAAGGTTGGTTGATTCTAACATGTATTGACTCAGGGGTGTGAATACTTATGTAAATGAGATCTGTATTTCATTTTCACTAAATTAGCAAACATTTCGTAAAAACATGTTTTCACTTTGTCATTATGGGGTATTGTGTGTAGATGGGTGAGAGAAAAAAATGTATTTAATCCATTTTGAATTCAGGCTGTAACAACAAAATGTGGAATAAGTCAAGGAGTATGAAGGAACTGATGTTTAGCATACTGTCTACGAATTGGCTCGCGAGAGACGGGGCAACAAAACGTATTTGTCTCCAGAGCAGTTTATTATCACTTTACCAGCCTACTGGAAAAACTAGAATCTATTTTCAATTACTTCTCAAACTGAGAGAAGCTATTTATTTCAAAACGTTTATTTTTTTTATTCATATCACTTACTATACCAACAGAACTTAACGGAAGCAAAGGGGACCTACAATAGAACCTCTAGTTTTCGTTACAAAACATTTTATGTTAAGAGTAACTGTTTGCTACGGTCTTTGTCTAAATATACCAGTTTTTCGTGAAACAGCCAATGTTTTTATAGTATGCATGGTAGAAGTAAAAAATAAAAAATAAATTCTTAAAATGGTTGAAATGGTCATGCTGTCAGCCTTAACAGTTTATTAATTGAATAGCACTATAGCTAACTATCAGTATAACTACATACGAACCTATTCTACATAGTTGTATCTCTGGCGTGATCCGCAGTAGTCTCCGTAGCCGATCATTCTCCTCCTGGTACTCCACTACCGTTTTCTCAACTGCCCCGAAAACTCCACAGCAGCGGCCGTTAAACGCTTATTTATAAACACAAGCAACAACTGTAATTTAGACATTTTTCAATTGACTGGGAGTTGGGTCGCTAGCCTAATCATTTCATTATTTACTACACACAAGGAATGTTCCTAATCAAAACAAAGTCGCCTCCGGTTCTACTTTCGTGTTTTGGCTTCTTCTTTTATAGTTAACACCGGATGGCGAACCCGGAAAAGCACAACAGCGCCGCCAGCTGGATTGGGGTTTACTATATCAAAAGGCAGCCTACAGACCAGTAATAAAGGGAAACGATAACTGCATGTAGACAAACAGTAGTTATGATCTTTTAAAACGATCAGTTTTGTGCTCTCCCCCTAACGGTTAAGATCACACGATTGGGCTTTGGAAAGCTGATCTAGTTCACCCTAGATCTCTTTTGATTTGTTTATTTAATTAGAGGTTCTGTTCAGTCTGTATTTTGAAAATGATTTGTATTTTTATGTAAAACATAATGTTTCGAAATTTCTGACAATAAATATCTAAAGATACTTAAAAGCTGTTTAAGCACCGTTTATAACACACACACCACTTGAGCTTGGTCCAGGTCACAATTATTGGCAGACTAAATAGCCTTGGTTTCTCAAATGACTGCCTCGCCTGGTTCACCAACTACTTCTCAGATAGAGTTCAATGTGTCAAATCGGAGGGCCTGTTGTCTGGACCTATGGCAGTTTCTATGGGGGTGCCACAGGGTTCAATTCTTGGGCCGACACTTTTCTCCGTGTTATATCAATGATGTCGCTCTTGCTGCTGGTGACTCTCAGATCCACCTCTACGCAGACGACACCATTTTGTATACATCTGGCCCTTCATTGGACACTGTGTTAACAAACCTCCAAACGAGCTTCAATGCCATACAACACTCCTTCCGTAGCCTCCAACTGCTCTTAAACACTAGTAAAACTAAATGCATGCTTTTCAATCGAACGCTGCTGGCAACCCCGCCCACACCGACTAGAATCACCACTCTCGACGGGTCTTACCTAGAGTATGTGGACAACTACAAATACCTAGGTGTCTGGTTAGACTGTAAACTCAACTTCCAGACTCACATAAAGAATCTCCAATCCAAAGTTAAACTCTAGAATCGGCTTCCTATTTCGCAATAAAGCCTCCTTCACTCATGCTGCCCAAACATGCCCTCGTAAAACTGACTATCCTACCGATCCTTGACTTCGGCGATGTCATTTACAAAATAGCCTCCAACACTCTACTCAGCAAATTGGATGTAGTCTATCACAGTGCCATCCGTTTTGTCTCCAAAGCCCCATACACTACCCACCACTGTGACCTGTACGCGCTCTTGTTGGCTGGTCCCTCACTTACATGTTCGTCGTCAAACCCACTGGCTCCAGGCCATCTATAAATCCTGCAAGGCAAATCCCCGCCTTATCTTAGCTCATTGGTCACAATAGCAGCACCCACCCGTAGTCTGCGCTCCAGCAGGTATATCTCACTGGTCATTCCCAAAGCCACCACCTCCTTTGGCCGCCATTCCTTCCAGTTCTCTGCTGCCAATGACTGGAACGAATTGCAAAAATCTCTGAAGCTGGAGACTCTTATCTCCCTCAATAACTTTAAGCATCAGTTGTCAGAGCACCTTAACGATCACTGCACCTGTACACAGCCCATCTGAAATTAGCCCACCCAACTACCTCATCCCTATATTTGTTATTTATTTTGCTCTTTTTGCACCCCAGTATCTCTATTTGCACATAATCTCTTGCACATCTAGTATTCCAGTGTTAATACTATTGTAATTTATTCTGCACTAATAGCCTTTTTATTGCCTTACCTCCATAACTTGCTACATTTGCACACACTGTATATATATTTTCTGTTGTATTTCTGACTTTATGTTTTTTACCCCATATGTAACTCTGTGTTGTTTTTATTGCACTACTTTGCTTTATCTGCCTCTCTAACCTGGTGGTCCCTGCACGCACCCCACACCTGGAGTTCCAGGTCGCAGGCAGCCTCTGGAACTGCCGTTCTGCTGCCAACAAAAGCTGACTTCATCCCAGCCTATGCCAACCTCCAGTCCCTCGACTTCCTGGCGCTGACGGAAACATGGATCACCACTGAAAACACTATACTGCTCTCTCCTCGTCTGACCATGTGTTCTCGCATACCCCGAGAGCATCTGGTCAGAGGGGTGGTGGTACAGGAATCCTCATCTCTCCCAAGTGGACATTCTCAATTTTTCCCTAACCCATCTGTCTATCTCCTCATTTGAATTCCATGCTGTCACAGTCACTAGCCCATTTAAGCTTAATATCCTTGTCATCTATCGCCCTCCAGTTTCCCTTGGAGAGTTCATCAATGAGCTTGACGCCTTGATAAGTTCCTTTCCTGAGGATGGCTCACCCCTCACAGTTTTGGGGGATTTCAACCTCCCTATGTCCACATTTGACTCATTTCTCTCTGCCTCCTTCTTTCCACTCCTCTCCTCTTTTGACCTCACCCTCTCACCGTCCCCCCCTACTCACAAGGCAGGCAATACGCTTGACCTCATCTTCACTAGATGCTGCTCCTCTACTAATCTCACTGCAACTCCCCCCTCCAT
>CM072256.1:6116481-6158981 GCA_036851935.1 Coregonus suidteri
ATACTGTATAATAGCAAAAAGAGCAGTGAAAAATACTGTTGTGGATATACAGGTGCAGTTGGGTAGAGGGGAAATTAAAACATTGATTTGGAAAAATGGGTTAGATTGCTGGAAGAGACAATGGGATGAAAGTTTTAAGGGCAGACATGTTGATAGTACAAGGAAATCTGTACGGGAGATGGTGTCATATAATGGGAACAGAAGGGAGGAGGTTACGTTGTGTAGGATGAGATTAGGGCATACGGGATTGAATTGATCTTTGAAACTGATAGGGAAACATCAGTCAATTGAAATAAAATCATTAGCCACTAATCTATGGATTTCACATGACTGGGAATAAGGAAATGCATCTGTTGGTCACAAATACCTTAAATAAAAATGGGGCTCACAGTATTTTTGTGCATTCAAATTACCATCGATAAAATGCAATTGTGTTCGTTGTCCGTAGCTTATGCCTGCCCATACCATAACCCCACAGCCACCATGGGGCTCTCTGTTCACAACATTGACATCAGCAAACCGCTCGCCCACACGTCGCCATACACATGGTCTGAGGTTGTGAGGCCAGTTGGATGTACTGCCAAATTCTCTAAAACGACGTTGGAAGCGGCAACAGCTCTGGTGGACATTCCTGCAGTCAGCATGCCAATTGCACGCTCCCTCAAAACTTGAGACATCTGTGGCATTGTGTTGTGTGACAAAACTGCACATTTTAGTGTGGCCTTTTATTGTCCCCAGCACAAGGTGCACCTGTGTAATGATCATGCTGTTTAATCAGCTTCTTGATATGCCACACTTGTCAAGTGGATGGATTATCTTGTCAAAGGCGAAAGCTTACTAACAAAGATGTAAACAAATTGATTCACAAAAATTTAGAGAAATAAGCTTTTTGTACGTATGAAACATTTCTGGGATCTTTTATAATATTAATATGCCATTTAGCAGACGCTTTTATCCAAAGTAACTTACAGTCATGCGTGCATACATTTTTGTGTATGGGTGGTCCCGGGGATCGAACCCACTACCCTGGCGTTGCAAGCGCCGTGCTCTACCAGCTGAGCTACAGAGGACCACAACTTTTATTTCAGCTCATGGAATATGGGACCAACACTTTGCATATTGCGTTTTATAATTTTTGTTCAGTGTATTTTGTCAAATGTATGATGCAGAAAGGGAGTGGTTGTTTAACAGGGTCAGAGAGGTTGGATGGGAATTCAGGGTTAAGAGAATATAGTGGTATAGATAGGTCGTGACCGTCTCACTCCAGTACAGTAGGTGGCGGTGTACGCACCTGTCAGTTGGTTGCGATTCGCGAAATAAAATTGAAAGAAAGAAGAAGAGTTGCATATGGAAAGAGGAGAGACGCTGAAGAAAGACGTAGACAGAGGACGGTAAAGGGGAAAGGAGAAGAGAGGAGGCAATAGTAAATAAATCAGGAATAGCATTTATTTTGTCTACGTAACGTTAGGTGTTCCGTAGAACACGGAAAAGTCCACCGCTTTTACGTTACAACAGCACGAGGACAGAGAGAGGAGAGCCACACGGAAGATTTTCTCTTTGTGCTTAAAATAAGTGTAGACGCTGCTGCTGGTTTGTCGGTTATCCTATACCTTTATTTTTATACGCTGAATTCTAATAGCCTAAATAGCCAATTCTAGAACCTATTTTTTTAAGGTCATTTGGTGATTTGGAAACCACAAAGTGAACCTAATGCCATGCTCTTTTTTGCAAGAAGGGAACAATAGCAGTAATATACTTGAATTTTCTAGCTACTCCTTATGAGAATCACTGCTGCTTCAGCAACCACCAACAATACTAAACAACGCGTCTGAAATTCGCACTACCAACAGAACTTCCAGGATTTTCCTCAGCGGACCGACAATGGCTGCGGTTACCAGCCCAGAGACGAGCCCTCAACCCCGGGTATATTTCCAGACGGTAGCCGCCGGTTCAACCGAAGAACCGGAGACCCCTGTTCGGAAGCAAGGGCGAGTAACCGTCAAATATGACCGAAAAGAACTAAGAAAGAGACTAAATCTGGAGGAATGGATAATCGACCAGCTAACGGATCTTTACAACTGTGAGGTGAGATGCCGACAATAAATAATATTAGGTATATGTTGCAAATGGCACCATATTGTGTTGACCAGGTACTATAAGGGCTATGGTCAAAAGTAGTACACTAGGGAATAGGGCAGTGGTTCCCAACCAGGGTACTTGGCCTATCCACAGGGGCTACTTGAGAAGACTCATGAGACCAAAGACCTACTGGTAAAATGCAAATGAGGCGGTACTTCAGGGGTACTCCAGGCCTAGCAAAATTCAGTTGGTGGTACAGTAACGGGAAAAGGTTGGGAACCACTACTGAAGGGCTACTGTACTGAACTAATCGCATCGATTACGGTTAAGAGGCCCTTGAGGTCCAATAATGGGTTAACTTAAAGATGGTATTTCATTTTAAAGTAGAAAAAAAATGGTGTGCTCAGGAATAGGCTGACTAAACATCAGTATCATTATAACATAACATAAACATAGTATATCGTAGCACAACATAACATAAAAAGTATAGCATAACATATCAGATCACAACATAACATAGTATATCATATCACAACATAACATAAACTCAGCAAAAAAAGAAACGTCCTCTCACTGTCAACTGCGTTTATTTTCAGCAAACTTAACATGTGTAAATATTTGTATGAACATAACAAGATTCAACAACTGAGACATAAACTGAACATGTTCTACAGACATGTGACTAACAGAAATGCAATAATATGTCCCTGAACAAAGGAGGGGTCCAAATCAAAAGTAACAGTCAGTATCTGGTGTGGCCAGCAGCTGCATTAAGTACTGCAGTGCATCTCGTCCTCATGGACTGCACCAGATTCCTTGCTGTGAGATGTTACCCCACTGTTCCACCAAAGCACCTTCAAGTTCCCTGACATTTCTGGGGGGGAATGGCCCTAGCCATCACCCTCCGATCCAACAGGTCCCAGACGTGCTCAATGGGATTGAGATCCGGGCTCTTCGCTGGCCATGGCAGAACACTGACATTCCTGTCTTACAGGAAATCACGCACAGAACGAGCAGTATGGCTGGTGGCATTGTCATACAACAGGCCTACAAGCCCTCAGTCCAGCCTCTCTCAGCCTATTGCGGACAGTCTGAGCACTGATGGAGGGATTGTGCGTTCCTGGTGTAACTCGGGCAGTTGTTGTTGACATCCTGTACCTACCATAACATAGCATATCACAACACAACATAGCATAGCATATCACAACATAGCATAGTATATTACAACATAACATAGTATATAACATAGTATATCAGATCACAACATAACATAGTATATCATAACATAGCATATCACAACATAACATAGTATATAACATAGTATATCATATCACAACATAACATAGTATATCATAACATAGCATATCACAACATAACATAGTATATAACATAGTATATCAGATCACAACATAACATAGTATATCATAACATAGCATATCACAACATAACATAGTAGCATAGTATAACATATCACATAAACATAGTATTATTCATAACATATCATATCACAACATAAAAGTATAGCATAACACATATACACTTTAAATTAGCATAACCCTGTTTATAGGCCTGTATAGCCTAACTCAACTACTATATTTTCCATTGGGACTGTACACTGTAAAAAAATAATAATCCAGTTTTCTTTATGATAACCTACTGGCAGCCAGTTACCTGTAAGGTACAGAGTATATTACCGTAAATTCCAAATAAACTTTGGTTTAACAGTTTCTTTGGAATTTACGGTAACATATTGTACTTTTATTTTACAGTATTTAACTGGTAACTGGCTGCCAATAAGTTACCGTTAAAACAACAGGATATATTTTTTTGTTGTTGCAGTTAAGTCAGTCATATATCCTAGGGATAGCCTAGGTAAACTAGGCTTTTCATAGTCCTAAACAGAAGCTTCTAATCAAATTGAAGCTGTTAAAATCAATCAATGACACGCCATACATTCAACGCCATTCTGTTGCATTACATGTAACCTCGTAGGTGTTTTCAGTTTAGAGCTACATTTGGGTTCTGAGCTGTGTGTGTGTTCTGAGCTGGCAATGACCCACATTCTATTCTTAGCATAGGAACTTCAGAGAGAGAGAGGGGGGATAGAGAGAGAGGGGGGATAGAGAGAGAGGGGGGATAGAGAGAGAGGGGGGGATAGAGAGAGAGGGGGGGGGGATAGAGAGAGAGGGGGGGGGATAGAGAGAGAGAGGGGGGGGATAGAGAGAGAGGGGGGGGATAGAGAGAGAGGGGGGGGATAGAGAGAGAGGGGGGGGGGGGATAGAGAGAGAGGGGGATAGAGAGAGGGGGGGGGGGATAGAGAGAGGGGGGGGGATAGAGAGAGAGGGGGGGGGGGATAGAGAGAGGGGGGGGGGATAGAGAGAGAGGGGGGGGGGGATAGAGAGAGAGGGGGGGGGGATAGAGAGAGGGGGGGGGGAGAGAGAGGGTGACCTGTGGATCTATTGTCTGAATACAGACATGCCTCCACAGAAAGACCATAGCACAAAGACCTGCTGGATGGATGGATGGAGGGGGGGAGAGACAGACAGTAGACTGGCTGGATGGAGGGAGAGACATAGACAAAGACCTGGCTGGAGGGGGATGGAGGGAGAGAGAGACAGTAGACTGGCTGGATGGAGGGAGGGAGAGACAGTAGACTGGCTGGATGGAGGGAGAGACAGACAGTAGACTGGCTGGATGGAGGGAGAGACAGACAGTAGACTGGCTGGATGGAGGGAGAGACAGACAGTAGACTGGCTGGATGGAGGAGAGAGAGACAGGACAGTAGACTGGCTGGATGGAGGGAGAGACAGACAGTAGACTGGCTGGATGGAGGGAGAGACAGACAGTAGACTGGCTGGATGGAGGGAGAGACAGACAGTAGACTGGATGGATGGAGGAGAGAGGACAGACAGTAGACTGGCTGGATGGAGGGAGAGACAGACAGTAGACTGGCTGGATGGAGGGAGAGACAGACAGTAGACTGGCTGGATGGAGGGAGGGAGAGAGAGACAGTAGACTGGCTGGATGGAGGGAGAGAGAGACAGTAGACTGGCTGGATGGAGGGAGAGACAGACAGTAGACTGGCTGGATGGAGGGAGAGGGATGGAGGGGAGAGACAGACATTAGAACTGGCTGGATGGATGGAGAGAGAGACAGTAGACTGGCTGGATGGAGGGAGAGACAGACAGTAGACTGGCTGGATGGAGGGAGAGAGAGACAGTAGACTGGCTGGATGGAGGGGAGAGACAGACAGTAGACTGGCTGGATGGAGGGAGAGAGAGACAGACAGTAGACTGGCTGGATGGAGGGAGAGAGAGACAGTAGACTGGCTGGATGGAGGGAGAGAGAGACAGTAGACTTGGCTGGATGGAGGGAGAGAGAGAGAGAGACAGTAGACTGGCTGGATGGAGGGAGAGACAGACAGTAGACTGGCTGGATGTGGAGGGAGAGACAGACAGTAGAGACCTGGCTGGATGGAGGGAGGGAGAGACATACAGTAGACTGGCTGGATGGAGGGAGAGACAGACAGTAGACTGGCTGGATGGAGGGAGAGACAGTAGACTGGATGGATGGAGGGAGGGAGAGACAGACAGTAGACTGGCTGGATGGAGGGAGAGACAGTAGACTGGATGGATGGAGGGAGGGAGAGACACAGTAGACTGGCTGGAGGGAGGGAGAGACAGACAGTAGACTGGCTGGATGGAGGGAGAGAGAGACAGTAGACTGGCTGGATGGAGGGAGAGAGAGACAGTAGACTGGCTGGATGGAGGGAGAGAGAGACAGTAGACTGGCTGGATGGAGAGAGAGACAGACAGACAGTAGACTGGCTGGATGGAGGGAGAGACAGACAGACAGTAGACTGGCTGGATGGAGGGAGAGACAGACAGACAGTAGACTGGCTGGATGGAGGGAGAGACAGACAGTAGACTGGCTGGATGGAGGGAGAGACAGACAGTAGACTGGCTGGATGGAGGGAGGGAGAGACAGACAGTAGACTGGCTGGATGGAGGGAGAGACAGACAGTAGACTGGCTGGATGGAGGGAGAGACAGTAGACTGGCTGGATGGAGGGAGAGACAGTAGACTGGCTGGATGGAGGGAGAGACAGTAGAGACTGGCTGGATGGAGGGAGAGACAGTAGACTGGCTGATTGAGGGAGAGACAGACAGTAGGATGATGTCAAAAGTGTTCCACAGAGATGCCGGCCCCATGTTGAAATCCAATGCTTCCCACATGTTGTGTCAAAGTTGGCTGAATGTCCTTTGGGTGGTTGAACATTCCTTGTTACACAACACGGGGAAACTGTTTGAACGTGGAAACCCAGCAGCGTTATAATACCATACCCCGTTGAAAAGCACTTAAATATTTTTGTCTTGCCCACTCACCCTCTGAATTGGGGGGACACTAACACAATCCATGTCTCAATTGTCTCAAGGCTTAAAAATCCTCTCTTTAACCTGTCTCCTCCCCCTTCATCTACACCGATTTATGTGAAGTGGATTTTAACAAGTGACAAACACTAGTGTCATAGCTTTCACCTGATTCACCTGCATCAGTCCTGTAATGGAAAGAGCTGGTGTTCTAATAATGTTTTGTCACATCATGATATAATATAAATATAATCCAACGAACAAGCTTATCAGCGTGTCCATGGAATGAGGGTGAAAGTGGTGTGTGTGGTTGTTGTGTGTGTGTGTGTGTGGTGTGTGTGTGTGTGTGCTTACAGTGCATTCGTGAAAGTATTCAGCCCCCTTTTCCACATGTTGTTACGTGTACAGCCTTATTCTAAATGGATAAAAAAAAAACTAAAGCCAAATCTTCATCATCCTACACAATACCCCTTATTCTAAAGTGAAACTAGGTAAAACTTTCGCAAATTTTTGCAAAGTAATAAAACAAACCCCTTAAATAGAGACATTAATTCTACAAAAGTATTTCAGACCCTTTGCTATATGACTCGAAATAGAGCTAAGGCTCAGAGAGCCTCCTGTTTCCATTGATCGTCCTTGAGATGTTTTGCTACAACTTGATTGGGAGTCCAAGCTGTGGTAAATCCAATTGATTGGACATGATTGAAAAAGGCACACCACCTGTTCTATGTAAGGGTCCCACAGTTGACCAATTTTTGTGAGTCCAGCTGTGATCAATTGTGTAGAGCATGGACGCTTGTAACGCCAGGGTAGTGGGTTCGATCCTTCGGGACCACCCATACGTAAAAGGTGTATGTCGGGCAAAGACTATAAGTCGATTGGATAAAAAGCGTCCTGCTAAATGGCATATTTATAAATTATATTATGTTATTGACTGTGGACATGTCAGAGAAAAAAACAAGCCATGAGGGCGAAGGAATTTGTTCGTAGAGCTCGCGAGACAGGATTGTGTTGAGGGCACAGATTTCTGGGGAAGGGTACCAAAACATTTCGCAGTAGTAAAGGTCCCCACGAACAAGCATTCTTAAAAAAAAGAAGCATGATGATCGAACCAATTGTCCGTAGAGCTCCTTCCTAGAGCTAGGCTGCCCGGCACTGAGCCAATTGGGGGAGAAGGGCCTTGTCAGGGAGTATTAAGGTCCAAAAGAACATTCTTAAATGGTCACTCTGACCACCAGCTCTCCAGAGTGGCTGCCCGTCTATGGTAGATGGGAGAACCTTCCAGAAGGACAGAACCACTTGCAGCAACTCCACCAATCAGGCCTTGTAGATGGGTAGAGTGGCCAGGACAAGCCACTCTCAGCAAAAGGAACATGACAGCCCGCTTGGAGTTTGCCAAATGGCACTCACAGCAAAAAGGACTCTGACCGCTGGATGAGAAACAAGATTCTCTCGGTCTGATGAGAAACAAGATTGAACTCTGATGAAACCAAGGTTGAACTGCCCTGAAAGCCAAGCGTCATCTGGAGGAAACCAGGCACCATACCTACGGAAGAGCATGGTGGTGGCAGCATCATTGCTAGGGGGATGTTTTTCAGGATACAAGTAGAGACTGAGAGCTAGAAAATTGTATATCATACAATACAGTTGAAGAACAATGGGAAGTACTTCTGCCTTTGAATGTTGAAAAACTTGTAACCCCACTTTTGAGAAAATAGTCCTTGAATGTTTTGGTACACCTACTGGAGAGCTGCTCTTTGTCTACACCCATTCAGCATTGTTCACCCCCTCTTAAGCCTTAGCCCCGCCCATCTCTTTAAGGATTCACATATGAGGCCATGTGCTAAATAGAGGGAGTAAAACCAAATCACATTGTATTGGTCGCATACACATATTTAGCAGATGTTATCGCGGGTGTAGCGAAATGCTTGTGTTCCTAGCTCCAACAGTGCAGTAATATCTAACAATTCGCAAAATTACACACATCTAAATAATCCGGAATTAAGAAATATATAAATATTGAGATGCGCAATGTCAGAATCCGGAGTATGTATGTACACGTGCCTTGCAAAAGTATTCCATCCCCTTGGCGTTTTGTCCTATTTGTTGCATTACAAACCTGTAATTTAAATGGATTTTTATTTGGATTTCAAGTAATGGACATAACAAAATAGTCCCAAATTCTAAAAAAAAAAATAACGGAAAAAGTGGCGTGTTTGTCATATGCTATTCTCACCCACTTTGCTATGAAGCCCCCTAAATAAGATCTGGTGCAACCAATTTACCTTCAGAATGTCACATAATTTGTTAAATAAAGTCCACTTGTGTTTCAATCTAACTAGTGTCACATGATCTCAGTATATATACACCTGTTCTGAAACGTCCCAGAGTCTGCAACACCACTAGGCAAGGGGCACCACCAAGCAAAGCGACACCATGAAGACCAAGGAGCTCTCCAAACAGGTCAGGGACACAGTTGTGGAGAATACAGATCAGGGTTGGGTTATAAAAAAATATCAAGAAACTTTGAACATCCCACGGAGCACCATTAAATCCCAATTATTAAAAAAATGGAAAGAATACTGGCACCACAACAAATTCTGCCAAGAGAGGGCCGCCCACCAAAACTCACGGACCAGGCAAAGGAGGGCATTAATCAGAGAGGCAACAAAGAGACCAAAGATAACCTTGAAGGGAGCTGCAAAGCTCTCGACAGCGGAGATTGGTAGTATCTGTCCATAGGAGGACCACTTTAATGCCGTACACTCCACAGGAGCTGGGCTTTACGGAAGAGTGACCATGAAAATACATTGCTTAAAGAAAAAATAAGCAAACGTTTGGTGTTTGCCAAAAGCCCATGTGGGAGAACTCCCCAAACATATGGAAGAAGGTTACTCAGATGAGAACTAAAATTGAGCGTTTTTTGCCATCAAGGAAAACGCTATGTCTGGCGCAAACCCACACCTCTCATCACCCCTAGAACACCATCCCACAGTGGAAGCATGGTGGTGGTGCAGCATCATGCTGTGGGGGATTTTTTCATCGGCAGCTACTGGGAACTGGTCAGAATTGAGGAATGATGGATGGCGCTAAATACAGGGAAATTCTTGAGGGAACCTGTTTCAGTCTTCCAGAGATTTCAGACTGGGACGGACGTTCCACCTTCCAGCAGGACATTGACCCTAACATACTTCTAAAAGGTCAACAATCGAGTGGGTTTAAGGGGAAACTTTAAATGTCTTGGAATGGCCTAGTCAAAGCCCAGACCTCAATCCAACTGAGAATCTGTGGTATGACTTAAAGATTGCTGTACACCAGCGAACCCATCCAACTTGAAGGAGCTCTGACGCAGTTTTGCCTTGAAAAATTGGCAAAACTCCCAGTGGCTAGATGTGCCAAAGCTTATAGATTACATGCCCAAAGGGACTTGCAGCTGTAATTGCTGCAAAAGGTGGCTCTACAAAAGTATGACTTTGGGGGGGGGTGAATAGTTATGCATGCTCAAGTTTTTTGTTGTCTTATTTCTTGTTTGTTCACAAGTAAAAATATTTTTGCATCTTTTAAGTGGTAGGCATGTTGGTGTAAATCAAATGATTACAACCCCCCCCCCAAAATCACTACCAGTCAAAAGTTTTAGAACACCTACTCATTCAAAGGGTTTTTCTTATTTTTACTATTTTAGTATGTGACCAAAAAAGTGTGTTAAACAATCAAAAATACATGTTATATTTGAGGATTCTTCAAATAGGCCGACCCTTTGCCTTGATGACAGCTTTGCGCACTCTTGGCATTCTCTCAACCAGCTTCACCTGGAATGCTTTTCCAACAGTCTTGAAGGCGTTCCACACATATGCTGAAGCACTTGTTGGCTGCTTTTTTCCTTCACTCTGGCGGTCCTCCGACTCATCCCAACCATCTCAATTGGGTTGAGTTTGGGGATTGTGGAGGCCAGTCATCTGCTGCAGCACTCCATCACTCTCCTTCTTGGTAAAATAGCCCTTACACAGCCTGGAGGTGTGTTGGGTCAATGTCCTGTAAAAAATAAAGAAAAACCCTTGAATGAGTAGGTGTTCTAAAACTTTTGACCAGTAGTGTATATGGAAAAATACACTCAAAAAAATGTAGACCAAAAGCTTACAAAGTAGTAGGGGACGGCTCTAATTATCAGTAACCACCGCAGAATGAAGCACTATAATAATGTAGAGATAATGCTTCTATAATAATGAACATGCATTATCCGTAACCACCGCAGAATGAAGCACTATAATAATGTAGAGATAATGCTTCTATAATAATGAACATGCATTATCCGTAACCACCGCAGAATGAAGCACTAATAATAATGTAGAGATAATGCTTCTATAATAATGACCATGCATTATCCGTAACCACCGCAGAAATGAAGCACTATAATAATGTATGAGATAATGCTTTATAAATAATGAACATGCATTATCCGTAAACCACCCGCGAATGAAAGCCACTATAATATGTAGAGATAATGCTTCTATAATAATGAACATGGAATTATCCGAACCACCGCAGAATGAAAGCATAATACTAATGTCGAGATAATGCTTCATAATAAATGGAACATGCATTATCCTAAACCATCGCAGAATGAAGCACTAATAATAATGTAGAGATAATGCTTCTATAATATGAACATGCATTATCCCGTAACCACCGCAGAATGAAGCACTAATAATAATGTAG
The DNA here is from genome assembly GCA_036851935.1 of Coregonus suidteri. Classification (NCBI taxonomy): domain Eukaryota; kingdom Metazoa; phylum Chordata; class Actinopteri; order Salmoniformes; family Salmonidae; genus Coregonus; species Coregonus suidteri. The sequence goes on from CM072256.1 coordinate 6,127,646, forward strand.
AGATAATGCTTCTATAATAATGAACATGCATTATCCGTAACCACCGCAGAATGAGGCACTAATAATAATGTAGAATAGATAATGCTCCTATAATAATGACCATCTAGAGCAGAACTATCTGAGATGTGAGGTCACAACCAGTGGGTGTGTGTCCCTATAACACCCTATCCCTATAGGACTGCCATTACTTCTGACCATTGGGTGTGTGGGTGAAGTTAACTGGTAAAAGAGTAGTCGAGAGACAGACAATGTACTGTAGCTAGTTCCCTGAGGCGTGTGTGTTGTGTGAGATGGGTTGAGACTGTGTGAGACGGGTCGTAATGTTTAGCTGGTCATGGATAGTATCTGCTTTTTCTCAGTTAAAATAATTAAACCTCGTGCGTGTGTGTGTGTGTGTGTGACCGAAACAAAGATGGTCTGTGATGCCTCAGGAATGAAAGACACCAGTGTAGCAGTTTTACACACACACACACATGATGTCCTCTGACCCAGGAATGTATCAGTGAACTCTCACAGAGCTGACCCACTGACTGACTGACTGACTGACAGACATAAGGAACTAACTAGGCCTTGGGGAGAGAGGGAGAGCGAGAGATCGATCAATCATGAGAATGTTCATGTAGGATGGATTGCAGCCACCCACAGGAAGTACTGAGTGAGTAACTCTCTTTTTTTCTTTGTGCATTAGGCACCATAATACAGGTTACCCAGCTAATCAACCCAAAGCTCTTCAGTGTAATGAAAACCAATGGGAGGTCGATAACTGTGGCTAATGCTAACATGACCTCTGACCCCTAACCCCTTGACCCCAATCTACCTAAATTTTGAGTCATATACAGAAATGCATAATTATGGATGTAAATGTCTTTCCCCTCGTGGTTCACAAGGTATTGTATTGTATTGTATTGTACTATACTCACTGTACTGTATTGTACTGTACTCACTGTACTATACTCACTGTACTGTATTGTACTGTACTCACTGTACTATACTCACTGTACTGTATTGTACTATACTCACTGTACTGTACTATACTCACTGTACTGTATTGTACTATACTCACTGTACTGTATTGTACTATACTCACTGTACTGTATTGTACTGTATTGTACTATACTCACTGTATTGTACTATACTCACTGTACTGTATTGTACTATACTCATCGTACTCTATTGTACTGTATTGTACTATACTCACTGTATTGTACTATACTCACTGTACTGTATTGTACTATACTCACTGTACTGTATTGTACTGTATTGTACTATACTCACTGTATTGTACTATACTCACTGTACTGTATTGTACTATACTCACTGTATTGTACTATACTCACTGTATTGTACTATACTCACTGTATTGTACTATACTCACTGTACTGTATTGTACTATACTCACTGTACTGTATTGTACTATACTCACTGTACTGTATTGTACTATACTCACTGTACTGTATTGTACTGTGCCATCCAAACTTGTGAATCATGCGTTTATGATTGGTTCAGATTTGGTCCAGTCCGTCTGTGGACGTTAACATCAAGGCCAGGGTGGACTGACCAAGTTTCAGCTACTTGTCAACGTCCATGGACGTCCGGTGTCGGTCGGTGCTCAGTGGGTGAGGATGCTGGTTACAGTAAACGGAAAGAGAGGGGGCTCATGGGTAGGTGTCAGTAACATCCGGGAGAGGTGACTGGAGAGTGGCAGAGAGTGGCAGAGAGAGTGGCAGAGAGAGAGACAGAGAGAGGGGCAGAGAGAGAGACAGAGAGAGAGACAGAGAGAGAGACAGAGAGAGAGAGAGACAGAGAGAGAGAGAGACAGAGAGAGAGAGAGACAGAGAGAGGGGCAGAGAGAGGGGCAGAGAGAGAGCGGGAGGGGTTGTCTCGACTTGACCACCAGACAACAGAAAGACAAAGAGAACAGTTATGAGCTGAACAACAGTATACCAGTAGAAGGGAGGACAGTAGCAGGTGACCCAACTATAGTTTGTGACTATTATGATATCCCATTGTAGCCAATTCAACTGCAGTAATTCCATTACTGATTTTTGTTGTTGCTGGTAATTCTGTTACCAATTTTGGAGGTTTTTTAAGGGCTTCCGCATGCTTCGGTTCGGCTGGTACCTAGCCGAACTCAGCTAGGTGAACCAAACGAGTGTGCTCGCATACTCCCTGAAAATACCTTGGCTTTAAAAACCAGCAATAGTACTGTTTGTCCATCTTGAGACTGTGTAGCCAGTATAAACTTCCTCAAAATAGTCAGAATGAATCTAAGATGACTCGAGGAGTGTGTCATTCATTTCGAGGTTTTTAGGCGAGGAGATCTTAGTCGCACAATTTTACATCTGACTAAGATGTTTGATGCAGTATTTCTCAAGTGAAACAATGTGCGTGAAAATGAGTCGTTTTATTGTTGAATGACAACAAACATTTAATTGAAGAATCCCTACGGTTGACCAATGACCTTGAGAAAAGACCCTTGCCAAACCCTCCACCAAAACTAACCAAAACGTCTCAAAATGTTGTCAAAATAATACATAATATGAATAATAAATAATAATAATATTAATAAATATAATTTATAAACTGTTTTGGACGCTTTAAGACCCCTTTGTTTATCAAGAAATCAAAGCCTTTACTTTTTGAGATTTCCCAAAAATATAGCTTTCATTTGACACCAAATTTGATGTGCTCCTATGAACTTCCCATGTTGGAGCTCAACGGTCCTTTTACATGGAAATGCCCTTTAGTGGATCACTCTTTAGGATCACCACCTAAAATAGTACATTCAGGGTGAGCCAGTTCACACACACAAATCCAAGTCTCGTATTGATTGTTGATTGATAGGGCACTGCAGAGATTTCTAGGGTACATTTTCATTACATGAAGTAGTCACTTATCTTAATTAGGCATGCACGACCCTCCTGTAATTTCCCATGGATATCACTGCCCGTCTGTGCCCCTCCTCCACTCTCTCATGGTCACATGGTTAAACAGGATGTTACAAGAGTTCCAAAAGGTTTAACCCTTCAATGGTGTGTGTCTGTCTGTCAAATAACAACATGCATTATTGTCTTCCGAAAACAGTTTCCCAGCCAGCCACTCACTCACTCTCTCTCGCTCTCTCGCTCTCTCTCTGTCTCTGTCTCTGTCTCTCTCTCTCTCTCTCTCTCTCTCTCTCTCTCTCTCTCTCTCTGTCTCTCTCTCTCTCTCTCTCTCTCTCTGTCTCTCTGTCTCTCTGTCTCTCTGTCTCTCTGTCTCTCTGTCTCTGTCTCTCGCTCTCACTCACTCACTACATTCACTCAGGTCTCGTATTTCTCCCTGGTCAAGAGATTCCTGACTGAAACGCATAAAAGAGTAAAACGGACTGAAAGAAAAAGACTAGTATGGACAGAGTTTGAAAATGATGCCTGAGCTGAGCTGCGTGTAGAATTTCCTGATTTTTGTTGCTGCACACGCTCTCTTTCCCTCGCTCTCTCTCTCTTTCCCTCGCTCTCTCTCTTTCCCTCGCTCTCTCTCTTTCCCTCGCTCTCTCTCTCTTTCCCTCTCTCTCTCTCTCTTTCCCTCGCTCTCTCTCTCTTTCTCCCTCTCTCTCTCTCTCTCTCTCTCTCTCTCTCTCTCTCTCTCTCTCTCTCTCTCTCTCTCTCTCTCTCTCTCTCTCTTTCCCCTCTCTCTCTCTCTCTAGTGGGGTTAACAGGGTTAGCTTGGGGGGAAACCGACTCTCTGCTGCGTTTTGTTATTGTAGTATCTACAGCTTGTGTGTGTGTGATGGAAGGCAGCAGGCGTTGACCGATACACCCTTGACCCTTGACCCTTCCCCCCCCCCCCCCCCCCGCTCTCATTTTCTTACCCGGGGTGATAAGCTGTTTTGACCATCATGCTGCCAACTGTCTGTCTGTGTACAAGATGGGGAGAGAGAGATTTCACCACCGCTCTGTGTATGTAATGTGTTCAGATCATATCTACAGTAGATGTAATAATCTGTTAGCATGAATGTTTTTTTTACTCATGACAACCAGTTTCCTTCTATCCTCCCGTTTCGGTGTCCATATTACCAATTCTGGTAGACCAAACCTCAAATGCAAATAGCGAGTTGAAACCGCTTGTCAGAGAGGAAGATATGACCTCTCAACTTTGTTGATGTGAGTGGCAGGGGGAGGGGTTTGGTGTATACGAAGAGGAAGAGGCGAAGCGAGAGGTTTCACTCTCGCAAAAATCTGTCCAAAATAAGCCCAATGTGTTTCTATGGGCTTTATTTTGGACCTAAGCTTGTCACCTGCCTTCCTGCCTTTGGGACAACGACTCCCATTGATAGGGCGGAGACATGAGCATCTCGTCATTATATACAGATCTCTGGTGTAAATGGGAAGGTGCACAGCACAGAAGGAGCGAAGGAGACGAGACCAAAAATACAACATGAGACCAAGTGGAAATGAACACTCATAAAATTAAAACATTAAAAAAAAACTTGATTCTTGCAATACAGGCATTTGGAATATCGCGCAGAAACATACATTCTAATTAATCAAATTAATTCGATATCGCCCAGCCCTAGTGTGTTTTATTTGTGTGCACCATCGAGAGCATCTTGACTGGCTGCGTCACCGCTTGGTATGGCAACTGCTTGGCATTCGACTGCAAAGCGCTACAGAGGGTAGTGCGTACGGCCCAGTACATCACTGGGGTTAAACTCCCTGCCATCCAGGACCACTATACCAGGCGGTGTCAAAGATTTCAGCCACCCAAGCCATAGACTGTTCTCTCTGCAAGCGGTACCGATGCACCAAGTCTGGAACAAACAGGACCCTGAACAGCTTCTACCACCAAGCCATAAGACTGCTGAACAGCTAATCAAATGGCTACCCGGACTACATGCATTGACCCTTTTTTGCACTAACTCTCTTGCAATGACTCTATGCACACACACTGGAATCTACCCCAACACTCACACATACTTACACCCCCAGTGCTTCTACATCTGCATTGCTTGCTGTTTAGGGTTTTAGGCTGGGTTTCTGTATAGCACTTTGTGACATCTGCAGATGTAAAAAGGGCTTTATGAATTAAATTTGATTGAACACACACACACACACACACACACTTTCACACTCACTACATATGCTGCTGCTACTGTCTACTGTCTATCATGTTGCCTAGTTACTTTACCCCTTCCTATATGTACATAACTGCCTCAATTACCCCTGCCCATTGACTCGGTGCTGGTACTTCCTGTATATAGCCATGTTATTACCTGGTACCCCTGCCCATTGACTCGGTGCTGGTACTTCCTGTATATAGCCATGTTATTACCTGGTACCCCTGCCCATTGACTCGGTGCTGGTACCTGTATATAGCCATGTTATTACCTGGTACCCCTGCCCATTGACTCAGTGCTGGTACTTCCTGTATATAGCCATGTTATTACCTGGTACCCCTGCCCATTGACTCAGTACTGGTACTCCCTGTATATAGGCATGTTATTACCTGGTACCCCTGCACATCGACTCAGTACTGGTACTCCCTGTATATAGGCATGTTATTACCTGGTACCCCTGCCCACATCGGTGCTGGGTACTCATATACCTGGTACTCCCTGTACCTGTATATAGCCATGTTATTACCTGGTACTTCCTGTAGATAGCCATGTTATTACCTGGTACTTCCTGTATATAGCCATGTTATTACCTGGTACTACCCATTGACTCCTGTATATAGCCTTGTGGTATTACCTGGTACTTCCTGTATATAGCCATGTTATTACCTGGTACTGCACCTGTATATAGCCATGTTATTACCTGGTACTCCCTGTATATAACCATGTTATTACCTGGTACTCCCTGTATATAGCCATGTTATTACCTGGTACTTATATAGTGTATATATAGCCATGTTATTACCTGGTACTTCCTGTATATAGCCATGTTATTACCTGGTACTTCCTGTATATAGCCATGATATTTTGACTCATTGTTATTCACTGTGTATTTATTCAATAATTTTTTCTTTAACTCTGCATTGTTGAAGGACCTGGTTAGTCTCAACCTTTTGTTTACGAAGCATGTGACAAATCCAGTTTGTTCTCTCAGTGCGTTTCGGTCCGACCAGCTAACACTGAAACTATGTCAGCTATGCCGGTATCTCATCCCACTGTGTTTGTAACAGCTTTTCGCTACGTTGCCTGTAAATAAATCTGCCAATGTTTATTTTAGAAGCCAGTTCATACAGGCCCATCTTTACCACGTTGTTGCTGGTAGCAGCCTTTTTATATCTCCCGTTCACATTGCCGGCAAGTTTAGGAGTGGGAGTAGACATGGGCCGATGTGGGTGGACGTCTATTTTTAATATATCTATTGAATATACACCACCACAAAGAAATCCCTTATTATTTCGTTTTAGGCAGGTCTTAAGAACCATTCATAAGGCTAATTTTAAATTTATTTTCAAAAGAATAGAATGGCATATTTAGAGTTTATCACTGGTCTGTGCAGCCTATATACCACAGTACATGGCTGCAGCATGCACATGAAATCAAACTTCAGTCTTGTCCTGGAGCAAAACAACAGATGTGCATGTTTGTGAGAGTCTCACCTTTTCCATAGAGTTGGGATATTAGTTTGGAGACCAAAACCGTTCGGACGCTACAAGGCGTTTTCGTGAGAAGACCGATTTTATCAGGATGTCTCATGGTCTGACAAACACCGCTGTAGCTCGGTCACCTTCCACCGCAGATGCGGAAGGCCGACATCGGCGGATGTGGTGGATTGAGACGCAGCCCATGCAAAAAAAACAACAACATATCTCTAGCTTAAATGGACAGATTCTGATGGGGATGTATTTATTATTATGCTAATTCTTTTTCCATGGGCGCGGACATCGACTCTAGGGGGTTTAAACAGACAAGACACACTCAGGCTACCCTGATTACAGTCAACACACATGTATTTTATAGTAGGCTAAGAATATAATGAAATATAACAGAATAGAATACAAATAATACTTTGAAACGGAGCCCAAATCAACCCAATGATTTTTTTTTTAAATCCACGTTTCATCTTTCTTACCCCCACTCCACTTTGTTAGGGAGCAGGTGTAGGGTCTTACATCTGAGAGTATCTTCATCAACATTTAAAAAAAGAATAGCAATCTATATTTTCAAAATCATGGGAGTCTTGTGTTCATATCTCACAACCTCCGCAGACTTTTGGAGTTGCCGTTACACCGTCGAGCAGACTTTTGGAGTTGCCGTTACACCGTCGAGCAAAACAATAGATGAGCTGCACCACCTCCTCTTAACAGCCAGAGAATGAACCAGATATACAGACGGAGATTCAGGGAAACAAAATCACCTTGATTGATTAAGACAAGTTCACAGGGTTTTGGTCGGGAGTAGGCTTGGGCGATATACCGTACGGTATGAAAATCTGGATACCGCCTCAAACCTAGTTGGGAGTAGACCTAGGCTACTAAGTGACTGGTTGGGAGGAGGCCTGGTTGGGAGTAGACCTAGGCTACTAAGTGTGAGTAGAACCTAGTAGGGAGTAGACCTAGGCTACTAAGTGACTGGTAGGGAGTAGACCTAGGCTACTAAGTGACTGGTTGGGAGTAGACCTAGGCTACTAAGTGACTGGTTGGGAGGAGGCCTAGGCTACTAAGTGACTGGTTGGGAGGAGGCCTAGGCTACTAAGTGACTGGTTGGGAGGAGGCCTAGGCTACTAAGTGACTGGTTGGGAGTAGACCTAGGCTACTAAGTGACTGGTTGGGAGTAGACCTAGGCTACTAAGTGACTGGTTGGGAGTAGACCTAGGCTACTAAGTGACTGGTAGGGAGTAGACCTAGGCTACTAAGTGACTAGTAGGGAGTAGACCTAGGCTACTAAGTGACTGGTTGGGAGTAGACCTAGGCTACTAAGTGACTGGTTGGGAGGAGGCCTAGGCTACTAAGTGACTGGTTGGGGAGGAGGCCTAGGCTACTAAGTGACTGGTTGGGAGGAGGCCTAGGCTACTAAGTGACTGGTTGGGAGTAGACCTAGGCTACTAAGTGACTGGTTGGGAGTAGACCTAGGCTACTAAGTGACTGGTAGGGAGTAGACCTAGGCTACTAAGTGACTGGTTGGGAGTAGACCTAGGCTACTAAGTGACTGGTTGGGAGTAGACCTAGGCTACTAAGTGACTGGTTGGGAGTAGACCTAGGCTACTAAGTGACTGGTTGGGAGGAGGCCTAGGCTACTAAGTGACTGGTTGGGAGGAGACCTAGGCTACTAAGTGACTGGTAGGAGGAGGCCTAGGCTACTAAGTGACTGGTTGGGAGGAGGCCTAGGCTACTAAGTGACTGGTTGGGAGGAGACCTAGGCTACTAAGTGACTGGTTGGGAGGAGGCCTAGGCTACTAAGTGACTGGTTGGGAGGAGGCCTAGGCTACTAAGTGACTGGTTGGGAGGAGGCCTAGGCTACTAAGTGACTGGTTGGGAGGAGGCCTAGGCTACTAAGTGACTGGTTGGGAGTAGACCTAGGCTACTAAGTGACTGGTTGGGAGTAGACCTAGGCTACTAAGTGACTGGTAGGGAGTAGACCTAGGCTACTAAGTGACTGGTTGGGAGTAGACCTAGGCTACTAAGTGACTGGTTGGGAGTAGACCTAGGCTACTAAGTGACTGGTTGGGAGGAGGCCTAGGCTACTAAGTGACTGCGAGTGAAGAGCAACCTCGCGGTCAACTATGGATGACTTTAGGAGTTTCAGTTTGATAAACAATAAAGGCTTTGTCACCAGCAATACCATATATAGGTAAATAAAGTTGGCGGAATGCTAAAGTTGGTGGGAAAACGTCTTGGTTTGAAAGGTGTAAGAGCTAACGATTTGTGCTGACCTGAAAGTGTGACAAGCACACACGCGAACACACGTGGAAAGTGGCGTTGATAGATCTTTGTTTTGTTAAGATCACCTCAACGTGACCTTAGTGTCTCTACTTCCTCTCGACCTCCCTCCCTTCTTCCTGTCTGGTCGGCTTCTCTATCTCCCTTCTTCCTGTCTGGTCGGCTTCTCTATCTCCCTTCTTCCTGTCTGGTCGGCTTCTCTATCTCCCTTCTTCCTGTCTGGTCGGCTTCTCTATCTCCCTTCTTCCTGTCTGGTCGGCTTCTCTATCTCCCTTCTTCCTGTCTGGTCGGCTTCTCTATCTCCCTTCTTCCTGTCTGGTCGGCTTCTCTATCTCGCTCTCGTATATAAACACAGAAACAATAGAATCGTAGTATCAGTTAGTAGCAGCTTTCACTACACACAGAGAGACTGTCACTATCACTGACATAAAACAAAAAACCTGACTCACAAAAACAGCACTATCAATAGGTGTTCCTAAATCTTAATACAGTTTCCTTTTGTTTCTTTAGAGGTGTTGCATCCAACTTATGTCATGCACATAGCAGGGTTATGTAGGGTTATTTCAAGCTGTGTATGTGTGTGTCACTGGTCTATCCCTCTAAGCTGCTCCTGCGCAGCTCCCCGATGGAGAGAGCTCCCCGATGGAGAGAGCTCCCCGAGGGACAGAGCTCCCCGAGGGACAGAGCTCCCCGAGGGACAGAGCTCCCCGAGGGACAGAGCTCCCCGAGGGACAGAGCTCCCCGAGGGACAGAGCTCCCCGATGGAGAGAGCTCCCCGATGGACAGAGCTCCCCCCAGGGAGAGAAGCACGAGATTTGAACTTCACTCAACTTTCTAAAGTTTTCCGTGTCACGGGAATCTTGTGTTCATATTTCACAATGTTTCCCTTTATAATAATAATAATAATAATATGCCATTTAGCAGACGCTTTTATCCAAAGCGACTTACAGTCATGCGTGCATACATTATTTAAAAAAAAAAAAAATTTGTGTATGGGTGGTCCCGGGGATCGAACCCACTACCTTGGCGTTACAAGCGCCGTGCTCTACCAGCTGAGCTACAGAGGACCACTTTACTGTGGCAATTGTGATCGCATCAACACGATATTAGCCACTTTCATTGAAACATTGAAACATACCAAAACAAACTATGCAAGCGATTTTGTTGTAGGCAGAAAGCATCGGAGTAGGATTCTATTGCACACGCCTGTACTATACACTGACCGGTGCGGCATAACCAATCAGAGCTGCAGTAGGCCTGTATGCAAATAGACCATTGCCATATATGGATCTGTGCCATTTACTTTGAACTGGACCGTGTTTACAGCATTAGCGGTCGTGAGTAGATGCGCTTGTTTTGAGATCAAAGTGAGAGCTGCATGTAGCCACGTGTGCACATTTAGTTAATATCCTTTGCTAGTTAGTGAGTTATTAGCCCAGTTATAGATCATTTAGTTAATATCCTTTGCTAGTTAGTGAGTTATTAGCCCAGTTATAGATCATTTGTTCATATCCTTTGCTAGTTAGTGAGTTATTAGTCACCAGTTATAGATCATTTTGTTCATATCCTTTGCTAGTTAGTGAGTTATTAGCCCAGTTATAGATCATTTGTTCATATCCTTTGCTAGTTAGTGAGTTATTAGCCCAGTTATAGATCATTTGTTCATATCCTTTGCTAGTTAGTGAGTTATTAGCCCAGTTATAGATCATTTGTTCATATCCTTTGCTAGTTAGTGAGTTATTAGCCCAGTTATAGATCATTTGTTCATATCCTTTGCTAGTTAGTGAGTTATTAGCCCAGTTATAGATCATTTGTTCATATCCTTTGCTAGTTAGTGAGTTATTAGCCCAGTTATAGATCATTTGTTCATATCCTTTGCTAGTTAGTGAGTTATTAGCCCAGTTATAGATCATTTGTAGTCAGCAATAGGGGAGTGATTGCTTCCTACAAGAGCACAAAATGTGTCCATTTCTAGATGTCTTTGAAAAGCCAGTCAGGTAAAGAGCTTTTTATTTCTTAAAGGGGCAGTGTTGTATTAGACAGGCTTGAATAAGCTAAGTAGCCAATAGGCAGAGGGTTGCATAATTTGTCTGATTCTCTGTAATAATGGTATGGGAATAATAATGCAAGTGGTTTCTTGCATCAAACAACACAAACATTTTCAGTCACCACCTTGTCTGAAGAACAAGTGGATAAACAGGTTAATGTCAAGTCCTGCATGTTTTTTTTTTTTTACAGGATATTGAAGGCCTACATTGAACACCAAACATTGGCTGCTACTGGAGGCTGAATGATAGAACAGAACATTTTTCCATGTTAAAATATTATGGGATGCATTTTCTCCATTGTTTTGATGGTAGGCCACTCTGGTAGGCCTACATTATGATCATATAGCCACAGTAGCCTACTTGGCCACTGTTAAAACTTAAAGCGGGTTCAGCCTCAGTGTTCATAGTAAACACACGCCGGAAGTTGCACAGAATTTTCACAATGTTCAAGTTTGTGCTCAGCAGACCTGACATTTTGCTCAGTGCCGAAAACAATTTGAGGGAACATTGGTCATGATCTGGGGTCCAAGCTGTATCATCATCTCAGAAAGACAACGTGTGTGTGTGTGTGATGTGGGTCAGATTGGTGCGGTAACAGTGACACAGACACACACACACACACACACACACACACTAGTGTTGTCACGATACCAGAATTTTGTCTTAGATACCGATACCAAGTTTAGTATCACGATACTCGATACCAAAATGATACCACAGCAACAAAAAAATACTGTATTAGCCAAAGTCACGGACTGGCACTTGATCCAGACAGATCTTTTGAGTTCAATATCATTACATTAGAAACTGTAGATATTTTTTTTTTATGTGTGCATTAATGAATCAATTATACAATGAATTTGACTAGTTTCTTTACCAATCTAAATACATAACAACATAATGGTAATAATTTATTTGAATGGTAAATCTCTATTGATAAACTGGGTAAATCACAATACAGGTGAATGCATATTCAATAAGAGTGTGTGCATTGAGTTTGTTTTGGCTGATTTCATGATGAAAAACAATCTGTTTCCCTTCCATTTGGGACTTATGTTACTGTACTGATCAACAACATGATTTTATAAAATCTATTTTATAAAGGTTTGTATGCATTTTATTTTTTATTAACAATAATAAATACATTCAAAGGTACACAGGTATGCATAATGGACAGTGGGGCTAGGGGCGGGGCTAACCCTTTACACAAAGACCTTTTAGGGATATACACATCTATAATTTTAACATATTTTTTTGTTGTAAAGTATTTGTCTTAAAATATTGTTCAATATCCTTTTGTAAAGGAATAACGTTTTTCTTTTGATTATTACATTTGTGAATATGAAATTTGGCCAAAATAATAATGAAATCAATTATTTATATCATAGGTAAATTATCCAAACAGTACATCTCTTCATAGCAGGGTCAAACAGTACATCTCTCCATAGCAGGGTCAAACAGTACATCTCTCCATTACAGGGTCAAACAGTACATCTCTCCATCCATTACAGGGTCAAACAGTACATCTCTCCATTACAGGGTCAAACAGTACATCTCTCCATTACAGGGTCAAACAGTACATCTCTCCATTACAGGGTCAAACAGTACATCTCTCCATTACAGGGTCAAACAGTACATCTCTCCATTACAGGGTCAAACAGTACATCTCTCAATAGTAGGGTACATCTCTCCATAACAGGGTCAAACAGTACATCTCTCCATAGTAGGGTCAAACAGTACATCTCTCCATAGCAGGGTCAAACAGTACATCTCTCCATAGTAGGGTCAAACAGTACATCTCAGTAGACGACGTGAGACACATTTGACAGAAGTACGGAAAGACACAGACAGACTCACACACACACAGACTCACACACACACAGACTCACACTCACACACAGTCTCACACACACAGACACACACACACACACAGACACACACACAGACACACACACACACACACACACACACACACAGAGACACACACACACAGACTCAGACAGACACACAATGCCAGCAGCCTGCAGACACACAAACGTATAAACCACGCTGCAATGCACTGCCTGTTGTCTCGCATCTACACAACACACTGACCAAGAGACAATACACTCTGTCTGGTTGACACACTGACCAAGAAACAATACACTCTGTCTGGTTGACACACTGACCAAGAAACAATACACTCTGTCTGGTTGACACACTGACCAAGAGACAATACACTCTGCCCGGTTGACACACTGACCAAGAAACAATACACTCTGTCTGGTTGACACACTGACCAAGAAACAATACACTCTGTCTGGTTGACACACTGACCAAGAAACAATACACTCTGTTCCGGTTGACACACTGACCAAGAAACAATACACTGTCCGGTTGACACACTGACCAAGAGACAATACACTCTGCCCGGTTGACACACTGACCAAGAGACAATACACTCTGTCCGGTTGACACACTGACCAAGAAACAATACACTCTGCCCGGTTGACACACTGACCAAGAAACAATACACTCTGCCCGGTTGACACACTGACCAAGAGACAATACACTCTGCCCGGTTGACACACTGACCAAGAGACAATACACTCTGTCCGGTTGACACACTGACCAAGAAACAATACACTCTGTCCGGTTGACACACTGACCAAGAGACAATACACTCTGTCCGGTTGACACACTGACCAAGAGACAATACACTCTGTCTGGTTGACACACTGACCAAGAGACAATACACTCTGTCTGGTTGACACACACAAAACATAAAGATGCTCTCTCTCACGGACAGACATGTGATTGTTAGAAATGCATTGTAGACGCCGGTAGAGAAAGATCTTGTTCTCTACAATAATTCTCCTTTTGACTCTTTCCTTCACTTTCTCTCTCTCGCCGCTGACCCTCTATTTCCTGTGTCTCTTTCTCTTTATTTCTCTCTCTTGGTGCCACCCTCCCCCATCTCTCTCTTGGTGCCACCCTCCTCCCCATCTCTCTCTTGGTGCCACCCTCCTCCTCCATCTCTCTCTTGGTGCCACCCTCCTCCTCCTCCATCTCTCTTGGTGCCACCCTCCTCCTCCATCTCTCTTGGTGCCACCCTCCTCCTCCATCTCTCTTGGTGCCACCCTCCTCCCCCATCTCTCTCTTGGTGCCACCCTCCTCCTCCATCTCTCTTGGTGCCACCCTCCTCCCCCATCTCTCTCTTGGTGCCAACCTCCTCCCCCATCTCTCTCTTGGTGCCAACCTCCTCCCCCATCTCTCTCTTGGTGCCAACCTCCTCCCCCATCTCTCTCTTGGTGCCACCCTCCTCCCCCATCTCTCTTGGTGCCACCCTCCTCCTCCATCTCTCTTGGTGCCACCCTCCTCCTCCATCTCTCTCTTGGTGCCACCCTCCTCCTCCATCTCTCTTGGTGCCACCCTCCTCCACCATCTCTCTTTGTGCCACCCTCCTCCTCCATCTCTCTTGGTGCCACCCTCCTCCTCCATCTCTCTCTTGGTGCCACTCTCCCTCCCCCATCTCTCTCTTGGTGCCACCCTCCTCCTCCATCTCTCTCTCGGTGCCACCCTCCTCCCCCATCTCTCTCTGGTGCCACCCTCCTCCTCCATCTCTCTCTTGGTGCCACCCTCCTCCTCCATCTCTCTCGGTGCCACCCTCTCCCCCATCTCTCTCTTGGTGCCACCCTCCTCCTCCATCTCTCTCTTGGTGCCACCCTCCTCCTCCATCTCTCTTGGTGCCACCCTCCTCCCCCCATCTCTCTCTCGGTGCCACCCTCCTCCTCCATCTCTCTCTTGGTGCCACCCTCCTCCTCCATCTCTCTCTTTCTGACTGACTGACTGACTGGTAGCACATGTTGTGTGGAACATTCTTTGTGTCGGCTTACCTCAACCTCACCCCAGCTTCTGTCTGTCTGTCTCACCTCTCTCTCTCTCTCTCTCTCTCTCTCTCTCTCTCTCTCTCTGTCAGGCTCTGTCTCACTCTCTCTCTCTCTCTCTCTCTCTCTCCTCTCTCTCTCCCTCTCTCTGTCTCTCCCTCTCTCTCTCTCTCTCTCACTGTCAGGCTCTCACCTCTCTCTCTCTCTCTGTCAGGCTCTCACCTCTCTCTCTCTCTCTCTCTCTCTCTGTCAGGCTCTCACCCCTCTCTCTCTCTCTCTCTCCCTCTCTCTCTCTCTCTCCCTCCCTCTCTCTCTCTGTCAGGCTCTGTCTCTCTCTCTGTCAGGCTCTCTCTCTCTCTCTCTCTCCCTCCCTCTCTCTCTCTGTCAGCCTCTGTCTCACCTCTCTCTCTCTGTCAGGCTCTGTCTCTCTCTCTGTCAGGCTCTGTCTCTCTCTCTGTCAGGCTCTGTCTCTCTCTCTCTCTCTCTCTCTCTCTCTCTCTCCTCTCTCTCTGTCAGGCTCTGTCTCACCTCTCTCTCTCTGTGTCAGGCTCTGTCTCTCTCTCTGTCAGGCTCTGTCTCTCTCTCTCTCTCTCTCCCTCTCTCTCTCTCTCTCTCTGTCAGGCTCTGTCTCACCTCTCTCTGTCTCTCCCTCTCTCTCTCTCTGCTGCTCTGCTTAAATCCTTAAAACCCTTACATCTACTTAGCTCTAACACACACACACACGGTTCCCCTCCTTCCTTTACCACAGCTAAATGCGTTTACTCAGTTTGAATTTCACTGTGTGTGTGGTTAGGATAAAGGACAGAGAGAGAAGTGTGGCTACATCCAATGTGTATTTGAGTCTCAGCAATGCATTTTGCCTTTGCGTGTGTGTGTGTGTGTGTGTGTGTCTATGCGCCTGTGTGCTGTGTCAGTGACAGCTGGCTTAGGCAGCCCTGACCGAGGGAGAGGGGAGAGAGAGAGAGAGAGAGAGGAGAGAGAGACTGCTCCTGTAATTGGCTACTGGAGGAAAAAGCCATGGAGATGTATTTATATCCTGAGGAACGACAGAGGGAGGGAGGGGGAAGAGCAACGGAGAAAGAGGCAGGGAAAAGAAAGAATAGTAATTAGAAATGTGATATAAAGGGATAGGAATAGAGAAGAGAGGTTGAAGAGAGAGAGCGAGAGAGAGAGAGAGAGAGGGGACAGAGTCCAAACCAACTATGCATAGAATGAGTCATTCAAGAACACATCTGGGTGTGTTTCAAATGACGGCCTGAAAATGTGCACTACTTTCTATAGTGAGGCAAGATGCTGAAATAACATTGAAACATGAAAGCTGTCTGGTATCACCTGTTATCATCCTCTATCATGTTGTATCCTCTTGTCAACTCAACTCTCCCCCTTTTTTTATTAAGAGGAAGCCATACCAGAGTTGGAGATACAGCGCATTCAGAAAGTATTCAGGCCCCTTCCCTTTTTCCACATTTTGTTACATTACAGGCCTTATTCTAAAATTGATTAAATTGTTTTTTTTTCCCCTCATCAATCTACACACAATACCCCATAATGACAAAGGGAAAACAGGTTATTAGAAATGTTTGCAAATGTATTAAAAATAAAAAAACGGAAATACCTTATTTACATAAGTATTCAGACCCTTTGCTATGAGACTAGAAATTGAGCTCAGGTGCATCCTGTTTCCATTGATCATCCTTGAGATGTTTCTACAACTTGATTGGAGTCCACCTGTGGTAAATTCAATTGATTGGACATGATTTGGAAAGGCACACACGCGTTTATATCAGGTCCAACAGTTGACAGTGCATGTCAGAGCAAAAACCAAGCCATGAGGTTGAAGGAATTGTCCATAGAGCTCAGAGACAGGATTTTGTTGAGGCACAAATCTGGAGAAGGGTACCAAAAAATGTCTGCTACATCGAAGGTCTCCAAGAACACAGTGACCCCCATCATTCTTAAATGGAAGAAGTTTGGAACTACCAAATTTTTTTTAAAAAACTGTTTTTGCTTTGTCATTATTTGGTATTGTGTGTAGATTGATGTTTTTTTTAATTTTTTTAATCCATTTTAAAATAAGACTGTAACGTAACAAAATGTGGAAAAAGTTCAAGTGGTCTGAATACTTTCCGAATGCACTGTAGATGTTGATTCACTCATTCCTCATAACCCCCCCACCCCTCCTCCTCTCTTTTTCCCCCGAATGACAGGAGGAGGCCATACCAGACTCATCCCCCACCCTCTCCTCTCCTCTATTTCAGGAGGAGGCCATACCAGACTCACCCCCCACCCTCTCCTCTCCTCTCTTTCAGGAGGAGGCCATACCAGACTCATCCCCCACCTCTCCTCTCCTCTCTTTCAGGAGGAGGCCATACCAGACTCATCCCCCACCCTCTCCTCTCCTCTCTTTCAGGAGGAGGCCATACCAGACTCATCCCCCACCCTCTCCTCTCCTCTCTTTCAGGAGGAGGCCATACCAGACTCATCCCCCACCCTCTCCTCTCCTCTCTTTCAGGAGGAGGCCATACCAGACTCATCCCCCACCCTCTCCTCTCCTCTCTTTCAGGAGGAGGCCATACCAGACTCATCCCCCACCCTGTCCTCTCCTCTCTTTCAGGAGGAGGCCATACCAGACTCATCCCCCACCCTCTCCTCTCCTCTCTTTCAGGAGGAGGCCATACCAGACTCATCCCCCACCCTCTCCTCTCCTCTATTTCAGGAGGAGGCCATACCAGACTCATCCCCCACCCTCTCCTCTCCTCTCTTTCAGGAGGAGGCCATACCAGACTCATCCCCCACCCTCTCCTCTCCTCTATTTCAGGAGGAGGCCATACCAGACTCATCCCCCACCCTCTCCTCTCCTCTCTTTCAGGAGGAGGCCATACCAGAGCTGGAGATAGATGTGGATGAGCTGCTGGATATGCCCAGTGATGATGACAGAGGAGCCAGAGTTAAAGATCTACTGGTAGACTGTTACAAACCCACTGAGGTACGTTAGTTAGTCCACTGCCTTTCTCATAGACACAAAATCATTAAGCCTTATCTGCCTGCTGGGCAAAACCGGAGAACCACAACGGGAAATACATGTTTCAACGTTTTTTTTTGGTGTTTTCCTGAATGATTTTAAATGCATTGTATCCACGTGTGGTTGAATTGTGTTTTTGTCAAATACATTTAAAAACAATTGTCCACAAACGACCCCAAGTCCCTACCCCCTAGACCAGGGCTCTCCAACCCTGTTCCTGGAGAGCTACCCTCCTGTAGGTTTTACCTCCAACCCTGTTCCTGGAGAGCTACCCTCCTGTAGGTTTTAACTCCAACCCTGTTCCTGGAGAGCTACCCTCCTGTAGGTTTTAACTCCAACCCTGTTCCTGGAGAGCTACCCTCCTGTAGGTTTTAACTCCAACCCTGTTCCTGGAGAGCTACCCTCCTGTAGGTTTTAACTCCAAACCTGTTCCTGGAGAGCTACCCTCCTGTAGGTTTTAACTCCAACCCTGTTCCTGGAGAGCTACCCTCCTGTAGGTTTTAACTCCAAACCTGTTCCTGGAGAGCTACCCTCCTGTAGGTTTTAACTCCAACCCTGTTCCTGGAGAGCTACCCTCCTGTAGGTTTTAACTCCAAACCTGTTCCTGGAGAGCTACCCTCCTGTAGGTTTTACCTCCAACCCTGTTCCTGGAGATCTACCTTCCTGTAGGTTTTAACTCCAAACCTGTTCCTGGAGACCGAGTTTGGGAAACCCTGCCCTAGACACGTGTAGATCTGAGAGGATTTGGATAGGTGTAAGGAATCTCTCCACCCAGCTTATCAGTGAGCACAACATCGTTGAAAATACGTATTTTCTATGTCTTTTCAACGTCTTGCACTCATGGGTTATTAGTGGACAAGATTTAAAACTATGGAACTACCACCATACCTATCCAATTAATTTATCAGGGCTGTTCAATGTCAGTCCTGGAGGGCCCAAACCCGTCTGGTGTTTGTTTCTACCTGGTAGTTAATTGCGCTCACCTGGTGTCCCAGGTCTGAACTGGTCCCTTAATAGAAGGAGAGGATGAAAAACCAGAAGTGTTTTCCAGGACCGACATGGAACAGCCCTGTTTTAGGTCTACATGAGCTCCCTAAGAGGCTAGGTGTTGTTCCTGGACGGGCCTCCGTCTGTCTGTCCTTTTGATGTCCTTTGCCATGGTTGTTTCCCTCTGTATGTTTTTTGTCCTTTGTACTAATGGTAGGATGTTTTTTGTCCCTCTTCTCTCCCTGTAGGATGTTTTTTTGTCCCTCTTACTAATGGTGTGTTTTTTTGTCCCTCTTCTCTCTCTGTAGGATGTTTTTTGTCCCTCTTCTCTCCCTGTAGGATGTTTTTTGTCCCTCTTCTCTCTCTGTAGGATGTTTTTTGTCCCTCTTCTCTCTCTGTAGGACTTTGTAGGTCTGTAGGATGTGCCCTGGATAAGATATCTGTGGCATGCAGCAGAAACTCACCACCCCCCAGAAGAAATAACCTCAACCCTGTCTCACCCCCTTCTCTCCTCCCTCACCCCAACCTCACCCCACAGAAGAAATAGGAGCTTGGCTTCCTCAGAGATGGAGGAAGAGGGAGGAGGAAGGAGGAGGAAGGGAGGAGAGAAGGGGCAGAGGAGTAAGAGAGGTGATTGAAGCAGCCAATCAGATCTAAGCAGGGCTTATGACGTCATATCCTGTGGTTTTATTTTAATATTTTATTTAGTTTACATTTTTTTTTTTTGAATTTTTTTTAAGGGGTTTGAATTGTTGTTAAATGATCATACGATCGGTCATATTTCTCATGTTAAGGTGATGCCAGCGAACATAGCATACGATAATGTAGCTGTAAGCCAAGCCCAGGATATATTCTGATGTTTAGTAGTGGGGAGTTTTAGGATGAGTTCCAAATGGCACGTTATTGCCTTTTTTATAGTCCACTACATTTCACCAGGGCTCTGGCCAAAAAGTAGTGGACTAGGTTATAGGGTGCCATTTGGGATTTAGAGATTTAAGGATGGGACCGGCTCCTGTGTATAATACAGTGTGTACGTAGCTGTGTGTTTGTCGTGTGTGTGTGTGTGTGTGTAGTCTCGACCCACAGTGAAAACACACACACACACACACACACCAGGGGACTTGACAAAGTGACCTTGTTTCTGTCTAGTTCTATTTCCCTCTGTATCACTTTTTAGTTTATTTGTTCTGTAAAATATTTAATGCTCCATAGTGTGCAGTTAAGGGCTTTTTCAGTGAGGACTCTTGTAGAGGGTTTTCAGTAGATCAGTAAACCAATGAGGGGGGGGGAGGGAGAGGGGGGGAGGGGCACTGTGTAGTGGAAAATGTGTCTGGATGTGTTCATCGAAATAGCCACACACACACACACACACACACACCACACAGCAGAAACACAGACCACAGCTGCTGCTCCTTCATGCTCACACACAGATGTGAACACACTGGTAAACACACACACACACAAACAGGCACTCTCTCGCCAACACACACACAAAGTGAGATAAATGGAGAAAGAGAGAGGGAATCAGGGGTCTTACTCTTCGTGGCTTGGCTGCCTCACAAGGCCTTAGTGTTGCCAATCATGCAGCTCTCTCACTCACCCCATGTCTCTCTCTTTGGCCCTCCCTCCTTCCCTCTCTCCTTCCCTCCCTCCATCCCTCTCTCCTTCCCTCTCTCCATCCCTCTCTCCTTCCCACCCTCCTTCCCTCTCTCCTTCTCTCCTTCCCTCTCTCCTTCTCTCCTTTCCTCTCTCCTTCTCTCCTTCCCACCCTCCTTCCCTCTCTCCTTCTCTCCTTCTCTCTCTCCTTCTCTCCTTCCCTCTCTCCTTCTCTCTCTCCTTCCCTCCCTCCATCCCTCTCTCCTTCCCACCCTCCTTCCCTCTCTCCTTCCCACCCTCCTTCCCTCTCTCCTCCTCTCTCCGTCCCTCTCTCCGTCCCTCTCTCCTTCCCTCTCTCCTTCTCTCCTTCCCTCTCTCCTTCTCTCCTCCCTCTCTCCTTCTCTCCTTCTCTCCTTCCCTCTCTCCTTCCCTCTCTCCTTCTCTCCTTCCCTCTCTCCTTCTCTCCTTCCCACCCTCCATCCCTCTCTCCTTCCCACCCTCCACCCCTCTCCTTCCCACCCTCCTCCCTCTCTCCTTCCCACCCTCCACCCCTCTCTCCTTCCCACGGTCCACCCCTCTCTCCTTCCCACGGTCCACCCCTCCTCCTTCCCACCCTCCACCCCTCTCTCCTTCCCACCCTCCACCCCTCTCTCCTTCCCACCCTCCATCCCTCTCTCCTTTCCACCCCTCCATCCCTCTCTCCTTCCCACCCTCTTCCCTCCTCTCCCCACCCTCTTCCCCTCTCTCCTTCCCCACCCTCCATCCCTCTCTCCTTCCCACCCTCCATCCCTCTCTCCTTCCCACCCTCCATCCCTCTCCCTTCCCACCCTCCATCCCTCTCTCCTTCCCACCCTCCACCCCTCTCTCCTTCCACCCTCCACCCCTCTCACCTCCCCACCCTCTCCTCCTTCCCACCCTCCACCCCTCTCTCCTTCCCACCCTCCACCCCTCTCTCCTTTCCACCCTCCATCCCTCTCTCCTTTCCACCCCTCCATCCCTCTCTCCTTCCCACCCTCTTCCCTCTCTCCTTCCCACCCTCTTCCCTCTCTCCTTCCCACCCTCCTCCCCTCTCTCCTTCCCACCCTCCTTCCCTCTCTCCTTCCCACCCTCCATCCTTCTCCTTCCCACCCTCTTCCCACTCCTTCCCACCCCCATCCCTCTCTCCTTCCCCCCCCTCCATCCTCTCCTTCCCACCCCTTCCCTCTCTCCTCCCACCCTCTTCCCTCTCTCCTTCCCACCCTCCATCCCTCTCTCCTTCCCACCCTCCTTCCCTCCCTTCCCACCCTCCTTCCCTCTCCTTCCCACCCTCCATCCCTCTCTCCTTCCCACCCTCCATCCCTCTCTCCTTCCCACCCTCCATCCCTCCTTCCCTCTCCTTCCCACCCTCCATCCCTCTCTCCTTCCCACCCTCCATCCCTCTCTCCTTCCCACCCTCCATCCCTCTCCTTCTCTCCATCCCTCTCTACTTCCCACCCTCCTTCCCTTTCTCCTTCCCTCCATCCAGCCCTCTCTCTCCTTCCATCCCTCCATCTCTTTTTTAATAACTGACGTTGCCTTAGGTCTTTATTGAAGTTACAAACCAAATAAAAGGAGACATTCATTTTTAACAGAACAATTTTTAAACAACAAAAAAAACACGACGAAATGTTTCCGTTTCTCTTTTACTCTTCCTCTTTTTAAAAAGGAGATCCTGTTGTTGTTTAGGAAAGAGGTCATCTAGAGGTCATCTAGAGGTAATCTAGATCTCTTTAGATGCAAATATCTATTCTAGGTCAATTATTACTGTGTGTATTATTACTATTATAATACCTAGTGTACGTCCCAAATGGCACCCTATTCCTATATAGTGCCTATGAATACCCTATTCCCTATATAGTGCACTACTTTTGCGATAGACTAGCCTCCTGTACAGGGATTGTACTTGTACATCAAGCTGCCTCCCGATACAGAAACAGGAGATAGGGCAGGAGCCTATGGGCTGTTCTGGCTATTTACTTACCCATAGGGCTCTGGTCTAAAGTAGTGCACTATATAGGGAATAGGGTTCCATTCTCTGGTCTAAAGTAGTGCACTATATAGGGAATAGGGTGCCATTCTCTGGTCTAAAGTAGTGCACTATATAGGGAATAGGGTGCCATTCTCTGGTCTAAAGTAGTGCACTATATAGGGAATAGGGTGCCATTCTCTGGTCTAAAGTAGTGCACTATATAGGGAATAGGGTACCATTCTCTGGTCTAAAGTAGTGCACTATATAGGGAATAGGGTGCCATTCTCTGGTCTAAAGTAGTGCACTATATAGGGAATAGGGTGCCATTCTCTGGTCTAAAGTAGTGCACTATATAGGGAATAGGGTACCATTCTCTGGTCTAAAGTAGTGCACTATATAGGGAATAGGGTGCCATTCTCTGGTCTAAAGTAGTGCACTATATAGGGAATAGGGTGCCATTCTCTGGTCTAAAGTAGTGCACTATATAGGGAATAGGGTGCCATTCTCTGGTCTAAAGTAGTGCACTATATAGGGAATAGGGTGCCATTCTCTGGTCTAAAGTAGTGCACTATATAGGGAATAGGGTACCATTCTCTGGTCTAAAGTAGTGCACTATATAGGGAATAGGGTACCATTCTCTGGTCTAAAGTAGTGCACTATATAGGGAATAGGGTGTCCATTCTCTGGTCTAAAGTAGCGCTATATAGGGAATAGGGTGCCATTCTCTGGTCTAAAGTAGTTTTTACTATATAGGGAATAGGGTGCCATTCTCTGAAAGTAGTGCACTATATGCTGTTTAGGGTGCCATTGTCTGGTCTAAAGTGCAGAATAAAATAGGATGCCATTTGAGAAGCAGCCTGATAGAACTTGGTTGTGTCAGACATGTTTTTGTTGTATGGCAACTTTGAATATTGAAATGCTGTTTTAGAAGTGATGTTTTTTATGAAGAGAAAAAAAACAGACAAACTGAAGAACTGTGTGTAGCGACAGGTTCTTGTGTTTTGTGTGTGTTCTGTTACACTTTTATGGGTGCAACTTTATATAAAAATATGTGTTCAAATGACTAACGTGTGTGTGTGTGTTCATATGTGGATGTGTGTGTGTGTGTGGATGTGTGTGTGTGTTCATATGTGGATGTGTGTGTGTTCATATGTGGATGTGTGTGTGTGTGTGTGTCATATGTGTGTGTGTGTGTGTGTGTGTGTGTGTGTGTGTGTGTGTGTGTGCATGTGTGTGTGTGTGTGTGTGTGTGTGTGTGTGTTCATATGTGGATGTGTGTGTGACAACGTGTTATGACACTGACATTGGAAATGGTTTTATCACCACCTGCAGGATGTTTGTCAGTATGTGCATCCCATTTTTATAATGTACTGTATACTGAACCAAAATATAAACTCAACATGTAAAGTGTTGGTCCCATGTTTCATGAGCTGAAATAAAAGATCCCAGAAATGTTCCATACGCACAAAAAGCTTATTTCTCTCAAATGTTGTGCACAAATTTGTTTACATCCCTGTTAGTGAGTATTTCTCCTTTGCCAAGATAATCCATCCACCTGACAGGTGTGGCATATCAAGAAGCTGATTAAACAGCATGATCATTACACAGGTGCACCTTGTGCTGGGGACAATAAAAGGCCACTCTAAAATGTGCAGTTTTGTCACAACACAATGCCACAGATGTCTCAAGTTTTGAAGGAGTTTGTAATTGAATGTTCATTTCTCTACCATAAGCCTCCTCCAACGTCGTCTTAGAGGATTTGGCAGTACATCCAATATGCTTCACAACCGCAGACCACGTGTAACCACGCCAGCCCAGGACCTCCACATCCAGCTTCTTCACCTGCGGGATCGTCTGAGACCAGCCACCCAGACAGCTGATGAAACTGTGGGTTTGCACAACCGAAGAATTTCTGCACAAACTGTCAGAAACCGTTTCAGGGAAGCTCATCTGCGTACTCGTCGTCCTCACCAGGGTCTTGACCTGACTGCAGTTCGGCGTCGTAACCGACTTCAGTGGGCAAATGCTCACCTTCAATGGCTACTAGCACGCTGGATAAGTGTGCTCTTCACAGATGAATCCCGATTTCAACTGTACCGGGTAGATAGCAGACCACGTGTATGGCGTCGTGTGGGAGAGCGGTTTGCTGATGTCAACGTTGTGAACAGAGTGCCCCATGGTGGCGCTGGGGTTATGGTAACTACGCCACTCAGGAACATTCCATGTCGTCTTGTTATGTAACTCAAGTGTATATTTGGCCTTATTGTTTCAGGTTATTGTCCTGCTGAAAGGTGAATGTTTCTCTCCCTCCTCTTCCTCTTCATCTACAGTCTCCCTCCATTTCTCTGCCTCCTCTTCCTCTTCATCTACAGTCTCCCTCCATTTCTCTCCCTCTTCCTCTTCATCTACAGTCTCCCTCCATTTCTCTGCCTCCTCTTCCTCTTCATCTACAGTCTCCCTCCATTTCTCTGCCTCCTCTTCCTCTTCATCTACAGTCTCCCTCCATTTCTCTGCCTCCTCTTCCTCTTCATCTACAGTCTCCCTCCATTTCTCTGCCTCCTCTTCCTCTTCATCTACAGTCTCCCTCCATTTCTCTGCCTCCTCTTCCGATCAGACCACGTGTAAGGCGTTGTGTGGGGCGAGCGGTTTGCTGATGTCAACGTTGTGAACAGAGAGCCCCATGGTGGCGCTGGGGTTATAGTAAAGGGTAGGCATAAGCTACGAACACAATTTGCATTTTATCGATGAATTAACCGAGAAACCGTGACGAGATCCTGAGGCCCATTGACGTGCCATTAATTCGCCGCCATCGCCTCATGTTTCAGCATGATAATGCACGGCCCCCATGTCGCAAGGATCTGTACACAATTCCTGGAAGCTGAAAATGTCCCAGTTCTTCCATGGCCTGCATACTCACCAGACATGTCACCCATAGAGCATGTTTGGGATGCTCTGGATCGACGTGTACGACAGCGTGTTCCAGTTCCCGCCAATATCCAGCAACTTCGCACAGCCATTGAAGAGGAGTGGGACAACATTCCACAGGCCACAATCAACAACCTGATCAACTCTATGCGAAGGAGATGTGTCACACCAGATACTGACTAGTTTTCTGATCCACGCCCCTACCTTTTTTAAAGGTATCTGTGACCAAGAGATGCATATCTGTATTCCCAGTAATGTTTAATCCATAGATTAGGGCCTAATGGATTCATTTCAATTGACTGATTTCCTTATATGAACTGTAACTCAGTAAAATCTTTGAAGTTGTTGCATGTTGCGATTTATATTTTTGTTCAGTGTACAGTTGAAGTCGGACGTTTACATACACTTAGATGTTTTTCAACCACTCCACAAATTTCTTGTTAACAAACTATAGTTTTGGCAAGTCGGTTAGGACATCTACTTTGTGCATGACACAAGTAATTTTTCCAACAATTGTTTACAGACAATTCCAGTGGGCCAGAAGTTAACATACACAAAGTTGACTGTGCCTTTTAACAGCTTGGAAAATTCCAGAAAATGATGTCATGGCTTTAGAAGCTTCTGATAGCCTAATTGACATAAATTGAGTCAATTGGAGGTGTACCTGTGGATGTATTTCAAGGTCTACCTTCAAACTCAGTGCCTTTGCTTGACATCATGGGAGAATCAAAAGAAATCAGCCAAGACCTCAGAAAACAAAAATGTAGACCTCCACAAGTCTGGTTCATCCTTGGGAGCAATTTCCAAACGCCTGAAGGTACCACGTTCATCTGTACAAACAATAGTACGCAAGTATAAACACCATGGGACCATGCAGTCGTCATACCGCTCAGGAAGGAGACGTGTTCTGTCTCCTAGAGATTAACGTACTTTGGTGCGAAAAGTGCAAATCAATCCCAGAACAACAGCAAAGGACCTTGTGAAGATGCTGGAGGAAACCGGTACAAAAGTATCTATATCCACAGTAAAACAAGTCCTATATCGACATAACCTGAAAGGCAGCTCAGCAAGGAAGAAGCCACTGCTCCAAAACCGCCATAAAAAAGCCAGACTACGGTTTGCAACTGCACATGGGGACAAAGATCGTACTTTTAGGAGAAATGTCCTCTGGTCTGATGAAACAAAAATAGAACTGTTTGGCCATAATGACCATCGTTATGTTTGGAAGAAAAAGGGTGTGCTTGCAAGCCGAAGAACACCATCCCAACCGTGAAGCACGGGGTGGCAGCATCATGCTGGCAATGCTACCAAATACTAATTGAGTGTATGTAAACTTCTGACACACTGGGAATGTGATGAAAGAAACAAAAGCTGAAATAAATCATTCTCTCTACTATTATTCTGACATTTCACATTCTTAAAATAAAGTGGTGATCCTAACTGACCTAAATCAGGGAATTTTTACTTGGATTAAATGTCAGGAATTGTGAAAAACGGAGTTTAAATGTATTTGGCTAAGGTGTATGTAAACTTCTGACTTCCAACTGTATATCGCAGGAGGTTGGTGGCACATTAATTGGGGAGGACCGGCTCGTGGTAATGGCTGTAGTGGAATGGTATCAAATACATCAAACACGTGGTTTCCATGGTTTCCATGTGTTTGATGCCATTCCATTTACACCTTTCCAGCTATTATCATGAGATGTCCTCCCCTCAGCAGCCTCCACTGGTGCATAAATATACAGAAATCCTCGAAAACACATGAGTTGGTGACATTGATAGAATTTCCCATTGCTTCAAGAAATCAGTTTTTTATGAACCGATTGGTTGTCGAGATCTCAGTTTTGGCCTCTGATTGGTTAGGACAGTACAGTAATATCTCACAGGATGGTTTCTATTGGCTATTCAGGTGTTAGAGCTCTGCGTTGATTGGCTAGATTGTAGAATTTTAGAGTCCGGCAAAAGTAGCAGTAGAACTGTACTGCAACTGAAAAGGAAGTAGCCTAGTTTGAATACTGTGATAATATAACTGTACTTTATAGTATTGGAGTATAGAACATACAAACCGTAAAAGGTAAGTAGGCTATTTTTGTTTTTATGCTTCGTTTCCGTATTTTACTACCGTTTGTTATTTACAGCCTAGTTGATCATCTGACCATCTCTCTGTCTGCCTCTTCTTCTTCATAATCCGCGTTAGAACAGCAAGTTGGCGTCCGAAACAACCCACTGTTCCTCTGTCAATACGATTTCATTTTCTGCATCATACATAGCAGCAGTGCTGTGAATGTCTCGGAAACATTTAGTCTTCTTTACTTTATATGCGATGATATGATAACACTACGTTCGATAGGGCTACAATGTTAACAACTACCACCTCTGTCGCAGACAGGGGATAGTGATCTCGCATACATTTGCTGTCAAACAGCAAATAAATGATCAATCCAGGTATTGGACGTTTTGTCCGTTGGATAGCCTAATAAAAAACGATTTAAAAATGCAATATTCGGTTACGTTTGTGTATTCGTTTGGTCGCGAGAGGCCGCGTACATTTCGTACAGTGTGATCTCAGTGCAGGCGACATCACGGAAGCCATACGGTAGCTCTCGAGTTGGAAGGACCATCCGGTGTAGTCTCTCGGATGACCACTGCGCCACCCGGCCCGCGGCGAGCCTACTTTTGCTGTTGTTGACATACGGGTAAAACGACTGTAGGTAGGCTATATTTCTATAATTCTATGTTTCTATCCAAAAAAGCCTAGAAGATGGAGGATATAGCTGCTAGGAATACTCTTGGTTATGAGGTGTAATTAATATTTGTGTATAAATGCATACATTAGGCCTATATTGTAAATAGGTTACTATGTCAGGCCTATATAGTTTATAAATATGTTATAATGGTTAAAGCTAGAATCGTTAGTTGCTACGTACATGTTTAGACTTATAAATGAATTAATGAATTAATCAATGAATGATATACCAATTGATTCTTGAAGAATATAACTTATAAATGCCTCGTGAGCTTTGTTCAGCTGTAGTATCCAGTAATCAGAACCCAAAATATATATATATATTTTTTACTCCAATGTTTGTAAACAATGTAAATGTAAACAAACACTTTATAGCCTTAAAACATGGTTTAAACTATAATTTTTATATAACGTGTAACCGGTTTGAAATGGCTAGCTAGTTAACGGTGCGCACTAACCTAGTTATTATTTCTGTCTTTCTTTCCTCTCACCCTCTGTCTTTCTCTCAGTGATGCCGGCCCAGCCCTCTGTCAGAGAACCAGAGGAAGAGATGGAAGTGGAGGGAGAGAGTGAACTACCAGAGGCCAACGGAGAGATGGAGGAAGAGAGGGAGAGAGAGAGAGGAGAGGGGGAGGAAGAAACCATGGAGGAGAGCACGGAGGAGAGGGAGAGCGACTCGGACGATAGCGAGGAGGAGGAAGAGGAGGAAGAGGAGAGTTCAGGTAAGATAACTGATGATGAAGACAGTTTTCTCTTCTTTTGTTTTCTCCTTTTTTGACTCTTTCTTTACTGACATAATGAAGAGCATCTAAAAGTATCTTCTCTCTCCCCCTCCCTGCTCTCTCTCTCTCTCTCTCTCTCTCTCTCTCCCTCCCCCTCCCTGCTCTCTCTCTCTCTCTCTCTCTCTCTCTCTCTCTTCTCTCTCCCCTTCCCTGCTCTCTCTCCCCCTCCCTGCTCTCTCTCTCTCTCTCTCTCTCTCTCTCTCTCTCTCTCTTCTCTCTCCCCTTCCCTGCTCTCTCCCCCTCCCTGCTCTCTCTCTCTCTCTCCCTCCCCCTCCCTGCTCTCTCTCTCTCTCTCTCTCTCTCTCTCTCTCTCTCTCTCTCTCCCCCTTCCCTGCTCTCTCCCCCTCCCTGCTCTCTCTCTCTCTCTCTCTCTCTCTCCCTCACTCTCTCCCGCTCGCTCTCTTGCTCTCTCTCTCTCTCTCTCCCTCTTTCCCTCCCCCTCTCTTTTTCTCTCTCCCTCCCTCCCTCCCTCCCTCCCTCCCTCCCTCCCTCCCTCCCTCCCTCCCTCCCTCCCTCCCTCTCTCTCTCTCTTCTCTAGAGATGGATGATGAGGACTGTGAGAGGAGGAGAGGAGAGTGCCTAGATGAGATGTCAGACCTAGAAAAACAGTTCCTGGAACTGAAAGACAAGTAAGTCTCATTGATGGATTGATTAATTGGTTGATTGATTGACGTTGATTGGTTGATTGATCCAAGGCTTAGGAAAAGGGATCATCAAGAAGGCGTTTTAAGGAACGACACGGAAGGTGTGTTCCACAACACGCTAGTGGAGTATGGATTATAGTTGATTATCCCATCCATTCCATGTGTCGTGACATGTGTCGAGTCACTCACCACCTTCCGGAGACATTTGAAACCCCACCTCTTTAAGGAATACCTGGGATAGGATAAAGTAATCATTCTACCCCACCTTACCCCACCCCCCCAAAAAAATAAAAAAATTATAATAATTGTAAAGTGGTTATCCCACTGGCTATAGGGTGAATGCACCAATTTGTAAGTCGCTCTGGATAAGAGCGTCTGCTAAATGACGTAAATGTAATGTAAATGTGACATGACTTACTTTAATGTATGACTGTTATTTATTGAATCACCTAACTATGTTTAATTATCACTCTATTAAATTAATCATGTAACAATTAACTCATTAGGAATTTGGGGCACCACGGAATAAGTTGTTTAACGAGTTACCATCTCCCAAATTAAACTCTTAGAAGATATATATGTTATATATCGATAACAGTCACTTATTCAGTAATTCCCTCTTATCAGTCTCGTTCTGAACGTCGCATAATCCTTGAACCTGCAAGAACCCTAACCTTATGGATGAATCAGCAATACACAAATTGGCTTAATTATTGATTTACTAACTAACTAAATAATAACACAATACAAACACACACACAGGTTACTGATTACTAACGTAATACAATGAAAACAGGTCCCTAGTGGACTGGGCTAACATTAGCATGTTCTTAGGAACGACGCAACTTGGAGTGGGTACAGCCCAAACCTCTGAGGTGCCTTATTGCTATTATAAACTGGTTACCAACATAATTAGAAGAGTAAAAATATATGTTTTGTGATACCCTGAGTGCTGGTTGGCTGAAAGCCATGGTATATCAGACCGTATACCACAGCTTTCAGCCAATCAGTATTCAGGGCTCAAACCACCCAGTTTATATTTACTTACAGTACCAGTCAAAAGTTTGGACACACCTACTCATTCAAGGGATTTTCTTAATTTTTACTATTTTCTACATTGTAGAATAATAGTGAAGACATCAAAACTAAAAAAGTGTTAAACAAATCAAAATATATTTTTGATTTTAGATTCTTCAAAGTAGCCACCCTTTTCCTTGATGACAGCTTTGCACACTCTTGGCATTCTCTCAACCAGCTTCACCTGGAATGCTATTCCAACATTCTTGAAGGATTTCCCACATATGCTGAGCACTTCTTGGCTGCTTTTCCTTCACTCTGCGGTCGAACTCATCCCAAACCATCTCAATTGGGTTGAGTTCGGGTGATTGTGGAGGCCAGGTCATCTGATGCAGCACTCCATCACTCTCCTTCTTGGTCAAATAGCCCTTACACAGCCTGGAGGTGTGTTTTGGGTCATTGTCCTGTTGAAAAACAAATGATAGTCCCACTAAGCCCAAACCAGATGGGATGGCGTATCGCTGCAGAATGCTGTGGTACCCATGCTGGTTAAGTGTGCCTTGAATTCTAAATAAATCACAGACAGTGTCACCAGCAAAGCACCACCACACCTCCTCCTCCATGCTTTACGGTGGGAATTACACATGCAGAGATCATCCGTTCACCTACTCTGCGTCTCACAAAGACATGGCGGTTGGAACCAAAAATCTCTAATTTGGACTCATCAGACCAAAGGACAGATTTCCACCGGTCTAATGTCCATTGCTCGTATTTCTTGGCCCAAACAAGTCTCTTCTTATTATTGGTGTCCTTTAGTAGTGGTTTCTTTGCAGCAATTCGACCATGAAGGC
>CM072256.1:6168981-6171481 GCA_036851935.1 Coregonus suidteri
ATTATGTCCTTCGGGAGGGGAAAGAGGGAGAGAGAGAGAATTAGGCCGATACCCACTATTGATCAAAATCCAGAAAAGAGCCGTTAAATTCTACAACCACCTAAAAGGAAGCGATTCCCAAACCTTCCATAACAAAACCATCACCTACAGAGAGATGAACCTGGAGAAGAGTCCCCTAAGCAAGCTGGTCCTGGGACTTTATTCACAAACACAAACAGACCTTACAGAGCCCCAGGACAGCAACACAATTAGACCCAACCAAATCATGAGAAAACAAAAAGATAATTACTTGACACATTGGAAAGAATTTACAAAAAAACTGAGCAAACTAGAATGCTATTTGGCCTTAAACAAAGTACACAGTGGCAGAATACCTGACTGTGACTGACCCAAAATTAAGGAAATATTTGACTATGTGCAGACTCAGTGAGCATAGCCTTGCTATTGAGAAAGGCCGCCGTAGGCAGATCTGGCTCTCAAGAGAAGACAGGCTATGTGCACACTGCCCACAAAATGAGGTGGAAACTGAGCTGCATTTCATAACTTCCTGCCAAATGTATGACCATATTAAAGACACATATTTCCCTCAGATTACACAGACCCACAAAGAATTAGAAAACAAACCCAATTTTGATAAACTCCCATATCTACTGGGTGAAATACCACAGTATCACAGCAGCAAGATTTGTGACCTGTTGCCAGAAGAAAAGGGCAACCAGTGAAGAACAAACACCATTGTAAATACAACCCATATTTATATTTATTTATTTTCTATTTTACTTTAACTATTTGCACATTATAACACTGTATATAGACATAATATGACATTTGAAATTTCTTTATTCTTTTTGAACTTTTCCGAGTGTAATGTTTACTGTAATTGTTTTATTGTTTAATTCACTTTTTGTTTATCACCTACTTCACTTGCTTTGGCAATGTAAACACATTTCCCATGCCAATAAAGCCCCTTAAATTGAAATTGAATTGAATTGAGAGAGATAGAGAGAGAGAGAGAGAGAGAGAGAGAGAGAGAGAGAGAGAGAGAGAGTGACCCAACCAAATCATGAGAAAACAAAAAGAGAATTACTTGACACATTGGAAAGAATTAACAAAAAAAGCAGAGCAAACTAGAATGCTATTTGGAGAATTAGAGGACATCAGATAAGACAATAACACCAGACTGACCCTATCCTCCTGAAACACAGACTATTGCGGCATTGGTACTGAAATTTGACAAGCTGACTTGTTGGAAAAGTGGCATCCTATGACTGTGCCACGTTGAAAGTCACTGAGCTCTTCAGTACGGGCCATTCTACCGCCAGTGTTTGTCTATGGAGATTACATGGCAGTGTGCTCGATTTTATACACCTGTCAGCAACGGGGGTGTGGCTGAAATAGCCAAATCCACTAATTTGAAAGGGTGTCCACATACTTTTGGTTATGTAGTGTATATATGCAGTGCATTCGGAAAGTATTCAGACCCCTTGACTTTTTCCACATTTTGTTACGTTACAGCCTTACTCAAAAATTGATTAAATAAATAAAAATCCTCATCAATCGACACACGATACCCCATAATGACAAAGCAAAAACAGGTTTTTAGAAATTTGAGCAAATTTATTAAAGATAAAAAACAGAAATACCTTATTTACATAAGTATTCAGACCCTTTGCTATGAGACTCGAAATTGAGCTCAGGTGCATCCTGTTTCCATTGATCATCCTTGAGATGTTTCTACAACTTGATTGGAGTCCACCTGTGGTAAATTCAAATGATTGGACATGATTTGGAAAGGCACACACCTGTCTATATAAGGTCCCACAGTTGACAGTGCATGTCAGCGCAAAAACCAAGCCATGAGGTCGAAGGAATTGTCCGTAGAGCTCCGAGACAGGATTGTGTCGAGGCACATATCTGGGTAAGGGTACCAAAAAATGTCTGCAGCATTGAAGGTCCCCAAGGACACAGTGGCCTCCATCATTCTTAAATGGAAGAAGTTTGGAACCACCAAGACTCTTCCTAGAGCTGGCCGCACGGCCAAACTGAGCAATCGGGGGAGAAGGGCCTTGGTCAGGGAGGTGACCAATAACCTGATGGTCATGCTGACCCAAGAAGACTCGAGGCTGTAATCGCTGTCAAAAGTGCTTCAACAAAGTACTGAGTAAAGGGTCTGAATACTTATGTAAATGTGATATTTCAGTCAAAATTTGCTAAAATGTTTAAAAAACGGTTTTTGCTTTGTCACTATGGGGTATTGTGTGTAGATTGATGAGGGAAAAAAAACATTTAATTCATTAGAATAAGGCTGTAACGTAACAAAATGTGGAAAAAGTAAAGGGGTCTGAATACTTTCCGAATGCACTCTACATATACAGCTCGTATATATATCAACGAATTGGCGAGGGCACTAGAACAGTCTGCAGCACCCGGCCTCACCCTACTAGAATCTGAAGTCAAATGTCTTCTGTTTGCTGATGATCTGGTTCTTCTGTCCCCAACC
>CM072256.1:6176481-6193981 GCA_036851935.1 Coregonus suidteri
CTCAGATGTCTAGATGAACCAAAGTCTCTGAGCTGCAGAAGAGAACTTACAACAACAGAACAGTCTTGAGCGCAGCCCAGTCTGAGACTACTATTTAATACAAAGCACTTCAGTAGGGTCTTGTTCAGTAGGGCATACTGGAACAAAACATTTTGCAACAGAAAATGTAAATCTGTCTTCTTATTAGACATGTTCAGGAGAGTACCTCCCTGTTTCAAACCGTTTTGTCCCTACTGAACACAGCCCATACTATGAATACGAAATAGCAGATTGATCACCTTTAGGGTCTGATTCATCTATCACACTATGGTCCAGTTATCTTTAGGTTCTGATTCATCTATCACACTATGGTCCAGTTATCTTTAGGTTCTGATTCTGTGCTAAGCGATTAACCAAAATGTTGGTTTCTAAACAACTAATCGACCAACGTCGGTTAAATTATTAGAATTCCATTTCGTTCATTTTTTCCCCCCTGTGAGCTCAATGTGCAGTTTCTCTAGAGATAAATCAGATCAAGCCCAAAGTGTGCGATGTAGTACGGAGTTGTAGTTTCTCACAGGCTACATGGTAATTAACTACAATGACCATAATCCATTGCGAACCTACTTGTCCAGTCTGGAGAGGGAGAGGAGGGAGAGAGCGATACAGAGCAGCTGCTTCGAGATATCTCTACCTAAAAAGAAAATACATGATCTAAGTGATTGATAGTTGGTATTCAGCAGTCATAAAAGTATACCCTTATTTACTTTGAAGAACTACTAAAATAGTGATTTAGTCAGGCAGCAGCTCCGTAGAGATGAGATGATGACTTGGAATGAAATAATAAAGTCATCAAATAAAACTAATGTAATATACACAACAACTGGAATATTCTATTAAAGTAAAGTCATGTGAATAACTGATGGTTAATAAGTGATAAGCAGTAATGGACAGTCACTACCATCATGGGACTTTTATTAATAGTTTTATTCTGTGTTACAGCATTCAACCCACATAATGCATTGGGCATTTAATGTTTAAAAATAATATAATAATCAAATCCGAAATAAAAAAAACGTGATTATTTTTCAAAAATCGAACCGAAACCGAACCGACCTCAAAAAGCACTAATTGCTCAGCACTAGTTAACAGACTATGGACCAGTTACCCAGACCCCAATACACACTATGGACCAGTTACCCAGACCCCAATACACACCATGGACCAGTTACCCAGACCCAGATCTCAATACACACTATAATGTATGAGAGGGAACAGTCCCTGTCAACTTCAAACACAACTAATGGGTGAATCTTTCCTTGGTTCCTTGAGTCTGAATGCGTTACTAACCCAGCAAACAGCGTTAATGTACAGTGTGGCTCAACTGTGATAAATACATTTTTTCTCTCCTTTTCTGGCCCCTACTTGGACATTTTAATTGGAAATACATTTCAACAAGTGGCACAATTGAGAGTTGTTATGTATCATGTAACTTTCCTTATGATGGTGATATGTCACCTTAAGTAGCTTTATGAGATCCTTATGACAGGTCTATGTCTGCCTGGATACCAAAACATTTTAGGCCCAGCTGGTTTTTACTGCTTCTTTTCTAACAATTTTGCACCAGAAAAAAAATACCCCAAATTTCTCTCTCTGGTAAAATATATGTTTTTGTTACAAAAAAAGAAAGAAATAATGCCATCTAACCACAAAATACTACGTGTTTCCCTTTAAGATTATTTCCCAGGAAGAATGTGGAGAAAAAGGCCCCGCCTGTAGGCTACAATGGTAGGGAAAACCCTGCAATACAAAACGACTGTACTTAACCTGCAGTATTACTACTGTAACTATACTGTTTCTATGGCTACCACAGGCTTTTATTTAAGATGTTTTTATTCCTATAACGACCATGTATTTATAAAGATTTAGTAAGATGAATGATTAAATTTCAATCTTTTATGAGATGAGGGTGTTCATTACTGTTAACCATTCCTCATTTTTATTTTATTAGTGTGTGTGTGTGTGTTCATGCATGTGTGTGTGTGTTTGTGTCTGAGAGAGAAAGCGTGGTACAGTGAGGGGAAAAAAGTATTTGGTCCCCTGCTGATTTTGTACGTTTGCCCACTGACAAAGACATGATCAGTCTATAATTTTAATGGTAGGTTTATTTGAACGGTGAGAGACAGAATAACAACAAAAAAAATCCAGAAAAACGCATGTCAAAATGTTATAAATTGATTTGCATTTTAATGAGGGAAATAAGTATTTGACCCCCTCTGCAAAACATGACTTAGTACTTGGTGGCAAAACCCTTGTTGGCAATCACAGAGGTCAGACGTTTCTTGTAGTTGGCCACCAGGTTTGCACACATCTCAGGAGGGATTTTGTCCCACTCCTCTTTGCAGATCTTCTCCAAGTCATTAAGGTTTCGAGCCTGACGTTTGGCAACTCGAACCTTCAGCTCCCTCCACAGATTTTCTATGGGATTAAGGTCTGGAGACTGGCTAGGCCACTCCAGGACCTTAATGTGCTTCTTCTTGAGCCACTCCTTTGTTGCCTTGGCCGTGTGTTTTGGGTCATTGTCGTGCTGGAATACCCATCCTCAACTCATTTTCAATGCCCTGGCTGAGGGAAGGAGGTTCTCACCCAAGATTTAACGGTACATGGCCCCATCCATCGTCCCTTTGATGCGGTGAAGTTGTCCTGTCCCCTTAGCAGAAAAACACACCCCCAAAGCATAATGTTTCCACCTCCATGTTTGACAGTGGGGATGGTGTTCTTGGGGTCATAGGCAGCATTCCTCCTCCTCCAAACACGGCGAGTTGAGTTGATGCCAAAGAGCTCGATTTTGGTCTCATCTGACCACAACACTTTCACCCAGTTCTCCTCTGAATCATTCAGATGTTCATTGGCAAACTTCAGACGGGCCTGTATATGTGCTTTCTTGAGTTGGGGGACCTTGCAGGGCGCTGCAGGATTTCAGTCCTTCACGGCGTAGTGTGTTACCAATTGTTTTCTTGGTGACTATGGTCCCAGCTGCCTTGAGATCATTGACAATATCCTCCCGTGTAGTTCTGGGCTGATTCCTCACCGTTCTCCTGATCATTGCAACTCCACGAGGTGAGATCTTGCATGGAGCCCCAGGCCGAGGGAGATTGACAGTTCTTTTGTGTTTCTTCCATTTGCAAATAATCGCACCAACTATTGTCACCTTCTCACCAAGCTGCTTGGCGATGGTCTTGTAGCCCATTCCAGCCTTGTGTAGGTCTACAATCTTGTCCCTGACATCCTTGGAGAGCTCTTTGGTCTTGGCCATGGTGGAGAGTTTGGAATCTGATTGATTGATTGCTTCTGTGGACAGGTGTCTTTTATACAGGTAACAAACTGAGATTAGGAGCACTCCCTTTAAGAGTGTGCTCCTAATCTCAGCTCGTTACCTGTATAAAAGACACCTGGGAGCGCTTTCTGATTGAGAGGGGGTCAAATACTTATTTCCCTCATTAAAATGCAAATCAATTTATAACATTTTTGACATGGGTTTTTTTTCTGGATTTTTTTTGTTGTTATTCTGTCTCTCACTGTTCAAATAAACCTACCATTAAAATGATAGACTGATAATTTCTTTGTCAGTGGGCAAACTTACAAAATCAGCAAGGGATCAAATACTTTTTTCCCTCACTGTATGTGTGTGTGTGTGAGCGAGAGTGAGAGCATATGGGAGTGTATAAATGTGTGAGAGAGAGAGAGAGAGAGAGAGAGAGAGAGAGAGAGAGAGACATAGAGGGAGAAAGAGAGAGAGAGAGAGAGAGAGAGAGAGAGAGAGAGAGAGAGACATAGAGAGAGAGAGAGAGAGAGAGAGAGAGACATAGACATAGAGAGAGAGAGAGAGAGAGACATAGAGAGAGACATAGAGAGAGACATAGAGAGAGAGAGGAGAAAAGAGAGAGAGAGAGAGAGAGAGGAGAGAGAGAGAGATGAGAGAGAGAGAGACATAGAGAGAGACATAGAGAGAGAGAGAGAGGGAGAAAGAGAGAGAGAGAGAGAGAGAGAGAGAGAGACTAGAGAGACATAGAGAGAGAGAGAGAGAGAGAGAGAGAGAGAGAGAGAGAGAGAGCGCTTGTCATCTCCCGTCTGGATTACTGCAACTCGCTGTTGGCTGGGCTCCCTGCATGTGCCATTAAACCCCTACAACTGATCCAGAACGCTGCAGCCCGTCTGGTGTTCAACCTTCCCAAGTTCTCTCACGTCACCCCGCTCCTCCGCACACTCCACTGGCTTCCAGTTGAAGCTCGCATCTGCTACAAGACCATGGTCCTTGCCTACGGAGCTGTGAGGGACCGGCACCCTCCGTACCTTCAGGCTCTGATCAGACCCTACACCCAAACGAGGGCACTACGTTCATCCACCTCTGGCCTGCTAGCTCCCCTACCTCTGCGGAAGCACAGTTCACGCTCAGCCCAGTCAAAACTGTTCGCTGCTCTGGCACCCCAATGGTGGAACAAGCTCCCTCACGACGCCAGGACAGCGGAGTCACTCACCACCTTCCGGAGACACTTGAAACCCCACCTCTTTAAGGAATACCTGGAATAGTATAACAGTAATCCTTCTACCCCCCCCCCCCCCCCTTTTTACTACTACGGTCTTTTGTCTAAACTAACACCTGACTTATTTCACCTGCTAGCACTGACTTGTTTAAAGAAATGTACTTACTGTGATCGAGATGTAGTTGTCCCTGATTGCACTGAATTTGCTCGCAGCTGCTTGTTTGAAGAAGTGTACTTACTGTGATCAATATGTGCTTGTCCCACTGGCTATCCTAAGTTGAATGCACCAATTTGTAAGTCGCTCTGGATAAGAGCGTCTGCTAAATGACTTAAATGTAAATGTATTAAAACCAAATGGGTATTTCTACAGTGTTGCTGCACTACCTTGAATTCACCACCAGGGACCTTCACAACGCCATTTATTATCAGGGCGCACTACCTCGTATTAACCACTAGATGGTGACATAGTATTATAATTGAGTTCGATGGCGTTCAAACAAACACAAGGCTCCAAACCCTCGTCACAGGAGTCAACCCTCTTTTAAACTGTTCATTCAACACTCGAGAGGGATTAACTGAAATTGAGAAGTTTGAATTTCATAATATTAATTTGTAAGTGTTGGAATGGGAATCAAACAAAGTCCCATTAGGCAGGCTTGTTTCCAGTGTTTGAGTTTAATATCGGGTAAACCCCGAGTTCTATGTAAAGCTGTACAGTCATTTATAGCCTTGTGCTGTGGAGACTAGTGAGTGTGTGTGTGTGTGTGTGTGTGTGTGTGTAGACTACAGGGCCTAATCATGAGAGAGTAGATTAATAGGGGTTATTAGCCATGCAGAACGCTAAACGATACATTTAGAGCTTCTAGAGTTCTGGGAATACTTTCAGAATTAAGTTTATAATCCTGAGGGATAGACAGGGTTAGCATTCTGACAGGGTTAGCATTAGCATGCTGAGGGGATAGACGGGGTTAGCATTCTGAGGGGAGAGACAGGGTTAGCATTCTGAGGGGATAGACAGGGTTAGCATTCTGAGGGATAGACAGGGTTAGCATTCTGAGGAGATAGACAGGGTTAGCATTCTGAGGGGATAGACAGGGTTAGCATTCTGAGGGGAGAGACAGGGTTAGCATTCTGAGGGGATAGACAGGGTTAGCATTCTGAGGGGATAGACAGGGTTAGCATTCTGATGGGATAGACGGGGTTAGCATTCTGAGGGGATAGACAGGGTTAGCATTCTGAGGGGATAGACAGGGTTAGCATTCTGAGGGGATAGACGGGGTTAGCATTCTGAGGGGATAGACAGGGTTAGTCTGGAGACCTTTGGTGAATCATCCTGTAAGCTGTAGAGGCTGATGTGATACTCACACACACACGCTGAGTAAGCACTGGAGCAAATTATGAGGCAGGGAGGGAGGGAGGGAGGGAGGGATGGAGGGAGAGAGAGAGGAGGGAGAGTGAAGGGAGGAGAGTGGGAGAGGGGATGGGGGAGAGAGAGAGAGATGAAGGGAGTGAAGGGATGGAGGGAGAGTGAGGGGAGGGAGAGAGGGATGGAAGTGAGAGATGGAGGGAGAGGAAGGGAGGGAGGAAGATGGAGGAGGAGGGGAGAGAGAGGGGATGAAGGGGGAGGGATGGGGATGGAAGTGAGTGGAGTAGTGGAGTGGAGGGAGAGAGAGAGATGGAGGGAGAGAGTGAAGGGGAGGGATGGAAGTGAGTGGAGTGAGGGGAGGGAGAGAGAGAGAGATGGAGGGAGAGAGTGAAGGGGAGGGATGGAGGGAGTGGAGCGAAAAAGTGAAGTTCCTTCCTTCCTTCCTCCTTTCCTTTTTTCTCATAGTTCCTATGCAGTGACTGTCTTATGGTTCCTATACAGTGACTGTCTTATGGTTCCTATGCAGTGACTGTCTTATGGTTCCTATACAGTGACTGTCTTATAGTTCCTATGCAGTGACTGTCTTATGGTTCCTATACAGTGACTGTCTTATAGTTCCTATACAGTGACTATAGTTCCTATGCAGTGACTGTCTTATGGTTCCTACAGTACTGTCTTATGTTTCCTAGTGACTGTCTTATGGTTCCTATACAGTGACTGTCTTATGGTTCCTATGCAGTGACTGTCTTATGGAGGTGATCTCACTCAGAGTTGCAGTGTAGGAGGTATTCCCTATTTATTGCACCCTATTCCCTATGGTTCTGGTCAAAAGTAGTGCACTATATAGGGAACAAGGTGCCATTTGGGACGTCTCCGTAGACCTGTCTAGAGATGTCATAGAAATATGCTTGTCAGAAGCTAAAGCTGTTAGATGGTGTTATAGAAATAGACATGTCAGAAGTTGTCACAATGAAGTTAGATGGAAAACTCCCTTCTGTCAGCTTACAGTTTTGCTCCAAAGACTCTACCTCTCTCTCTCACGTAGACACACACACACACACACAGGTGTGTTGACACACATGCTCGCACACGCGCACACACACACACACACACACACACAGGCTGGTGCCAAAGATTTCCGTCACACCCCACCATTCTCTTCACAGAGCTCTGCACAAATCTTTATCCTTGTACGGGAATGAGACATTTCATAGTGAGAATCGAGGAATATCTTGTTAATTTAATTTAATTTGAGTAGTGACAGCTTCCACTTTGACACATTGAATTAACAATGAATCACTGAATCACTTTCGCTTGGGCTAAATGTCAATACTATATAGCGAGAAAGGCAGGGAGGTAGACAGAGAGAGAGAGAGAGATAATAAGAGAAATAGATCATGCAGTAGAGAGATATATAGAGGGATAGAGAGAGCAATATGATGGAGAGATTGTAGAAGGATGAGGGAGGGATATATTCTGTAACAGGAGAGAAAGAGAGATAATACGACAGATAGAAGACAGAGAGAGAGAGAGAGAGAAGAGGGATGGATAGAAGGATGGATAGAGAGATGGAGAGAGGGATGGATAGAGGGATAGAGAGGGATGGATAGAGAGGATGGATAGAGGGATGGAGAGAGGGATGGATAGAGAGATGGAGAGAGGGATGGATAGAGAGATGGATAGAGAGATGGAGAGAGGGATGGATAGAGAGATGGAGAGAGGATGGATAGAAGGATGGATAGAGAGATGGATAGAGGGATGGATAGAGGGATGGATAGAGAGGATGGAGATAGAGAGGGATGGATAGAGGGATGGATAGAGGGATGGAGAGAGGATAGAGAGAGAGATGGATAGAGGGATGGATAGAGGGATGGAAGAGATGGATAGAGAGAGAGGATGGATATAGAGAGATGGAGAGAGGGATGGATAGAGATGGATAGAGAGATGGATGGAGAGGGATGGATAGAGAGATGGATAGATGGAGAGGGAGGATAGAGGGATGGATAGAGAGATGGATAGAGAGATGGATATTGCATCAGGGATGTCAGAGATGGAGAGAGGGATGGATGAAGTGGGAAGCGTGGATAGAAGAGATGGAGACCATTAGTGATAGAGACAGAAGAGAGGGAGGATAAGGACGCCACAGCTGTAGGGGACTAGACACTATAGAAGGATGGACTCCTCTCTCTAGAAGATGGATAGAGGGATGTGGATAGAGAGATCTCTGTGTCCCTCTCTGTGTCTCTGTGGACCATTAGTGATGTCAGAAAGGACTCTCTCTGTGTCACTCTCCTCTCTCTCTGTGTCTCTCTGTGTCTCTCTCTGTGTCTCTCTGTGTCTCTCTCTGTGTCTCTCTGTGTCTCTCTGTCTCTCTCTGTGTCTCTCTCTGTGTCTCTCTGTGTCTCTCTGTGTCTCTCTGTGTCTCTCTCTGTGTCTCTCTGTGTCTCTCTGTGTCTCTCTCTCTGTCTCTGTGTGTCTCTCTCTGTGACTCTCTGTGTCTCTCTCTGTGTCTCTCTCTGTGTCTCTCTCTGTGACTCTCTCTGTGTGTGTCTCTCTCTCTCTCTCTCTCTCTCTCTCTCTCCTCTCTCTCTCTCTCTCTCTCTCTCTCTCTCCTTCTACTCCCTCGCTCTCTCTCACTCTTGCTCTCTCTCTCTCTGTCCCTTTCCACTCCCTCTCTCTCTCTCCCCCTTCATATATCTCATTCTTTTCTCACCCCCTCTCCAGAATCTAACCTCTTAACAGTCTCTATTCATCTGTTTTTCACTCCCTCTCTCTCTTTGTTTATCTGTTTTTCACTCCCTCGCTCTCTTTCTGTTTTTGTGTGTATATTTTTGTGAGTGTGTGTGTGTGTGTGTGTGTACATTTTTGTGTGTGTGTGTGTGTGTGTGTGTGTGTGTGTGTGTGTGTACGTGTGTGAGTGTGTGTGTGTGTACGTGTGTGAGTGTGTGTGTGTGTGTGTGTGTGTACGTGTGTGAGTGAGTGTGTGTGTGTGTGTGTGTGTGTGTGTGTACGTGTGTGAGTGTGTGTGTGTGTCATCCACTTCACTGAGCTGATATCCCCAATCGGAACATAATAGTATTTATAGCTATTACATGACTGGTTGATTATGAGTGACTTGAAAGCTGTGTTACCATGAGGAAGCATACACTGTGTGTGTGTGTGTGTGTGTGTGTGTTAGTGTGTGTGTGTGAGAGAGAATGTGTTTGTAAGCATGTGTGTGTGTGTGCATGCAAGTGTTTATGTGTATGTGTTTGGAGGCATGTGTAAGTGGTGCGTTCATTTTAACGAAGCGGAAATGACGGTAATTAACTAAACACATTTATTCTGCAGCGAGAGAGAGAGAGAGAGAGAGAGAGAGAGGTGGGAAAATGGATATATCCTGGAAGAGACAGAAAAGGAGTAAAGTAGAGAGTGAAAAAAGAGCGGGAGAGCTGGGCGAAGATACATCATTTTGGTGAAGGACAGAGAGAACAATAGGAGGAAGGTAATAGGGGGAGTGTTGAGGAGACGAGGAGACGAGGAGATGAGGAGACTAGGAGACAAGGAGACAAGGAGATGAGGAGACGAGGAGACGAGGAGAAGAGGAGATGAGGAGATGAGGAGATGAGGAGACAAGGAGACTAGGAGACAAGGATATTAGGAGACGAGGAGAAGAGGAGATGAGGAGAGGAGAAGGAGAGAAAAACGGAGAGAGGGAGAAGGATGGGAGGGAAGAGGGAGGGAGGGAGGGGGAGGGAGGATGGGGACAGGAGGGAGGGGAGGGGACAGGATAGGGACAGGAGGGGAGGGAGGGAGGGGATGGGGACAGGAGGGAGGGAGGATGGAGGAAGGGGAGGGAGGGAGGATGGGGAGGGAGGGAGGGAGGATGGGGACAGGAGGGGAGGGAGGGAGGATGGGGACAGGAGGGAGGGAGGATGGGGACAGGAGGGAGGGAGGATGGGGACAGGAGGGAGGGAGGGAGGGAGGGAGAGGAGGGAGGATGGGGACAGGGGAGGGGAGGGGAGGAGGGAGGGAGGATGGGGACAGGAGGGAGGGAGGAGGGGGAGGAGGGGGACAGGGAGGGAGGACAGGGGACAGGAGGGAGGGAGGATGGGGACAGGTGGAGCGAGGGGAGGGATTAAGGGGACAGCACATCATGGGGACAGTGTGTGTGATGTGCAAAGTGTGTGAAAAAGTGTGTGGTGTGCGAGGAGTGCGTTACAGCACATCAACAGTGTGTGTGTGCATGTGCGTTGTGTGTGCATGCGTGACTGCCAATGATAGCAGGAATTGGTTTGCACACACACACACCCTCAGGGTACCATGATGTCGGCGATGAGAGGGGGATCCTCGGGGCTACCAAGCCCAGTACAGACAGCTGCTATTGGGCATAGCAAATACTTGATCCCCAGGCTCCATGTAGGCTCCAGATATTACAAGGCCCAGCTATAACAAACCACCAGACCGATGTCTACATCTCCTCTGCATAACAAAACATTTAGCCTTCAACCAACCTTGTGTGAGTGTGTGCAACCAGCTCACACGGTCTCACGTCAGAATTAGATGCTCATCCATGTTTCTGAAACGTCAAATTAAGAGTGTTTCCAAACGTCACATTTCTAAGTGTTAAAGGTCAAGTTTAGGTATTAACGCTGAATGGATAAGGTGAGGGTTAAGGTTTGTGACATTTCTAAATCAACTTTCTATCGCTGGATTCAAACTGGCAACCTTTGGAATCAGAGGCAGGC
Source organism: Coregonus suidteri (assembly GCA_036851935.1). Lineage (NCBI taxonomy): Eukaryota > Metazoa > Chordata > Actinopteri > Salmoniformes > Salmonidae > Coregonus > Coregonus suidteri. Next base: position 6,187,098 of record CM072256.1, read on the forward strand.
GCTTATCCCCCGTCCACAATGCTCTAGCAAAACCGAAACCTACTTGAAGGTAACAGCGCTCACTGTTGCCCCCTAGTGGCCAGTTTCCTTGCCATCTCCGTCCTCAGACGTGGATGTACGTCAAATTCTGACTTGTATCACGGGTGACCTGGTTGAATAATTACATGGTTTTCAGATTCTTCAGTATTGGAAAATACCAGGCATTTTATAGAACCCTTTCCACATTGGGTTTTACCTGGAAGCAAAAAGGGTTATCCTATGGGGACAGCCGAAGAATCCTATTGGAACACTTTTTTCTAACCTGGAGTAGTGTAGACATGAAGCCAGAGTAGGGTTAGAGTTATAGTTGAAGCTAGGGTTAGGGTTGAACCATGGGATGGATGGGGACATGAAGCCAGAGTTAGGGTTGAACCGGGACCGGCTAGATGGATTGAACCGGGATGGACATGAAGCCAGAGTTAGGGTTGAACCAGGATGTGGACATGAAGCCAGGACATGAACCTGGAGTTAGGGTTGAACCGGGATGTGGACAGGTTGAACCGGGATATGGACATGAAGCCAGGGGTTAACCGGGATTGAACCAGGATGTGAACATGAAGCCAGGGAACCTTAGGGTTGAACCAGGATGTGAACATGTGGAAGCTAGGGTTGAACCGGGATTGGGAGGGAGTTTGAACCGGGGATGTGGACATGGACATGAGGCTAGGTTTTTTATTTTATTTTATTTTTAAAAAAAATTTAGGGGGCGGATCAGCTTTTGATTAATATTGCAGATAGATTATAACTTCCATCAATGTAATTGTCTGCATCACTTCCAATCCCCCATATGTTTTTTTTCTCTCGCTAATATATATATATATATATACACATAAATACATACACATATATATATATATATATATATATATATATATATATATATACATACACATACATACACATATACATATCCTTTTAAAAATATATTTCCCTTTATTACTTTCCAACCCCACCACGCCTTCCCTAATTGGAGTAAACTAGTGAACAACAATGCTTAGGCCTCTACTTCCAGCTTATACATACTATATACATTTTATGGACACAGTCAATTTTACAATAATTATATTTTGTTTGTTTTTACTCCTGAACTTCCACTACCCTCAACCTCTCCGATCATTTTCATGATGTCCATCCGGTTTGCTTCTATATGCCATATCTTTCTAACTGTGCTCTTTCACAAAAGCTCTCAACCTATAACCTATATACGTATTATGGACACAGTATGCTTTACATTATTAGTTATCTTGTTGTTATTAGTTGTTATTAGTCCCATCCTTCAGCTCCATTCAACCCCTCCCATCTATCTCTTAACACCATCCATATTGGATTTCTTTTTGCCATATATTTTTCAACTGTACTGTGATGTTCTATAAAAGTTCTCAACCTTTCTATTCGCATTGTTTCTACAGATTGTAAATTGAAAATAAAATTTTTGCTAAAAGTATTATTATATTATTGATAGATTGACTATGACATTTCAGATCACCCAGTAGTGCTATCTGCAGGGTTGGCTCCATGTAACTATTGCAATCCTTTAGCCATTCCTGGACCTGTGTCCAAAAACATGTTACAAAATGGACAGTACCAAATCAAATTATCTAATGATTCTGTCTCTTCGCAGCAAAATCTGCAGAGCTGGGAAGATTGTATCCGCCATATAAATAACATTCTATTGGTAGCAAGAATTCTATATAATAATTTAAATTGTTTTGCGTATCATTTCATAAACACTATGCCATGGGATCGGTACGTCAAAAATCTCTTCCCAACTATTTTGCAATCTATATGGGACGGCTGTCAATCCTTTGGTCCTTCAATGAAACTGGTATACTTTTTTTTATTCATCACAGTTTTCTTTAACCAATTATGTTCTTTAATGCAAGGCCGACAGACAAGTTCCTTACTTTTTCCCCCTTCCACTTTCCTCTTCCATTTTTGCGGTAATGCTGCAATTATATGGTTGTAATTTCGGGTAGAGCAGACATTTCCATATGTTTTTGTTAGCTACATGTGCGACATAACTCCACCAGTCCTACCGATGATATCATTTACAAAGATTATACCTTTTCTAAACATTTTGTCATAAGAAAACGTTTTTTTAAATCAATTAGTATATTTGAGTTTAACCACAATATTTGTTGCATTATTTGTTCTGTAGTTTCTGGAGGATTAAATTGAAATTGCAACCAACTTTCTATGGCTTGTTTTAGAAATAGTGATATTTGGGAGATGATTTCCTTTTCAAATAACTGAAAGTTACTCCTCTGAGTATATCAAAAAAGGTTTGGTATACCTCGACTGGTATGCCATACAACCCTGGAGTATTCCTGGTCTTAAAGTCTTTAATTGCATCCAGAAGTTCCTCCTCTGTAATTTCACCTTCACATTAGTTTTTCTGTATGGCTGTTAATTTTACGTTATCAATAGAAAAAAAATCTCTACAATTAGCTTCAGTTAGAAGAGATGGAGGCGACTGAAACGAAAACATATGCTTAAAGTACTTTGTTTCCTCCTTCAAAATATTATTTGGTGAATCATGGGTGACTCCGTCATTTGTAACCAGTTTCAGTAAATTCTTTTTGGTAGCATTCCTATGTTGAAGATTAAAAATGAATTTGTTGCATTTTTCCCCATATTCGATCCAGTTTGCTTTATTATTATAATATATTACACTTGATCTTTCTTGAATAAGTTTCTCCATTTCTTTTTGTTTTTCCTCTAATTTATTCTGAGCCTCTATGTTACAGTTTTTATTGCTACAGTATCTATTTGTTCTGTTAGACCTTCTATTTCCTTTGTTAGTATGGACTATTTTGACCTAAATTACTTTTGTTTTCGAGATGAGTACTGAATTGCATGGCCTCTAAAGGCACATTTAAAGGTGTCCCATACAATAAGGGGATTTGCTGTACCTATGTTATGTCGGAAAAAAACAGTTATACCTTTCTCTGTCCCAGTTAACAACAAGTTATCATCCAATAGGCTTTGATAAAATTTCCAATATCCTCGCCCACGTGGAAATTCAGTAAGAGTAATGTATATGCCAATTATATGATGGTCCGACTGCATTCTGTCCCCTATCAACACTTTTTAAACTTTTGGTGCCAACGAGAATGACATAAGAAAGAAGTCAAGATGACTAGCTTGATTGAGTCTCCGCCATGTATATCTCACTAGATCAGGATATTTAAGCCTCCATATATCTACTAGTTCTAATGTATCCATGACATTCACGATTTCCTTAAGAGCATGAGGGAGATTGTTTGTAGTGTGATTTCCTTTACGGTCCATTTAACTATTTAAAACGGTATTATAATCTCTCACCATAATAATAGAGTCTTGAATTGCTTGCAGGGTTGATAATTTATTATATATATTGTCAAAGAAGTGTGGATCATCATTATTTGGTCCGTAAAGGTTAATGAGCCATATCTGTTCATGGTCCAATAACATATTTAAAATAATCCATCTACCTTGCGTATCTGTTTGGAGAATTTGCACATTCGGATCAAAATTAAAGTTAATTAATATCATCACCCCTTTTGAATTTCTTAGCCCATGGGAGAAGTATATTTCGCCCCCCCCCCCCCATCCTTCCTTTCCACACAACTTCATCTAGAATTGTTGAATGAGTTTCCTGTAAACAATAGATATTATATTCCTTCTCTTTGAGCCATGTAAATATTGTTCTTCTTTTGTTATTATCTGCTAAGCCATTACAATTATAACTGGCTATACTTATTTCACACATACCATAATGAGATACAAGTTTCAAATCTATTTATCGTTATATATTTCCCTCAATCACCCTCATGCTCTTAAGGCTCCAGAGTGGTACAGTGGTCTAAGACACTGCATCTCAGTGCTTGAGGCGTCACTACAGACCCTGGTTCGATTCCAGGCTGTATCACAACCGGCCGTGATTGGGAGTCCCATAGGGTGGCGCGCAATTGGCCCAGCGTCGTGCGGGTTTGGCCGGTGTAGGCCGTCATTGTAAATAAGAATTTGTTCTTAACTGACTTGCTTAGTAAATTTACCAATAAAAAATACCATAGTGATTGAGTGTCCATATATAGTGAGGGAAAAAAGTATTTGATCCCCTGCTGACTTTGTACATTTGCCCACTGACAAAGAAATGATCAGTCTAGAATTTTATGGTAGGTTTATTTGCACAGTGAGAGACAGAATAACAACAACAAAATCCAGAAAAACGCATGTCAAAGATGTTATAAATTGATTTGCATTTTAATGAGGGAAATAAGTATTTGACCCCCTCTCAGTCAGAAAGATTTCTGGCTCCCAGGTGTCTTTTATACAGGTAACGAGCTGAGATTAGGAGCACACTCTTAAAGGGAGTTCTCCTAATCTCCGTTTGTTACCTGTATAAAAGACACCTGTCCACAGAAGCAATCAATCAATCAGATTCCAAACTCTCCACCATGGCGAAGACCAAAGAGCTCTCTAAGGATGTCAGGGACAAGATTGTAGACCTACACAAGGCTGGAATGGGCTACAAGACCATCCCCAAGCAGCTTGGTGAGAAGGTGACAACAGTTGGTGCACAAAATAACTGTCAATCTCCCTCGGCCTGGGGCTTCATGCAAGATCTCACCTCGTGGAGTTGCAATGATCATGGGAATGGTGAGGAATCAGCCCAGAACTACACGGGAGGATCTTGTCAATGATCTCAAGGCAGCTGGGACCATAGTCACCAAGAAAACAATTGGTAACACACTACGCCGTGAAGGACTGAAATCCTGCAGGGCCCGCAAGGTCCCCCTGCTCAAGAAAGCACATATACAGGGCCGTCTGAAGTTTGCCAATGAACATCTGAATGATTCAGAGGAGAACTGGGTGAAAGTGTTGTGGTCAGATGAGACCAAAATCGAGCTCTTTGGCCTCAACTCAACTCGCCGTGTTTGGAGGAGGAGGAATGCTGCCTATGACCACAAGAACACCATCCCCACCATCAAACATGGAGGTGGAAACATTATGCTTTGGGGGTGTTTTTCTTCTAAGGGGACAGGACAACTTCACCGCATCAAAGGGACGATGGACGGGGCCATGTACCGTCAAATCTTGGGTGAGAACCTCCTTCCCTCAGCCAGGGTATTGAAAATGGGTGGTGGATGGGTATTCCAGCATGACAATGACCCAAAACACATGGCCAAGGCAACAAAGGAGTGGCTCAAAAAGAAGCACATTAAGGTCCTGGAGTTGCCTAGCCAGTCTCCAGACCATAATCCCATATAAAATCTGTGGAGGGAGCTGAAGGTTTGAGTTGCCAAACGTCAGGCTCGAAACCTTAATGACTTGGAGAAGATCTGCAAAGAGGAGTGGGACAAAATCCCTCCTGAGATGTGTGCAAACCTGGTGGCCAACTACAAGAAACGTCTGACCTCTGTGATTGCCAACAAGGGTTTTGCCATCAAGTACTAAGTCATGTTTTGCAGAGGGGGTCAAATACTTATTTCCCTCATTAAAATGCAAATCAATTTATAACATTTTTGACATGCGTTTTTCTGGATTATTTTGTTGTTATTCTGTCTCTCACTGTTAAAAAAACCTACCATTAAAATTATAGACTGATCATGTCTTTGTCAGTGGGCAAACGTACAAAATTAGCAGGGGATCAAATACTTTTTTCCCTCACTGTAGCTGCACCATGATATTTGCATTGCTACTAAGTAACCCTACAATTATTCTCCACTAATTCCCCCGCTAAAGCCCCTCCCCATCCCAGGTTGGGCCGTCATCCCAGTGATCGGCATACCACCCCCGTCCCTAGGGACCCGAGAGGCCAGGACCCATCCATCGAAAACAGCACACAGTGCCACCCACAAAACAGAAGCAGGTCAACTGCCAAAAGCATTTCCAATGCTCTCACCTCAATATATATCTATTCAAATATCTTATGTTCCATTATCAATTAATATGTGTAATAATGATAATGTTGGCAGTTCATGCGTAGGATTTTAACCTATAACCCGGATTGCCATTGTATTACATTACATTTTTGACAAGCAATTATTATTTTAGCAAACAATTATTGTGGTCCATCCTATATTCTCCCTAACATCCTTACCCCCTTGCAACAGATGTGGGATAAACACACACGCCCATACTCTAACACACTCAACCCCTTTCCTCCACAATCAACCATAAGATCAGATGCTCAACGGTTGTTACATCCCAGAGCCCAACTCAAGAAAGGACCTGATTTACGAATTCATAAACAGTTACAGCTGTTTGAGAAAGCATGCAAGATTGAACAAAAATGGACAACAATGTGAGATTTGATTAATCTATTTAATCTATGTCAAGTCCTAGGTGATGGAGATCAGATCCACCCCTCTTCACCTGAGACACAAACACTCTGGTCCCCCGTTGTAACCATTTTTCCCAAGCATCTCCGTGCAGTCAGACCTTTGATTATTTTGTGCCACCAGGGCCACAATAATATGCCCCCTCTCTGATTGTCCGAGTGTGAGCCCCCTCCACATGGGTTACAGCAGCCAGTGTTGCCAGCGCCGCCAGTACCTGGGTGGGGGTACCCCACCGGAATCCCCACCGGCTAGTTACAATGTCGTCAAGGTTCTCATTAGCAGCTTTGAGAATTTCCTTGTATATTATGCGCTCCCATCAGGGGGCTCTTGCTTTGTAGGACCAACCCTGCCAGGCAGGCTCAGAATCTTGAGGGGGCGGTGCTGCTCTAGTAGGTCTCTGACCGCATATATTTTTCTGTTTAGGCTGCATATATGCAACTCACAGCAGGTCCATAAAACAGATGGGGACTTCTCTTTGGTGTATGGGTCGCTCAGGTGGGTGTCCAGGATATAGGGTTG
>CM072256.1:6198981-6203981 GCA_036851935.1 Coregonus suidteri
TGATTGGTAGGCTACATTCTGGGATCTGGGAATAATGGTCATTTCAATTATTGAACCATTGAGTCTATTCTTGGATAATATAATGTATAAATGTACACCAAGGTAATTCTTTGTCATGCCTCATCTGAGCAGGATCAGATGTTGACAGGGGTCTCAGCAGGGTCAGGCAACCAGGGAAGACCAGTCTGCGATGGCGCTGAGGTGAACTTTTGCAGATACAACACTTTATTCTCTCAGTGCAGCAAACACTGGACAAGCCAGAAGCGTCAAAGATTGAAACTATTTTAAGGCAGTCTGACAAACCTCTAAAGTTGATTTCCAAACTGTATCAAGGGTTGATAGAGGCTTTTCCCGATGACACAAAAATGTGAGGAAGACCTGGGAGACACTTTTTTATGATGATGAATGGATACAGATATGTTTTAATGCCCAGTCATGTTCATATAATCGCAGACATAAATTACTACAGTTTAAGACCATCCATAGAACATACTGTATGCCAGTGAAACTGAATATCATGCACTAAGAAATGTAATTCCTCTGCTGAAGGTGTAAAACACAAAAGGAAACATATTTGAGTGTTATGATCTTGTGAAGGCTGGTTGAATTCTGGCAAAGAGTATGTTCTTTAATCTCAACATGTCTACAGATTCTCCCTTCACCCTGTTTTTGTTTGCTTGGAAATGTTGATACTGGAGACTGTTATCAGAAGAAACTGTGTAACTTAGCATTTATAGCGGCTAAGAAACACATTGCCATTAATTGGAAGGTTGGTTATAGTGGACATGATACAGTCTATAGTATACTGCAGGGTATAACTTAGTGGACATGATACAGTCTATAGTATACTGCAGGGTATAACTTAGTGGACATGATACAGTCTATAGTATACTGCAGGGTATAACTTAGTGGACATGATACAGTCTATAGTATACTGCAGGGTATAACTTAGTGGACATGATATATAGTATACTAAAGGGTATAACTTAGTGGACATGATATATAGTATACTGCAGGGTATAACTTAGTGGACATGATATATAGTATAATGCAGGGTATAACTTAGTGGACATGATATATAGTATACTGCAGGGTATAACTTAGTGGACATGATATATAGTATACTAAAGGGTATAACTTAGTGGACATGATATATAGTATACTGCAGGGTATAACTTAGTGGACATGATATATAGTATACTAAAGGGTATAACTTAGTGGACATGATATATAGTATACTAAAGGGTATAACTTAGTGGACATGATATATAGTATACTGCAGGGTATAACTTAGTGGACATGATATATAGTATACTGCAGGGTATAACTTAGTGGACATGATATATAGTATAATGCAGGGTATAACTTAGTGGACATGATATATAGTATAATGCAGGGTATAACTTAGTGGACATGATATATAGTATACTGCAGGGTATAACTTAGTGGACATGATATATAGTATACTGCAGGGTATAACTTAGTGGACATGATATATAGTATACTGCAGGGTATAACTTAGTGGACATGATATATAGTATAATGCAGGGTATAACTTAGTGGACATGATATATAGTATACTGCAGGGTATAACTTAGTGGACATGATATATAGTATACTAAAGGGTATAACTTAGTGGACATGATATATAGTATACTGCAGGGTATAACTTAGTGGACATGATATATAGTATACTAAAGGGTATAACTTAGTGGACATGATATATAGTATACTAAAGGGTATAACTTAGTGGACATGATATATAGTATACTGTAGGGCCTAAAATGCAAAGCGCTATGTCTGGAGAAAACCAGGCACAACTCATCACCCGTCTAACACCATCCCTACCGTGAAGCATGATGGTGGCAGCATCATGCTATGGGGGATGCTTTTCAGCGGCAGCCCTGGGAGAGACTGGTAAGGATAGAGCGAACAATGAATGGAGACAAATGCAGGCGAATCCTTGATGATGAACCTGCTTCGGAGTGCAAACGACCTTAGACTGGGGTCAAAGAGTTGCGTTCCAATAGGACAATGACCCCATCCAAAGCAACGCTGGAACGGCTTCAGAACAAGAATGTGAAAAGTCCTAGAGTGGCCCAGCCAAAGCCCAGACTTGAATCCCATTGAACATCTGTGGAAAGACTTGAAGATTGCTGTTCACCGACAATCCCCATCTAACTTAACAGAGTTTGAGAAAATCCTCAAGGAAGAATGGGAGAAAATCCAAAAATGCAGATGTTTTAACTTTGTCATTATGGGGTATTATGTATTGGTGGGTGAGAAAATAGATGCATTTAATCCATTTTGAATGTATATATATTTTTTTACTTATCTCTTCCATAATGTGAGGGGGTGTCTCCCTGTTACAGAGAGAGAGAGAGAGAGAGAGAGAGAGAGAGAGAGAGAGAGAGAGATATGAGTGAAAGAGACAGAGACAAGGCATATGGGGACAGAGAGAGAGAGAGAGATATGAGTGAAAGAGACAGAGACAGTCCATATGGGGACAGAGAGAGAGAGAGAGAGAGAAAGGGGAGAAGAGAGAGAGAGAGAAAGAAGTGCCTCAAGCTTTCTCTCTCTCCCTCCTCTCTCTCTCTCTCTCTTGCTCTCTCTCATCCATCTCTCTCTCTTCTCCCCTCTCTCGCCCTCCATCCCTCTCTCTCTCCCGCCTCTCTCTCTCTCCATCTCTCTCTCCCCCTCTCTCTCCCTCCATCTCTCTCCATCTCTCTCTCCCTCCCTCTCTCCTTGCGTGCTCTGCTCTCTTTGGGCGAAACAGAGGTGGTGGATGAAAAGCTGGTGGCGAGAACAAAAAAATTGCACAGGACGGAAGAGAGGATGAGAGAAGAGAGAGTGAGAGAGAGTGAGAGAGAGGGGAGGAGGGGAGAGGGAGAGGGAGAGGGAGAGGGGGAGGGGAGGGAGGGAGAGGGAGAGAGAGAGGGGGAACGGAGTGAGAGAGAGAGAGAGAGAGAGAGAGAGAGAGAGAGAGAGAGAGAGAGAGAGAGAGAGAGAGAGAGAGAGAGAGAGAGAGAGAGAGAGAGAGAGAGAGAGAGAGAGAGAGAAAGAGAGAGAGAGAGAGAGAGAGAAAGCAGGAACAGCACGTCAGAAATCGGCTCAATGTAATTACAGAATCCATAGACTCTAACCACTTCTGGGAAAATTTGAAAACACTAAACAAACAACAACACGAAGAGCTATCTATCCAAAACGGAGACGTATGGGTACACCACTTCTCCAATCTTTTTGGACCTATAACAAAGAACAAACAGCAAGAACATATTCATGATCAAATACAAATCTTAGAATCAACTACTAAAGACTATCAGAACCCACTGGATTCTCCAATTACATTGAATGAACTACATGACAAAATACAAACCCTCCAACCCAAAAAGGCCTGTGGTGTTGATGGTATCCTAAATGAAATGATAAAATATACAGACCACAAATTCCAATTGGCTATACTTCAACTCTTTAGCATCATCCTTAGCTCTGGCATCTTCCCCAATATTTGGAACCAAGGACTGATCACCCCAATCCACAAAGGTGGAGACAAATTTGACACCAATAACTACTGTGGGATATGCGTCAACAGCAAACTTGGGAAAATCCTCTGCATTATCATTAACAGCAGACTAGTTCATTTCCTCAGTGAAAACAATGTACTGAGCAAATGTCAAATTGGCTTTTTACCAAATTACCGTACGACAGACCACGTATTCACCCTGCACACCCTAATTGACAAACAAACAAACAAACAAATCAAAACAAAGGCAAAGTCTTCTCATGCTTTGTTGGTTTCAAAAAAGCTTTTGACTCAATTTGGCATGAGGGTCTGCTATACAAATTGATGGAAAGTGATGTCGGGGGAAAAACATACGATATTATAAAATCCATATACACAAACAACAAGTGTGCAGTAAAAATTGGCAGAAAACACACATTTCTTTCCACAGGGCCGTGGGGTGAGACAGGGATTCACCTTAAGCCCCACCCTCTTCAACATATATATATCAATGAATTGGCGAGGGCACTAGAACAGTCTGCAGCACCCAGCCTCACCCTACTAGAATCTGAAGTCAAATGTCTACTGTTTGCTGATGATCTGGTGCTTCTGGAGGGCCTACAGCTGCACCTAGATCTTCTGAACAGATTCTGTCAGACATGGGCCCTGACAGTAAATCTCAGTAAGACAAAAATAATGGTGTTCCAAAAAAGGTCCAGCTGCCAGGACCACAAATACAAATTCCATCTAGACACCGTTGCCCTAGAGCACACAAAAAACTATACATACCTCGGCCTAAACATCAGCGCCACAGGTAACTTCCACAAAGCTGTGAACGATCTGAGAGACAAGGCAAGAAGGGCCTTCTACACCATCAAAAGGATCATAAAATTCGACATACCAATTAGGATCTGGCTAAAAATACTTGAATCAGTTATAGAACCCATTGCCCTTTATGGTTGTGATGTCTGGGGTCCGCTCACCAACCAATAATTCACAAAATGGACAAACACCAAATTAAGACTCTGCATGCTGAATTCTGCAAAAATATCCTCCATGTACAACATAAAACACAAAATAATGCATGCAGAGCAGAATTAGGCCGACACCCGCTAATTATCAAAATCCGGAAAAGAGACGTTAAATTCTACAACCACCTAAAATGAAGCGATTCCCAAACCTTCCATAACAAAGCCATCACCTACAGAGAGATTAACATTTGAGAAGAGTCCCCTAAGTAAGCTGGTCCTGGGGCTCTGTTCACAAACACAAACAGAACCCACAGAGCCCCAGGACAACAACAACAACAACAACAACAACAGAATTAGACCCAACCAAATCATGAGAAAACAAAAAGAGAATTACTTGACACATTGGAAAGATTTAACAAAAAAACTGAGCAAACTAGAATGCTATTTGGCTCTAAAAAGAGAGTACACAGTGGCAGAATACCTGACCACTGTGACTGACCCAAACTAAAGGAAAGTTTGACTATGTA
>CM072256.1:6208981-6221481 GCA_036851935.1 Coregonus suidteri
TTGATGTGTACCTATGATGACAATTACAGGCCTCTCTCATCTTTTTAAGTGGGAGAACTTGCACAATTGGTGGCTGACTAAATACTTTTTTTCCCCACTGTAGCTAAATCATTGAATGAATAGAAATTCTCCAAAACACAAACCACGAGCCTGTTCTGGTCCACTACTCTATAGATAAGTCAGTTCTGGTCCACTACTCTCTAGATAAGTCTATTCTGGTCCACTACTCTCTAGATAAGTCAGTTCTGGTCCACTACTGTCTAGATAAGTCTGTTCTGGTCCACTACTCTTTAGATAAGTCTGTTCCGGTCCATTTACACTACTCTCTAGATAAGTTGTTCTTGTCCACTACCCTCTGGATAAGTCTGTTCTGTTCCAATACTCTCTAGATAAGTCTGTTCTGGTCCAATATTCTCTAGATAAGTCTGTTCTGGTCCACTACTCTCTAGATAAGTCTGTTCTGGTCCAGTATTCTCTAGATAAGTCTGTTCTGGTCCACTACTCTCTAGATAAGTCTGTTCTTGTCCACTACCCTCTGGATAAGTCTATTCTGGTCCAATACTCTCTAGATAAGTCTGTTCTGGTCCACTACTCTCTAGATAACCGTGTTCTGGTCCACTACTCTCTAGATAAGTCTGTTCCGGTCCACTACTCTAAGATAACTCTGTTCTGGTCCACTACTCTCTAGATAAGTCTGTTCCGGTCCACTACTCTCTAGATAACTCTGTTCTGGTCTATATACACTACTCTCTAGATAACTCAGTTCCGGTCCACTACTCTCTAGATAAGTCTGTTCTTGTCCACTACCCTCTGGATAAGTCTGTTCTGGTCCAATACTCTCTAGATAAGTCTGTTATGGTCAACTACTCTCTAGATTACTCACTTCCGGTCCACTACTCTCTAGATAACTCTGTTCTGGTCTATATACACTACTCTCTAGATAACTCAGTTCTGGTCCACTACTCTCTAGATAACTCTGTTCTGGTCCACTACTCTCAAGATAAGTCTGTTCCGGTCCACTACTCTCTAGATAAGTATGTTCCGGTCCACTACTCTCTAGATAACAGTGTTCTGGTCCACTACTCTCTAGATAAGTTTGTTCTGGTACATATACACTATTCTCTAGATAAGTCTGTTCTGGTCCACTACTCTCTAGATAACTCTGTTCTGGTCCACGACTCTCTATATTCGTCTGTTCTGGTCCATGTACACTACTCTCTAGATAAGTCTGTTCTGGTCCACTACTCTCTAAATAATTCTGTTCTGGTCCACTACTCTCTGGATAAGTCTGTTCTGGTCCACTGCTCTCTAGATAAGTCTGTCTGGTCCATGTACACTACTCTCTAGATAAGTCTGTTCTGGCCCACTCCTCTCTAGATAAGTCTGTTCTGGCCCACTCCTCTCTAGATAAGTCTGTTCTGGTCCACTCCTCTCTAGATAAGTCTGTTTTGGTCCACTACTGTCTTGAAACTTTTGTTCTGGTCCACTACTCTCTAGATAAGTCTGTTCTGGTCCACTACTCTCTAGATAAGTCTGTTTTGGTCAACTACTCTCTAGATAACTCTGTTCGTGTCCACTACTCTCTAGATAAGTCTGTTCTGGTCCATTTACACTACTCTCTAGATAAGTCTGTTCTGGTCCATATACACTACTCTCTAGATAAATTTGTTCTGGTCCACTACTCTCTAGATAAGGCTGTTCTGGTCCACTACTCTCTACATAAGTATGTTATTGTCCACTACTCTCTAGATAAGGCTGTTCTGGTCCACTGCTCTCTAGATAAGTCTGTTATTGTCCATATACACTACTCTCTAGATTAGTCTGTTCTGGTCCACTGCTCTCTAGATAAGTCTGTTATTGTCCATATACACTACTCTCTAGATTAGTCTGTTCTGGTCCAATACTCTCTAGATAAGTCTGTTCTGTTCCATATACACTACTCTCTAGATAAGTCTATTCTGGTCCATTACTCTCTGGATAAGTCTGTTCTGGTCCATGTACACTACTCTCTAGATAATTATGTTCTGGTCCACTACTCTCTAGATGAGTCTGTTCTGGTCCACTACTCTCTAGATAAGTCTGTTCTGGTCCATATAAACTACTCTCTAGATAAGTCTGTTCTGGTCCATATAAACTACTCTCTAGATAAGTCTGTTCTGGTCCATGTACACTACTCTCTAGATAATTATGTTCTGGTCCACTACTCTCTAGATAAGTCTGTTTTGGTCCACTACTCTCTAGATAAATCTGTTCTGGTCCACTACTCTCTAGATAAGGAAACATAAACAGCCATTTGAACAACTCAGACGCTTTCATAACACAAATTCTAGAAGAAATGTAGCACTGACTTCAGCGTACATAGCAGTTTTAAGACAACAAAGCTAGCCGTCCTGTTTGTTGTTAACATAGTGTGTGTGTGTGTGTGTGTCATACCGTGAGCTCATTTACTTCAAAACATCAAAACACACCCTCCCCTCCCTTTCTCCTTCCATCCCTCCCCTGTCTCTCCTCTCTCTACCCACTTTCCTTCTCACTTCCTTACCCTCTTACTTTCCCTTCCTTCATCTCTCTTAAGGGCAGCACTTCTAAGAGGGCTCAGCACTTCGTTCCCTCTCGTTCTGTCTCTCTCCTCTATCATATCCTACCCTTCTTTCTTCTGGCTTTATTTCAAAGACTAACAGTTTTAACTTTTGGTGCTTCACGATGTTTTACAGTGTTGGTTACCATAGATACCACAGACACATGCTGTCTGTGTGTACAAGACAAGGACCAATGGCTCTCTGAGGCACGTGACTAAAAATACATTATCTTCCTTTCATACCTCTCTCTCTCATCCCTCTCTCTCTGTTTAGTCCTCCCCCTCTCTGTATCTGGTCCCTCTCTCTCTCTGTCTGGTCCCTCTCTCTACGTTTGGTCCCTCTCTCTCTCTCTCTCTGTCTAGTCCCCCTCTCTCTGTATCTGGTCCCTCTCTCTCTCTCTGTCTGGTCCCCCTCTCTCTGTCTGGTCCCTCTCTCTCTGTCTGGTCCCCCTCTCTCTGTCTAGTCCCCCTCTCTCTGTCTAGTCCCCCTCTCTCTGTCTAGTCCCCCTCTCTCTGTCTGGTCCCCCTCTCTCTGTCTGGTCCCTCTCTCTCTGTCTAGTCCCCCTCTCTCTGTCTAGTCCCCCTCTCTCTGTCTGGTCCCCCTCTCTCTGTCTGGTCCCTCTCTCTCTCTGTATGGTCCCTCTCTCTCTGTCTGGTCCCTCTCTCTCTGTCTGGTCCCTCTCTCTCTGTCTGGTCCCCCTCTCTCTGTCTGGTCCCTCTCTCTCTCTGTCTGGTCCCTCTCTCTCTGTATGGTCTCTCTCTCTCTCTGTCTGGTCCCCCCCTCTCTCTGTCTGGTCCCCCTCTCTCTCTGTCTGGTCCCTCTCTCTCTCTGTCTGGTCCCCCTCTCTCTGTCTAGTCCCCCTCTCTCTGTCTAGTCCCCCTCTCTCTGTCTGGTCCCCCTCTCTCTCTGTCTGGTCCCTCTCTCTCTGTCTGGTCCCTCTCTCTCTGTCTGGTCCCCCTCTCTCTGTCTGGTCCCTCTCTCTCTGTCTGGTCCCTCTCTCTCTGTCTGGTCCCTCTCTCTCTGTCTGGTCCCTCTCTCTCTGTCTGGTCCCTCTCTCTCTGTCTGGTCCCCCTCTCTCTCTGTCTGGTCCCTCTCTCTCTGTCTGGTCCCTCTCTCTCTCTTCTGGTCCCCCTCTCTCTCTGTCTGGTCCCTCTCTCTCTGTCTGGTCCCTCTCTCTCTGTCTGGTCCCCCTCTCTCTCTGTCTGGTCCCTCTCTCTCTCTGTCTGGTCCCCCTCTCTCTGTCTAGTCCCCCCTCTCTCTCTCTCTGTCTGGTCCCTCTCTCTCTGTCTGGTCTCTCTCTCTCTGTCTGGTCCCTCTCTCTCTGTCTGGTCCCTCTCTCTCTGTCTGGTCCCTCTCTCTCTCTGTCTGGTCCCTCTCTCTCTCTGTCTGGTCCCTCTCTCTCTCTGTCTGGTCCCCCTCTCTCTGTATGGTCCCTCTCTCTCTGTATGGTCCCTCTCTCTCTGTCTGGTCCCTCTCTCTCTGTCTGGTCCCTCTCTCTCTGTCTGGTCCCTCTCTCTCTCTGTCTGGTCCCCCTCTCTCTGTCTAGTCCCCCTCTCTCTCTCTCTGTATGGTCCCCCTCTCTCTGTCTGGTCCCCCTCTCTCTCTGTCTGGTCCCTCTCTCTCTCTGTCTGGTCCCCCTCTCTCTGTCTAGTCCCCCTCTGTCTCTCTCTGTATGGTCCCCCTCTCTCTGTCTGGTCCCTCTCTCTCTCTGTCTGGTCCCCCTCTCTCTGTCTAGTCCCCCTCTCTCTCTCTCTGTCTGGTCCCTCTCTCTCTCTGTCTGGTCTCTCTCCTCTCTGTCTGGTCCCTCTCTCTCTGTCTGGTCCCTCTCTCTCTGTCTGGTCCCTCTCTCTCTCTGTCTGGTCCCTCTCTCTCTCTGTCTGGTCCCTCTCTCTCTCTGTCTGGTCCCCCTCTCTCTGTATGGTCCCTCTCTCTCTCTCTCTCTATGGTCCCTCTCTCTCTCTGTCTGGTCCCTCTCTCTCTGTCTGGTCCCTCTCTCTCTGTCTGGTCCCTCTCTCTCTCTGTCTGGTCCCCTCTCTCTGTCTAGTCCCCCTCTCTCTCTCTCTCTCTGTATGGTCCCCCTCTCTCTGTCTGGTCCCCCTCTCTCTCTGTCTGGTCCCTCTCTCTCTCTGTCTGGTCCCCCTCTCTCTGTCTAGTCCCCTCCTCTCTCTCTGTATGGTCCCCCTCTCTCTCTGTCTGGTCCCTCTCCTCTCTCTCTCTGTCTGGTCCCCCTCTCTCTCTGTCTAGTCCCCCTCTCTCTCTCTCTGTATGGTCCCCCTCTCTCTGTCTGGTCCCTCTCTCTCTCTGTCTGGTCCCTCTCTCTCTGTCTGGTCCCTCTCTCTCTGTCTGGTCCCTCTCTCTCTGTCTGGTCCCTCTCTCTCTCCTCTGTCTGGTCCCTCTCTCTCTCTGTCTGGTCCCTCTCTCTCTCTGTCTGGTCCCCCTCTCTCTGTATGGTCCCTCTCTCTCTGTCTGGTCCCTCTCTCTCTGTGTCTGGTCCCCTCTCTCTCTGTCTGGTCCCTCTCTCTCTGTCTGGTCCCTCTCTCTCTCTGTCTGGTCCCCCTCTCTCTGTCTGGTCCCTCTCTCTCTCTGTCTGGTCCCTCTCTCTCTGTCTGGTCTCTCTCTCTCTGTCTGGTCCCCCTCTCTCTCTGTCTGGTCTCTCTCTCTCTCTGTCTGGTCCCCCTCTCTCTCTCTGTCTGGTCCCTCTCTCTCTCTCTGTCTGGTCCATCTCTCTCTGTCTGGTCCCCCTCTCTCTCTGTCTGGTCCCTCTCTCTCTCTCTGTCTGGTCCCTCTCTCTCTGTCTGGTCCATCTCTCTCTGTCTGGTCCCCCTCTCTCTCTGTCTGGTCCCCCTCTCTCTCTGTCTGGTCCCCATCTCTCATCTGTCTCTGGTCCCCATCTCTCGCTCTCTCTCTGGTCCCCATCTCTCATCTCTCTCTCTGGTCCCCATCTCTCTCTCTCTTTCTCTCTCTCTCTCTCTCTCTCTCTCTCTCTCTCTCTCTCTCTCTCTCTCTCTCTCTCTCTCTCTCTCTCTTCTCTCTCTCTCTCTCTCTCTCTCTCTCTCTCTCTCTCTCTCTCTCTCTCTCTCTCTCTCTCTCTCTCTCTCTCTCTCTCTCTCTCTCTCTCTCTCTCTCTCTCTCTCTCTCTCTCTCTCTCTCTCTCTCTCTCTCTCTCTCTGTCTGGTCCCTCTCTCTCTGTCTGGTCCCTCTCTCTCTGTCTGGTCCCCCTCTCTCTCTGTCTGGTCCCTCTCTCTCTCTGTCTGGTCCATCTCTCTCTCTCTCTCTGTTTGGTCCCCATCTCTCGCTCTCTCTCTGGTCCCCATCTCTCATCTCTCTCTCTCTCTCTCTCTGGTCCCCATCTCTCTCTCTCTCTCTGGTCCCCATCTCTCGCTCTCTCTCTGGTCCCCATCTCTCATCTCTCTCTCTGGTCCCCATCTCTCTCTCTCTCTCTCTCTCTCTCCTCTCTCTCTCTCTCTGTTTGGTCCCCATCTCTCGCTCTCTCTCTGGTCCCCATCTCTCATCTCTCTCTCTCTCTCTCTGGTCCCCATCTCTCATCTCTCTCTCTGGTCCCCATCTCTCTCTCTCTCTCTCTCTCTCTCTCTCTCTCTCTCTCTCTCTCTCCCCCCCGTGACATACTAAATGCACCAGTGTACCCATAGGAAGGAACAGGACGTTCTGAAAGTTAGCCTGTCAGGAGAGGAGATGTGTGTGTGATGGCACTGGTTCTCTCTCCCAGCACTAAGCTCCTTCTGTGGAACAGCTTTGTGGTTTAATGAGAGAGCCAAGTCTCTCACACACACACACACACACATTCACACACACACATACACATTCACACACACACACACTTTAGGCCTGATTCACAGTGTCTTCTCGCTCAGCTGGAGGAGTCAAATTGAAACCCAGAAAAGATTCAACGTGAGCGCTCCAACGCACACACACACACACACACACGCACACACACACTCCTCAACACTTCACCAAACGTATGCTATAAGAGCAGCCAAAGATTCTACCCAGTTCTAATCACAACTCCATTACAATCCCAAACTCATCCTCACTCAATGAGAACACATTACATTTGGATTAACTTTATTTAAAGTACATTTGGATTAACTCTATTTAAATTAAAGTACAGGATAAAAAAACACCAATCATTAGTCGTTAACACTGTTGAAACTAAAAACAAATCAAAGATCAACATCATCGAAGATAATCATCGTCATTTACATCTCATATATTTATTTCTTATTTATTTTATTCAGTTGTGCTATCGGGTCACTATAAGGCAGTTTGTCTGCTGTTTACAATATAATATATATAATAGAGATAACATTAAAGTAAGATAGATATAATTTATTCATTATATTGATGCATGGATATTACATCCATAATCATGTGCACATTTACCAAGGAAAGAGAGAGGGAGGGAGGCAGGGAGGGAGGCAGGCAGGGAGGGAGGGAGGGAGGCAGGGAGGGAGGCAGGCAGGGAGGGAGGGAGGGAGGCAGGCAGGCAGGTAGGCAGGGAGGGAGGGAGGGAGGGAGGGAGGGAGGGAGGGAGGGAGGGAGGGAGGCATGGGGTGGAAAGGTAGAGGGGGGGAATCTGTGTTGGGTTTGGCTTGATTGTAAAGTAGTACTCATATAATTCAGACTTTTTCATTTTCAAAGTCATCTCATTGAAATAAAACATTTAGTTGTTGCTTGAAAAACATGTTAAACATTTTAAATTAAAGCAATATTCAACTTCTACAGTAGATACAGACTACCTTACTAAGCCACAATGGAAAACGATCAAAACAGTCAAAAACTAAATTAGAAATCTAATCATCACAATTTACATAAACAGAACATAAATGTAAAATGATCATAACAACCTGACTTGATAGCTTCATTCTATTCTAGAATGTGTGAGATGACGACGGTGACATTGCCATGACAACTGTGCCATGACAACTGTCCCACGATGCTTTGCGAGTGTGTGTGTGTGCATAGCGTCAGGCAGCGGCTAACAAAATGTTACCATTAATATTTCAAAGCCTCTAGAATAGGTTTTCTGCTCCACTAGAGTCAACATTAAAACATTAAAACAAGCTTGCAGCCGGTGACAAACACACACACAGGAGAATGTCAACAGCTAAATACACGCTAGTCCCCAGAGTCACCACGTTAGTGCTGCTAATTTAAACATCATTAGTAAAGATAATTAATTCACCAACGAATAATTACTCTGCTAAAATAAAATCTCTCTCTCTCTCTCTCTCTCTCTCTCTCTCTCTCTCTCTCTCTCTCTCTCTCTCTCTCTCTCTTCTCTCTCTCTCTCTCTCTCTCTCTCTCTCTCTCTCTCTCTCTCTCTCTCTCTCTCTCTCTCTCTCTCTCTCTCTCTCTCTCTCTCTCTCTCTCTCTCTCTCTCTCTCTCTCTCTCTCTCTCTCTCTCTCTCTCTCTCTCTCTCTCTCTCTCGCTCCTCTCAGGCCTCTCTCTCTCTCTCTCTCTCTCTCTCTACTCTTCTGCAGTGATCTCCAATATCAAATCATCTCCTTCCAAACAAGTATCAGTGTTCACATGAATGAATGCGACAACCCCAGTCAGTGGAGAGTTGACCACAGTCTCCATCTTCATAGCTGACACAACACAAAGTGGCTGACCCTTCTCCACCTTCTGACCAGGCTCAACTTTGACCTCGATGACCTTTCCAGGCATGGGTGCCCCCACATGACCCCGGACGGACTTCAGAGCCTTAGGATGGAACTTCATCTCCTGTAGAGGGGGCAGGTGGGAGAAAAAATCAATCAATCATCAATCAATCAAGGATCATCGTTGGATCCTGCATTGCTTGCTGTTTGGTTTGGTTTTAGGAGTTTTTTTTTGTATAGCACTTTGTGACATCTGCTGATGTAAAAAAAAGGGCTTTATAAATACATTTGATTGATTGATTGATTGATTGTTGTATTTGGTCTTCAACTGAAACAGTAAGACCCAAGGTATCAGCAGTGCTCCCTTCCCCTCGAGATCATCACAGTCCAGTCTTACCTTCAATCCATCAATTAATACATTCATAAATCAACCAATAAATCAGACTTACCTTCGAGGCCACATTATCTTTGACCAGGACTGACCGCAGTTGACCGTTGAGCTCAAAGAACACTCCTCTCTGACCGGTCTTATTCAGGTCTCCCACCGCCAGGGCCTTGATGTGTAAAATCTTCCCTCTCTCTATCTCCACCTGGGAGGGAGAGAAAGAGGAGAGGGGGAGAGATGGAGAGATGGGGAGAGAGAGAGAGAGAGAGAGAGAGAGAGAGAGAGAGAGAGAGAGAGAGAGAGAGAGAGAGAGAGAGAGATGGAGAGAGATGGAGAGAGAGAGAGAGAGAGAGAGAGCTGCTATTTCAGTCCTCTATATGTCATACTGTTAATACATCTTTACGGTCTTCAGTAGCACTCTGTCCTCTGTGCAGGCATGCATGATTTCAGTGACTATTTCAGTCTATTTTAGTCAGGGGTTTGAACTGGTTCAGGGGATAGAACAGAAAAGCGGAAAATATAATTTTTTCGCGGAACAGAAACAAAACCGGGAACGAAAGTGACCTACACTGTTCCTGAACAGAACCGCTGTTTTAAAAGCATGGGATTCCGGATTATTATGGGATTCCAGATTTCCTCCTTTTTCCCTTCTGATTCCGGGAATATTCCAATCGGAATTTTGGGAAAACCTGA
Source organism: Coregonus suidteri (assembly GCA_036851935.1). Taxonomy (NCBI): domain Eukaryota; kingdom Metazoa; phylum Chordata; class Actinopteri; order Salmoniformes; family Salmonidae; genus Coregonus; species Coregonus suidteri. The sequence goes on from CM072256.1 coordinate 6,218,261, forward strand.
GAATTTGGGGAATATTACAACCATAGTTGCTATACTCTCTCTGTGCCTCAGTGTTGCTATTTCAGTGACTGTTTCTTTATCAGTCTACATTATGTTGCTATTTCAGTGACTGTTTCTATATCAGTTTATATTATGTTGCTATAGGCAACATGGCTGTCATACTGTTCATCTATCTCCTCTATATCTAGATGTATGTTGCTATAGGTAACATGGCTGTCATACTGTTCATCTATCTCCTCTATATCTAGATGTATGTTGCTATAGGCAACATGGCTGCCATACTGTTCATCTATCTCCTCTATATCTAGATGTATGTTGCTATAGGCAACATGGCTGTCATACTGTTAATCTATCTCCTCTATATCTAGATGTATGTTGCTATAGGCAACATGGCTGTCATACTGTTCATCTATCTCCTCTATATCTAGATGTATGTTGCTATAGGCAACATGGCTGTCATACTGTTAATCTATCTCCTCTATATCTAGATGTATGTTGCTATAGGCAACATGGCTGTCATACTGTTCATCTATCTCCTCTATATCTAGATGTATGTTGCTATAGGCAACATGGCTGCCATACTGTTAATCTATCTCCTCTATATCTAGATGTATGTTGCTATAGGCAACATGGCTGTCATACTGTTAATCTATCTCCTCTATATCTAGATGTATGTTGCTATAGGCAACATGGCTGCCATACTGTTCATCTATCTGCTCTATATCTAGATGTATGTTGCTATAGGCAACATGGCTGTCATACTGTTAATCTATCTCCTCTATATCTAAATGTATGTTGCTATAAGCAACATGGCTGCCATACTGTTAATCTATCTCCTCTATATCTAGATGTATGTTGCTATAAGCAACATGGCTGTCATACTGTTCATATATCTACTCTATATCTAGATGTATGTTGCTATAGGCAACATGGCTGCCATACTGTTCATCTATCTCCTCTATATCTAGATGTATGTTGCTATAGGCAACATGGCTGTCATACTGTTAATCTATCTCCTCTATATCTAGATGTATGTTGCTATAGGCAACATGGCTGTCATACTGTTAATCTATCTCCTCTATATCTAGATGTGTTGCTATAGGCAACATGGCTGCCATACTGTTAATCTATCTCCTCTATATCTAGATGTATGTTGCTATAGGCAACATGGCTGTCATACTGTTAATCTATCTCCTCTATATCTAGATGTATGTTGCTATAGGCAACATGGCTGTCATACTGTTCATATATCTACTCTATATCTAGATGTATGTTGCTATAGGCAACATGGCTGTCATACTGTTCATCTATCTCCTCTATATCTAGATGTATGTTGCTATAGGCAACATGGCTGCCATACTGTTAATCTATCTCCTCTATATCTAGATGTATGTTGCTATAGGCAACATGGCTGTCATACTGTTAATCTATCTCCTCTCTATCTAGATGTATGTTGCTATAGGCAACAGGGCTGCCATACTGTTAATCTATCTGCTCTATATCTAGATGTATGTTGCTATAAGCAACATGGCTGCCATACTGTTAAACTATCTCCTCTATATCTAGATGTATGTTGCTATAGGCAACATGGCTGCCATACTGTTCATCTATCTCCTCTATATCTAGATGTATGTTGCTATAGGCAACATGGCTGCCATACTGTTCATCTATCTCCTCTATATCTAGATGTATGTTGCTATAGGCAACATGGCTGCCATACTGTTAATCTATCTCCTCTATATCTAGATGTATGTTGCTATAGGCAACATGGCTGCCATACTGTTAATCTTCAGTACCTCTTATTCACTATTATTGGGATTCATTGTCTATTCTAGTATATATTTTCTTCTCTTTGTGTGTCTATTTGTCTATTTAAAGTGTTTATATTTCTGTCTGTGTCTCTGATGTCATATTCTGGGCTCTGACACGTGTTGCTAGTATGAGTTGATTCCGGTGAGATTAAAATGATTATCATGATTGTCATGACTTCGATCGTCACTATTTTGATCGTCAAGATGAATATACAGCACGCCTGCTGCAGGTCAGCCTAGCGTTTCGGAAAAATGTCCCTGTGGTGTTGAGAAAGATGATTAACGACTCCAAAGATTCACTCTCAAAAGGAGATATTTTCTGTTCATGGAGATCCACTCTCAAAAGGAGTTATGTTCTGTTCATGGAGATCCTCTCGCAAAAGGAGTTATGTTCTGTTCATGGAGATCCACTCTCAAAAGGAGTTATGTTCTGTTCATGGAGATCCACTCGCAAAAGGAGATATTTTCTGTTCATGGAGATCCACTCGCAAAAGGAGATATTTTGTTCATGGAGATTCACTCTCAAAATGAGTTATTTTATGTTCATGTAGAAAATTATTTAACATTTCCAGGGAACTTTGTTTCCTAGTAACAAATACAATGGACAAGGTTAGGTTGTCGATAAAGTTTGTTCAATAAAGGTTAAAGAGATTAGAATAAGTCCGAAAAACCAAGTGGGCTCACCAAGAAAAAGCACAGTTAATTTGTTGTTCAGTCTGAAAATTGAATAAAATGGGTAACATGGGTAACCGGGATCCCGGGAACACTCTTCACATCCCCCCCCCCCCAAAAAAAAACAAACAATTAAATGACAAGACCCAGGAAATTACTACATTTTCCCCAATGTGACACTAATGCAATTCCACAAAATACACAACACGCACAGCATCAGATTAGCAAAACATGCAATAGCACATTCTCCAAGCAGGTTGTTGAAGCTGTTTGTCTACCGTATTTGCTTCACAAAAAGTCGCAAATTAAATTCCAAAGCGCACGAATAATTGACACCGCCAGGACTGCACAAGCGACCCGAATGCAGTTAATAAACCCTACAGGAAACCCCTACATTATAGCCTAGAAAATAACGTGTGACTCTTTCGATTGTCACCAATGTGATAGGCCCGTGCACACAATTTACTACATTCTCCGTCACAGACATGAAGTCGGTTAACAATTCAGAGGCATGAGGGAAAATGATTTGTCCTGAGCCTAGAGCCTAGGCTATTATCCTGTCCAATCCCAATCCCACTGAAACCCCCAAAATCCTGACTCCTGTCTCGCATGAACGTTCCTAACTTTATTCTGTATTCCATAAAAGTTGCGTTATCAAAACACGTTTCTCTCGCCTATGCTTGTCAAAATACAGCTATGACATTTCCCTGGCTTCTCTGCGCCGTCTCGTATTGCTGC
>CM072256.1:6226481-6248981 GCA_036851935.1 Coregonus suidteri
TTTTGACTGGGCTGAGCGGGAACTATGCTTCCGCAGAGGAAGGGGAGCCAGCAGGCCAGAGGTGGATGAACGCAATGCCCTCGTTTGGGTGTAGGGACTGATCAGAGCCTGAAGGTACGGAGGTGCCGTTCCCCTCACTGCTCCATAGGCAAGCACCATGGTCTTGTAACGGATGCGAGCTTCAACTGGAAGCCAGTGGAGTGTGCGGAGGAGGGGGGTGACGTGAGAGAACTTGGGAAGGTTGAACACCAGACGGGCTGCGGCATTCTGGATGAGTTGTAGGGGTTTAATGGGACAGTTAGGGAGCCCAGCCAACAGCAAGTTGCAGTAATCCAGACGGGAGATGACAAGTGCCTGGATTAGGACCTGTGCCGCTTCCTGTGTAAGGCAGGGTCGTACTCTCCGAATGTTGTAGAGCATGAACCTGCAGGATCGGGTCACCGCCTTGATGTTAGCGGAGAACGACAGGGTGTTGTCCAGGGTCACGCCAAGGCTCTTCGCACTCTGGGAGGAGGACACAACGGAGTTGTCAACCGTGATGGCGAGATCATGGAACGGGCAGTCCTTCCCCGGGAGGAAGAGCAGTTCCGTCTTGCCAGGGTTCAGCTTGAGGTGGTGATCCGTCATCCATACTGATATGTCGGCCAGACATGCAGAGATGCGATTCGCCACCTGGTTATCAGAAGGGGGAAAGGAGAAGATTAGTTGTGTATCGTCAGCGTAGCAATGATAGGAGAGGCCATGTGAGGATATGACAGAGCCAAGTGACTTGGTGTATAGGGAGAAAAGGAGAGGGCCTAGAACTGAGCCCTGGGGGACACCAGTGGTGAGAGCACGTGGTGCGGAGACAGCTTCTCGCCACGCCACTTGGTAGGAGCGACCGGGGTCAGGTAGGACGCAATCCAGGAGTGAGTCGCGCCGGAGATGCCCAGCTCGGAGAGGGTGGAGAGGAGGATCTGATGGTTCACTGTATCAAAGGCAGCAGACAGGTCTAGAAGGACAAGAGCAGAGGAGAGAGAGTTAGCTTTAGCAGTGCGGAGAGCCTCCGTGACACAGAGAAGAGCAGTCTCAGTTGAATGACCAGTCCTGAAACCTGACTGGTTTGGATCAAGAAGGTCATTCTGAGAGAGATAGCAAGAGAGTTGGCTAAAGACGGCACGCTCAATAGTTTTGGAAAGAAAAGAAAGAAGGGATACTGGTCTGTAGTTGTTGACATCAGTGGGATCGAGTGTTGTTTTTTTGAGAAGGGGTGCAACTCTCGCTCTCTTGAAGACGGAAGGGACATGGCCAGCGGTCAAGGATGAGTTGATCAGCGAGGTGAGGTAGGGGAGAAGGTCACCGGAGATGGTCTGGAGAAGAGAGGAGGGGATGGGGTCAAGCGGGCAGGTTGTTGGGCGGCCTGCAGTCACTAGTCGCAAGATTTTATCTGGAGAGAGAGGGGAGAAAGAAGTCAAAGCATAGGGTAGGGCAGTGTGAGCAGGACCGAGCCGGCCGGGAGGATAGGGGACACAGGGAGTCAAAGGATGCAGAAAGGGAGGAGAGGTTGAGGAGGCAGAATCAGGAGATTGGAGGGAGAAGGATTGAGCAGAGGGAAGAGATGATAGGATGGAAGAGGAGAGAGTAGTGGGAGAGAGAGAGCGAAGGTTGCGGCGGCGCGTTACCATCTGTGTAGGGGCAGAGTGAGTAGTGTTGGAGGAGAGCGAGAGAGAAAAGGATACAAAGTAGTGGTCTGAGACATGGAGGGGAGTTGCAGTGAGATTAGTAGAAGAGCAACATCTAGTAAAGATGAAGTCAAGCGTATTGCCTGCCTTGTGAGTGGGGGGGATGGTGAGAGGGTGAGGTCAAAAGAGGAGAGGAGTGGAAAGAAGGAGGCAGAGAGAAATGAGTCAAATGTAGACGTAGGGAGGTTGAAATCCCCCAAAACTGTGAAGGGTGAGCCATCCTCAGGAAAGGAACTTATCAAGGCGTCAAGCTCATTGATGAACTCTCCAAGGGAACCTGGAGGGCGATAGATGACAAGGATATTAAGCTTAAATGGGCTAGTGACTGTGACAGCGTGGAATTCAAATGAGGAGATAGACAGATGGGTTAGGGGAAAAAATTGAGAATGACCACTTGGGAGAGATGAGGATTCCTGTGCCACCACCCCTCTGACCAGATGCTCTCGGGGTATGCGAGAACACATGGTCAGACAAGGAGAGAGCAGTAGGAGTAGCAGTGTTTTCAGTGGTAATCCATGTTTCCGTCAGCGCCAGGAAGTCGAGGGACTGGAGGGTAGCATAGGCTGGGATGAAGTCAGCCTTGTTGGTGGCAGAACGGCAGTTCCAGAGGCTGCCTGAGACCTGGAACTCCAGGTGTGTGGTGCGTGCAGGGACCACCAGGTTAGAGAGGCAGCAGCCACGCGGTGTGAGGCGTTTGTGTAGCCTGTGCGGAGAGGAGAGAACAGGGATAGGCAGAGGCATAGTTGACAGGCTGCAGCAGATGGCTACAATAATGCAGAGGAGATCGGAATGAAATGAACTAAACATCTGGGAAAGGAGAGAGCAGGCCTCCCTCACCAAAAAAAAAATATATATATATATATAACTCTCCCAACTTCCACCTCAGAAACTATAATTGTTTCACTGAACCACCCGAGTAAAACTCTCCCAACTTCCACTTTAGAAATTAGAATTGTTGTAAACTACAGCAGACTGTTATCAGTAGCTGTAATTAAGTACAGCAGCTACCAACCACCTAACGTTAATGCCTCGGATGAGGTTAGAAAAACAGCTGAATGGTAGCAGCTAGCTGGCTCAATCACAGGTACTCTTAAGCATGAAATAACATTGGAAACAATTAACCACAGTTGCAAAAAGTTACCAGTAGCTACCCGCTAGCTAGCTAGCTTTGTTGGTCCAAGTAGTGGGTAAGCTAGCCTCGTGCTTCGCCGGGGTCTGCCGAATACAATACTTACCTACAATAATTACCTACAATAACCTACAATAACTACCTGAGTAAGCTACCTATAATACCAAACTACAATACCTACCTACAATCTAAATACATGGTTTAAGCTTAACTCAACACCATATAAGAAGCCAAGCTTACCTTTCATAACGCAGCAATGATTAAACGTTGGCTAGCTAGCACAAAGATATTGTATTTAGCTACCACAGTACAGCCAGCTGGTAGTGTTGGCTGGCTAGCAATGGCTGCTGTGTTGACTTTGTTTGAAAAACGGCGTCGCTGCGAACGAATGACATCATTTGAGTCAATTGGAGGTGTACCTGTGGATGTATTTCAAGGCCTACCTTCAAACTCAGTGCCTCTTTGCTTGAAATCATGGGAAAATCAAAAGAAATCAGCCAAGACCTCAGAAAAGAAATTGTAGACCTCCACAAGTCTGGTTCATCCTTGGAGCAATTTCCAAACGCCTGAAGGTACCAAGTTCATCTGTACAAACAATAGTACGCAAGTATAAACACCATGGGACCATGCAGCCGTCATACCGCTCAGGAAGGAGACGCGTTCTGTCTCCTAGAGATGAACAGGTACAAATCTATCTATATCCACAGTAAAACGAGTCCTATATCGACATAACCTGAAAGGCCGCTCAGCAAGGAAGAAGCCACTGCTCCAAAACCGCCATTAAAAAGCCAGACTACGGTTTGCAACTGCATATGGGGACAAAGATCGTACTTTTTGGAGAAATTTCCTCTGGTCTGATGAAACAAAAATAGAACTGTTTGCCCATAATGACCATCGTTATGTTTGGAGGAAAAAGGGGGTAGCTTGAAAGCCGAAGAACACCATCCCAACCATGAAGCACGGGGGTGGCAGCATCATGCTCTGGGGGTGCTTTGCTGCAGGAAGGACTGGTGCACTTCACAAAATAGATGGCATCATGAGGAACGAAAATGATGTCGATATATTGAAGCAACATCTCAAGACATTAGTCAGGAAGTTAAAGCTTGGTCGCAAATGGGTTTTCCAAATGGACAATGACCCCAAGCATATTTCCAAAGTTGTGCCAAGATGGCTTAAGGACAACAAAGTCAAGGTATTGGAGTGGCCATCACAAAGCCCTGACCTCAATCCTATAGAAAATGTGTGGGCAGAACTGAAAAAGCATGTGCGAGCAAAGAGGCCTACAAACCTGACTCAGTTACACCAGCTCTGTCAGGAGGAATGGGCCCAAATTAACCCAACTTATTGTGGGAAGCTTGTGGAAGGCTACCCAAAACGTTTGATCCAAGTTAAACAATTTAAAGGCAATGCTACCAAATACTAATTGAGTGTATGTAAACTTCTGACCCACTGGGAATGTGATGAAAGAAATAAAAGCTGAAATAAATCATTCTCTCTACTATTATTCTGACATTTCACATTCTTAAAATAAAGTGGTGATCCTAACTGACCAAAGACAGGGAATTTTTACTAGGATTAAATGTCTGGAATTGTGAAAAACTGAGTTTAAATGTATTTGGCTAAGGTGTATGTGAACTTCCGACTTCAACTGTATATTCTTCAAGATATAACTTATAAATGCCTCATGAGCTACTACATGATTCCATATGTATTATTTCATAGTTTTGATGTGTTCACTATTATTCTACAATGTAGAAAATAGTACAAATAAAGAAAAACCCTTGAATGAGTAGGTGTTTCCAAACTTTTGACTGGTATTGTATATATATATATATATTTGTATATATATTTTCCTTTATTATTTTCCCCTAACCCTACCACCCCTCCCCTAATTGGAGTAAACTAATGGACAACAACACTTCCAGCTTATACATACTATATACATTTTAAGAACACAGTATATTTTACAATAGTTATCTTTTGTTTGTTTTTAGGCCCATCCTTCAGCTACCCTCAACTCCTCCCATATTTCTCTGAAGACCATCCAGTATTGATTTCTATTTGCCATATATTTTTCAACTGTTCTGTTTCACAAAAGTTCTGAAGCTATCTATTCTCATAGTTTCCAAAGATTGTAAATTAAAGATAAACATTTTAGCTAAGAGTGTTATTATATTACTGATTGATTGACTGCCCAGCAGTGCTATCTGCAGGGTTAGCTCCAGGTAAATGTTGCAATTCTTCTGCTATTCCTGAACCTGCGACCAAAAACAAGCTACATATGGACAGTACCAAAACAAATGATCTATTGATTCTGTCTCTTCGCAGCAAATTCTGCAGAGCTGGGATGGCTGTATCCCCCAAATATATAACATTATATTGGTTACAAGAATTTTGTATAATAATTTAAATTGAAAAACTCTTACGTTTTTGGATCTGGCGTCGTTTTGTGTATCAGTTCATAAACCGTGTGCCATGGAATCGGTACATCGAAAATCTTTTACCAACTATTTTGCAATCTGTATGGCACAGCTGTCAATTTTGTGGTTCTAAATTAAACTGTTATATTTGTTTATTCATCATAATTTTCTAGAACCAATTTTGGTCTTTAATGCAGGGCCGACAGACAAGTTCCTTACGTTCTCCCCCTTCCACTTGCCTCTTCCATTTTTGCAGTAATTAGTTGGTCATTCGACTGTATAAACTGAAATTGCAACCAACTTTCTATGGCTTGTTTTAAAAATAGTGATATTTTGGAGATTAATTGATTTTTAAAATAACCCGAAAGTGAGAGGTTGTAATCTAAATAAAGGGAAAAAGGCCATTATTGAACATGTTGTGAGACATTCTTACGAATCTGCTAGAGAACCAGTTCGGATTTAAGTACAACTTTTGTATGACTAAAGCCTTTAGTGAGAGGTCTAATGCTTTAGCATTTAATAATTTCTGCCCTCTGAATTCATATTCATTATACAATTACAGGTCCCTAGGTGTAGGCAAGGCCATAAGCGAATAGGTAAACTGGGATAATACTAAAGAGTTAAATCAGGGTGATTTTTCCACAAATAGACAGTTATTTTCCTTTCCATGGTAGCAAGATCTTATTTATTTTTGCTAACTTTCTATTAAAATGTATTGTGGTGAGATAATTTATTTATTTCGGATATGAATACCGAGTATGTCCACATCACCGTCAGACCATTTTATTGGTAAACTACACAGTAATGTAAAAGTTGTATTTTTTTGTGATCCAATACGTAGTATAATACATTTGGTTGTAATCCAGAGATGTTAGAAAATGTATCTAGATCCTCTATGAGGCTGTGGAGGGATCCAAATTGTGGATTTAAAAGAAAACATGAATCATCAATGACACCTTTGTTTTTAAGCCCTGGATCTCTAGCCCCTTGATATTATTGTTGGATCTGATTTTAATAGCTAACATTTTGATTTTTGATACTTATTTAAATAAGGTATTTCTCTTTTTTATTTAAAAATACATTTGGTAAATATTTATAAAAACCTGTTTTCACTTTGTCATTATGGGGTATTGTGTGTAGATTGATGTAAAAATAATATATATTTTAGAATAATGCTGTAACGTAACAAAATGTGGAAAAAGTCAAGGGGTCTGAACACTTTCCGAATGCACTGTATGATTTTACAGTAAGAATAATTTAATTGAACTTCGCTGAATAAAATAGAAAGGATATTTTTCCCAGTTCGCTTATTAAGTAGCTATGTTGAGCATAAAAGTGATCACTTGAAACAGGTCCTATACGCTAGATTTAGAGTTATTTGTCAACATTATTTGTGAATGATACAAACCTTAGAATGTCTTAGAAATCTAAAGATATCTGGGCTGCATGATGATATATGGGCTGCATGATGATATCTGGGCTGCATGATGATATCTGGGCTGCATGATGATATCTGGGCTGCATGATGATATCTGGGCTGCATGATGATATCTGGGCTGCATGATGATATCTGGGCTGCATGATGATATCTGGGCTGCATGATGATATCTGGGCTGCATGATGATATCTGGGCTGCATGATGATATCTGGGCTGCATGATGATATCTGGGCTGCATGATGATATATGGGCTGCATGATGATATCTGGGCTGCATGATGATATCTGGGCTGCATGATGATATCTGGGCTGCATGATGATATCTGGGCTGCATGATGATATCTGGGCTGCATGATGATATCTGGGCTGCATGATGCGACTATTGGCTATTGATGATTTGAGAAAGTCGCTAAAAAAGCTTCCTCCGTTCCTTGCCTCAGGCTGCACATGCTGTTCTCTCATCAAGTGATCATAGTTTCACCCATCAGACTATTCTCCATTTAATCTTGTCTTTACTAATATGTAAAATGAGTTTTGATTTAGAATGGCCCATTATCAAATGGGCAGGAACAGGGGCAATAGGAAAAAGACATATCATCCGTATGCAGTCGAATAGTGAATGGAGGCCACTTTCCCGCCGGTTGGTTTGTTCCAGCCTGCCTGGTTGGTTTGTTCCATCCTGCCTGGTTAGTTTGTTCCAGCCTGCCTGGTTGGTTTGTTCCATCCTCCCTGGTAGGTTTGTTCCATCCTCCCTGGTTGGTTTGTTCCATCCTGCCTGGTTGGTTTGTTCCATCCATCCTGCCTGGTTAGTTTGTTCCATCCTGCCTGGTAGGTTTGTTCCAGCCTGCCTGGTTAGTTTGTTCCAGCCTGCCTGGTTGGTTTGTTCCATCCTGCCTGGTTGGTTTTTTCCATCCATCCATCCTTCCTGGTTGGTTTGTTCCATCCTGCCTGGTTGGTTTGTTCCATCCTGCCTGGTTGGTTTGTTCCATCCTGCCTGGTTGGTTTGTTCCATCCTGCCTGGTTGGTTTGTACCATCCTGCCTGGTTGGTTTGTTCCATCCTGCCTGGTTGGTTTGTTCCATCCTGCCTGGTTGGTTTGTACCATCCTGCCTGGTTGGTTTGTTCCATCCTGCCTGGTTGGTTTGTTCCATCCTGCCTGGTTGGTTTGTTCCATCCTGCCTGGTTGGTTTGTTCCATCCTGCCTGGTTGGTTTGTTCCATCCTGCCTGGTTGGTTTGTTCCATCCTGCCTGGTTGGTTTGTCCCATCCTGCCTGGTTGGTTTGTTCCATCCATCCTGCCTGGTTGGTTTGTACCATCCTGCCTGGTTGGTTTGTTCCATCCATCCTGCCTGGTTGGTTTGTTCCATCCATCCTGCCTGGTTGGTTTGTTCCATCCATCCTGCCTTGTTGGTTTGTTCCATCCTGCCTGGTTGGTTTGTTCCATCCTGCCTGGTTGATTTGTTCCATCCTGCCTGGTTGGTTTGTTCCATCCTGCCTGGTTGGTTTTTTCCATCCATCCTGCCTGGTTGGTTTGTTCCATCCTGCCTGGTTGATTTGTTCCATCCTGCCTGGTTGGTTTGTTCCATCCATCCTGCCTGGTTGGTTTGTTCCATCCTGCCTGGTTGGTTTTTTCCATCCTGCCTGGTTGGTTTGTTCCATCCTGCCTGGTTGGTTTGTTCCATCCTGCCTGGTTGGTTTGTTCCATCCTGCCTGGTTGGTTTGTTCCAGCCTGCCTGGTTGGTTTGTTCCATCCTGCCTGGTTGGTTTGTTCCATCCTGCCTGGTTGGTTTGTTCCATCCTGCCTGGTTGGTTTGTTCCATCCTGCCTGGTTGGTTTGTTCCATCCTGCCTGATTGGTTTGTTCCATCCTGCCTGGTTGGTTTGTTCCATCCTGCCTGGTTGGTTTGTTCCGTCCTGCCTGGTTGGTTTGTACCATCCTGCCTGGTAGGTTACTTTGGTTATTTTAGTCTACTTCAACCTCTGTTTGAGGAGCATGCAGCCTCTCGCTGCACCATAGTGATATTCCACCCAAACCCTGTAAGCCATGGGCTGGCCAACCCTGTTCCTGCAGCTACCCTGTGCTTCATTTGGGAAACCAAGTGAAATCTGTTCGGGAACATCAATAGTAACATGTTTTCACAACCAAACATATTTCATTAAAGTGTTGACAGCCCCTCTCTGTGCTCTCCGAGAAAGGAACGAAGGAGAGAGAGAGGAGGAGGAGATGGAAACGCACGGTGGTGAGATATTCTGTAGTTAAAAGGTAATGAGTCAACCTGTTAATTAACCCTGTAAGCCGCCCTGCACAATCAATGAACCAACAGCATCGCCTAGGGGCTATACGTTCTCTCCCAGACTCATGCATAGACATTTTGGAGCGTAGCATAACCAGTCCATCCAGTACAGTCCACACTCAAAGGCCAGACCAATGATGTATCAAAGACATCTTAAATTAGTTTTGATGTTATTTTTTTTCTGCCATGAGTAATACGCCTTAGGCTATGTATGGTATAACGGCACAATCGTTATTTTAATGCATAAGCTCTAATATGCATATGGGTGTTTTGAATTAATCGTCACCTCAGAAAGTCCTATCCATTTCATTGTTAGGCTTTGAAGCAACATCCACAACGACCATGTTTTCACACTCAGTTTTCAACTTGATGTTGAACTTCTTCCTTTATAAGATTGATCAATCAAAGTGAGGTGAGTTTTAAAAGCACGTTACTGTTTTGATAATTGTTTGATGTTGATTCTCGATTGCATTTGCATTGATGTCAGAGGAGTGGTCAGAGGGGACAATAGAGCGCTGAGTATCAGGGCCATTAGCGACCTGATGGAAGACCAGAGTGCAAGAGGAGATCACCTAGACTCAACGGCCATGTGGAAATTTACTGCGAGTCACTTCCTCATGACTCATGACTCACTTACTTTACTTACTCATGAGTCATGTGTGGCGGTAATACGGTCACCGCAAAAGCCCTGTGTGTGTGTGTTTGTGTGTGTGTGTGTTGTGTGTGTGTTGTGTGTGTGTGTTGTGTGTGTGTGCGTGTGGTGTGTGTTGTGTGTGTGTGTGAGAGAAAGTCCCAGTAAAGCTCTAAGTTACACTACCAGTCAACAGTTTGGACACACCGACTCTTTCAAGGGTTTTTCTTTATTTTTACATTTTTTTACATTGTAGAATAGTAGTGAAGACATTAAAACTATGAAATAACACATATGGAATCACCAAAAAATATAAAAATATATTTGAGATTTGAGATTCTTCAAAGCTTTGCACACTCTTGGCATTCTCTCAACCAGCTTCATGAGGTGTGCATTAAAAGTTAATTTGTGGAATTTCTTTCCTTCTTAATGCGTTTGAGCCAATCAGTTGTGTTGTGACAAGGTAGGGGTGGTATACAGAAGATAGCCCTATTTGGTAAAAGACCAAGTCCATATTATGGCAAGAACAGCTCAAATAAGCAAAGAGAAACGACAGTCCATCATTACTTTAAGACATGAATGTCAGTCAATATGGAACATTTCAAGAACTTTGAACGTTTCTTCAAGTGCAGTCGCAAAAAACATCAAGCGCTATGATGAAACTGGCTCTCATGAGGACCGCCACAGGAATGGAAGACCCAGAGTTATCTCTGCTGCAGAGGATAGGTTCATTAGAGTTAACTGCACCTCAGATTGCAGCCCAAATAAATACTTCACAGACTTCAAGTCACAGACACATTTCAACATCAACTGTTCAGAGGAGACTGCGTGAATCAGGCCTTCATGGTCGAATTGCTGCAAAGAAACCACTACTAAAGGACACCAATAAGAAGAAGAGACTTGCTTGGGCCAAGAAACACGAGCAATGGACATTAGACCGGTGGAAATCTGTCCTTTGGTCTGATGAGTCCAAATTGAAGATTTTTGGATCCAACCGCAGTGTCTTTGTGAGACACAGAGTAGGTGAACGGATGATCTCCGCATGTGTAATTCCCACCGTAAAGCATGGAGGAGGAGGTGTGATGGTGTGAGGGTGCTTTGCTGGTGACACTGTCTGTGATTGATTTAGAATTCAAGGCACACTTAACCAGCATGGCTACCACAGCGTTCTGCAGAGAAACGTCATCCCATCTGGTTTGGGCTTAGTGGGACTATCATTTGTTTTTCAACAGGACAATGACCCAATACACCTCCAGGCTGTGTAAGGTTTATTTTACCAAGAAGGAGAGTGATGGAGTGCTGCATCAGATGACCTGGCCTCCACAATCCCCCGACCTCAACCAAATTGAGATGGTTTGGGATGAGTTGGACCGTAGAGTGAAGGAAAAGCAGCCAACAAGTGCTCAGCATATGAGGGAACTCCTTCAAGACTGCTGGAAAAAGCATTCCAGGTGAAGCTGGTTGAGAGAATGCCAAGAGTGTGCAAAGCTGTCATCAAGGCAAAGGGGGGCTACTTTGAAGAATCTCAAATGTAAAATATATTTAGATTTGTTTAACACTTATTTGGTTACTACGTGATTCCATATGTGTTATTTCATAGTTTTGATGTCTTCACTATTATTCTACAATGTAGAAAATAGTCAAAATTAAGAAAAACCCTTGAATGAGTAGGTGTGTCCAAACTTTTGACTGGTACTGTAGTTAGTACATAAAGCTATAAAAGCGATATGTGTTTCTGAAGCCACTGTACCTCATGGCCCCAATACAAACAACTCCTGTTCCCCTAGTGTGGCCCCCCTCGTCATGGTGCTTGTGTGCATGCGTGTGTGTGTGTGTGTGTGTGTGTGTGTGTGTGTGTGTGTGTGTGTGTGTGTGTGTGTGTGTGTGTGTGTGCGTGTGTGTGTGTGTGTGTGTGTATGTGTGTGTGTGACTCTGAGGGGGGACGCCACAGCAGACAAACAACAAAGTTTGATATTTTCTTCTTTGACTGGAGGCTACTGCTTCTCTCAGGAGGGAGGGAGGGAGGGAGGGAGGGAGGGAGGGAGGGAGGGAGGGAGGGAGGGAGTGAGGGAGGGAGGGAGGGAGGGAGAAAAAGAGAGAGAGATGGAGGGATGGAGGGAGAGTTGTAGATGGTGTTGAAATGCACCATATTTAAAAGGGGAAATCTGGGATTGGTGCATATAACTTTTATAATAATATGTGAAGGGTGACCACTTTGCTGTTGTTTGAATCCCAGATTGTCCCTTTAACTGTCAATATTCCCCAAATCTTTCTCCCGTACTACCCCTTTCTCTCTCGGGGAGATACTGACCAAAGTGGGCAGTGTGTTTGTGTGTAATGTGTATGTGTGTGTGTGTATGCGTGTAATATGTGTGTGTGTGTGTGTGTGTGTGTGTCTCTGTGTTGTGTATTAGTTGTTATCTTCCAGGAACTTATTCTGCTGTTTCTGCTGATAGTGGAAAGATACTGTAATAACGGTGCTACTGTAATAACGGTGCTACTGTAATAACGGTTCTACTGTAATAACGGTTCTACTGTAATAACGGTGCTACTGTAATAACGGTGATACTGTAATAACGGTTCTACTGTAATAACGGTGGTACTGTAATAACGGTGGTACTGTAATAACGGTGCTACTGTAATAACGGTGGTACTGTAATAACGGTGCTACTGTAATAACGGTTCTACTGTAATAACGGTGCTACTGTAATAACGGTGCTACTGTAATAACGGTGCTACTGTAATAACGGTGCTACTGTAATAACGGTGCTACTGTAATAACGGTGCTACTGTAATAACGGTTCTACTGTAATAACGGTTCTACTGTAATAACGGTGCTACTGTAATAACGGTGCTACTGTAATAACGGTTCTACTGTAATAACGGTTCTACTGTAATAACGGTGCTACTGTAATAACGGTGATACTGTAATAACGGTGCTACTGTAATAACGGTGCTACTGTAATAACGGTTCTACTGTAATAACGGTGCTACTGTAATAACGGTGCTACTGTAATAACGGTTCTACTGTAATAACGGTGGTACTGTAATAACGGTGGTACTGTAATAACGGTGCTACTGTAATAACGGTGGTACTGTAATAACGGTGCTACTGTAATAACGGTGGTACTGTAATAACGGTTCTACTGTAATAACGGTGATACTGTAATAACGGTGATACTGTAATAACGGTGGTACTGTAATAACGGTGGTACTGTAATAACGGTTCTACTGTAATAACGGTTCTACTGTAATAACGGTGATACTGTAATAACGGTGGTACTGTAATAATGGTGATACTGTAATAACGGTGATACTGTGATAACGGTGACGTGTGTACATCTCACCCTTTGTGAGTGTGTGTGTTACCTTAGTCCTGAATGGCTCGGGGAAGCCTCCGTGCGGAATCCCAATGTGTCCTTGTAGGAACTCCACCACGGACAGAGGGAAGGACAGCTCAGCAGCTCTCTCCTCCACCTGAAGCACAACCACAACCACAATCTCAATCACAATCACAATCACAACCAAAACCACAACCACAACCACAACCACAACCACAACCACACAACCACAAACACAACCATAATCACAACCACAACCACAACCACAACCATAATCACAAACATAATCACAACCAGAACCACAATCACAACCACAACCACAATTACAACCACAACCAGAACCACAATCACAACCACAACCACAACCACAAAAACAAAAAACAAAAACAACCAGAAAAAAAAAAAAAAACAAAAACAACCAAACCACAAAAAAAAAAACAAAAACAACCAAAACCACAATCACAAAAAAAACAACACAAAAAAAAAACAAAAAAAACCACAAACAAAACCAACAATCACAAAAAAAACCAAAAACAAAAACCACAATCAAAATTACAACACAAAACCACAAAAACAAAAACAACAACAAAAAAAAACCAAAAAACCAAAAATTACAAAAAAAAACCAAACAAAAACAAAAAAAAACCACAACAAAAAAACCAAAACCAAACCAACACCACAACCACAAAAAAACAAAAAAAACCAAAAAACAAAAAAAAAACAATCACAAAACAATCAAAACCACAACAACAACCAAGCAAAATCACAAAACACAACCAAAAAAAAAAAAAATCAAAACACAAAAAAAAAAAAAACAAAAAAAACCAGAAAAAGAACCACAAAAACAAACCACAATTACAAAAACAAAAACAAAAAAATCACAACCACAATCAAAAAAAAAACCACAAAAACAACCAAAAATCACAACCAAAAAAAAACAAAAACAAAAACAAAACAAAACCAAATTAAAACAAAAACAACCAAAAACAAAACAACAACCAAAATCACAACCACCACCAACAACCAACAAAAAAAAAAAACAACAACAAACAAAACAAAATCAAAACAACACAAAACCAAAAACAAAAAAAAAACCAAAATCACAAAAACAAACACAAAAAAAAACCACAAAAACAAAAATATTCACAACCACAAAAAAACAACAAAAACAAACAAAAAAACAAACCACAATCACAAAAAAAAAAACAACCAAAACAAAATCACAAAAACAACCAAAAAAAAAAAAAAAAAAAAAACAAAAAAAAAACAAAAACAAAAACAACAAAAAACAAAACAAAAAAAAAAAAAAAAAAAAAAAAAAAAACAAAAAAAACAAACAACACAACCAACAAAAAAACAAAAACCAAAAAAACAACAACAAAAACAAAAAACAAACACAACCAAAACCACAACCACAAAAACAAACACAAAAAAAACACAAAAACAAAAAAAAAAAAAACAAAACAACACAAAACAAAAAAAAAAAAAAAAAAAACAACAAAACAAAAAAAAAAAAAACAAAAAAAAAACCAAAAAAACAAAAAAAAAACCAAAACCAAAACAAAAAAAAAACAAAAAAAAAAAAACACACAACCACAACACAAAAAAAAAAACAAAAAACAACCAAAAAACAATTAAAACCAAAAAAACCACAAAACAAAAAAAAAAAAACACAAAAAAAATCAAAAAAAAACAAAAAAAACACAAAAACAATCAACAACCAAAAAAAAACCAAAAAAAAACAAAAAAAAAAAAACAAAAAAAAAAAAAAAAACAATCAAAACAAAACAATCAAAAACAAACAAAAAAAACCAAAAACAACCAAAACAAAAAAAAACAACCAAAAAACAAAACCAAAATCAAAAAAAAAACACAAAAAAACACAACAACAAAAAACAAAAAAAACCACAATCAAAAACAAAACAAAGAAAAACAAAAACAAAAAAAACAAAAAAAAAAAACAAAAAAACCAAAAAAAAAAAAACAAAAAAAAAAAAACAAAACAAAAAAAAACAACCACAACCAAAATCAAAAAAAAAAACAAACAAAAAAAAAAACAAAAACCAAACCAAAAAACAACCACAAAAACAAAAAAAACAACTACAACCACAACCAAAAAACAACCACAACCACAACAAACAAAATTTCAACAACAAAAAAAAAAAAAAAAAAAAAAAAAAAAAAAAAAAAAAAAAAAAAAAAAAAACAAACAAAAAAAAAAAAACAAAAAAAAACAACAAAAAAAAAAACAAAAAACAACCACAATCAAAACAAAAAAAACAACCACAAAAAAAACAAAACAAAAAAAATCAAAAACAAAAAAAAAAACCACAAAAAAACCAAAAAAAAAAAAAAACCAAAAACCACAAAAACAACCACAAACACAAAAAAAACCACAACCAAAAAAACAAAAAAAAAAAAAAAAAAAAAACAAAAAAAAAAACAATTAAAAAAAAAACCAAAACAAAAACAACAAAAAAAACAAAAAAAAAAAAAACAAAAAAAAAAAAAAAAAAACAATCAAAAACCACAACGAAAAAAAAAACCAACAAAAACAAAAACAAAAAAAACAACAAAAAAACCACAAACAAAAAAAAAAAAAAAAAAAACAAAAACAAACAAAAAAAAACACAAAAACAACCACAACCAAAAAACAATCAGAACCACAAAAACAACCACAAAAAAAAAAAACAACAACCAAAAAAACAAAAAAAAAAACAACCAAAAAAAAAAAAAACAATCAAAACCACAACCAAAACAACAACCACAACAAAAAAAACAATCACCAAAAACAACAATCACAACCACAAAAAGAAACACAATCACAATTACAACCAAAACAAAAAAACAAAACAAAAAAACCACAAAACCAGAACAACAAAAACAACAAAAACCAGAACCACAATCAAAACCAACAACCAAAAAAAAAGATCCAAACCAAAAAAAACAACCACAACACACAAAACAACAACAAACCACAACCACAATCACAATCACAATCACAACCACAACCACAATTACAACCACAACCACAATCACAATTACAAACAACAAAAAAACAAAAAAAAACCACAATTACAAAAACAACCTGAACCACAATCAAACCAAAAACAAAAACAACAACAACCAGAACCACAACCACAATCACAATTGCAACCAGAAACACAATCACAACCACAGTTACAAACAGAACCACAATCACAACCACAACCACAATTACAACCACAACCAGAAACACAATCAGAACCACAATCACAACCACAATCAAAACCACAACAACCAGAACCACAATCACAACCACAATCAGAACCACAATCACAACCACAACCACAACCACAATCACAACCACAACCACAATCACAATTACAACCAGAACCACAATCAGAACCACAATTACAACCAGAACCACAATCACAACCACAACCACAATTACAACCACAACCAGAACCACAATCAGAACCACAACCAGAACCACAATTACAACCACACAACCACAAGCACAACCATAACCACAATCACCTTCATTCACCTGTACCATTTACATGTACCAGGAATGGTAGAATGGTGCTGGGAACAATAAACAGACAAAAATATAATAGTGAATACTAGACAGAGGTACACATGATACATACCTCCGCTCTCGTCAGGTTGTTCTGGACCATGAACTGAGCCAGGTCTCCTACGATCTTAGAACTGGGAGTCACCTAGAGAGAGAGAGAGATGGAGGAGGAGAGAGAGAGAGAGACAGAGTTAAAACAACAACTTTTGAACTAAAAACTTGTTCATTCAAACACACGCACACCCACGCACACACCCACATGCACACCCACACACACACCCACATGCACACACCCACATGCACACACCCACACGCACACACCCACACGCACACACCCACACGCGCACACACCCACACGCACCCAAAGCCTCAATTCAGTTATTCAGTGCTAAGTCCTATGGGACCTCAGTGTTAATGATGGGACCTCAGTGTTAATGATGGGACCTCAGGGTTAATGATGGGACCTCAGGGTTAATGATGGGACCTCAGGGTTAATGATGGGACCTCAGGGTTAATGATGGGACCTCAGTGTTAATGATGGGACCTCAGTGGTAATGATCCGACCTCAGGGTTAATGATGGGACCTCAGGGTTAATGATGGGACCTCAGTGTTAATGATGGGACCTCAGTGTTAATGATGGGACCTCAGTGGTAATGATCCGACCTCAGGGTTAATGATGGGACCTCAGGGATAATTATAGGACCTCAGGGATAATGATGGGACCTCAGGGTTAATGATCCGACCTCAGTGTTAATGATGCGACCTCAGTGTTAATGGTGGGACCTCAGTGTTAATGATGGGACCTCAGTGTTAATGATGGGACCTCAGGGTTAATGATCCGACCTCAGGATTAATGATGGGACCTCAGGGATAATGATAGGACCTCAGGGATAATGATGGGACCTCAGGGTTAATGATCCGACCTCAGGGTTAATGATCTGACCTCAGGGTTAATGATGGGACCTCAGGGTTAATGATGGGACCTCAGTGTTAATGATGGGACCTCAGGGTTAATGATGGGACCTCAGGGTTAATGATGGGACCTCAGGGTTAATGATGGGACCTCAGTGTTAATGATCCGACCTCAGTGTTAATGATCCGACCTCAGTGTTAATGATCTGACCTCAGGGTTAATGATGGGACCTCAGGGTTAATGATGGAACCTCAGTGTTAATGATGGGACCTCAGTGTTAATGATCCGACCTCAGTGTTAATGATGGGACCTCAGGGTTAATGATGGGACCTCAGTGTTAATGATCTGACCTCAGTGTTAATGATGGGACCTCAGTGTTAATTGTGGGACCTCAGGGTTAATGATGGGACCTCAGTGTTAATGATGGGACCTCAGGGTTAATGATGGGACCTCAGGGTTAATGATGGGACCTCAGGGTTAATGATGGGACCTCAGTGTTAATGATCTGACCTCAGTGTTAATGATCTGACCTCAGGGTTAATGATGGGACCTCAGGGTTAATGATGGAACCTCAGTGTTAATGATGGGACCTCAGTGTTAATGATCCGACCTCAGGGTTAATGATGGGACCTCACTGTTAATGATGGGACCTCAGTGTTAATGATCCGACCTCAGGGTTAATGATGGGACCTCAGGGTTAATGATGAGACCTCAGGGGTAATGATGGGACCTCAGGGTTAATGATGAGACCTCAGGGTTAATGATGGGACCTCAGTGTTAATGATGGGACCTCAGGGTTAATGATCCGACCTCAGGGTTAATGATGGGACCTCAGGGTTTATGATCCGACCTCAGGGTTAATGATGGGACCTCAGGGTTAATGATGGGACCTCAGGGTTAATGATGGGACCTTAGTGTTAATGATGGGACCTCAGGGTTAATTATCCGACCTCAGGGTTAATGATGGGACCTCAGGGTTAATGATCCGACCTCAGGGTTAATGATGGGACCTCAGGGTTAATGATGGGACCTCAGGGTTAATGATGAGACCTCAGGGTTAATGATGGGACCTCAGTGTTAATGATGGGACCTCAGGGTTAATGATCCGACCTCAGGGTTAATGATGGGACCTCAGGGTTTATGATCCGACCTCAGGGTTAATGATGGGACCTCAGGGTTAATGATGGGACCTCAGGGTTAATGATGGGACCTTAGTGTTAATGATGGGACCTCAGGGTTAATTATCCGACCTCAGGGTTAATGATGGGACCTCAGGGTTAATGATCCGACCTCAGGGTTAATGATGGGACCTCAGGGTTAATGATGGGACTTCAGTGTTAATGATCCGACCTCAGGGTTAATGATGGGACCTCAGGGTTAATGATGAGACCTCAGGGTTAATGATGAGACCTCAGGGTTAATGATGGGACCTCAGGGTTAATGATGGGACCTCATTGTTAATGATGGGACCTCAGGGTTAATGATCCGACCTCAGAGTTAATGATGGGACCTCAGGGTTAATGATGAGACCTCAGGGATCTAGGTAATAGAGGAAGCTAAGCTCTTGGGATGAGGCTCTTGGTACCCTACTGTGTGTGTGTGTGTGTGTATGTGTGTATATTAGTGTGTGTGTGTGTGACTCATCAGTTCCCCATATTCCCATCATCCTATAGTTGAAACAGTAACCAAAGCCCTATACTATATAATGAATTCTGTAAAGACAGCTATACCTTCTGTCATGACTTGCCCTCATGGGCTGAGGATCAAAGATTCCGGCTAGGCAAAGGTTTGAGCACCCCATTTCCTGGGGCCAGTTTTATGACCGGTCGTAAATTCCTTGCAGAAACTTTATTTTCCGTGTCATGCAGTGTTGGGAGAGGGAATTTCATTGTGAGACAAGGAAGTCTTCCCGCCAAGACTCCAACATCCAAAAGTGGATAATGAAACAATATTTCTACTTAAAAGAATGTGGGAAATGGTTGGTGGGGACTTAAAGAACAATCATGTCAAATTCGTTACTATGTTGTGATGTCATTAAAGATGGTGGAACAACATTACTGTATCTCTGGGGGGGGGGGGGGTACACTTCTCAGTTATGAGGTTTGCATCTAATGGTTGTATAAAACAAATGATTAAGTATAATAATACCTAATGTGATTTTAGCATTCTAGATGAGATGATTGTTTTCCATATTGATTTGTTCTCAGTCAGTGACCACGCCCAGATGAGCACAAACATGTTTACCCTTTTTTCCCCGAGTGAACAAAAAGGGTGCATAAGTATTATGATTACTGTGAGCGTAGTTTCCAAAGTAACTACGATAGTTTGAATCTCTGTCTCTCCCTTCCACTCTGACCCTCCTTCTACCCAAGCATTCATGCTATTGTTAGTCCAGTCCACTAGGGACCTGTTTTCATTGTATTACGTTAGTAATCAGTAACCTGTGTGTGTTTGTATTGTGTAATTTTTTAGTTAGTTAGTAAATAAATAATTAAGCCAATTTGTGTATTGCTGATTCATCCATAAGGTTAGGGTTCTTGCAGGTTCAAGGATTATGTGACGTTCAGAACGAGACTGATCAAAAGTAATTATTTGATAAGTGACTGTTATCTTCTAAGAGTTTAACTCGGGAGATGGTAACTCGTTAAACAACTTCTTCCGTGGTGCCCCAAATTCCTAATGAGTTAATTGTTCAATGATTAATTTAATTGAGTGACAATTGAACATAGTTAGGTGAGTCGATAAATAACAGTAACACATTAAAGCGCTCTCTCTCTCTCTCTCTCTCTCTCTCTCTCTCTCTCTCTCTCTCTCTCTCTCTCTCTCTCTCTCTCCTTCTGCTTTCTTGTGTTCTATTATAGATCTTTATTGCCAATGGGGAGAGAGGGAGGAGGGGAGGTATAGAAGGAGAGGGGGAGAAAGGAGAGGAGAGGATGGGGAGGTAGAGGGAGGAGAGGGAGAGAAGAGAAAGCAGGAGGAGCATGAGAGGGAGGAGAGGAGAGGAGAGGAGAGGAGAGGAGAGGAGAGGAGAGGAGAGGAGAGGAGAGGAGAGGAGAGGAGAGGAGAGGAGAGGAGAGGAGAGGAGAGGAGAGGAGAGGAGAGGAGAGGAGAGGAGAGGAGAGGAGAGGAGAGGAGAGGAGAGGAGGAGAGGAGAGGAGAGGAGGAGAGGAGAGGAGAGGAGAGGAGGAGAACAGTAGTTCTTAGACATCAGATGCGAAAGGTGGTAAGGATTTGAAACAAATTGAAACAAACAGAGACTAGACCCCAGACAGACTACAGAGGCAAACACTATCAATACAAAGACATGCATTACAAATGTCCCAGGCATTGTCACCCACTCAGTTAACCCCTGGTATACTTCACAGAAGTAGTACACTCAATTGAGACTATGGTGTCATTTTCAGACAGCGTCAGCTTGGAGTTTCCCCAGTGTAACACCTACAGTTAGCTCCCAGTAAAATCTACAAGAGCACATCTTATATCCATGCTATTATAGAATTGAGAATGAAGGCAGCAACTTCCCCTCTTCCTCTCCCCTTCATCTCTCCTTACCTTGATCAGATCCCCCAGTAGTTTGTTAGCCTCTGAGTAGGACTTCTTGACTTGTTTAAACTTGTTGCCCAGCCCCATGCTGTGGGCCTGGAAGTGAAGGTTGGTGTATTGACCGCCTGGAATCTCATTCTCATACACATCAGCATTACCTGGAGAGAGAGAGAGACAGGGGGCGAATGTTTGTGTGTGAGTGTGTGTAAGTCTCTCTCTCTGTGTGTGTGTGTGTGTGTGTGTGTGTATGTGTGTGTATGTGTATGTGTATGTGTGTGTGTGTGTGTGGCTGTATGTGTGTGTGTCTGTGTGTGTGTGTGTGTGTGTGTGTGTGTGTGTGTGTGTGTGTGTGTGTGTGTGTGTGTGTGTGTGTGTGTGTGTGTGTGTGTGTGTGTGTGTGTGTGTGTGTGTGTGTGTGTGTGTGTGTGAAATTTGATTGGTGGATTAAAATAAAGTATTTAAATGTGTCTGTGTGTGTTATGTGTCCGTGTGTGTTTATGAGTCCTCATGTGTCTGTGTAGTCCATGTGTGTGTGTGTGTGTGTGTGTGTGTGTGTCTGTGTCTGTGTGTGTGTGTGTGTGTGTGTGTGTGTGTGTGTGTGTGTGTGTGTGTCCATGTATTACCTGACTTCATGGTAGCAGTGCAGTCAAAGGGAGCGTACAGCCCTCTAGTCACCTCCCAGTACTCACTATAGTCAAACACCTTCTCTAAGGCAATACCTGGGAGAGGGAGGGAGGGAGGGAGGGAGGGGGAGAGAGAGAGAGAGAGAGAGAAATGATAAAATATACAGACCACCAATTTCAATTAGCTATGCTTAAACTCTTTAACATCATCCTTAGCTCTGGCATCTTCCCCAATATTTGGAACCAAGGACTGATCACCCCAATCCACAAAAGTGGAGACAAATTTGACCCCAATAACTACCGTGGGATATGCGTCAACAGCAACCTTGGGAAAATCCTCTGCATTATCATTAACAGCAGACTAGTTCATTTCCTCAGTGAAAACAATGTACTGAGCAAATGTCAAATTGGCTTTTTACCAAATTACCGTACGACAGACCACGTATTCACCCTGCACACCCTAATTGACAAACAAACAAACCAAAACAAAGGCAAAGTCTTCTCATGCTTTGTTGATTTCAAAAAAGCTTTTGACTCAATTTGGCATGAGGGTCTGCTATACAAATTGATGGAAAGTGGGGTTGGGGGAAAAACATACGACATTATAAAATCCATGTACACAAACAACAAGTGTGCGGTTAAAATTGGCAGAAAAAACACACATTTCTTTCCACAGGGCCGTGGGGTGAGACAGGGATGCAGTTTAAGCCCCACCCTCTTCAACATATATATCAACGAATTGGCGAGGGCACTAGAACAGTCTGCAGCACCCGGCCTCACCCTACTAGAATCTGAAGTCAAATGTCTTCTGTTTGCTGATGATCTGGTGCTTCTGTCACCAACCAAGGAGGGCCTACAGCAGCACCTAGATCTTCTGCACAGATTCTGTCA
>CM072256.1:6253981-6283981 GCA_036851935.1 Coregonus suidteri
TCATGAGGCATCAAAGCCAAAGGAACTGAATAATATTAAGAAATGCTATAGACGGAAGGAAAGTAGTGTGGAAATCTACCCAAAAACTATTAGGCAACAACAAATTCAATCCCCTTCTAGACAATTTCCTGGACAAAATGTTTCACTGTAATAGTGAAGGTGTAAACTTGGCAGTAGAAAACCTAAACAGTATATTTGACGTCTCAGCTTCCCTATCAAATCAAAAAATGTCAAGCAGACAACCTAAGAAAATTAACAACAATGACAAATGGTTTGATGAAGAATGCAAAAACCTAAGAAAGAAATTGAGAAACCTATCCAACCAAAAACATAGAGACCCAGAAAACCTGAGCCTACGCCTTCACTATGGTGAATCACTAAAACAATACAGAAATACACTACGGAATAAAGAAGGAACAGCACCTCAGAAATCAGCTCAATGTAATTGAAGAATCCATAGACTCTAACCACTTCTGGGAAAATTGGAAAACTCTAAACAAACAACAACACGAAGAGCTAAACAGAGATGTATGGGTAAACTTCACTTCTCCAATCTTTTGGCCCTTTTTTAACTCTTTAACATCATTCTCAGCTCAGATACTCAAAAAGTTCTACAGCTGCACCATCGAGAGCATCCTGACTGGTTGCATCACCGCCTGGTATGGCAACTGCTCGGCCTCTGACCGCAAGGCACTACAGAGGGTAGTGTGTACAGCCCAGTACATCACTGGGGCCAAGCTTCCTGCCATCCAGGACCTCTATACCAGGTGGTGTCAGAGGAAGGCCCTAAAAATTGTCAAAGACTCCAGCCACCCTAGTCATAGACTGTTCTCTCTGCTACCGCAGTTCCCCACCCATCCCCTCTTTTACGCTGCTGCTACTCTCTGTTTATTATCTATGCATTGTCACTTTAGCTCTACCTACATGTACATATTACCTCAATTACCTCGACTAACCTGTGCCCCTGCACATTGACTCTGCACCGGTACCCCCTGTATATAGCCTCGCTACTGTTATTTTACTGTTGCTCTTTAATAATATTTTTCATTTTTTACTTATCTATTTTTTATTTAAGTTGTAGGGCTTGTAAGAAAGCATTTCACTGTGACAATACAATTTGAGCAGAGAGAGAGAGAGACAGACAGAGAGATGGATGATATAGCTGAGTAGAGAGAGAGGGAGACAGACAGAGAGATGGATGATATAGTTGAGTAGAGAGAGAGGGAGACAGACAGAGAGATGGATGATATAGATGAGTAGAGAGAGAGAGAGACAGACAGAGAGATGGATGATATAGTTGAGTAGAGAGAGAGGGAGACAGACAGAGAGATGGATGATATAGATGAGCAGAGAGAGAGGGAGACAGACAGAGAGATGGATGATATAGATGAGTAGAGAGAGAGGGAGACAGACAGAGAGATGGATGATATCGATGAGTAGAGAGAGAGGGAGACAGACAGAGAGATGGATGATATAGATGAGCAGAGAGAGAGGGAGACAGACAGAGAGATGGATGATATAGCTGAGTAGAGAGAGAGGGAGACAGACAGAGAGATGGATGATATAGATGAGCAGAGAGAGAGGGAGACAGACAGAGAGATGGATTGTCACGATCGTCGAGTAGCGAAGTAGACCAAGGCGCAGCGTGTGAAAGAAACATGACTTTATTAATTAAAGTTTCTAAATATAAACAAAAAACACGACTCGTGAAGTCCACGGTTACACTGACCGAATAAGGAACAAAAACCCACAACCCCAAGGTGAAAACAGACAGTATAAATATGGCTCCCAATCAGAGACAACGAGCCAACAGCTGACACTCGTTACCTCTGATTGGGAGTCACTCCTTCAAACAAAAGAAATACAACCCAACAGAAATACCAACATAGAAATACACCCAATGAATGAACACACCCTGGCTCAACATACAGAGTCCCAGAGCCAGAGCGTGACAGTACCCCCCCCTAAAGGCGCGGACTGCGACCGCGCCTCAATACGGGCTAAACAAGGGAGGGCTGGGTGGGCATACCTCCTCGGCGGTGGCTCTGGCTCCGGCCTTGATCCCCACCTCCTCTCCAACCCCCCAAAGTACCCCTGGTCCTGTCTAGCCCCGCTGGCCGGAGCCAGACTGACGACACGCGCCCCTGGCTTGGTGCGTGGAGGACGAACGGGCCCTACCAGGGTGACGACGCGCACCACTGCCTTGGCGCGGGGAGCAGGAATGGGCCGGACCGGGCTGACGAAGCGCACCCCTGACTTGGTGCGGAGAGCGGGACCGGGCCGGACAGGGCTGACGAAACGCACCACAGACTTGGTGCGGGGAGCAGGAACGGGCCGGACAGGGCTGACGAAACGCACCACAGACTTGGTGCGTGGAGCAGGAACAGGCCGGGCAGGGCTGTCGACGCACACCGTAGACTTGGTGCGGGGAGCAGGACTGGGCCGGACAGGGCTGTCGACGCACACCGTAGACTTGGTGCATAGAGCAGGAACAGGCCGGGCAGGGCTGTCGACGCACACCGTGGACTTGGTGCGTGGAGCAGGAACAGGCCGGGCAGGGCTGTCGACGCACACCGTAGGCTCTGTGCGTGGAGCAGGAACAGGCCGGGCTGGGCTGGCGACGCACACCGTAGGCTCTGTACGTGGAGCAGGAACATGCCGGGCTTGGCTGTCGACGCACACCGTAGACTTGGTGCGGGGAGCAGGACTGGGCCGGACAGGGCTGGCGACGCACACCGTAGGCTCTGTACGTGGAGCAGGAACAGGCCTCACCGGACTGTGGAGACGGATAGGAGACCTGGAATGAAGAGCTGCCACAACCCGTCCTGGCTGA
Source organism: Coregonus suidteri (assembly GCA_036851935.1). Classification (NCBI taxonomy): domain Eukaryota; kingdom Metazoa; phylum Chordata; class Actinopteri; order Salmoniformes; family Salmonidae; genus Coregonus; species Coregonus suidteri. The sequence goes on from CM072256.1 coordinate 6,256,815, forward strand.
ATACCTACCCTCACACACTCTGTGTGAGGCATCAGCACAGGACGTACAGGGCTGTTTACCCGTACTGGCATAACAGCACGCGACACTGGCGCAGGATATCCGGGACCGAGGAGAGGCACTGGAGGCCGCGAGCGCTGATCCGGCACACTCCGTCCTGGCTGCATGCCCACCTTCGCACAACACGTGCGGGGTGCTCGCACAGGACGTACAGGACTGTGCCGGACCACTCGTGGCACAGTACGCAGCTCCGCATACCTCGGAACCTGCCCAGTCTCATGCTGCCATTCCTGAGTACGGGGAGTTGGCTCTGCTCTCCATCCAGGCTCCGCCAACCTGCCTTCTGGCCCCCAAAACCCGGTGGCCTCCTCTCCTAATCTCCCCATTCGCCCTGTGGCAGCCTCCTGCTGCCCAGTCGCCCATGCCGTGTGCCCCCCCCTAAAAAATTCTTGGGGGTGCCTCTCGCCTTTCCGACCACGGCCCGGTTGACGCCGCTTCTCCACTCCTGCCTGGGTCTCCCCCTTCATCGCCGTCCGGTACCGGACGGCCTCCTCCTCGGTAATCTGCCCCCAACCGAGGAGGACATCCACCAGCGTCACCTCCTGCGTGTGTTCCTGGACACGCTGCTTGGTCTTTGTATGGTGGGTTTTTCTGTCACGATCGTCTAGTAGCGAAGTAGACCAAGGCGCAGCGTGTGAAAGAAACATGACTTTATTAATTAAAGTTTCTAAATATAAACAAAAAACACGACTCGTGAAGTCCACGGTTACACTGACCGAATAAGGAACAAAAACCCACAACCCCAAGGTGAAAACAGACAGTATAAATATGGCTCCCAATCAGAGACAACGAGCCGACAGCTGACACTCGTTACCTCTGATTGGGAGTCACTCCTTCAAACAAAGAAATACAACCCAACAGAAATACCAACATAGAAATACACCCAATGAATGAACACACCCTGGCTCAACATACAGAGTCCCAGAGCCAGAGCGTGACAGTACCCCCCCCTAAAGGCGCGGACTGCGACCGCGCCTCAATACGGGCTAAACAAGGGAGGGCTGGGTGGGCATACCTCCTCGGCGGTGGCTCTGGCTCCGGCCTTGATCCCCACCTCCTCTCCAACCCCCCAAAGTACCCCTGGTCCTGTCTAGCCCCGCTGGCCGGAGCCAGACTGACGACACGCGCCCCTGGCTTGGTGCATGGAGGACGAACGGGCCCTACCAGGGTTACGACGCGCACCACTGCCTTCGCGCGGGGAGCAGGAATGGGCCGGACCGGGCTGACGAAGCGCACCCCTGACTTGGTGCGGAGAGCGGGACCGGGCCGGACAGGGCTGACGAAACGCACCACAGACTTGGTGCGGGGAGCAGGAACGGGCCGGACAGGGCTGACGAAACGCACCACAGACTTGGTGCGTGGAGCAGGAACAGGCCGGGCAGGGCTGTCGACGCACACCGTAGACTTGGTGCGGGGAGCAGGACTGGGCCGGACAGGGCTGTCGACGCACACCGTAGACTTGGTGCATAGAGCAGGAACAGGCCGGGCAGGGCTGTCGACGCACACCGTGGACTTGGTGCGTGGAGCAGGAACAGGCCGGGCAGGGCTGTCGACGCACACCGTAGGCTCTGTGCGTGGAGCAGGAACAGGCCGGGCTGGGCTGGCGACGCACACCGTAGGCTCTGTACGTGGAGCAGGAACATGCCGGGCTTGGCTGTCGACGCACACCGTAGACTTGGTGCGGGGAGCAGGACTGGGCCGGACAGGGCTGGCGACGCACACCGTAGGCTCTGTACGTGGAGCAGGAACAGGCCTCACCGGACTGTGGAGACGGATAGGAGACCTGGAATGAAGAGCTGCCACAACCCGTCCTGGCTGAATACCTACCCTCACACACTCTGTGTGAGGCATCAGCACAGGACGTACAGGGCTGTTTACCCGTACTGGCATAACAGCACGCGACACTGGCGCAGGATATCCGGGACCGAGGAGAGGCACTGGAGGCCGCGAGCGCTGATCCGGCACACTCCGTCCTGGCTGCATGCCCACCTTCGCACAACACGTGCGGGGTGCTCGCACAGGACGTACAGGACTGTGCCGGACCACTCGTGGCACAGTACGCAGCTCCGCATACCTCGGAACCTGCCCAGTCTCATGCTGCCATGCCTGAGTACGGGGAGTTGGCTCTGCTCTCCATCCAGGCTCCGCCAACCTGCCTTCTGGCCCCCAAAACCCGGTGGCCTCCTCTCCTAATCTCCCCATTCGCCCTGTGGCAGCCTCCTGCTGCCCAGTCGCCCATGCCGTGTGCCCCCCCCTAAAAATTTCTTGGGGGTGCCTCTCGCCTTTCCGACCACGGCCCGGTTGACGCCGCTTCTCCACTCCTGCCTGGGTCTCCCCCTTCATCGCCTTCCGGTACCGGACGGCCTCCTCCTCGGTAATCTGCCCCCAACCGAGGAGGACATCCACCAGCGTCACCTCCTGCGTGTGTTCCTGGACACGCTGCTTGGTCTTTGTATGGTGGGTTTTTCTGTCACGATCGTCGAGTAGCGAAGTAGACCAAGGCGCAGCGTGTGAAAGAAACATGACTTTATTAATTAAAGTTTCTAAATATAAACAAAAAACACGACTCGTGAAGTCCACGGTTACACTGACCGAATAAGGAACAAAAACCCACAACCCCAAGGTGAAAACAGACAGTATAAATATGGCTCCCAATCAGAGACAACGAGCCAACAGCTGACACTCGTTACCTCTGATTGGGAGTCACTCCTTCAAACAAAGAAATACAACCCAACAGAAATACCAACATAGAAATACACCCAATGAATGAACACACCCTGGCTCAACATACAGAGTCCCAGAGCCAGAGCGTGACAGTACCCCCCCCTAAAGGCGCGGACTGCGACCGCGCCTCAATACGGGCTAAACAAAGGAGGGCTGGGTGGGCATACCTCCTCGGCGGTGGCTCTGGCTCCGGCCTTGATCCCCACCTCCTCTCCAACCCCCCAAAGTACCCCTGGTCCTGTCTAGCCCCGCTGGCCGGAGCCAGACTGACGACACGCGCCCCTGGCTTGGTGCATGGAGGACGAACGGGCCCTACCAGGGTGACGACGCGCACCACTGCCTTGGCGCGGGGAGCAGGAATGGGCCGGACCGGGCTGACGAAGCGCACCCCTGACTTGGTGCGGAGAGCGGGACCGGGCCGGACAGGGCTGACGAAACGCACCACAGACTTGGTGCGGGGAGCAGGAACGGGCCGGACAGGGCTGACGAAACGCACCACAGACTTGGTGCGTGGAGCAGGAACAGGCCGGGCAGGGCTGTCGACGCACACCGTAGACTTGGTGCGGGGAGCAGGACTGGGCCGGACAGGGCTGTCGACGCACACCGTAGACTTGGTGCATAGAGCAGGAACAGGCCGGGCAGGGCTGTCGACGCACACCGTGGACTTGGTGCGTGGAGCAGGAACAGGCCGGGCAGGGCTGTCGACGCACACCGTAGGCTCTGTGCGTGGAGCAGGAACAGGCCGGGCTGGGCTGGCGACGCACACCGTAGGCTCTGTACGTGGAGCAGGAACAGGCCGGGCTGGGCTGTCGACGCACACCGTAGACTTGGTGCGGGGAGCAGGACTGGGCCGGACAGGGCTGGCGACGCACACCGTAGGCTCTGTACGTGGAGCAGGAACAGGCCTCACCGGACTGTGGAGACGGATAGGAGACCTGGAATGAAGAGCTGCCACAACCCGTCCTGGCTGAATACCTACCCTCACACACTCTGTGTGAGGCATCAGCACAGGACGTACAGGGCTGTTTACCCGTACTGGCATAACAGCACGCGACACTGGCGCAGGATATCCGGGACCGAGGAGAGGCACTGGAGGCCGCGAGCGCTGATCCGGCACACTCCGTCCTGGCTGCATGCCCACCTTCGCACAAACACGTGCGGGGTGCTCGCACAGGACGTACAGGACTGTGCCGGAACACTCGTGGCACAGTACGCAGCTCCGCATACCTCGGAACCTGCCCAGTCTCATGCTGCCATGCCTGAGTACGGGGAGTTGGCTCTGCTCTCCATCCAGGCTCCGCCAACCTGCCTTCTGGCCCCCAAAACCCGGTGGCCTCCTCTCCTAATCTCCCCATTCGCCCTGTGGCAGCCTCCTGCTGCCCAGTCGCCCATGCCGTGTGCCCCCCCCTAAAAAATTATTGGGGGTGCCTCTCGCCTTTCCGACCACGGCCCGGTTGACGCCGCTTCTCCACTCCTGCCTGGGTCTCCCCCTTCATCGCCTTCCGGTACCGGACGGCCTCCTCCTCGGTAATCTGCCCCCAACCGAGGAGGACATCCACCAGCGTCACCTCCTGCGTGTGTTCCTGGACACGCTGCTTGGTCTTTGTATGGTGGGTTTTTCTGTCACGATCGTCGAGTAGCGAAGTAGACCAAGGCGCAGCGTGTGAAAGAAACATGACTTTATTAATTAAAGTTTCTAAATATAAACAAAAAACACGACTCGTGAAGTCCACGGTTACACTGACCGAATAAGGAACAAAAACCCACAACCCCAAGGTGAAAACAGACAGTATAAATATGGCTCCCAATCAGAGACAACGAGCCAACAGCTGACACTCGTTACCTCTGATTGGGAGTCACTCCTTCAAACAAAGAAATACAACCCAACAGAAATACCAACATAGAAATACACCCAATGAATGAACACACCCTGGCTCAACATACAGAGTCCCAGAGCCAGAGCGTGACATGGATGATATAGATGAGCAGAGAGAGAGGGAGACAGACAGAGAGATGGATGATATAGATGAGCAGAGAGAGAGGGAGACAGACAGAGAGATGGATGATATAGATGAGTAGAGAGAGAGGGAGACAGACAGAGAGATGGATGATATAGATGAGTAGAGAGAGAGAGGGAGACAGACAGAGAGATGGATGATATAGATGAGTAGAGAGAGAGGGAGACAGACAGAGAGATGGATGATATAGATGAGTAGAGAGAGAGAGAGAGGTACAAGAAACACGGTATAGAGGAGACGGACCCACTGGTTGCCCTCTAGGTTACAGAGAGCTGGTAGTCCCATCCACCAAACTACCAGGTGTGAAACAGGGAAGGGTCTCAGGGGGTATGCTAATTTGGTATAGAGCAGACCTAACTCACTCTATTAAATGAATAAAAACAGGAATATTTTACATTTGGCTAGAAATTCAAAAGGAAATTATCTCAACAGAGAAAAATGTCCTCCTGTGTGCTACCTATATCCCCCCACTACAATCCCCATACTTTAATGAAGACAGCTTCTCCATTCTGGAGGGGGAAATCAATCATTTCCAGACCCAGGGACATGTACTAGTCTGTGGCGACCTAAATGCTGGACAAGAACCTGACACCCTCAGCACACAACGGGACAAACACCTACCTGGAGGTGACAGCATTCCTTCCCTCATATGCCCACCTAGGCACAACTACGACAACATAACCAACAAAAACGGGTCACAACTCCTGCAGCTCTGTCGCACGCTGAGTATGTACATAGTCAATGGTAGGCTTCGAGGGGACTCCTATGGTAGGTACACCTATAGCTCATCTCTTGGCAGTAGTACTGTAGACTACTTTATCACTGACCTCAAACCAGAGTCTCTCAGAGCGTTCAGTGTCAACCCACTGACACACCTATCAGACCACAGCAAAAGCACAGACTACTTAAACAGAGCAATACTCAATCATGAGGCATCAAAACCAAAGGAACTGAATAATATTAAGAAATGCTATAGAGGGAAGGAAAGTAGTGTGGAAACCTACCAAAAAATTATTAGGCAACAACAAATTCAATCCCTTTCAGACACCTTCCTGGACAAAACGTTCCACTGTAATAGTGAACGTGTAAACTTGGCAGTAGAAAATCTAAACAGTATATTTGACCTCTCAGCTTCCCTATCAAATCTAAAAATCTCTAACAGAAAACCGAAGAAAAGTAACAACAATGACAAATGGTTTGATGAAGAATGCAAAAACCTAAGATTTTTTTTTTTAGAAACCTATCCAACCGAAAACATAGAGACCCAGAAAACCTGAGCCTACGCCTTCACTATGGTGAATCACTAAAACAATACAGAAATACACTACGGAAAAAGAAGGAACAGCATGTCAGAAATCAGCTCAATGTAATTGAAGAATCCATAGACTCTAACCACTTCTGGGAAAATTGGAAAACACTAAACAAACAACAACACGAAGAGCTAAACAGAGATGTATGGGTAAACCACTTCTCCAATCTTTTTGGCCCTATAACAAAGAACAAACAGCAAAAAAATATACATGATTAAATGCAAATCTTAGAGTCAACTATTAAAGACCACCAGAACCCACTGGATTCTCAAATTACATTGAATGAACTACAGGACAAAATACAAACCCTCCAACCCAAAAAGGCCTGTGGTGTTGATGGTATCCTCAATGAAATTATAAAATATACAGACCACAAATTCCAATTGGCTATACTTAAACTCTTTAACATCATCCTTAGCTCTGGCATCTTCCCCAATATTTGGTACCAAGGACTGATCACCCCAATCCACAAAAGTGGAGACAAATTTGACCCCAATAACTACCTTGGGATACGCGTCAACAGCAACCTTGGGAAAATCCTCTGCATTATCATTAACAGTAGACTCGTACATTTCCTCAGCGAAAACAATGTACTGAGCAAAAGTCAAAATTGGCTTTTTACCAAATTACTGTACGACAGACCACGTATTCACCCTGCACACCCTAATTGACAAACAAACAAACCAAAACAAAGGCAAAGTCTTCTCGTGCTTTGATGGTTTCAGAAAAGCTTTCGACTCAATTTGGCATGAGGGTCTGCTATACAAATTGATGGAAAGTGGGGTTGGGGGAAAAACATACAACATTATAAAATCCATGTACACAAACAACAAGTGTGCGGTTAAAATGGGAAAAAAACACACACATTTCTTTCCACAGGGCCGGGGGGTGAGACAGGGATGCAGCTTAAGCCCCACCCTCTTCAACAGCTATATCAACAAATTGGCGAGGGCACTAGAACAGTCTGCAGCACCCGGCATCACCCTACTAAAACCTGAAGTCAAATGTCTACTGTTTGCTGATGATCTGGTGCTTCTGTCCTCAACCAAGGAGGGCCTACAGCAGCACCTAGATCTTCTGCACAGATTCTGTCAGACCTGGGCCCTGACAGTAAATCTCAGTAAGACAAAAATAATGGTGTTCCAAAAAAGTTCCAGTTGCCAGGACCACTAATACAAATTCCATCTAGACACTGTTGCCTTAGAGCACACAAAAAACTATACATACCTTGGCCTAAACATCAGCGCCACAGGTAACTTCCACAAAGCTGTGAACGATCTGAGAGACAAGGCAGGCCTTCTATGCCATCAAAAGGAACATAAAATTCGACCTACCAATTAGGATCTGCCAAAAAATATTTGAATCAGTTATGGAACCCATTGCCCTTTATGGAGGTCTGGGGTCCGCTCACCAATCAAGAAATCACAAAATTAAGATTCTGCATGCAGAATTCTGCAAAAATATCCCCCGTGTACAATGTAAAACACCACATAATGCATGCAGCGCAGAATTAGGCCCATACCCGCTAATTATCAAAATCCAGAAAAGAGACGTTAAATTCTACAACCACCTAAAAGGAAGCGATTCCTTAACCTTCCATAACAAAGCCATCACCTACAGAGAAATTAACCTGGAGAAGAGTCCCCTAAGTAAGCTGGTCCTGGGGCTTTGTTCAGAAACAGATCCCACAGAGCCCCAGGACAGCAACACAATTAGACCCAACCTAATCATGAGAAAACAAAAAGATAATTACTTGACACATTGGAAAGAATTTACAAAAAAACAGAGAATACTAGAATGCTATTTGGCCCTAAACAGAGAGTACACAGTGGCAGAATACCTGACCACTGTGACTGACCCAAAATTAAGGAAATCTTTGACAATGTACAGATTCAGTGAGCATAGCAATGCTATTGAGAAAGTCCGCCGAAGGCAGACCTGGCTCTCAAGAGAAGCCAGGCTATGTGGTCCTCTGTAGCTCAATTGGTAGAGCATGGCACTTGTAACGCCAGGGTAGTGGGTTCGATCCCCGGGACCACCCCTATGTAAAAATGTATGCACACATGACTGTAAGTCGCTTTGGATAAAAGCGTCTGCTAAATGGCATATTATTATGTGCACACTGCCCACAAAATGAGGTGGAAACTGAGCTGCACTTCCTAACTTCCAGCCAATTGTATGACCATATTAGAGACATATATTTCCCTCAGATTACACAGACCCACAAAGAATTTGAAAACAAATCCAATTTTGATAAACTCCCATATCTATTAGGTGAAATACCACAGTGTGTCATCACAGCAGCAAGATTTGTGACCTGTTGCCACAAGAAAAGGGCAACCAGTGAAGAACAAACACCATTGTAAATACAACCCATATTTATGTTAATTTATTTTCTCTTTAGTACTTTAACTATTTGCACATCGTTATAACACCGTATATAGACATAATATGACATTTGAATTGTCTTTATTCTTTTGGAACTTCTGAGTGTAATATTTACTGTTAATTTTTTATTGTTTATTTCACTTTCGTTTACTATCTACTTCACTTGCTTTGGCAATGTTAACATACAGTGGGGAGAACAAGTATTTGATACACTGCCGATTTTGCAGGTTTTCCTACTTACAAAGCATGTAGAGGTCTGTCATTTTTATCATAGGTACACTTCAACTGTGAGTGACGGAATCTAAAACAAAAATCCAGAAATTCACATTGTATGATTTTTCAGTAATTAATTTGCATTTTATTGCATGACATAAGTATTTGATACATCAGAAAAGCATAACTTAATATTTGGTACAGAAACCATTGTTGGCAATTACAGAGATCATACGTTTCCTGTAGGTCTTGACCAGGTTTGCACACACTGCAGCAGGGATTTTGGCCCACTCCTCCATACAGACCTTCTCCAGATCCTTCAGGTTTCGGGGCTGTCGCTGGGCAATACAGACTTTCAGCTCCCTCCAAAGATTTTCTATTGGGTTCAGGTCTGGAGACTGGCTAGGCCACTCCAGGACCTTGAGATGCTTCTTACGGAGCCACTCCTTAGTTGCCCTGGCTGTGTGTTTCGGGTCGTTGTCATGCTGGAAGACCCAGCCACGACCCATCTTCAATGCTCTTACTGAGGGAAGGAGATTGTTGGCCAAGATCTCGCGATACATGGCCCCATCCATCCTCCCCTCAATACGGTGCAGTCGTCCTGTCCCCTTTGCAGAAAAGCATCCCCAAAGAATGATGTTTCCACCTCCATGCTTCACGGTTGGGATGGTGTTCTTGGGGTTGTACTCATCCTTCTTCTTCCTTCAAACACGGCGAGTGGAGTTTAGACCAAAAAAGCTCTATTTTTGTCTCATCAGACCACATGACCTTCTCCCATTCCACCTCTGGATCATCCAGATGGTCATTGGCAAACTTCAGACAGGCCTGGACATGCGCTGGCTTGAGCAGGGGGACCTTCCTCACCTTCCTCATGATCATTGATGCCCCACGAGGTGAAATCTTGCATGGAGCCCCAGACCGAGGATGATTGACCGTCATCTTGAACTTCTTCCATTTTCTAATAATTGTGCCAACAGTTGTTGCCTTCTCACCAAGCTACTTGCCTATTGTCCTTTAGCCCATCCCAGCCTTGTGCAGGTCTACAATTATATCCCTGATGTCCTTACAAAGCTCTCTGGTCTTGGCCATTGTGGAGAGGTTGGAGTCTGTTTGATTGAGTGTGTGGGCAGGTGACTTTTATACAGGTTGAGTTCAAACAGGTGCAGTTAATACAGGTAATGAGTGGAGAACAGGAGGGCTTCTTAAAGAAAAACTACCAGGTCTGTGAGAGCCGGAATTCTTACTGGTTGGTAGGTGATCAAATACTTATTTCATGCAATAAAATGCAAATTAATTACTTAAAAATCATACAATGTGATTTTCTGGATTTTTGTTTTAGATTCCGTCTCTCACAGTTGAAGTGTACCTATGATAAAAATTACAGACCTCTACATGCTTTGTAAGTAGGAAAACCTGCAAAATCGGCAGTGTATCAAATACTTGTTCTCCCCACTGTATGTTTCCCATGTTAATAAAGCCCTTAAATTGAAATTGAATTGAGAGAAAGAGAGAGAGAAAGAGAGAGAGAGAGAGAGAGAAAGAGAGAGAGAGAGAGAGAGAGAGAGAGAGAGAGAGAGAGAGAGAGAAGAGAGAGACAGAGGAGAGAGAGAGAGAGAGAGAGAGAGAGAGAGAGAGAGAGAGAGAGAGAGAGAGAGAGAGAGAGAGAGAGAGAGGTGGTCTTTCTGTGTGTGCATGTGCAGGCATATCGCTCAAGAGTGACTTCGACTTCGGAAAATGCCTTCAAACAACAGTGAGCATTATTAACCTCTGAAGGATAGGACCAATTTTTTCAATCCAAATCTAACTTCCTGTAGCTCAGGACCTGAAGCAAGGATATGCATATTCTTTATACCATTTGAAAGGAAACACCTTTAAGTTTGTGAAATTAATGTAGGAAAATATAACACATTAGATCTGGTAAAAGATAATCCAAAACAAAAAAACATGCATTTTCTATTGTTTTTTTTGTTACATCATCTTTGAAATGCAAGAGAAAGGCCACAATATAATATTGCAGTTTAGGCGCAATTTAGATTTTGGCCACTAGATGGCAGCAGTGTGTGTGCAAAGTTTCAGATTGATCCAGTGAAGCATTGCAATACTGGACTATTTTGTATCAAGTCTGCCCAAATGTGCCGAATTGGTCAATTGATAAATTTTCAAGTACATAACTATAGATAAAATACAAAAAGTATCTGGTAATACAAAATGTAAGTTTACACACTCCCAGGAATGTTTAACATGATGGATCATTAGCTTATACACTAACTTTCACACATCTAGATGGCCGGGCGGGGTGGGTGTGGAGCCAGAGACAGCAGGGGTTCAAACTGTAGAACCCAGTTCCTACATTTGAATATACAAATTGATTTTATCAAACAAGACTATGCTATATTTTATCTCTGGGACAATGCAAATAGTCTGTGTAGCCATGATTAGCTGTTCATGAGTCTTATGGCTTGGGGGTAGAAGCTGTTAAGAAGCCTTTTGGACCTAGACTTGGCGCTCCGGTACCGCTTGCCGTGCGGTATAGAGGTCCTGGATGGCAGGAAGCTTGGCCCCAGTGATGTACTGGGCCGTACGCACTACCCTCTGTAGTGCCTTGCGGTCGGAGGCCGAGCATTTGCCATACCAGGCGGTGACGCAACCAGTCAGGTTGCTCTCGAAGGTGCAGCTGTATAACTTTTTGAGGATCTGAGGACCCATGCCAAATCTTTTCAGTCTCCTGAGGGGGAATAGGCTTTGTCGTGCCAACTTCATGACTGTCTTGGTGTGTTTGGACCATGATAGATTTGTTGGTGATGTGGACACCAAGGAACTTGAAGCTCTCAACCTGTTCCACTACAGCCCCGTCGATGAGAATGGTGGCGTGCTCAGTCCTCTTTTTTTTTTTTCTGTAGTCAACATATATGTCCTGGAAAGTCTGCTGTTACTTACAACAGTCACACTTATCACATTAGCGCACGTTAGCTCAACCGTCCCGTATACGGGACACCGATCCCATAGAGGTTAACATCAAGTAGGCTTGGGTTTTGCTAGGGTTGTGTGGACCGGGGATAAGCGTAATTCCGGAACTCTGGATCAGAATGTTGTATGTTCTAAATCTGACATTTGCAGAAACAGAACGATCCTGAGTAGGAGGAGTCAACCCAGTGTGTCAAAAACACAAATTTGAGTCTGCAGTGAGACAGTGAGAGCTTGTGTGCGCCTCTGCCTGTGTTTGTGTGTGTGCGCCTCTGCCTGTGTTGGCGTGTGTGCGCCTCTGCCTGTGTTTGTGTGTGTGCGCCTCTGCCTGTGTTTGTGTGTGTGCGCCTCTGCCTGTGTTTGTGTGTGTGTGTCACTGTATGTGTGAGTCTGCGTGCCTCTGTTTGATGAGAGAGATGGGAGGAATGCAAATTGGTGTGGAACCTTCCTCTCTTGTCACTTCCAAGCTCTCTCTCCTTATCCCTCACATCTCTCCCTCCCTCCCTTATCCCTCACATCTCTCCCTCCCTCCCCTTATCCCTCACATCTCTCCCTCCCTCCCTTATCCCTCACATCTCTCCCTCCCTCCCTTCTTCCAACCCATTCTGACTCCCTCCCTCCCTTCAATCTCTTCTGTCAATAACACTGTAAATGTTTGTGCAAACATCTCTCCATTGCCATCCTCATTTCACATCCTCTCCTCCCTCTCGCCTTCTGCCTCTACCCCCTCCCCCTTCACCCTCTCCTCTCCTCCCTCTTGCCTTCTGCCTCTACCCCCCTCCCCCTTCACCCTCTCCTCTCCTCCCTCTCGCCTTCTGCCTCTACCCCTCCCCCTTCACCCTCCCCTTCTGCCTCTACCCCCTCCCCTTCACCCTCTCCTCTCCTCTCGTTTTGAGAATGACACAAGTATTGGTCTTCACAAAGTTGGCTGCTTCAGTGTTTTTAGATATTTTTGTCAGATGTTACTATGGTATACTGAAGTATAATTACAAGCATTCCATAAGTGTCAAAGGCTTTTATTGACAATTACATTACGTTTATGCAAAGAGTCAATATTTGCAGTGTTGACCCTTCTTTTTCAAGACCTCTGCAATCCGCCCTGGCATGCTGTCAATTAACTTCTGGGCCACATCCTGACTGATGGCAGCCCATTCTTGCATAATCAATGCTTGGAGTTTGTCAGAATTTGTGGGTTTTTGTTTGTCCACCCGCCTCTTGAGGATCGACCACAGTTCTCAATGGGATTAAGGTCTGGGGAGTTTCCTGGCCATGGACCCAACATTTCAATGTTTTGTTCCCCGAGCCACTTAGTTATCACTTTTGCCTTATGGCAAGGTGCTCCATCATGCTGGAAAAGGCATTGTTTGTCACCAAACTGTTCTTGGATGGTTGGGAGAAGTTGCTCTCGGAGGATGTGTTGGTACCATTCTTTATTCATGGCTGTGTTCTTAGGCAAAATTGTGAGTGAGCCCACTCCCTTGGCTGAGAAGCAACCCCACACATGAATGGTCTCAGGATGCTTTACTGTTGGCATGACACAGGACTGATGGTAGCACTCACCTTGTCTTCTCCGGACAAGCTTTTTTCCGAATGCCCCAAACAATCGGGAAGGGGATTCATCAGAGAAAATGACCTTACCCCAGTCCTCAGCAGTCCAATCCCTGTACCTTTTGCAGAATATCAGTCTGTCCCTGATGTTTTTCCTCGAGGAAGTGGCTTCTTTGCTGCCCTTCTTGACACCAGGCCATCCTCCAAAAGTATTCACTCACACCTGCCTGCTGCCATTCCTGAGCAAGCTCTGCACTGGTGGTGCCCCGATCCCGTAGCTGAATCAACTTTAAGAGATGGTCCTGGCGCTTGATGGACTTTCTTGGGCGCCCTGACGCCTTCTTCACAACAATTGCACCTCTCTCCTTGAAGTTCTTGATGATCCGATAAATGGTTTATTTAGGTGCAATCTTACTAGCAGCAATATCCTTGCCTCTGAAGCCCTTTTTGTGCAAAGCAATGATGACGGCACGTGTTTCCTTGCAGGTAACCATGGTTAACAGAGGAAGAACAATGATTTCAAGCACCACCCTCCTTTTAAAGCTTCCAGTATGTTATTCTAACTCAATCAGCATGACAGAGTGATCTCCAGCGTTGTCCTCGTCAATACTCTCACCTGTGTTAACGAGAGAATCACTGACATGATGTCAGCTGGTCCTTTTGTGGCAGGGCTGAAATGCAGTGGAAATGTTTTTTGGGGATTAAGTTCATTTTCATGGCAAAGAGGGACATTGCAACTAATTGCAATTCATCAGATCACTCTTCATAACATTCTGGAGTATATGCAAATTGCCATCATAAAAACTGAGGCAGCAGACTTTGTGAAAATTAATATTTGTGTCATTCTCAAAACTTTTGACCACGACTGCACATGCTGCCGCTGCACAGTGTAGGGGGAGATGAATGAATGAATGAACAAACAAAATAGTGAATGAATCAATTAATAATAGGATGAATGAATGAACGAAAAAACTAACTGACAAATGAATGAATGTGGTTTTCTATGACTGATAGACAAGCATTTACATTACATTTTACATTTTAGTCATTTAGCAGACGGTCTTATCCAGTGCATACATTTTTCATACTGGCGCCCCCGTGGGAAACGAACCCACAACCCTGGCGTTGCAAGCGCCATGCTCTACCAACTGAGCTACAGGCAGACTGCAGTAGGATAGGAACCAGCTGATAGACAGGCAGACTGCAGTAGGGTAGGAACCAGCTGATAGACAGGCAGACTGCAGTAGGAACCAGCTGATAGACAGGCAGACTGCAGTAGGATAGGAACCAGCTGATAGACAGGCAGACTGCAGTAGGAGTGGGAACCAGCTGATAGACAGGCATACTGCAGTAGGAGTGGGAACCAGCTGATAGACAGGCAGACTGCAGTAGGAGTGGGAACCAGCTGATAGACAGGCAGACTGCAGTAGGATAGGAACCAGCTGATAGACAGGCAGACTGCAGTAGGAACCAGCTGATAGACAGGCAGACTGCAGTAGGAGTAGGAACCAGCTGATAGACAGGCAGACTGCAGTAGGAACCAGCTGATAGACAGGCAGACTGCAGTAGAAATAGGAAGGAGATGTAAAGGTTGTTGCTTTCATCTGTTGGTGATTTTGAGTTTCAATCGATCAATCAGTTAATTAATCAGTCAGTAAATTAATACATTGTCAACTTAGCCATCGATCATGAGTTCAATACATCAACACACATTATAATGGGCTCTGATTGGTCTATAGAGGCCTCTCCGTATTGATTGACAGCGCTGTGGGCCAGTCACGTACCAGTGTTGAATTTGGTTCCTTTGGTGCAGGCCACCATGGCTCCTATGCTGGGCTGTGATGTCATCCCTGACATGGAGTCCACCTGTGACAACATATTAATAGTTAGTGTGTGGGTGTGTGTGTGTGTTTGTGAGCGTGTGAGCGTGTGTGTGTGTGTGTGTGTGTGAGCGTGTGTGTGCGAGTGTGTGTGTGTGTGTGTGTGTGCGCGTGTGAGCGTGTGTGTGTGTGTGTGCGAGTGTGTGTGTGTGTGTGTGTGTGAGTGCGTGTGTGTGCGAGTGTGTTTGTGAGCGTGTGAGCGTGTGTGTGTGTGTGTGTGTGTGTGTGTGTGTGTGTGTGTGTGCGAGTGTGTGTGTGTGTGTGTGCGAGTGTGTGTGTGTGTGTGTGTGTGTGAGTGCGTGTGTGTGCGAGTGTGTTTGTGAGCGCGTGTGAGCGTGTGTGTGTGTGTGTGTGTGTGTGTGTGTGTGTGTGTGTGTGTGTGTGTGTGTGTGTGTGCGAGTGTGTGTGTGTGTGTGTGAGTGCGTGTGTGTGCGAGTGTGTTTGTGAGCGTGTGAGCGTGTGTGTGTGTGTGTGTGTGTGTGTGTGTGTGTGTGTGTGTGTGTGTGTGTGTGTGTGTGTGTGAGTGTGTGTGTGTGTGTGTGTGTGTTACCCACCGCGACATCCACTACGTCGGCCCCGGCCTCAGCGCAGGCTAACATCGAGGCTACTCCGGCCCCTGCTGTGTCATGTGTGTGGATGTGGATGGGAACGTCAGGAAAACGATCCCGCAGGGCACTGATCAGGATACGACTAGACTCCGGCTTCAACAGACCGGCCATGTCCTGGAGAGGACAGGTGGAGAGACGAAGAGGTAGAGAGAGAGAGAGAGAGAAGGAGGAGGAGAATGGAGCAGAGAGAAGAGGGGGGAAGTAGATTAATAGAGTCTTAGATTGAAGCGCAGTGTTAGTTAGAGATGTTTCTGCTATGTTGTCTGGGAACTGTCTGGGAACTGTCTGGGAACTGTCTGGGAACTGTCTGGGAACTGTCAGGGAACTGTCTGGGAACTGTCTGGGAACTGTCTGGGAACTGTCAGGTAACTGTCTGGGAACTGTCTGGGAACTGTCTGGGAACTGTCAGGGAACTGTCAGGGAACTGTCAGGGAACTGTCTGGGAACTGTCTGGGAACTGTCTGGGAACTGTCAGGTAACTGTCTGGAAACTGTCTGGGAACTGTCAGGGAACTGTCAGGTAACTGTCTGGGAACTGTCTGGGAACTTTCTGGGAACTGTCTGGTAACTGTCTGGGAACTGTCAGGGAACTGTCTGGGAACTGTCTGGGAACTGTATGGTAACTGTCTGGTAACTGTCTGGTAACTGTATGGTAACTGTCAGGGAACTGTCTGGGAACTGTCTGGGAACTGTCAGGTAACTGTCTGGGAACTGTCTGGGAACTGTATGGTAACTGTCAGGTAACTGTCTGAGAACTGTCTGGGAACTGTCTGGTAACTGTCTGGTAACTGTCTGGGAACTGTCAGGTAACTGTATGGTAACTGTCAGGTAACTGTCTGGGAACTGTCTGGTAACTGTCAGGTAACTGTCAGGTAACTGTCTGGTAACTGTATGATTTTTAATGGAATATCTACATAGGCGTACAGAGGCCCATTTTCAGCAACCATCAGTCCTGTGTTCCAATGGCACGTTGTGTTTGTAATCCAAGTTTATCATTTTAAAAGGCTAATTAATCATTAGAAACCCTTTGCAATTATGTTAGCACAGCTGAAAACTGTTATGCTGATTAAAGAAGCAATAAAACTGGCCTTCTTGAGACTAGTTGAGTATCTGGAGCATCAACAATTGTGGGTTCAATTACAGGCTCAAAATGGCCAGAAACAAATAACTTTCTTCTGAAACTCGTCAGTCTATTGTTGTTCTGAGAAATGAAGGCTATTCCTTGAGCAAGAGGACAAATACATAGTGTCTAGTTTGAGAAACAGGCGCCTCACAGGTCCTCAACTGGCAGCTTCATTAAATAGGACCCGCAAAACACCAGTCTCAACGTCAACCGTGAAGAGGCGACTCCGGGATGCTGACTATCTAGGCAGAGTTGCAAAGAAAAAGCCATATCTCAGACTGGCCAATAAAAAGAAAAGATTAATATGGGCAGTCTGAGATGCAGCTTTTTCTTTGCAACTCTGCCTAGAAGGTCAGCATTCCAGAGTCACCTCTTCACTGTTGACGTTGAGGCTGGTGTTTTGCAGGTACTATTTAATGAAGCTGCCAGTTGAGGACCTGTGAGGCGTCTGTTTCTCAAACTAGACATTTATGTATTTGTCCTCTTGCTCAGTTTAAGGACAACAAAGTCAAGGTATTGGAGTGGCCATCACAAAGCCCTGACCTCAATCCTATAGGCAGAACTGAAAAAGCGTGTGCGAGCAAGGAGGCCTACAAACCTGACTCAGTTACACCAGCTCTGTCAGGAGGAATGGGCCAAAATTCCCCCAACTTATTGTGGGAAGCTTGTGGATGGCTACCCGAAACGTTTGACCCAAGTTAAACTATTTAAAGGCAATGCTACCAAATACTAATTGAGTGTATGTAAACTTCTGACCCACTGGGAATGTGATGAAAGAAATAAAAGCTGAAATAAATAATTCTCTCTACTATTATTCTGACATTTCACATCCTTAAAATAAAGTGGTGATCCTAACCGACCTAAGACATATAATTTTTTACAAGGATTAAATGTCATGAATTGTGAAAAAAATGAGTTTAAATGTGTTTGGCTAAAGGTGTATGTAAACTTCAGACTTCAACTGTATGTGTGTGTATGTGTGTGTAGATGTGTGTGTATGTGTGTGTATGTGTGTGTGTCAATAAAGTCACCTTGATACATAATATGTGTGTCCCAGCCCTCATCAGTTCCTCAGACAGGTTAATATAGTACTCCAGAGAGTACTTCTGTCTCATGGGGTCTGATACGTCTCCCGTATAGGAGATAGCAGCCTCCACCACACCTCCTGCCCTGTAGATGATGAAGATGGTGATGATGATGATCATGAAGAAGACGAGCATGTCAACATAAATATAGACGTCACAAATATGATGTGCCTACTTGTGTTAGATGTGCAGTACTCACGTAGACAAAACAACATCAACAACCCACAGCACAGTGACGTGAGGAGGGATGAGCTAACTCTTATTCATCAGGGAGAGTCTGGATGGTACAATCAACCTACCTGCCTGCAGCCTCCATGCCCAGTATCATGTTGGGGAGGTAGTTGAGACTGTCGAACACGCGGAAGATATCCATGCCATTCTCCTTCGCCACCTCACAGAACCTGGGGAGAGTGGGAGAGAGATAGAGAGCGGTAGGGTAGTTGGTGTGTGAGTGTGCATTCGGAAAGTTAAGTTACAGCCTTATTCTAAAATGGATTACATTGTTTTCTTTCTCCTCATCAATCTACACACAATACCCCAAAATACCCCATAATAACCCATAATAACCCAAAATACCCCATGATACCCCATATAACAAGGCAAAAACAGGTTTTTAGAATCTGAAATATCACATTTAGTATTCAGACCGTTTACACAGTACTGTTGTTGAAGCACCTTTGGCAGCGTTTACAGCCCCGAGTCTTCTTGGGTATTACGCTACAAGCTTGGCACACCTGTATTTGGGGAGTTTCTCCCCTTCTTCGCCGCAGATCCTCTCAAACTCTGTTAGATTGGATGGGGGGCGTCGCTGCACAGCTATTTTCAGGTCTCTCCAAAGATGTTCGATCGGGTTCAAGTCCGGGCTCTGGCTGGGCCACTCAAGGTCATTCAGAGACTTGTCCGGAAGCCACTCCTGCTTTGTCTTGGCTGTGTGCTTAGGGTCATTGTCCTGTTTAAGGTGAACCTTCAACCTAGTCTGAGGTCCTGAGCACTCTGGAGCAGGTTTTCATCAAGGATCTCTGTACTTTGCTCCGTTCATCTTTCCCTCGATCCTAACTAGTCTTCCAGTCCTTGCAGCTGAAAAACATCCCCACAGCATGATGATGCCACCACCATGCTTCACCGTAGGGATGATGCCAGGTTTCCTCCAGACTTGACGTTTGGTATTCAGGCCAAAGTGTTCAATCTTGGTTTCATTAGACCAGAGACTCTTGTTTCTCATGGTCTGAGAGTTCTTTAGGTGCCTTTTGGCAAATTCCAAGCGGGCTGTCATGTTCCTTTTACTGAGGAGTGGCTTTCGTCTGGCCACTCTACCATAAAGGCCTGATTGGTGGAGTGCTGCAGAGATGGTTGTCCTTCTGGAAGGTTCTCCCATTTCCACAGAGGAACGCTAGAGCTCTGTCAGGGTGACCATCAGGTTCTTGGTCACCTCCATGACCAAGGCCTTCTTCCATGATTGCTCAGTTTGGCCTGGCGGCCAGCTCTAGGAAGAGTCTTGGTGGTTCCAAACTTCTTCCATTTAAGAATGATGGAGGCCACTGTGTTCTTGGGGACCTTCAATGCTGCAGACATTTTTTGTTACCCTTCCCCAGATCTGTGCCTCGACACAATCCTGTGTCTGAGTTCTACGGACAATTCCTTCGACTTCATTGCTTGGTTTTTGCTCTGACATGCACTGTCAACTGTGGGACCTTATATATACAGGTGTGTGCCTTTCAAAATCATGTCCAATCAATTGAATTTACCACAGGTGGACTCCAATCAAATTGTAGAATCATCTCAAGGATGATCAATGGAAAAAGGACGCACCTGAGCTCAATTTCGAGTCTCATAACAAAGGGTCTGACTACTTATGTAAATAAAGTTATTTCTGTTTATATTTTTTATACATTTGGAAAATTTTCAAAAAACCTGTTTTCGCTTTGTCATTATGGGGTTTTGTGTGTAGATTGATGAGGAAAAAATATAATTTAATCAATTTTACAACAAGGCTGTAACGTAACAAAATGTGGAAAAATAGTAGGGTACTGTCCTTTTCTTGCATTCTGATGTTTCTTCAACCTACATCAACCTTATATTATTATTATTGTAATATATTTTCTATTATTATATTTTCTATTTTTATCTATATTATTATTATGAGCACTGTGTTGTTGGGAATGAGCTCTCAAGATTGGTGTGTGTGTTCGTGCTTTAAAGACAACTGGGAACTCTGGGAAAAAAACAAGGTCAAATCATGACGTCAGTGATCGTAAGGTTGGAAGGTCAGAGTTCTAGAAAGATGCCAGAGTTTCCGATTTGGAATTCCGAGTTGGATGACAGTTCAAAACAATTATTTTTAATGATTTAAGTTTTTGGTAAAAAAAAGACAGTAAAATCACCAGGAATATAGATATACATTTGTTTCACTTGGGAAATCTGTTCCCAAGCATTTCCGACAAGAAAATATACATCTGATTGTGTCTGAATGTGATCAAGGTATGAAAATAGTGTTATTTTCCAAATGCAATCTCTTTTTGGGCGTAGTTGTGGTCAATTTGATGTGTACAAAAATATTATAATTATGTTACGGCCACCTGACCATCCGTTGCGACAAAAATCAGCCTGCGCCTAGATATAGTTCCCTACCACATTAAAGTTAGGGTGTGTGTGTGTGTCCTCACTTGAACACTGCGTTATCAGGGTAGTTAGTGTATCCTACAGCGTTAGCCCCTCTCAGTAGCATCTGAAAGGGAATGTTGGGTACTAAGGTTCTCAGCTCCTGGAGTCTCTTCCAGGGACACTCATAGAGAAAACGCATCGCTACGTCAAATGTAGCTCCTACACAGACAGAGAGAGAAAGAGAGAGAGAGAAATAGTTTAAAGTAACAATAGCTCCACAGTCTACAGTGAAGCCAGGAAATGATCACTTAGTCAATGTCATCAGAGAGCCAGAGAGAGTCAGAGAGATGCGTCCCAAATGGCACCCCATTCAATTTGTAGTGCACTTGTCAGGTAAGGAGGTATAGAGACAGACAGAGAGAGAGAGGGAGGGAGAGCGAGAGGGGAGAGAGAGAGAGAGAGAGAGAGAGAGAGAGAGAGAGAGAGAGAGAGAGAGAGAGAGAGAGAAAGAGAGAGAGAGAGAGAGAAAGAGAGAGACAGAGAGAGAGAGAGAGAGAGAGAGAGAGAGAAAGAGAGAGAGAGAGAGATAGATAGAGAGATACAGACAGACAGACAGACAGAGTGAATGAAAATACATCACAAGAGATCAAAACATTGTCACCTCCCCAGTTCTCCAGACTGAACAGGTTACTGAAGCTATGTGATACGTAGGGTGCGATCTTCTTCAGGTCGTAAGTTCGCACCCTGGTGGCCAGGAGGGACTGTTGACCAAGAAGAAGAATACAGTTGAAGTACATTGCGTAAAGGCAAGAGACGTCATCTAATCTACGTTGTCAACTCACTCTGCACCAAATTTCTAGGCTACCTACAATCCACCTACCATCTTGCGCCGTCTTGGATCCACAGTGCAAACCTGATACCTTCCACCGGTGTCTGTGTGGGTCTGTTCTTATGCGACTGGGCCCCATCTTGGTTCTACAGTGTTACCTACCTGATGGGCGTCCCTGAAGGTGGTGTCCATGAGCATTAGACCAGGGAGGGCTCTAACCTCTAACCTCTAGGTTACCTACCTGGTGGGCGTCCCTGAAGGTGGTGTCCATGAGCAGTAGACCAGGGTGTGCTCTCACTGCCTTGGCAAAGCCCTCTGGACCCTCACGGAGCAGGACGTCACGGAACCCTACCGGCGGCTCACCTTGAGGAGGGGGGAGGAATGGGATTTAGGGGGAGACGCAATACATGGAGGTATCAATCAATCGCTTAATCAAGCAATGTATCAATCAATCACAGAAACCCACAGGAGAGTCACCTTGGAGGGATAGGGTGCAAAAGGGTAAGAAGAGAGGGAGAGAGAGAGGAGGGGGGAAGGAGAAAGGAGCAGTTGATGTAGAGAAGAGAAGAGAAGAGAAGAGAAGAGAAGAGAAGAGAAGAGAAGAGAAGAGAAGAGAGAAGAGAAGAGAAGAGAAGAGAAGAGAAGAGAAGAGAAGAGAAGAGAAGAGAAGAGAAGAGAAGAGAGGAGGCAGCTAAGACAAATCTGAATAAACAATCACAGAACGCCTGTGTGTGTATGTGTGTGTGTGTGTGTGTGTACGTGTGTGTGTGTGTATGTGTGTGTGCATGTGTGTGTGCGCATGCACGTGTGTGTGTGTGCATGTATTTGTGTGTGGGTGTGTTTTTGTGCATGTGTGTATGTGTAAGTGGGTCACATCTCTAGTAGTTGATCCCCTTGGGGATGTGCTCGTCTCTCACCCTGCTACACACACTTGGAAAGACTTGGAAACGTTGCACTGACAGTGAGGCCTTCCTTTTTTTCTCTCTCTCCTCCCCTCTCTCTCTCCCTCCCTCCCTCCCTCCCTCCCTCCCTCCCAGGGAAAGCACAGTGTAATAAACCTACCTAATCCCTCTCTTCTCACATCCCTCCGTTTGCCAAATGAAAGAGGGGATCTGAGCACAATACAAATCTCATTACCAAAGCTTTAGCTAGATAGGTGTGTGTGTGAGTGTGAGGGTGTGTGTGAGGGTGTGTGTGTGCATGTGTGTGTATGTGCATGTGTGTGTGTGTGTGTGTGTGTGTTTGTGAGTGTGTATATGTGTGTATGCATGTGCATGTGTGTGGGTGTGTGTGTGTGTGTGTGTGTGTGTGAGTGTGTATGTGTGTGTATTTATGTGCATGTGTGTGTGTGTGTATGTGTGTGTGTATGTGTGTGTATGTATGTTTATGTGTGTGGGTGTGTGTGTGTGTTTGTCAGAGAAAGAGGAGGATGGTGATACAGGGGAAGGATCTTAATTCGAGCCAGTTTGCAACAGCAGGAAAATAATCCTACAGCAACAGGAAATGTGAATTATTATGTGGATTGTAAGTATTCAGACCCTTTCCCCTTTTACACATTTTGTTACGTTACAGCCGTATTATAAAATTGCTTTAATAAAATCCAAAAAATCCTCATCAATCTACTCACAATACCCCATAATGACAAAGTGAAAACATTTTTAAGGAAGTTTTTGCAAAAAAAAGAACAAAAAATACCTGATTTACATAAGTATTCAGACCCTTTGCTATGAGACTCGAAATTGAGCTCAGGTTCATTCTGTTTCCATTGATCGCCCTTGAGATGTTTCTACAACTTGATTGTAGTCCACCTGTGGTAAATTCAATTGATTGGACATGATTTGGAAAGGCACACACCTGTCTGTATAAGGTCCCTGTCACGGTCGTTGAAAGGATTGGACCAATGCGCGGCGTGGAATGCGAACATCTTTTATTTATATATCACCACACGAACAAAACAACAAAACGATACGTGAAGTCCTTGGGTACATACACAAACCAACACGGAACAAGATCCCACAAACACAAATGCCCAAACGGCTGCCTAAGTATGGTTCCCAATCAGAGACAACAAGCAATAGCTGATTCTCGTTGCCTCTGATTGAGAACCACCCCGGCCAACATAGAAACACAATGAACTAGATCCTGAACATAGAAACACAAAACATAGACTCTACACACCCTGGCTCAACATAACAGAGTCCCCAGAGCCAGGGCGTGACAGTACCCCCCCCCCCCCCAAAGGTGGGGACTGCGACCGCGCCAAACATAAACCGAACAGGGGAGGGCCGGGTGGGCATTCCTCCTCGGAAGCGGATCCGGCTCCGGGCGTGACCACCACCCTCTAATAACCCCCCCGTAGTGCCCCTGGTCTGGTCCCGCTGGCTGGAGCTGGACTGGACATCGGTGGAGCGGATTGCTTAGGCTCCGGTGTGGAGCAGCTGAATCGGGCACGGGCTGTGCCGGACTGACGACACGCACCCCAGGCTTGGTGGGGGAAGCAGGAATGGGCCGGACCAGGCTGACGACGCGCACCCCCTGGCTTGGTGCGGGGAGCAGGTATGGGCCGGACCGGGCTGACGATGCGCACCACAGGCTTGGTGCGGGAAGCAGGAATGGGCCGGACCGGGCTGACGACGCGCACCCCTGGCTTGGTGCGGGGAGCAGGAACGGGCCGGACCGGGCTGACGACGACGCGCACCATTGGCTTGGTGCGGGGAGCAGGAACAGGCCGGGCCGGGCTGGCGACGCGCACCATTGGCTTGGTGCGGGGAGCAGGAACAGGCCGGGCCGGGCTGGCGACGCGCACCATTGGCTTGGTGCGGGGAGCAGGAACAGGCCGGGCTGGGCTGGCGACGCGCACCATTGGCTTGGTGCGGGGAGCAGGAACAGGCCGGACCGGGCTGGCGACGCACACCATAGGCTTGGTGCAAGGGGCAGGAACAGGCCGGACCGGGCTGGCGACGCGCACCATAGGCTTGGTGCGAGGGGCAGGAACAGGCCGGACCGGGCTGGCGACGCACACCATAGGCTTGGTGCGAGGGGCAGGAACAGGCCGGACCGGGCTGGCGACGTGCACCATAGGCTTGGGGCGAGGGACAGGAACAGGCCGGACCGGGCTGGCGACGCGCATCACAGGCTTGGTGCGAGGGACAGGAACAGGCCGGACCGCACTGGGAACACACACCACTGGCCTTACACAGGGATCAGGAACGGGCCGGACCGGACTGGCAACACACCTCAGTACCTCTCGCCGTGCCTCTACACTTTCCTTCCCTCTACTCACCAATGGCTCCCGTAACCCGGTGGCCTTCTCTCCTCATCCACTAACTCGCCCTTTTTCTGCCTCCAGCAGCCCCGTCGCCCATGCCATGTGCCCCCCCCCCTAAAAATGTATTGGGGGTGCCTCTCGTCTGTCCGACGACGACACTGTTAGCGCCGTACCTCCTCTCTCGCCAGGGCTTTAACCCTTGCCAATGGTCCTCTGCCCTCGAACATGTCCTCCCAGAACCACCATTGGCCCACCTGGGCCATCGCCAACTTCTCCAGCTCCCTACCCGGCGTTTGCTCCGACACACGCTGCTTGGTCCAGTTTAGGTGGGATCTTCTGTCACGGTTGTTGAAAGGATTGGACCAATGCGCGGCATGGAATGCGAACATCTTTTATTTATATATCACCACACGAACAAAACAACAAAACGATACGTGAAGTCCTTGGGTACATACACAAACCAACACGGAACAAGATCCCACAAACACAAATGCCCAAACGGCTGCCTAAGTATGGTTCCCAATCAGAGACAACAAGTAACAGCTGATTCTCGTTGCCTCTGATTGAGAACCACCCCGGCCAACATAGTAACACAATGAACTAGATCCTGAACATAGAAACACAAAACATAGACTCTACACACCCTGGCTCAACATAAGAGTCCCCAGAGCCAGGGCGTGACAGTCCCACAGCTGACAGTGCATGTCAGAGCAAAAACCAAGCCATGAGATCGAAGGAATTGTCTGTAGCGCTCCGAGACAGGATTGTGTCGAGGCACAGATCTGGGGAAGGGTCCCAAAATCTTTCCCCAAGAACACAGTGGCCTCCATCATTCTTAAATGGAAGAAGTTTGGAACCACCAAGACTCTTCCTAGAGCTGGCCGCCCAGCCAAACTAAAAGGCACATGACATCCCACTTGGAGTTTGCCAAAAGGCAACTAAAGGACTCTCAGACCATGAGAAACAAGATTCTCTGGTCTGATGAAACCAAGATTGAACTCTTTGGCCTGAATGCCAAGCGTCATGTCTGGAGGATACCTGGCACCATCCCTACGGTGAAGCATGGTGGTGGCAGCATCATGCTAGGGGGATGTTTTTCAGCGGCAGGGACTGGGAGACTAGTCAGGAATGAGGGAAAGATGAATGGAGCAAAGTACAGGGAGATCTTTGATGAAAACCTGCTCCAGAGTGCTCAGGACCTCAGACTGGTGCGAAGGTTCACCTTAAACAGGACAATGACCCTAAGCACACAGCCAAGACAACGCAGGAGCTCAGGGCGAGGATCTCCTTCCAGAGAGGCATCCGTCAATTCAGGCGGAGGGGTTTGTTTCATGATTAACTACTCACGTGTGATTGTTGTAACGTACAGGAACTCAAGTCCTTTTGTTCTCCCAATCTGGAACACCTCATGCCGACGGCATTACCTCCTGAGAGAATTTCCTTCGGTAACCGTCACTACCGTGTATATTCCCCCCATAGCCGCGGGAGGTACGTTGCTGGAGGTGCTGGTGGTGAGATGGTAAAACTGCAAGAATTTGTGTTGTTGCAATAAAATACAAAATGTTCTGTTGCATTATTGATATAAATGATAATAGGATATTTATATATTCTTTATGTATATTTATATATATTGGCCCCATTCTACATGGAGAACTCTCAGCTCTGTTGTGTAAGCAGTGTGCTCATAATATGCTCTTATCTATTCAGTTGTGGGGGTTTGGAGTCAAACACATGCTCTTATCTATTCAGTTGTGGGGGTTTGGAGTCAGACACATGCTCTGCTGTACGATAGACAGTTTTTAGTGTGATTTAAGTTGGGTCTCTCTCTCTCATGGTGATCTGGAGAAGCGCTCACAATAGTTTCATTTTTTACATTTAGCAGACACTCAAGAGCAATTAGGGTTAAGTGCCTTGCTCAAGGGCACATCAACAGATTTTTCACCTAGTCAGATTGGGGATTCGAACCAGCGTCCTTTCAGTTACTGGCCCAACGCTCTTAACCACTAGGCTACCTGCCGCCCCTGTTCCCCACTTCTATTTTTTTTACATAACATAAGTGTTTGGGGTGAAAAAAAATACATTTATCTGTTATTGTAAGTGCAAAATTGTCCTCCATAGTGGTGATTAGGACAGAAATATAAAAACATTAACATTACAGTCAATGGGTACAGTAGGTGAAAAACATTAACATTACAGTCAATGGGTACAGTAGGTGAAAAACATTAACATTACAGTCAATGGGTACAGTAGGTGAAAAACATAGTTGAGGCATCCGGGTATCCACTACAGCTTTTATTTAATGTGAAAAAAAAATATATTACACAGCACTGAACTATACCTGAGATATTCACTTACCAGAAACCATTTGAATATCACACTCACAAAAATTATTAACAATGAACTGATGTCCACTAGACAGGACAACCATGAGCTGATGTCCACTAGACAGGACACCCATGAGCTGATGTCCACTAGACAGGACACCCATGAGCTGATGTCCACTAGACAGGACAACAATGAGCTGATGTCCACTAGACAGGACAACAATGAGC
>CM072256.1:6286481-6291481 GCA_036851935.1 Coregonus suidteri
CCAGATGGACACATTGATTCACCGTGAGGGCGGCTAAAGAACTAAGAGATAGCCTGGGACAATGTAGCAGTGGGACTATAACTAGGCCAATGTAGCAGTGGGACTATAACTAGGCCAATGTAGCAGTGGGACTATAACTAGGCCAATGTAGCAGTGGGACTATAACTAGGCCAATGTAGCAGTGGGACTATAACTAGGCCAATGTAGCAGTGGGACTATAACTAGGCCAATGTAGCAGTGGGACTATAACTAGGACAATGTAGCAGTGGGACTATAACTAGGCCAATGTAGCAGTGGGACTATAACTAGGCCAATGTAGCAGTGGGACTATAACTAGGACAATGTAGCAGTGGGACTATAACTAGGCCAATGTAGCAGTGGGACTATAACTAGGACAATGTAGCAGTGGGACTATAACTAGGCCAATGTAGCAGTGGGACTATAACTAGGCCAATGTAGCACAATGTAGCAGTGGGACTATAACTAGGCCAATGTAGCAGTGGGACTATAACTAGGCCAATGTAGCAGTGGGACTATAACTAGGACAATGTAGCAGTGGGACTATAACTAGGCCAATGTAGCAGTGGGACTATAACTAGGCCAATGTAGCAGTGGGACTATAACTAGGCCAATGTAGCAGTGGGACTATAACTTCAATTGTCAACTAAGTACAAATACGTAAAGCCGACAGATAAAAACTTGAAAATATCCTGATGAAAATGCAGGTTCTTTCGATCACATTCATCTCTCTACTCCGCCTGTTTGCATCTCTTTCTATCCATCTTGAGCTATCGCTAGTGTAGTGCAACATTGTAGCCTATCAAATCAATCAACTGGTGAGTGTCCGCCCCAAGCTGTCGCTAGCAAACTTGCAACATCGTATCAACTAGCCTATTCTGGGCCCTCAGAGTTTCCCCGCTCCAGTGAGCTCGGGACAGATACAGCTGTTTTTGCTCAGAGGGAAATGTGTTCAGGTATTTTGTGACGTATAAATGGGATCCTTAGAACATTACATTTTGCTCTTTCACACTGATGCCTAGTGATTATCGAGGGGGAGAGTGTTGGAAAGAGTTTTCAAATAGTGTGAGGAACTATTATCATTCACAATGGATTTTTTTTGTTTTTTCATACTGATTTAGTTCACTTACTGTGTGAGGTGAGGAAGACATGGCTTATTAGCGGTGATGAGTTCAGACAATCAGAAATCAGACATCCCCAAATGGGCACTTTCCTACATTTGCACGCAGCAGACCAGTTAGCCTAATTCGATGCGCTCTGTTAACATTAAGAGGACAGAGAAACCAGACACGTGCTCATTGCTCACATGGAGCACTCCAAACAAAAATACATTGAAAAATGTGACAAAACTCGTAAACGATGGTTATGAAATAAACCAAAACTTGTTTCTAACAAGTGTAGCCGGTTGTGAACTCTGCAAACAACATACCCCACTCCGAGAATGAGAACGGTAAATGATTTGTAGGCCTAATTAATAATCCATGCATTAACAGAAATTAATGTAACCAAATGATGGGGATTAACTATTATATTATATTATATTATATTATATTATATTATTATATTAACTATTATTAAAAATAAACAATCAAAAGGCAAACATTGAAACACAATAAAAACAATAAATGCACGAGAATTGGCGGGAGACAGCGCAGCGCATTCAGGCGAGCTAAAGCGGATTCTGGAGCGAGACATGCCAGTTTCTTCACCACACACCCCTCCCCCTTCTTCTTGTCTCAACATTTCAAATGCTACTCAAGACACATTATCTTCACAAATACTTTAAACGCATTGCTTTTTTTTTACGTAGAGCCACATCTCAGTAATCAGCTAGGACTAGTGCCACGCAGGCTGCAGTGACTACTGTTACCGAATCTTGTCCTATTATTAAATTAAACTTAAAACTAATCACATTAGGAATTTTATTTTATTTTTAGCATGCAAATATATTATTAGAAAGTTGATTTTTTTCAACCCCCTCCAAAACATCTTCCCACGGCTATGCCCCCAAAGCCGACACCACAACCGCTCTCAAGGAACTACACTGGACACTGAAACCGCATATCCTGAGGCCGCATTTATTGTAGCTGGGGAATTTAATAAAAGAAATCTGAGGAAAACGCTACCGATATTCTATCAACACATCTCCTGTGCTACATACACAACACGGACCCTGGATCATTACTACTCTCCCTTCCGGGACAGCTACAAGGCCCTCCCCTGCCCTCACTTCGGCAAATCAGATCACTCCTCCATTCTGCTGCTGCCCACCTATAGGTAAAAAACTTTAACAGGAAGCTCCCATGGTAAGGACTGTTCAACGTTGGTCTGACCAATCGGAATCTATGCTTCAAAATTGTTTTGATCATGCGGACTGGGAAATGTTTTGGGTTGCCTCAGAACATTTCCCAGTATACACTGACTTGTGACTTGGTTAATCAGGAAGTGCATAGAGGATGTTGTTCCTACAGTGAGGTTTAGAACTTATCCAAACCAAAAACTGTGGATAGATGGCAATATTCACGCAAAACTGAAAGCGCGAACCACCACATTTAACCACGGCAAGTTGACTGGGTACATGGACGTGAACAAACAGACCAGCTATGACCTCCGTAAGGCAATCAAAGAGGCAAAACGACAGTACAGGGACAAAGTGTTACAATTCAACAGCTCAGACATGAGACGTATGTGGCAGGGACTCCAGACAATCACGGATTTTAAAGGGAATGCCAGCCACGTCGCGAACACAGACTCCTCGCTCCCGGAAAAGCTAAAAACGTTATTCGCCCGATTCGGGGAAAACAACATCGAGCTGCCGACGCAGGCCCCCCGACGCTCACGAGGACTATGTGCTGTCGTTCGTCTTGGCTGACGTGAGTAAGTCATTTAAGCGTGTTAACCCTCGCAAGGCTGCTGACCCAGATAGCATCCCATACCGCGTCCTCAGAGCATGTGCAGACCAGCTGGTGTCTGTTGTCCCCACTTGCTTAAAGATATCCACCATTGTTCCTGTACCCAAGAAAGTGAAGGTAACTGAACTAAATGACTATCGCTCTGTAGCACTCACTTCTGTCATCTTGAAGTACTTTGAGGTGTCTAGTTAAGGACCATATCACCTCCACCTTACCCAACACCCTAGACCCACTACAATTCGCATACCGCCCCAACAGATCCACGGATGATCCACTGCACACTGCCCTATCCCACCCGGACAAGAGAAATACCTATGTAAGAATGCTGTTCATTGACTACAGCTCAGCCTTCAACACCATAGTGCCCTCCAAGCTCATCACTAAGCTCAGGGCCCTGGGTCTGAACCCCTCCATGTGCAACTGGGTCCTGGACTTCCTGACGGGCCGCCCCCAAGTGGTGAAGATAGGCAACAACACCTCCGCCAGGCGTGCTCAGCCCCCTCCTGTACTCCTTGTTCCCCCATGACTGCACTCCAACTCAATTATCAAGTTTGCTGATGACACAACAGTGGTAGGCCTGATTACCAACAATGATGCACAGCCTACAAGGAGGAGGCGAGAGCCCTGGCGGAGTAGTGCCAGGAAAATAACCTCTCCCTCAACGTCAACAAAATTAAGGAGCTGATCGTTGGACTTCAGGAGACAGCAGAGAAAGCACGCCCCATCCACATCAACGAGGCCGCAGTGGAGAGGGTCAAAAGCTTCAAGTTCCTTGGTGTGCACATCACTGACGACCTGAAATGGTCCCTTCACACAGACAGCGTGGTGAAGAAGGCGCAACAGCACCTCTTCAACCTCAGGAGGCTGAAGAAATTCGGCTTGGCCCCTAAGACCCTCGTGAACCTCTACAGATGCACCACTGAGAGCATCCTGTCGGGCTGTATCACCGCCTGGTACGGCAATTGCACCGCGCGCAACCACAGAGCTCTGCAGAGGGTGGTGCGGTCAGCCCAACGCATCACCGGGGGCACACTGCCTGCCCTCCAGGTGTCACAGGAAGGCCTAGAAGATCATCAGGGACCTCAGCCACCCAAGCCACGGCCTGTTCACTCCGCTGTCATCCAGAAGGCGAGGTCGGTACAGATGCATCAAAGCTGGGACCGAGAGACTGAGTAACAGCTTGTATCTCCAGGCCATCAGACTGTTAAACAGCTATCACCAGCTGGCATCAGCCCAGTACCCTGCCTTGAAAATTAGAGACTGCTGCCCTATGTACATAAAGTCAATGAACACTGGTCACTATAATATGTTTACGTACTGTTTCACCCATTTCATATGGATATACTGCATTCTAGTCATGGCTCATCCTATATAACTACTGCTGTCCACTTCATATGTATACACTGTATTCTAGTCATGGCTCATCCTATATAACTACTGCTGTCCACTTCATATGGATATACTGTATTCTAGTCATGGCTCATCCTATATAACTACTGCTGTCCACTTCATATGGATATACTGTATTCTAGTCAAGGCTCATCCTATAAAACTGATTTTTTTCTTCTGGATTATGTGTGTATTCTTTGTTTTTTTACTGAATTGTTGGAGCTAGAAACATAAGCATTTAGCTAGGTATTACTGAACTGTTGGAGCTAGAAACACAAGCATTTAGCTAGGTATTACTGAACTGTTGGAGCTAGAAACACAAGCATTTAAGCTAGGTATTACTGAACTGTTGGAGCTAGAAACACAAGCATTTAGCTAGGTATTACTGAACTGTTGGAGCTAGAAACACAAGCATTTAGATACGTATTACTGAACTGTTGGAGCTAGAAACACAAGCATTTAGCTAGGTATTACTGAACTGTTGGAGCTAGAAACACAAGCATTTAGCTAGGTATTACTGAACTGTTGGAGCTAGAAACACAAGCATTTAGATACGTATTACTGAACTGTTGGAGCTAGAAACACAAGCATTTAGATACGTATTACTGAACTGTTGGAGCTAGAAACACAAGCATTTAGCTAGATATTACTGAACTGTTGGAGCTAGAAACACAAGCATTT
>CM072256.1:6296481-6313981 GCA_036851935.1 Coregonus suidteri
TGTCTGTCTGTCTGTCTGTCTCTCTATCCAACTGTCTGTCTGTCTCTCTCTCTCCCCCTTCTCTCTCTCTCTCTGTATCTTTCTCTCTCTCTATCTCTCTCTCTCTGTATCTTTCTCTCTCTCTCTCACTCACACACACGCATGTAGACACACACAGAGACACACACGAATGCACGTATGCGAGAATGCACGCACACTCTTTTAAGGGATGCAGGCTAAGGCCTTGTTGAACGCTTGAATAATGATGCCATTGATTTGTTTGATACTGTCAGTTCAACTGAGCACTGCCGTGTGTATTAACAACTGCACTGTGTGTGTGTGACACACATACAGGCATGCACGAATGCACACACACGCATGCACACACACAGACACACAGACACACATTGATGACTCAGACTCACTGAGGACATATTTATTTGGTCACAAAAATAGAGAGAGGTAGAGAGAGAGCAATGGAGAGAGAGGGGGATATATATATATAGAGAGAGAGAGGAGAGAGAGAGAGAGAGAGCGAGAGGGGGGGGGGGGGGGGGGGGGGTGTAATAGAGAGAGAGAGGGAGGGATAGAGTGCTAGCAGTGCTATCTGGCCCTAAATCGACAGTACGCTGTGGCTAAACTATTTGACCATGGTTGCTGATCAAAACCTTAGAAAAACATTGACGAAGTACAAACTCAGTGAGGCACAGCCTTTGCCATTGAGAAGGGTAGACACACACAGGAAAACCTGGCTCCCCTGTAGAGGAAAGGCTGTGCAACCACTGCACCACAGCAGAACCTGAGAAAGAGCTGCATTTCCTGACAAAATGTCAAGAATATAAAACAATTAGAGAGTCATTTCCCCAAATTTGAAACCCTTATTCAAGGTTTCAAAGGACCTCTCTGATGAGGATAGGCTCCCCGTCCTGTTGGGGGAGGACTCAGGCTACCCGTCCTGTTGGGGGAGGACTCAGGCTCCCCGTCCTGTTGGGGGAGGACTCAGGCTCCCCGTCCTGTTGGGGAGGACTCAGGCTCCCCGTCCTGTTGGGGGAGGACTCAGGCTACCCGTCCTGATGGGGGAGGACTCAGAGAGCTGTGGGTTGGCAGAATAGGCTACCCGTCCTGTTGGGGGAGGGACGCGAGAGAGCTGTGGAGGTTGGCAGGATAGGCTACCCGTCCTGTTGGGGGAGGACTCAGGCTACCCGTCCTGTTGGGGGAGGACTCAGAGAGCTGTGGTTGGCAGGATAGGCTACCCGTCCTGTTGGGGGAGGACACAGAGAGCTGTGGGTTGGCAGCGCACTACATTGCTGCCTGCCATAAGATGAGGGACAGTGTCTGACAGACCAACCAACCTGCACATGTCCTCTATATTGTTATTGTTCAATGGTTATTTTGACACTTGATTATTGTTGCTGCTGTTGTCCTGTTGACAATATTGATTATTATTATTTTAATTATCTTAATATTATAAAGAAAGAGGAAGAGTAACAGAGAGACTGACAGAGAGAGAGAGAGAGAGAGAGAGAGAGAGAGAGAGAGAGAGAGAGAGAAGGAGAAGGAGAAGGAGGAGGAGGAAAGGAGGAGAAGAAGGAGGAGAGAAGCAGGAGAGGAAGGAGGAGAGGAAGGAGAGGAGGAAGGAGGAGGGGAAGGAGGAGGAGAGAAGCAGGAGAGAAAGAGGAGAGGAAGGAGGAGAGAAAGGAGGAGAGAAGGAGGAGGGGAATAAGGAGAAAAAGGAGGAGAGGAAGGAGGAGAGGCAGGAGGAAAGGAAGGAGGAGGAAGGAGGTGAGAAGAAAGAGAGGAAGGAGGAGAGGAAGGAAGTATAGAAGGAGGAGAAGAAGGAGGAGAGGAAGGAGGAGAGGAAGGAGTATAGAAGGAGGAGAGGAAGGAGAAGAGAAGGAGGAGAGGAAGGAAAAGAGGAAGGAGGAGAGGAAGGAGGAAAGGAAGGAGGCGAGGAAGGAGGAAAGGAGGAGGAGAGGAAGGAGGAGAGAAGGAGGAGAGGACGAGGAGAGGGAGGGGAGTAGGAAGGAAGGAGGAGAGGAGGAGGAAGGGGAAGAGGAGAGAAGGAGAGGAAAGAGGAGGAGAGGGAGGGAGGAGAGGCAGGAGGAGAGGAAGGAGTATAGAAGGAGGAGAGGAAGGAGAGAGGGAAGGAGGAGAGCGAAGGAGGAGGAGGAGGAGAGGAGGGGAGAGGAGAGAGAGAGATAGGAGAGGAGGAGGATGGAGGAGGGACAGAGAGAGAAGAGAGGAGGAAGGAGGAGAGGAAGGAAGATAGAAGGAGGAGAGGAAGGAGGAGAGGAAGGAGGAGAGGAAGGAGGCGAGAAGGAGGAGAGGAAGGAGGAGAGGAAGGAGGAGAGAAGGAGTGAGAGAGGAAGAGAGGAGGAGCCTGGAAGGAGAGAGAGAAGGAGTGTAGTAGAAGAGGAAGGAGGAGGGAGAGGGAAAGGAGAGGGGAGAGGAAGGAGGAGAGAAGGGAGGAGAGTGAAGAGAGTGAAAGGAGGATGAGAAGGAAGGAAGGGGGCGAGAAGGAGGGAGAGGAATAGGAGGAGAGGAGGAGGAGAGGGGGAAGGAGAGAGATGAGAGAGGAGGAGAGGAAGGAGGAGAGGAAGGGAGGAGAGAGGAAAGGAGAGGAGGAGAGGAAGGAAAGGAGAAGAAGGAGGATGAGGAGAGGAAGGAGTATAGGAGGAGGAGAGAGAGGAGAGGAGGGGAGAGGAGGGGAGAGGAAGAAGGAGAGGAGAGGGAAGGGAAGGAGAGGAGGAGAGAGGAGGAGAGGAGGAGGAGAGAGAGGAGAAAGGAAGGAGGAAGAGGAAGGAAGGAGAGGAAGGAGGAGAGAAGGAGAGAGGGGAGTAGAAGGACGGAGGAGAGGAAGGAGGGAGGAAGGAAGGGGAGGAAGGAGGGGAAGAAGGGAGAGGAAGGAGAGAGGGAGAGGAAGAGGGGAGGAGGAGGAGAGAGAGGAAGGAGCGATGATGAAGGAGGAGAGAAGAGGAGGGGAGAAGAGAAGGAGAGAGAGAGAGAGAGAGGAGAGGAGGAGACGGAGAAGAGAGGAGAGGAGAGAGAGGAGGAGGAGAGGAAGGAGGAAAGGTAGAGAGAAAGAGGGAGGGAGAAGAGAAGCAGGAGAGGAGAGGAGGGAGAGGAGGAGGAGGAGGAGGAGAGGAAGGGGAGGAGGAGAGAAGGAAGGATTTGAGAGAAGAGGAGAGGAAGGAAGAGAGGAGAGATGAGAGAGGGAGGAAGGGAGGTGAGGTTTAGGAGAGGGGGCGGGACGGAGGCGAGGAAGGAGGAGAGGTAGGAAAGAGAGAGGAGAGAAGGAGGAGAGGACGGAGGAGAGGAAGGAGGTGAAGAAGCAGAGAGGAAGGAGGAGAAGTAAGGAGGTATAGAAGGGAGGACGAGGAATTGAGGAAGAGGAGGGAAGAGGAGGGAGAGGAGGAGTATAGAAGGAGGGAGAGGAAGGAGGAGGGAAGGACGAGAGGAAGGAGGAGCAGAAGGAGGAGGAGAGGAGGGAGGAGAGGAGAGGAGAGGGAGGAGAAAGAGGAGAAGGAGGAGGAGAAAAGCAGAAGAGGAAGAGGAGAGAAGGAGGAGAGAAGGAGGAGAGGAGAGGAGAGGAAGAGACGAAGAAGAGGGAGAGGTTAGGAGGGAGGAGGAGAAAAGAGGAGAGGGGAGAGAGAGGATGGGAGGAAGGAGGAGTAGAGAGAGTGAGGAGAGAAGGAAGGAGAGGAAGGGAGAGGAGGGAGGAGAGAAGGAGGAGAGAAAGAGAGGAGAGGATAGAGGAGAGGAAGGAGGATAGAAGGAGGAGAGGAAAGGAGAGAGAGGAGGAGAGAGAGGAGGAGGAGGAGAGAGGAGGAAAGGAAGAGGAGAGGAGGAGAAGAGGAGGAAGAGGAGAAGAGAGGAGGGAGGAAGGAGGAAGGAGAGAAGAGAGAAGAAGAGTGAAGGAGGAGAAGGATGAGAGGAAGGAAGAGGGGAAGGAAGAGAGGAAGGAGGAGGGGAAGGAGGAGAAGAAGGATGGGAAGGAGGAGAGGAAGTAGCAGAGAAGGAGGAGAGGAAGAGGAGAGGAGGAGGAGAGGAGGAGAAAGAAGGGAGAGGAGAGAGGAGAGAGAGAGAGAAGGAGGAAGAGGAGGAGGAGAGGGAGGAGAAGAGAAGCAGGAGAGGAAGGAGGAGGAGAGGAAGGAGGAGAGAATGAGGAGAGAAAGAGGAGATGAAGGGGGAGAGGATGAAGGAGAGAAGAAGGAGGAGAGGAAGGAGGAGAGAGACAGGAGAGAAGAGAGTAGAGGAAGGAGTAGAGAGAGGAGGAGAGGAAGGGAGGGAGTGGAGAGAGGAGAGAGGAAGGAGGAGAAGAAGGAGTATCTTAGAGGAGAGGGAGAGAAGGAGGAGAGAGAGGAGAGAGGAGAGAGGAGAAGAGGGAGGAGAGGAGAGGAGGAGAGGAAGGAGAGAGAGAAGGAGGAGAGAGGGAGGAGGGAAGGGAAGAGAGGAAAAGGAGAGGAGAGAGAGAGGAGAGAGGAGAGAAGGAGGAGGAAGGAGAGGGAGAGGCAGGAGAGAGAGGAGGAGAGATAGGAGGAGGAGAGAGAGAGAGAGAGGAAGAGAAAGGAGAGAGGAGAGAGGAGAGGAAGAGAGGACGAGAAAGAGAGGAGAGGAGAGAGAGAGGAGTAGAGGGAAGGAGGAGAGGAAAGGAGGAAAGGGAGGAAGGAGGAGAAGAGAAGAGGAGGAGGAGAGAAGGGAGGAAGGAGAGAGAAGGAGGAGAGGAAAAGAGGAGAGAAGAAGGAGGAGAGAAACAGGAGAGGAAGGAGGAGAGGAAGGAGGAGAGAATGAGGAGAAAAAGAGGAGATGAAGAGGGAAGGATGGAGGAGGAGAAGGAGGAGAGGAGAGGAGGGAAGGAAAGGGAGGAGGAGGAGAGGAGAGGAGAGAGGAGAAGAAGAAGAAGAAGGAGTAGAGGAAGGAGGATAGGAAGTAGGAGTCAAGGAGGAGAGGAAGGAGGAAAGAAGGAGGAGAGGAAGGAGGAGAGGATGGGAGGAGAGAAGGAGGAGAGGAAGGAGGAGAGGAAGGAGGAAAGGAGGAGGAGAGGAAGGAAGGAGAGAAGGAGGAGAGGAGGAGGAGAAAAGCAGGAGAGGAAGGAGGAGAGAAGGAGGAGGGGAAGGAGGAGAGGAAGGAAGATAAGAAGGAGGAGAGGAAGGAGGAGAGGAAGGAGGAGAGGAGGAGAGGAAAGTAAGGAGGACAGGAAGGAGGAGGAGGGAGAGAGGAGAGAAGAGAGGAGAGGAAGGAGGAGAGGAAGGGGGAGAGAAGGAGGAGAGAAAGGAGGAGAGGAAGGAGGAGAGGAAGGAGTATAGAAGGAGGAGAGGAAGGAGGAGAGAGAGGAGGAGAGAGAGAGAGAGAGAGGGAGAGAAAGGAGGAAAGGGAGGAGAGGAAGGTGGAGAGGAGGAGGAGAGAGGAGGAGGAGAGTAAGGAGGAGAGGAGGAGAGGAGGAGGAGAGGGAGGAGGAGAGGATGGAGGCGATGAGAAGGAGAGGAGGAGGAGAGAGAGGAATGAGAGGATGGAGATGAGGAATGAGGAGAGGAGCAGGTGAAGAGGTGGAGCGGTTGGAGGAGAGGAGGAGGAGAGGAAGGAGGAGAGGATGGAGGGGCGGAGGAGGACTCAGAAGGAGGAGAGGAAGGAGGTGAGGATGGAGGAAGGAGAGGAGGAGAGGAGGAGAGGAAGGAGACGAGGATGGAGGAGAGGAAGGAGGAGAGGAGGAGAGGAGAGTGGAGGAGAGGAGAGAGAGGAGGAGAAGGAGGAGAGAGAGAGGGGGAGGAGAAGGAGGGGGAGGAAGGAGGAGAGGAGAAGGGAGGAGGAGAGAAGGAGGAGGAGAGAATGGAGGAGAGGAGGAGGAGAGGAAGGAGGGGAGGAGGACTGAGAATGAGGAGAGGATTGATGAGAGGAGGAGGAGAGGAGGAGGAGAGGATGGAGGAGAGGAGGAGGAGAAGGAGGAAAGGAAGGAGGAAAGGAGGAGAGGAGGAGGAGAGGAGGAGGAGAAGATGGAGGAGAGGAAGGAGGTGAGGAGGAGGAGAGGAGGACGAGAGGAGGAGGAGAATATGGAGGAGAGGAGGAGGAGAGGAGGGAGGAGAGGAGGAGGAGAGAAGAAGGAGAGGAGGAGAGGAGAGGAGGAGGAGAGGAGGAGAGGAGGAGGAGTGGAAGGGGAGAGGAGGAGGAGAGGATGGAGGAGAGGAGGAGGAGAGGAAGGATGAGGGGAAGGAGGAGAGAAGCAGGAGAGGAGGAGGAGAGGAAGAAGAGAGGAAGGAGGGGAGGAGGAGGATTGAGAATGAGAAGAGAGATTGATGAGAGGCGGAGGAGAGGAAGGCGGAGAGGAAGGCAGAGAGGAGGAGGAAAGGAGGAGGAAAGGAGGAGGAGTGGATGGAGGAGAGCAGGAGGAGAGAAGGAGTAGAGGAAGGAGGAGAGATAGGAGGGGAGGAGGAGGACTCAGGAGGAGGAGAGGAAGGAGGAGAGGATAGAGGAAAGGAGGAGGAGGAGAGGAAGAGGGAGAGGAAGGAGACGAGGATGGAGCAGAGGAAGGAGGAGAGGAGGCGGAGAGAGGAGGTGGGGAGGTTGGAGGAGAGGAGGAGGAGAGGAGGAGGGGAGGAAGGAGAAGAGGAGGAGGAGAGAAGGAGGAGAGAAGGAGGAGGAGAGAATGGAGGAGAGGAGGAGAGGAAGGAGGAGAGGAAGGAGGAGAGGAAGTGGAGAGGATGGAGGAGAGGAGGAGAGAAGGAGGAAAGGAAGGAGGAAAAGAGGAGAGGAGGAGGAGAGGAGGAGGAGAAGATGGAGGAGAGGAAAGAGGAGAGGAGGAGGAGAGGAGGAAGAGAGGAGGAGGAGAAGATGGAGGAGAGCAGGAGGAGAGGAGGGAGGAGAGGAGGCGGAGAGAAGAAGGAGAGGAGGAGATGATGAGGAGAGGAGGAGAGGAGGAGGAGAGGAAAGGGGAGAGGAGGAGGAGAGGATGGAGGAGAGGAGGAGGAGAGGAAGGATGAGGGGAAGGAGGAGGAGAGGAAGGAGGAGAGGAAGGAGGAGAGAAGAAGGAGAGGAAAGAGGAGAGGAAGGAGAAGAGAGAAAAAGGAGAGGAAGGAGAAGAGAAGCAAGAGAGGAAGGAGGAGATGAAGGAGGAGAGAATGGAGGAGAGAAAGAGGGGAGAAGGAGGAGATGAAGGAGGAGAGGATGGAGGAGAGAAGGAGGAGAGGAAGGAGGAAAGTAAGGAGGAGGGAAGGAGGAGAAGAAAGAGGAGAGGAAGGAGGAGAGGTTGGAGGACAGGAGGAGGAGAGGATGAGGGGAGGAAGGAGGAGATGAAGGAGGAGAGAAGGAGGAGAGGAGAGAGGAGGAGGATGGAGGAGAGGAAGGAGGAGAGGAAGGAGAGGGGAGGAGGAGGACTGAGAAGGAGGAGAGGAAGGATGAGAGAGGAGGAGAGTGGAAGAGGAGAGGAAGGAGGAGAGGATAGGAAAGGAGGAGGAGAGAGGAGAGAGGAGGATGGAGGAGAGGAGGAGGAGAGGAGGAGGAGGAGGAGAGGAGGAGGAGAGGAGGTGAAGAAGATGGAGGAGAGGAAGAGGAGAGGAAGGAGGAGAGGAGAAGGAGAGGAGGAGGAGAGGAAGAAGGAGAGGAAGAGGAGAAAAAGGAGGAGAGGAAGGAGGAGAGGAGGAGGAGAGGCGGAGGAGAGATGTAGGAGAGGAGGTGAAGAAGATGAGGAGAGGAAGAGGAGAGGAAGGAGGAGAGTAAGGAGGAGAGGAGGAGAGGAGGAGAGGATGGAGGAGAGGAAGAGGAGAGGAAGGAGGAGAGGAGGAGGTGAGGAGGAGGAGAGGATGGAGGAGAGAAGTAGGAGCGGATGAGGAGAGGAGGAGGAGAGGAAGGAGGAGAGAGGAGGAGAGGAGGAGTAGAGGAAGAGGGAGAGAAGCAGGAGAGGAAGGAGGAAAGGAAGGAGGAAAGAAAGAGAGAGGAGAGGAAGGAGGAGCGGATGGAGGAGAGAAGGAGGAGAGATGGAGAGTGGAAGGAGGAGAGGAAGGAGGGGAGGAGGAGGACTGAGAAGGAAGAGAGGAAGGATGAGAGGAGGAGGAGTGGAAGAGGAGAGGAAGGAGGAGAGGATAGGAAAGGAGGAGGAGAGGAGGAGGAGAGGATGGAGGAGAGGAGGAGGAGAGGTTGGAGGACAGGAGGAGGAGAGGAGGAGGGGAGGAAGGAGGAGATGAAGGAGGAGAGAAGGAGGAGAGGAGGAGGAGAGGATGGAGGAGAGGAAGGAGGAGAGGAAGGAGGGGAGGAGGAGGACTGAGAAGGAGGAGAGGAAGAATGAGAGGAGGAGGAGTGGAAGAGGAGAGGAGAGGAGAGGATAGGAAAAAGAGGAGAGAGAGGAGGAGGAGAGGAGGAGGAGAGGAGGAGGAGAGGAGGAGAGAGGAGGAGGAGAGAGGAGGAGGAGAGGAGGAGAAGAAGATGGAGGAGAGGAAGAGGAGAGGAAGGAGGAGAGTAAGGAGGAGAGGAGGAGAGAGGAGGAGAGGAGGAGAGGATGGAGGAGAGGAAGAGGAGAGGAAGGAGGAGAGGAAGGAGGAGAGGAGGAGGTGAGGAGGAGGAGAGGATGGAGGAGAGAAGTAGGAGCGGATGAGGAGAGGAGGAGGAGGAGAGGAAGGAGGAGATGAGGAGGAGAGGAGGAGTAGAGGAAGAGGGAGAGAAGCAGGAGAGGAAGGAGGAAAGGAAGGAGGAAAGGAAAGAGGAGAGGAAGGAGGAGCGGATGGAGGAGAGAAGGAGGAGAGATGGAGAGTGGAAGGAGGAGAGAATCAGGAGCGGAAGGAGGAGAGGAGGAGGTTGAGAGGAGGAGGACAGGAAGGAGGAGAGGAAGGAGGAGAGGAGGAGGAGAGGAGGAGGAGAGTAAGGAGAGGAGGAGGAGAGGAGGAGGGGAGGAAGGAGGAGATGAAGGAGGAGAGAAGGAGGAGAGGAGGAGGAGAGGATGGAGGAGAGGAAGGAGGAGAGGAAGGAGGGGAGGAGGAGGACTGAGAAGGAGGAGAGGAAGGATGAGAGGAGGAAGAGTGGAAGAGGAGAGGAAGGAGGAGAGGATAGGAAAGGAGGAGGAGAGGAGGAGCAGAGGAGGAGGAGAGGAGGAGGAGAGAAGGAGGAGAGGAGGTGAAGAAGATGGAGGAGAGGAAGAGGAGAGGAAGGAGGAGAGGAGGAGGAGAGGAGGAGGAGGAGGAAGGAGGAGAGGAAGGAGGAGAGGAAGGAGGAGGGGAGAGGGAGGAGGTTAGGAGGAGGAGAGGATGGAGGAGAGGAGTAGGAGAGGTGGAGGAGAGGAGGAGGAGAGGAAGGAGGAGAGGAGGAGGGGAGGAGGAGTAGAGGAAGAGGGAGAGGAGGAGGAGAGGATGGAGAAGAGCGGGAGGAGAGGGGGAGAGGATGGAGGAGAGGAGTAGGAGAGGAAGGTGGAGGAGAAGGAGGAGAGAAGCAGGAGAGAAGGAGGAGAGGAAGGAGGGGAGGGAGGAGGAGAGAAGGAGGAGAGGAAGGAGGAGAGAAGGAGGATATGAAGGAGGAGAGAAGGATGAGAGGAAGGAGGAGGGGAAGAAGGAGAGGAAGGGTGAGGGTAGAAGGAGGAGAGAAGCAGGAGAGAAGGAGGTTGTTTTAGGAAAGGAGGAGATAAAGGTGGAGAGGTGGAGGAGAGGAAGGAGGAGAGAAGCAGAAGAGAAGGAGGAGAGGAAGGAGGATAGGAAGGAGGAGAGGAAGGAGGGGAGGAAGGAGGAGAGGAAGGAGGAGAGGAAAGAGGGAGAGGAATT
Source organism: Coregonus suidteri (assembly GCA_036851935.1). NCBI lineage: Eukaryota > Metazoa > Chordata > Actinopteri > Salmoniformes > Salmonidae > Coregonus > Coregonus suidteri. The sequence continues at coordinate 6,306,195 of CM072256.1, forward strand.
AAAAACATTGGCATACTAATGAAATAGTTCCAGACTGAAATACCTCAAACTGACCGAGCGACTCAACTCCCTCCAAATCCATTTTCATTTCTCCATCCCTCTCTCTCTCTCTCTCGCTCTCTCGCTCTCTCGCTCTCTCGGTCTCTCTCTCTCTCTCGCTCTCTCTCTCTCTCTCTCTCTCGCTCTCTCTCTCTCTCTCTCTCTCTCTCTCTCTCTCTCTCTCTCTCTCTATCTCTCGGTCTCTCTCTCTCTCTCTCTCTTTCTTTCCCTCTCTCCTGTTCTGTGTTTGTCCATGTTTGACTCCCCCCTCCTTTCTCTCTCTTCCCCCATCTCTTTTCTCCATCCCTCTCTCTACTAATCTTTTTCTTTCCCCAGTCTGAATAGAGGGATGTCAGGTAATCTGCCTTTCCCTCCTCTCCTCTCTGTCTCGCTCCCTCCCTCTCTGTCTCGCTCCCTCCCTCTCTGTCTCGGTCCCTCCCTCTCTGTCTCGCTCCCTCCCTCTCTGTCTCGCTCCCTCCCTCTCTGTCTCGCTCCCTCCCTCCCTCTGTCTCGCTGTTCACCTCCCTCTCTGTCTCCCTCCCTCTCTGTCTCGCTCCCTCCCTCTCTGTCTCGCTCCCTCCCTCTCTGTCTCCCTCCCTCTCTGTCTCGCTCCCTCCCTCTCTGTCTCGCTCCCTCCCTCTCTCTGTCTCCCTCCCCCTCTCTGTCTGTCGGTCCCTCCCTCTCTGTCTCCCTCCTCTCTTCCCTCTCCCTCCCTCCTCTCTCTGTCTCCCTCCCTCTCTCTCCCTCCCTCCCTCTCTGTCTCCCTCCCTCCCTCTCTGTCTCCCTCCCTCCCTCTCTGTCTCGCTCCCTCCCTCTCTGTCTCCCTCCCTCCCTCTCTGTTCTCCCTCTCCCTCCCTCCCTCTCTGTCTCCCCTCCCTCCCTCCCTCTCCCTCCTCCCTCCCTCCCTCTCTCCCTCCTCTCTCCTCTCCTCCCTCCCTCCCTCCCCTCTCCCTCCCTCTCCTGTCTTGCTCCCTCCCTCTCGTCTCGCTCCCTCCCTCTCCCTCTCCCTCCTCCTCCCTCTCTCCCTCATCCTACCCCTCCCTCCCTCCCTCCCCTCCCTGTCTCCCTCCCTCCTCTCTCTCCCTCCCTCCCTCCTCTCTCTCTCTCCCTCCCTCTCTCCCTCCCTCCCTCCCTCCCTCCCTCTCTCTCTGTCTCCCTCCCCCTCTCTGTCTCGCTCCCTCTATATTATCTTCTCCTGTCTTATCCCTCCTCTGTAGCTCAGCTGTAGAGCACCCTCGCTCTCTGTAACGCCAAGGTAGTGGTCGATCCCTCTCTGTCCCATACACAAAAAAAATAAAAATAAACTGTATGCACGCTGATGACTGTAAGTCGCCTGGATAAAAGCGTCTGCTAAATGGCATATTATATTATATTATTTGATTTTATTATGAGGCAGTCTAGACAGTGCAGGTGAGTGCAGGTAGGCCTAGACAGATCAAGTTTTTTGGTGGTTGCAGCCCTGTCCTACCCCTTTATGTTAATGTGTTAATATATGCAAATACACTGAGTGTATTTGTGCAAACTAGCCAATTATAAGTCATAATAATATATATATATATAAAGTCATATAATTATAAGTCAAATATTATATGTGCTGTAATTCAGTCAATATCTGATAGATTTGAAAGATTCTAAAAGTTTGGAGTATCTTCATCCATTTTCCCACTGTTGCGTTTATTAGAAGTGTTTTTTAAGACCTTTTAACAATGTTTTAACTACTTGTTACTTTCTCTTTCTATGTGTGCTTCTGTCCGATTAGCATTTTATTGAGACAAATTAGGAGGTGTGTGTGTGTGTGTGTGTGTGTGTGTATGTGTGTGTGTGTATGTGTGTGTGGGTGTGTGTGTGTGTGTGTGTGTGTGTGTGTGTGTGTATGTGTGTGTGTGTATGTGTGTGTGTATGTGTGTGTGTGTGTGTGTGTGTGTGTGTGTGTGTGTATGTGTATGTGTGTGTGTGTGTGTGTGTGTATGTGTGTGTGTGTGTGTGTGTGTGTGTGTGTGTGTGTGTGTGTGTGTGTGTGTGTGTGTGTGTGTGTGTGTGTGTGTGCATTGACTCAATGTTTAGCGCTCTATATATATATATCTATATTTTTGTCCGCAGGCTCACTCTGACTCAATGGCCCTCACCTAAACACGCACATACACATGCACACGCACACACACACACACACACATTCACGCACACACACACATACACAAGCACGCATACACACACGCACATACACATGCACACGCACACACACACACACACATACACATTCACGCACACACACACACAACACACACACACACACACACACACACACACACACACACACACACACACACACACACACACACAACCTAGTGTGAGAGAGAGAGTGAGAGATTTAGGAAAGAGAAGAGAAGAGGTTAGGAATTTGGGGTCAGTCACAGTGGTCAGGTATTCTGCCACTGTGTACTCTCTGTTTAGGGCCAAATAGCATTCTAGTTTGCTCTGTTTTTTTAAAAAAAAATCTTTCCAATGTGTGAAGTAATTCTCTTTTTGTTTTCTCATGATTTGGTTGGGTCTAATTGTGTTGCTGTCCTGGGGCTCGGTGGGGTCTGTTTGTGTTTGTGAACAGAGCCCCAGGACCAGCTTGCTTAGGGGACTCTTCTCCAAGTTCATCTCTCTGTAAGTGATGGCTTTGTTATGGAAGGTTTGGGAATCGCTTCCTTTTAAGTGGTTATAGAATTTAACGGCTCTTTTCTGGATTTTGGTAATTAGCGGGTATCGGCCTAATTCTGCTCTGCATGCATTATTTGGTGTTTTTCGTTGTACACTGAGGATATTTTTGCAGAATTCTGCATGCAGAGTCTCAATTTGGTGTTTGTCCCATTTTGTGAATTCTTGGTTGATGAGCGGACCCCAGACTTCACAACCATAAAGGGCAATGGGTTCTATAACTGTTTCAAGTATTTTTAGCCAGATCCTAATTGGTATGTCAAATTTTATGTTCCTTTTGATGGCATAGAAGGCCCTTCTTGCCTTGTCTCTCAGATCGTTCACAGCTTTGTGGATGTTACCTGTGGCGCTGATGTTTAGGCCGAGGTATGTATAGTTTTTTGTGTGCTCTAGGGCAACGGTGTCTGGATGGAATTTGTATTTGTGGTCCTGGCAACTGGACCTTTTTGGAACACCATTATTTTTTGTCTTACTGAGATTTACTGTCAGGGTCCAGGTCTGACAGAATCTGTGCAGAAGATCTAGGTGCTGCTGTAGGCTCTCCTTGGTAGTTGTGCCTAGGGGGCATATTGGGGAGGGAATGCTGTCACCTCCAGGTAGGTATTTGTCCCCCTGTGTGCTGATGGTGTCAGGTTCTTGTCCAGTTCTGGCATTTCTATCCAGGCAAATTATGGTAGAGGCTCTTTCTCTCTCTCTCTCTCTTTCCCCCCTCCCTCTCTCTCACCCTCTCCTCCCTCCCTCTCATTCGCTCTCTCGCTCTGCTCTCTCTCTCTCTCTCTCTCCCCCCTCCCTCTCTCGCTCTGCTCTCTCTCCCCCTCCCTCCCCCTCTCTCTCTCTCTCTCTCTCTCTCTCTGTCTCAGTCAGTGCAGGCTGCACATTATGAACAGTCACACTCTACCCTCCTCTGTCTGCAGTAACCACCGCAAATCACACCATCCACCCTGAGAAAGAGAGGGGGAGCAAAAAAAGGATAGAGAGATAAATGGATGAATGAAGACAGGAGGACTGATAGACGGAGCTGACAGAGGAACAGAGGACAAAACAAAAGGAGGACAGGGAAGAAAAAAAAACTACAGAGGGAATTATCACAGTGTTTTTCCTTCTCTCGTTTAATGTTCTCTTCCTCTCCCTTCATCCCCCTCTCTCTCTCTCTCTCTTTTCATCTTTTCATTCAGTACCTGTACTCAGGGATTAAAAATGACTTAAAATGCAATCTACGGACGGAGAGATCTGGACGGAGGTAGAGATGTACAAGGGGATGAGGAAAGAGAGAGGGTTTGTCCACTGAAGAGATTCCGTGCTGTACAGCTGGTGAGAGAACGAGGGAACGAGAGAGACGTCGAACAGACGAGGTGAAGAACAGTACTCTAGAGAGAGAGAGAGAAGGAGAGCGAGTTGCCTGTTTTTTCTGCGGAGCACGTTGGACGGAACAGGAAAAAAAGAGAAGATACGACATTCCGGGATTTTCTGTGATTCCGTACAGAAGGATCTGGATGACTTTTTATATTGTGAAGGAGTGACAGGGAAAAGGTGAGTGGAGGAGAGAGAAATGGAAGGATGATTTTTGTAAAATTATAGGCGGATATGGAGGTGAGAGGTGTTTGAAGTGGGAATGTAAAAATAGCTTAAAGGGATACTGCGAGATTTTGGTTGTTTATCTACTTTGGAGAGGATTGAAGTTAGCATATCGCTAGCTTAGCGCAATTGCTGGAAGTCTGCCGGTACAGTGGCCAGCTCCTCTCAAAAGCAGGGGAAATAACTGTACCTTCTAAACTACTCAAAAACTGCGTGGTTGGTCATTTATAGTCTTACAAAGCTATACATAGTCATCAATATTTTATCAATTTCTTAATTTCATAATAATAATAATCATAAGAAAATACATTCTATCCACTTCCTCATTTATTCCCTGTTGTCGCATAGAGATGTATAGATGTCGCAACGTTGTATCTGTCTCAATGGTGCTGTCCATGCGTTCACAGACGCCACAATTGAACAGATACAATGTTGCAACCTCTATACATCTCTATGCGACAACGGGGAATACATTAGGAAGTGGATAGAATCTCGTTTCTTAGTGAAAATTAACAAATCAATAAAATATTGATGACTATGTAAGACTATAAATGACCAACCGCCCAGTTTTGGAGTAGTTAGAAGGTACAGTTAATTTCCCCTGCTTTTGAGACGAGCTGGCTACTGTACCGGGAGACTTCCAGCAATTGCGCTAAGATAGCGATATGCTAACTTTAATAATCTCCAAACTGCAAGCAGAGACATAAAAATGGTATCCATGAGTTTGTCTGACTCTGGGGGAAGTAGATAAACAACCTGAATGTCTAAATCTTGCAGTATCCCTTTAAAATAGATAGAGAAACAGAAATGGAGAGATAGAGAGATGGAGAGAGCGAGCTAGAGAGATGGAGAGAGCGAGCTAGAGATGATAGAGCGAGATAGATGGAGAGATGGAGAGATGGAGAGATAGAGAGATAGAGAGATAGAGAGATGGAGAGATGGATAGATGGAGAGATGGAGAGATAGAGAGATGGAGAGAGCGAGCTAGAGAGATGGAGAGATGGAGAGATGGAGAGATGGAGAGAGCGAGCTAGAGAGATGGAGAGAGCGAGCTAGAGAGATAGCGAGCTGAGAGATGGAGAGATGGAGAGATGGAGAGATGGAGAGAGCGAGAGATGGGGAGAGCGAGATAGAGAGATGGAGAGATGGAGAGATAGAGAGATGGAGAGATAGAGAGATAGAGAGATAGAGAGATGGAGAGATGGATAGATGGAGAGATGGAGAGATGGAGAGATAGAGAGATGGAGAGAGCGAGCTAGAGAGATGGAGAGATGGAGAGATGGAGAGATGGAGAGAGCGAGAGATGGGGAGAGCGAGATGGAGAGATGGAGAGATGGAGAGATAGAGAGATAGAGAGATGGAGAGATAGAGAGATAGAGAGATGGAGAGATGGATAGATGGAGAGATAGAGAGAGAGGTAAAGAGACTAACTGTACTGTTGTCAAATCTATGCAGACAGGACGATATCTAACAACACACACACACACACACACACACACACTGATGGGGCTTTAGTGGTGGTTAAATGGATTTTGTTGGTAGAGGTGTCCGCTTTAGAGCCGTTTGATTGACAGCTGGTACAGGCAGGTGGGCGGTACTTAAATCTGCGTCTCAAATGGTACCCTATTCCCTATCTATTGCACTACTTTTAACCAAATCCCTGGTCAAAAGGAGAGCAGTAAATAGTGAAGGGTACATTTTGGGAAACACATTTACAGTCTAGTTGACATTTAGCCAAGATCAATATTTTATTTTTGGTCGACCTGTCACGATTAACAGTCTGAGTGTGTGTGTCTGTGTGTGTCTGTGTGTGTCTGTGTGTGTCTGTGTGTGTCTGTGTGTGTCTACAGTAGGTCTGTAGAGACGTGTTAAGGAGGGCATGATGTAATTTGATGGACAAGTGTGTGTGTGTGTTTGGTGTGTGGTGTGTGTGTGTTTGAGTGTAAGGTGAGGAGACAGGAGAATAGCAAATCAGACAGAGAATGATGGATACACTGATGAAGAGCGAGAGGGAGAGAGTCGAGAGAGAGAGAGAGAGACAGAGAGACAGAGAGACAGAGAGAGAGAGAGAGAGAGAGAGGAGAGAGAGAGAGAGAGAGAGAGAGAGAGAGAGAGAGAGAGAGAGAGACAGAGGGAGATAGAGTGTGGGAAGGGTGGGGAGGGAGGGGTTAGAGAGAGAGAAGAGATTGTTATGTTCCCCAGCAAGAAAACCAAATAATGTCGCTCAAACAGAAGGGGGAACTAACAAAGAGTCACTGACCAACAACCAAAACAAAACAGGTGGGGTTTTAGGAGGGGTTCTGAAAGACACTCATGGGGTGGGGGGGGCACTGAAAGTTGACTAGCAACAACATCTGGGACCTAAAAGCCATCTACAATGAGCGCCCACTAAATTTGCCCACTAAGAGGCAAACAAAAGAAAACTCCACACCAAACTTAAAGACAGTTAAGCAAACCAAAACGTTGAGCAAAACAAAAACAGGGAAGATCAGACACAGGAATGTTTTACTAGAGATCAAATAGGGAGAGACATTACATATACATTTTAGTCATTTAGCAGACGCTCTTATCCAGAGCAACTTACAGTTAGTGAACACATTTATTATATATATATATTTTTTTTACTGGCCCCCCGTGGGAATCGAACCCACAACCCTGGCGTTGCAAACACCATGCTCTATCAACTGAGCTACATCCCTGCCGGCCATTCCCTCCCCTACGCTGGACAAATTGTGCGCCGCCCATGAGTCTCCCGGAGGGTACGCGCGGCCGGCTGCGACAGAGCCTGGATTCAAACCAGGATCTCTAGTGGCACAGTTAGCACTGCGATGCAGTGCCTTAGACCACTGCGCCACTCAGAGACAACTAAAGGTGTTAACCCTCCACATCTCTCAAGACCAACTGGAGCACTGGGCCAGCCACTCTTAAATAGCACCTGGGCCAGCACAGGTGAAACACCTTCCCACTAACGAGATGGACAAGACAGAACAGGTGTAACACATACTGACAAACGAGGTGACACCAAACGATGCGCCCCACGTGCTAACGTCCAACCTCAAAATATAAATCGAAAAACTAGCCTATGTCACGATCGTCTGAAGGAGGAGACCAATGCGCAGCGTTGCGAGTGAACATGACTTTAATATGTAAAGCACGTAAATAAGCACAAAAACACAACAAACAAAACGATGCGTGAAGTCCAATATAGACAACAACAGAAACTGAGACACTGGAACATGGAACAATAACCCACAACTAACAACAGAAAACCTACATCTTAAATATGGCTCCCAATCAGAGATAACGAGCCGAACAGCTGACACTCGTTTACCTCCGATTGGGAGTCAATGAACACAAACAAGCACAATCACCCAACATAGAAATAACCACAACCTAGACACCCCAACATAGAAATACACCCAAAACAAATAAAACATGAACACCCCTGGCTCAAGAATAAAGGTCCGTGG
>CM072256.1:6321481-6331481 GCA_036851935.1 Coregonus suidteri
TCTCTCTCTCTCTCTCTCTTTCTGTTTCTTTTGGTTTTCGGCAGTGGTTCGTGCACACAAATTTTTTTCTTGAGGCAGGTCGAAGTTCGGTAGCCAAAGTCTACAACCCTTTGTCGGTGATTGGTCAACAGTGCTGCTAGTAAGAATGAAGTGTGTCCAATAAGAGACAACTTTGATTCCTTGCTTCGCTAACAGGCTAGCTAGTTATCCAAGTGTCAGCATAAACACACACACGCACACAAATATGTGCACGCGCACACACTCACGCGCACACACACACACACACACACACACACACACACACACAAACACACAAACAGTAGATACAGCGTTATTCACATAGCAATAGTAAGGAGGTACTTCCTGGATGAGAGGTGAGAGGTCAGAGGTGAGAAGTGTGAGGTCAAAAGAGAAGAGGAGTAAAAGAACGTCAAGGTGTTTGGGCGTATTTTAAAAATGTATTTAACCTTTATTTAACCATGCAAGTCGATTAAGAACAAATTCTTATTTACAATAACGGCAAGAGGCCTCCTGTGGGGACAGGGTCTGGGATTAAAAACAAAAAAAAACTGTGAGACAAAATGGACAGAAGACAAGTACAACAGCAAACAAACAGCGGATGTGTGTGTGTGCGTTAGGGTTGAATATTTTCCCAGTGTTTTACAAATGTTCCATCCCGAGAATAAATCACTTTTCTCCCGGGTAACCCGGTATTTCCCTCCAAAAGCATTATAAAGCATATAAATATGTCTGGACTTGATTAGACCTTTGATCTGCATGAAAATTCAAATCTGATGCTTCCTGAGCCTGATGAGCCATATATAAAATACATTTTATGAGCCCTACATTAACGACATTTAGCCCAAAAAAGCCCAAATGTTTTGTGCCGTTATCCAATACATATATGTTAAATATATAAATATAGCTACTGCACATTACGCACGACAGAAAAACATAAAAGCCCATAGATGTAGCTAGCTATATGCTCTCTAGGGTAAATCAATGAAACTAGCTCCAGTAGGCTAATCTTTTAGAGTGTGAACTGTATTGCTGTACTGTATTGTATTATACTGTATTACTGTACTGTATTGTATTATACTGTATTACTGTACTGTATTGTATTATACTGTATTGCTGTACTGTATTGTATTATACTGTATTATTTGGACTGGAATATTATGCACCTCGTTCAAATCCCGATAAAGCAGGGAGACAACATGTGGCCTACAAAGTTACAAGTATAGGCTAGAGAAATGTATTTAAATTTTGAAATTTAATAGGGCCGATTTGTATAATTAGTAGACTGACGCATATATGTGTTTCATAATATTTCCTCTAATGTTATTATATTATCTCTGACGCATACAGTGAGGGAAAAAAGTATTTGATCTCCTGCTGATTTTGTATGTTTGCCCACTGACAAAGAAATCATCAGTCTATAATTTTAATGGTATGTTTATTTGAACAGTGAGAGACAGAATAACAACAAAAAAATCCAGAAAAACGCATGTCAAACATTTTATAAATTGATTTGCATTTTAGATTTTATTTGCATTTTTATTTGCATAGACTGATCATGTCTTTGTCAGTGGGCAAACGTACAAAATCGGCAGGGGATCAAATACTTTTTTCCCTCACTGTATATATGTTTCATAATATTTCCTCTAATGTTATTAGCCTACCTCCTCATTCTCTGTCTATTGTTGCTTCATTCCTTCCTCGATTTCAACAGTTAAATGAAAGCAATGTTGTTGTCCTGATCTTCATCATTCTAATGACATCCTTTGATATAATATAGGATTAGAATTAGACGCAGAAGGCTTTCACTTCTCTTCACGAAGATTGAATGGTTATGGATCTGCTACAGCCAGCGCACGTTCGCTCTTCTTTTCAAACCGTGAGTTCTATTGGCTGATGTATTTAACGTTCAGCAAAAAAGAGCTTGTGTCCCTCTTTGAATAGTCTATTGGTATAAGAAATGAAAGAAAAATTAAAAAGCCCAGCAAGCTATTCGAGTCTTCTTGCATGGGACTCCAAGAGCTAAGGAGTGTTTTTTAAGGAGAGGCCAGCGGAGAACAGGTGCTTGCATATTGCGCAAGAAACATATAAGTTATAATATTATTAAGTTATTATATTATAAGTTAGACACTTATTATTATTATTATTATTATTATTATTATTATTATTATTATTATTATTATTATTATTAACCAATCATGAATTGGCTATTTTGAATGGAGAGAGAGTGGCTGTGAGAGTGCACTGATTTAAAGCAACGATATTTGAGTGATAGGCTCATTTAAAACTCTTTACGATTGAAAAAACAAGGTGACCCCCGAAAGCCAGATGGAGATGCACATTCGGTCTTTCTATTACTGCAGCAAATGTAGGCCTACCTGTCACAAGAAACAAAGTGACCATGATGAGATGATAGGTCTACATGCGTTGCGAACTGCGCTCCATACTGAGATGGATGAGTCTGTTCCTGAGCGTTGATTCGTCATGCAGAGGCCGTAGAGAAGCCAGATTAAGACATCACATACAAAAACGACACGCTGTTCATATAAAATCATGTATTATAATTTACCGGTTTCTAGCGGTCATTTATCCCGGCAAAAAAAGGGGTTGGTTTTGAGCTGTAAATCTCGGTAACCGGGTTCCTGCCATTCAACCCTTGTGTGTGGTGTGTGAAGTAAGCCAACGCAAACTTGTGTATGGGTGGTCCTCTGTAGCTCAGCTGGTAGAGTACGGCGCTTGTAACGCCAAGGTAGTGGGTTCGATCCCCGGGACCACCCATACACAAAAAAAAAAATGTATGCACGCATGACTGTAAGTCGCTTTGGATAAAAGCGTCTGCTAAATGGCATATTATTATATATTATAGTGACGTCTGGCGACAACTACATAAAATGGCAGTTTTTTTCTAAAAATGGCCTTCTAAATAAGAATGTGCCAGTGTTTGAGCGTGTTGCTAAGTGATGTCCACCCGACAGCGCTGTAGAGATCACAATGGGTGAGATAGACGTCTCTGATCGGTGACAAAACAAAGGGCTGCGTGATACACGAAGTCAAGAGCCTTCAGAGTAGAGCTTAAAGGCACGTAAATAGTATCACCATGGTCCAATACAGAGAGAAAAGAGCAACAAATCAACTCCTTTCCGGTGGCAAAGGAAAAACAAAGCTTTGTGCTGTTAAATAAAACCCAGTACGCAGCTTGAATTTCCTGACAAGGTTCTCTACATTGGGTGGTGAAGCTCAACTTGTCATCCACCCTAACTCCCAGATATTTGTACGTTTTGACCTGCTCTATAGAATGTCCTTCAACTAGCTCTCACAGTCTCAGGTCAGAATTAGACGTTCATCCATGTTTCTCAAACGTCAAATTTCAAAGTTGTTTCAAACGTCAAATTTTCGAAGTGTTTAAGGTTAGGTTTAGGCATTAACTCCAAAATCTTAAGGTTAGGCATTAACTCCGAATGGTTAAGGTAAGGGTTCAGGTTTGGGATAAGCTTAAAAACAAAAATAACTTTCTGTCATTGGACTTGAACTTGCAACCTTTGGAAACAGAGGCAGACGTTTTCTGCCATCCGACATCCCCGTCCACATTGCTCTAGCAAAACCGAAACCTACTTGAAGGTAACAGCGCTCACTGTTGCCCCCTAGTGTCCGGTTTCTACATAATCTCCCGATGTCCTCGGACATGGATAGACGTCGAAAATTGACATGTATCACGGGTGACCTGGCTGAATAATTACATGGTTTTCAGAGTGTTTAGTATTGGAAAATACCAGGCATTTTGTTTTAGAGGAATTCAGAACAAGCTTCAAATTGTACAAATTCCCATGCTTTTGAGTGTGTGTGTGTGTGTGTTTGTTTGTTTGTGTGTTTGTTTGTGTGTTTGTTTGTGTGTGTGTATGTGTGTGTGTGTGTGTGTGTGTGTGTGTGTGTGTGTGTGTGTGTGTGTGTGTGTGCGTGTGTGTATGTGTGTGTGTGTGTGTGTTTGTGCTTGCGTACCTGCATCCTGACTAAATAATTGTTGTCTGTCCAAAAAAAATGTTTTTTTAAATTCCCTTGTTCATCGTGTGGTAAAAACATTCATAATTAGTTTCATATTCATTAGACTACAGTTATCATCCTCAGATGGGCAACGACAGGATAACTACCTCAGAAAATACATTATAACAATGTAGCTCTACACACACCTCTATAACTCCTCTCCTGAGACATACTGTATCTGTCTATTTCATCCCTCTCTATCTATCTATCTCCCTCACCTCGCTGCGTCTGAGGTAGCGACTGACGAGAAACTATTCCCGGAATAGAGAATGAAAAAAAAAACATTCTCAAGTAGAGCTGCAACCCATAACAGAGGGAGAGAGAGAGAGAGAGAGAGAGAGAGAGAGAGAGAGAGAGAGAGAGAGAGAGAGAGAGAGAGAGAGAGAGAGAGAGAGAGAGAGAGAGAGAGAGAGAGAGAGAGAGAGAGAGAGAGAGAGAGAGAGAGAGAGAGCGGAGAGAGATGATGAGAGAGCGAGAGGAGAGAGAGAGAGAGAGAGAGAGAGAACGAGAGAGAGAAAGAGAAAGAGAGAGAGAGAGAGAGAGAGAGAGAGAGACAGAGACAGAGATAGAGAGATGGAGAGGGAGCGAGAGAGAGAGATGGAGAGGGAGAGAAACGTCTTTCTCTCTCTCTCTCCCTTTTTCCCTTTCCACTAAATCCAGACAAATGTAACAAATAGAAATATCATCCTCCTTCTGAACACAGAACAGCAAATAACAACAACAATAACAACAACAACAACCTGTGAGTTAATGTTACGCTGAGGTCTGTGGTGTTTTACAGAGTTTGTGTTGTATATAATGAACATGTGAATGTGTATGTGTGTATGTGTATGTGTGTGTGTGTGTGTGTGTGTGTGCGTGTATGTGAGGGTGTTGGTTAAGTTAGAACAGGGGGCCGTCATAACAGAAGGTCACTGGACAGACTAAAGTGCAAAAAGTCGTAGAGGAGTAGAGAGAGATGACTGGAGGGTAGAGGGAGGGGTAGAGGAGTAGAGAGGGATGACTGGAGGGTAGAGGGAGGGGTAGAGGAGTAGAGAGGGATGACTGGAGGGTAGAGGGAGGGGTAGAGGAGTAGAGAGAGATGACTGGAGGGTAGAGGGAGGGGTAGAGGAGTAGAGAGTAGATAGAGAGGACTGGAGGGTAGAGGGAGGGGTAGAGGAGTAGAGAGAGGATGACTGGAGGGTAGAGGGAGGGGTAGAGGAGTAGAGAGGATGACTGGAGGGTAGAGGGAGGGTAGAGGATTAGAGAGAGATGACTGGAGGGTAGAGGGAGGGGTAGAGGAGTAGAGAGGGATGACTGGAGGGTAGAGGGAGGGGTAGAGGAGTAGAGAGAGATGACTGGAGGGTAGAGGGAGGGGTAGAGGATTAGAGAGAGATGACTGGAGGGTAGAGGGAGGGGTAGAGGAGTAGAGAGAGATGACTGGAGGGTAGAGGGAGGGGTAGAGGAGTAGAGAGAGATGACTAGAGGGTAGAGGGAGGGGAGGAATAGAGGATTAGAGAGAGATGACTGGAGGGTAGAGGGAGGGGTAGAGGATTAGAGAGAGATGACTGGAGGGTAGAGGGAGGGGTAGAGGAGTAGAGAGAGATGACTGGAGGATAGAGGGAGGGGTAGAGGAGTAGAGAGAGATGACTGGAGGGTAGAGGGAGGGGTAGAGGAGTAGAGAGGGATGACTGGAGGGTAGAGGGAGGGGTAGAGGAGTAGAGAGAGATGACTGGAGGGTAGAGGAGAGGATGGGGTAGAGGAGTAGAGAGGGATGACTGGAGGGTAGAGGGAGGGGTAGAGGAGTAGAGAGAGGATGACTGGAGGGTAGAGGGAGGGGTAGAGGAGTAGGGAGGGATGACTGGAGGGTAGAGGGAGGGGTAGAGGAGGAGTAGAGAGAGATGACTGGAGGGTAGAGGGAGGGGTAGAGGATTAGAGAGGGATGACTGGAGGGTAGAGGGAGGGGTAGAGGAGTAGAGAGAGATGACTGGAGGATAGAGGGAGGGGTAGAGGGAGGGGTAGAGGAGTAGAGAGAGATGAATGGAGGGTAGAGGGAGGGAAGGCACGAAGGAGGATAGAATAGAGGAGAGAAAAAGAGAGAGGGAGGAATGGAAGAAGATTGAGGGATGCGGTATCTACAGTCTGAAGTTCACATACACCTTAGCCAAAGACATTTAAACTCAGTTTTTCACAATTCCTGACATTTCATCCTAGTAAAAATTCCCTGTTTTAGGTCAGTTAGGATCACCACTTTCTTTTAAGAATGTGAAATGTCAGAATAATGGTAGAGAGAATTATTTATTTCATCACATTCCCAGTGGGTCAGATGTTTACATACACTCAATTAGTATTTGGGTAGCATTGCCTTTAAATTGTTTAACTTGGGTCAAACGTTTTGGGTAGCCTTCCACAAGCTTCCCACAATAAGTTGGGTGAATTTTGGCCCATTCCTCCTGACAGAGCTGGTGTAACTGAGTCAGGTTTGTAGGCCTCCTTGCTCGCACACGCTTTTTCAGTTCTGCCCACACATTTACTATAGGATTGAGTCCACTCCAATACCTTGACTGTGTTGTCCTTAAGCCGTTTTGCCACAACTTTGGAAGTATGCTTGGGGTCATTGTCCATTTGGAAGACCCATTTGCGACCAAGCTTTAACTTCCTGACTGATGTCTTGAGATGTTGCTTCAATATATCCACATAATTTTCTTTCCTCATGATGCCATCTATTTTGTGAAGTGCACCAGTCCCTCCTGCAGCAAAGCACCCCCAGAGCATGATGCTGCCACCCCCGTGCTTCATGGTTGGGATGGTGTTCTTCAGCTTGCAAGCTGCCCCCTTTTTCCTCCAAACATAACGATGCTCATTATGGCCAAACAGTTCTATTTTTGTTTCATCAGACCAAAGGACATTTCTCCAAAAAGTACAATATTTGTCCCAATGTGCAGTTGCAAACCGTAGTTTGGCTTTTTTATGGCGGTTTTGGGGCAGTGGCTTCTTCCTTGGTGAGCGGCCTTTCAAGTTATGTCGATATAGGACTCGTTTTACTGTGGATATAGATACTTTTGTACCTGTTTCCTCCAGCATCTTCACAAGGTCCTTTGCTGTTGTTCTGGGATTGATTTGCACTTTTCGCACTAAAGTACGTTCATCTCTAGGAGACAGAACGTGTCTCCTTCCTGAGCGGTATGACGGCTGCGTGGTCCCATGGTGTTTATACTTGCGTACTATTGTTTGTACAGATGAACGTGGTACCTTCAGGCGTTTGGAAATTGCTCCCAAGGATGAACCAGACTTGTGGAGGTCTACACATTTTGTTCTGAGGTTTTGGCTGATTTCTTTTGATTTTCCCATGATGTCAAGCAAAGAGGCACTGAGTTTGAAGGTAGGCCTTGAAATACATCCACAGGAACACCTCCAATTGACTCAAATGATGTCAATTAGCCTATCAGAAGCTTCTAAAGCCATGAAATAATTTTCTGGAATTTTCCAAGCTGTTTAAAGGCACAGTCAACTTAGTGTATGTAAACTGGAATTGTGATGCAGTGAATTATAAGTCAAATAATCTGTCTGTAAACAATGTTGGAAAAATTACTTGTGTCAAGCACAAAGTAGATGTCTTAACCGATTTTCCAAAACAATAGTTTGTTAACAAGAAATTTATGGAGTGGTTGAAAAACGAGTTTCAATGACTCCAACCTAAGTGTATACAATTTTCCGACTTCAACTGTATCTGTTCGGGCTGGAGCGATAGTTCAGGAGACAGATCAGTGACACTGCACTCTACACACAGAGAGAGAGAGAGAGAGAGAGAGAGAGAGAGAGAGAGAGAGAGAGAGAGAGAGAGAGAGAGAGAGAGAGAGAGAGAGAGAGAGAGAGAGAGAGAGAGAGAGAGAGAGAGAGAGAGAGAGAGAGAGAGAGAGAGAGAGAGAAAGGGTCTATGTGTTCCTGTGTCTATACCAGAGAGAGAGAGAGAGAGAGAGAGAGAGAAGGCAGACCTGGCTCTCAAGAGAAGACAGGCTATGTGAGGTTGAAACTGAGCTGCACTTCCTAACATCCTGCCAAATGTATGACCATATTAGAGACACATACTTTCCTCAGATTACACAGACCCACAAAGAATTCAAAAACAAACCCAATTTTGATCAACTCCAATACCTATTTGGTGAAATACCACAGTGTGCCATCACAGCAGCAAGATGTGTGACCTGTTGCCACAAGTAAAGGGCAACCAGTGAAGAACAAACACCATTGTAAATACAACCCATATTTATGTTTATTTATTTTCCCTTTTGTACTTTAACTATTTGCACATTGTTACAACACTGTATATAGACATAATATGGCATTTGAAATGTCTTTATTCTTTTGGAACTTTTGTGAGTGTAATGTTTACTGTTAATTTTTTTAATTGTTTATTTCACTTTTGTTTATTATCTATTTCACTTGCTTTGGCAATGTTAACATAGAGAGAGAGAGAGAGAGAGAGAGAGAGAGAGAGAGAGAGAGAGAGAGAGAGAGAGAGAGAGAGAGAGAGAGAGAGAGAACAAGGACAGAGAGACAGACATAGAGAGAGAGAAAGTGTGAAAGAGACAGAGAAACAGAGAGAGAGACAGAGAGGGAGAAAGATAGAGAGAGAGCGAGAGAGAGAGAAAGTGTGAAAGAGAGAGAGAGAGAGAGAGAGAGAGAGAGAGAGAGAGAGAAAGAGAGGGAAAATGAGGATAGCTATGTAGAGAGAATAGGAGAATGAAAGAGGGAAATAGCTATTTTCTTTGAGAAATAAACGAGTGTGAATGTTCCGCTGTAGATATAATTACTATATACTGTATCCCAAGTGGAACCTTATTCCCTTTCTAGTTCTCCAAAACCTATAGGCTCTGGTCAAAAGTAGTGCACTATGTAGGGTGCCATTTGGGACATATCCACAGTACAATACAACATTACATTTTGTATGGAGTCAATGTCTTTTATATGGAGTTTATGCTTTTTAAAAATATATACAGTCAATTTTTGCATTTAAGTAATTTACTCTCTTATCCAGAGCTGCTTACAGTAGTGAGTGGATACATTTTTTTGGAGTCAACTCTCCAACTCTCCAACTCTCCAACTCTCCAACTCTCTAACTCTCTAACTCTCCAACTCTCTAACTCTCCAACTCTCCAACTCTCCAACTCTCCAACTCTCCAACTCTCCAACTCTCCAACTCTCCAACTCTCTAAGTCTCTAACTCTCTAAGTCTCTCTTAATTCATTTTTTATTGCCATTGGAAACACATGTTTACTCTCTCTTTCTCTCTGGTATAGACACAGGAACAGTTCCACAGAGACCCCCTCTCCCCCCCTCTCTCTCTCTCTCTCTCTCTCTCTCTCTCTCTTTCTCTTCTCTTTCTCTCTCTCTCTCTCTCTCTCTCCCCCTCTCTCTCTCTCTCTCTTTCTCTGTCTCTTTCTCTCTCTTCTCTCTCTCTCTCTCTCTCTCTCTCTCTCTCTCTCTCTCTCCTCTCTCTCTCTCTCTCTCTCTCGTTTATAGACACAGGAACAGTTCCACAGAGACCCCCTCCCCCCCTCTCTCTCTCTCTCTCTCTCTCTCTCTTTCTCTGTCTCTTTCTCTCTCTCTCTCTCTCTCTCTCTCCCCTCTCCTCTCTCTCTCTCTCTCTCTTTCTCTGTCTCTTTCTCTCTCTCTCTCTCTCTCTCTCTCCTCTCTCTCTCTCTCTCGTATAGACACAGGAACAGTTCCACAGAGACCCCCTCTCTCTCTCGCTCTCGCTCTCTCTCTCTCTCTCTCTCTCTCTCTCTCTCTCTCTCTCTCTCTGGTATAGACACAGGAACAGTTCCACAGAGACCCTCTCTATTTCAATTTAAGGGCT
Source organism: Coregonus suidteri (assembly GCA_036851935.1). Taxonomy (NCBI): domain Eukaryota; kingdom Metazoa; phylum Chordata; class Actinopteri; order Salmoniformes; family Salmonidae; genus Coregonus; species Coregonus suidteri. Next base: position 6,331,377 of record CM072256.1, read on the forward strand.
TTTTTATTGGCATGGGAAACGTATGTTAACATTGCCAAAGCAAGTGAAATAGATAATAAACAAAGGTGAAATAAACAATAAATATTAACAGTAAACATTACACTC
>CM072256.1:6333981-6351481 GCA_036851935.1 Coregonus suidteri
AGGTCAGGGTGCTATCTTATTTTCTGGTCAAATGAATGCATGTAAGCTGCTGCCAACAACCTATGTGTTGTGGCTTGTGGCTTGGTGAACATTCATTAGTGTGTTCTGAAGGTCAGGACAATTGCCTCAGTCCCAGGACAGGACTTGTCTCCATACGTTAACATCAGTCCCAGGACATGACCAGTCTCCACACGTTAATATAAGTCCCAGGACATGACCCGTCTCCACACGTTAATATAAGTCCCAGGACATGACCAGTCTCTACACGTTAATATAAGTCCCAGGACATGACCAGACTCCACACGTTAATATCAGAGATATTGGCCAAAAGATCCACAGTTACGTGTCGTTAAAAACTGCCTATAACAAATTACACAACTATTCGTTGTGTTAAGACGTGTAGCACATTCAAAACTTTATAGCCTATTGTTTTAATGGTTTTTACTTTCCTAAAACAATAATTGTCCTCCTCACAGTTCAGCTGTTGGAGAGTTGATCACTAAATGCATCAGGGAATTGCATGTGTAGGCCTCTAAACTTAAGTGTCCCACTGTATGATATTAATATTACAGAAAATACATAAAGGAAGAGAAGCTTAGGCCTATCCTCAGAGAAATGAGAGAAAGATAGAGATATCCCGACACCACTCAGGTCCAGGGTCCAGTCTGTTGGACCCGCGAAGCTCAAATGGCGCTGGTGGGACTGTAGGAGTTAAACACCGGGACCGTAACCCGGTCCTCTACGTAGCCTTTACGTAGTGCTTATGAACACCATATGAACGTCTATAGCCTCTCCCTCCTCCTACTGCAGGGTACCGTGGGAGTCGATCCAGGACATGGTCAGTCTCCACACCCTGAACCTGGATCACAACCTGATAGACCACATCGCAGAGGGATCCTTTGGAGAGCTGTACAAGCTGGCTCGCCTGGACATGACCTCCAATAGACTGAGGACCCTGCCGCCTGATCCCCTGTTCGCCAGGTAAGATAATAATAGAATACTGTATACCAGCTAGCCTGTCCTAGAAGTTAGAGGCTGTAATTAGACAGCTGTACAAGCTGGCTGGCCTGGATATGATGTCCAACAGGTTCCTGACCCCATGTTCGCCAAATGGGTAGCATTCCCGACCCCGTGTTAGCTAGGTACGTACCGTAGCTCTAAGATGGAGGTCAGAGGTCAGAGGTTAGACAGCTGTACAAGCTGGCTGGCCTGGACATGAGGTGCTCCTGACCCCATGTTCGCCAGATGGGTAGCATTCCCGACCCCGTGTTAGCTAGGTACGTACCGTAGCTCGTAAGATGGAGGTCAGAGGTCAGAGGTCAGACAGCTGTACAAGCTGGCTTGCCCAGACATGACCTCCAAAAGGCTGAGGACGCCTACCGCCTGACCCCCTGTTTGCCAGGTAGGTAACAGGAAGGTTGCTGGTTCAAGTCCCGGGCAGAAGACAAAAGGCAGAACATAAACTCCTGTTCGAACCAAATGAATTAATCAAGTATAAAATGAATACATGCCATTAAGCAGATGCTTTTATGCAAATCGCTTTCATCCAAAGTGACTTACAGTATTGAGTGCATTCATTCTTGCATTGTTGGCTCCAAAGGGAATCAAACTCTGCAAGCGCGACACTCTACCAATTGAGCCACACAGAATATCTATTCAATATATTCTATCTCTCCTCTCCCAGGTCTCAGACGGGAGCCATCAGTCCCACTCCCTACAACAGCATCATCAGTCTGAACTTTGGAGGGAACCCGCTACACTGTAACTGTGAGTTACTGTGGTTACGGCGGCTGGTCCGAGAGGACGATATGGAAACCTGCGCCACGCCCCCTCACCTGGCCGGCAGGTAACCATGACAATAATGATATGAATGATTGCTTTACTCTTATGCCACGGCATTGTTGAATAATAATACAACGGTGGTAGGAACTATACTTGGATACAACGGTGGTAGGAACTATACTTGGATACAACATTAATATACTTGGATACAACGGTGGTAGGTAATATACTTGGATACAACGGTGGTAGGAACTATACTTGGATACAACGGTGGTAGGAACTATACTTGGATACAACGGTGGTAGGAACTATACTTGGATACAACGGTGGTAGGAACTATACTTGGATACAACGGTGGTAGGAACTATACTTGGATACAACGGTGGTAGGAACTATACTTGGATACAACGGTGGTAGGAACTATACTTGGATACAACGGTGGTAGGTAATATACTTGGATACAACATTAATATACTTGGATACAACGGTGGTAGGTAATATACTTGGATACAACGGTGGTAGGTAATATACTTGGATACAACGGTGGTAGGAACTATACTTGGATACAACAGTGGTAGGTAATATACTTGGATACAACGGTGGTAGGTAATATACTTGGATACAACGGTGGTAGGAACTATACTTGGATACAACAGTGGTAGGAACTATACTTGGATACAACGGTGGTAGGTAATATACTTGGATACAACGGTGGTAGGTAATATACTTGGATACAACATTAATATACTTGGATACAACGGTGGTAGGTAATATACTTGGATACAACATTAATATACTTGGATACAACGGTGGTAGGAACTATGCTTGGATACAACAGTGGTAGGTAATATACTTGGATACAACGGTGGTAGGTAATATACTTGGATACAACGGTGGTAGGAACTATACTTGGATACAACAGTGGTAGGTAACTTGGATACAACAGTAATATACTTGGATACAACGGTGGTAGGTAATATACTTGGATACAACATTAATATACTTGGATACAACGGTGGTAGGAACTATGCTTGGATACAACGGTGGTAGGTAATATACTTGGATACAACGGTGGTAGGTAATATACTTGGATACTACATTAATATACTTGGATACAACGGTGGTATACTTGGATACAACATTAATATACTTGGATACAACGGTGGTAGGAACTATGCTTGGATACAACGGTGGTAGGAAATATACTTGGATACAACATTAATATACTTGGATACAACGGTGGTAGGAACTATGCTTGGATACAACAGTGGTAGGAACTATGCTTGGATACAACGGTGGTAGGAACTATACTTGGATACAACGGTGGTAGGAAATATGATTGGATACAACGGTGGTAGGAAATATACTTGGATACAACATTAATATACTTGGATACAACGGTGGTAGGGAACTATGCTTGGATACAACAGTGGTAGGAAATATGAGTGGATACAACGGTGGTAGGTAATAAACTTACTTGGATACAACAGTGGTAGGAAATATGCTTGGATACAACGGTGGTAGGAACTATACTTGGATACAACGGTGGTAGGTAATATACTTGCATACAACGGTGGTAGGTAATATACAGTGCATTCTGAAAGTATTCAGACTCCTTGACCTTTTCCACATTATGTTACGTTACAGCATTATACTAAAATGGATTAAATAATTGTTTTCCAACATCAACCTACACACAATACCCCATAATAACAAAGCGAAAACAGGTTTTTAGAATCGTTTGCAAATTTAGTAGAAATAAAAAACAGAAATACCTTATTTGCATAAGTATTCAGACCCTTTGCTATGAGACTCGAAATTGAGCTCAGGTGCATCCTGTTTCCATTGATCATCATTGAGATGTTTCTACAACTTGATTGGTGTCCACCTGTGTTAAATTCAATTGATTGGACATGATTTGGAAAGGCAAACACCTGTCTTTATAAGGTCCCACAGTTGACAGTGCATGTCAGAGCAAAAACCAAGCCATGAGGTCGAAGAAATTGTACGTAGAGCTCCGAGACAGGATTGTGTCGAGGCACAGATCTGGGAAAGGGTACCAAAAAATGTCTGCAGCATTGAAGGTCCCCAAGAACACAGTGTCCTCCATCATTCTTAAATGGAAGAAGTTTGGAACCACCAAGACTCTTCCTAGAGCTGGCCGCCCGGCCAAACTGAGCAATCGGGGGAGAAGGGCCTTGGTCAGGGAGGTGACCAAGAACCTGATGGTCACTCTGACAGAGCTCCAGAGTTCCTCTGTGGAGATGGGAGAACCTTCCAGAAGGACAACCATCTCTGCAGCACTCCACCAATCAGGCCTTTATGGTAGAGTGGCCAGACGGAAGCCACTCCTCAGTAAAAGGAACATGACAGTCCGCTTGGAGTTTGCCAAAATGCACCTAAAGGACTCTCAGACCATGAGAAACAAGATTCTCTGGTCTGATGAAACCAAGATTGAACTATTTGGCCTGAATGCCAAGCATCACGTCTGGAGGAAACCATGGCACCATCCCTACAGTGAAGCATGGTGGTGGCAACATCATGCTGTAGGGATGTTTTTCAGCGGCAGGGACTGGGAGACTCGTCAGGATCGAGGGAAAGATGAACGGAGCAAAGTACAAAGAGATCCTTGATGAAAACCTGCTCCAGAGCGCTCAGGACCTCAGACTGGGGCGAAGGTTCACCTTCCAACAGGACAACGACCCTAAGCACACAGCCAAGACAACACAGGAGTGGCTTGGAGACAAGTCTCTGAATGTCCTTGAGTGGCCCAGCCAGAGCTCGGACTTGAACCCGATCGAACATCTCAGGAGAGACCTGAAAATAGCTGTGCAGCGACGCCCCCCATCCAAACTGACAGAGCTTCAGAGGATCTGTAGCGAAGAATGGGAGAAACTGCCCAAATACAGGTGTGCCAAGCCTGTAGCGTCATACCCAAGAAGACTCAAGTCTGTAATCGCTGCTAAACTTGCTTCAACAAAGTACTGAGTAAAGGGTCTGAAAACGTATGTAAATGTTTTATTTCAGTTTTTTTTTTTTTTTATAAATTTGCCAACATTTCTAAAACCTGTTTTTGCTTTGTCATTATGGGGTATTGTGTGTAGATTGTTGACGGGAAAAATACGATTTAATCAATTTTAGAATAAGGCTGTAACCTAACAAAATGTGGAAAAAGTCAAGGGGTCTGAATACTTTCCGAATGCACTGTACTTGGATACAACAGTGGTAGGTAATATACTTGGATAGAACGGTGGTAGGTAGGATATGGGGATATTGAAGCCGGTAACCCTCCAGCTGCAGGATCACTCCCTGCAGATTTCCCCACAGGAAACCATTCGGTTACCAGCTACCACTTATTTGAGATTAGTCTGAGAAAGGGTCTTTACGTGTGATGAACATCTTGCGTTTCTTATGCTTCCATTGAAAAGATACTTGTTCAGCACTGACCTTCGTACTGACCTCATACATTGTCTTGATTCATCCTCTCTCTCTCTCTCTCTCTCTCTCTCTCTCTCTCTCTCTCTCTCTCTTCTCTCTCTCTCTCTCTCTCTATCTCTCTCTCTCTCTCTCTCTCTCTCTCTCTCAATTCAATTCAATTCAATTCAATTTAAGGGCTTTATTGGCATGGGAAACGTATGTTAACGTTGCCAAAGCAAGTGAAGTAGATAGTAAACAAAAGTGAAATAAACTATAAATATTAACAGTAAACATTACACTCAGAAGTTCCAAAAGAATAAAGACATTTCAAATGTCATATTATGTCTATATACAGTGTTGTAACAATGTGCAAATAGTTAAAGTACAAATGGGAAAATAAATAAACATAAATATGGGTTGTATTTACAATGGTGTTTGTTCTTCACTGGTTGCCCTTTTCTTGTGGCAACAGGTCACAAATATTGCAGCTGTGATGGCACACTGTGGTTTTTCACCCAGTAGATAAGGGAGTTTATCAAAATTGGGTTTGTTTTCGAATTCTTTGTGGATCGCTGTAATCTGAGGGAAATATGTGTCTCTAATATGGTCATACATTTGGCAGGAGGTTATTTTGTGGGCAGTGTGCACATAGCCTGTCTTCTCTTGAGAGCCAGGTCTGCATATGGCGGCCTTTCTCAATAGCAAGGCTATGCTCACTGAGTCTGTACATAGTCAAAGCTTTCCTTAAGTTTGGGTCAGTCACAGTGGTCAGGTATTCTGCCACTCTGTATTCTCTGTTTAGGGCCAAATAGCATTCTAGTTTGCTCTGTTTTTTTGTTTGTTCTTTCCAATGTGTCAAGTAATTCTCTTTTTGTTTTTCTCATGATTTGGTTGGGTCTAATTGTGTTGTTGTTGTCCTGGGGCTCTGTGGGGTCTGTTTGTGTTTGTGAACAGAGCCCCAGGACCAGCTTACTTAGGGGACTCTTCTCCAAGTTCATCTCTCTGTAGGTGATGGCTTTGTTATGGAAGGTTTGGGAATCGCTTCCTTTTAAGTGGTTATAGAATTTAACGGCTCTTTTCTTGATTTTGATCATTAGCGGGTATTGGCCTAATTCTGCTCTGCATGCATTATTTGGTGTTTTACGTTGTACACGGAGGATGTTTTTGCAGAATTCTGCATGCAGAGTCTCAATTTGGTGTTTGTCCCATTTTGTGAATTCTTGGTTGGTGAGCGAACCCCAGACCTCACAACCATAAAGGGCAATGAGTTCTATAACTGATTCAAGTATTTTTAGCCAGATCCTAATTGGTATGTCAAATGTTATGTTCCTTTTGATGGCGTAGAAGGCCCTTCTTGCCTTGTCTCTCAGATCGTTCACAGCTTTGTGGAAGTTACCTGTGGCGCTGATGTTTAGGCCGAGGTATGTATAGTTTTTTGTGTGCTCTAGGGCAACGGTGTCTAGATGGAATTTGTATTTGTGGTCCTGGCAACTGGACCTTTTTTGGAACACCATTATTTTTGTCTTACTGAGATTTACTGTCAGGGCCCAGGTCTGACAGAATCTGTGCAGAAGATCTAGGTGCTGCTGTAGGCCCTCCTTGGTTGGTGACAGAAGCACCAGATCATCAGCAAACAGAAGACATTTGACTTCAGATTCTAGTAGGGTGAGGCCGGGTGCTGCAGACTGTTCTAGTGCCCTCGCCAATTCGTTTATATATATGTTGAAGAGGGTGGGGCTTAAACTGCATCCCTGTCTCACCCCACGGCCCTGTGGAAAGAAATGTGTGTGTTTTTTGCCAATTTTAACCGCACACTTGTTGTTTGTGTACATGGATTTTATAATGTCGTATGTTTTTCCCCCAACTCAACTTTCCATCAATTTGTATAGCAGACCCTCATGCCAAATTGAGTCAAAAGCTTTTTTGAAATCAACAAAGCATGAGAAGACTTTGCCTTTGTTTTGGTTTGTTGTTTGTCAATTAGGGTGTGCAGGGTGAATACGTGGTCTGTCGTACGGTAATTTGGTAAAAAGCCAATTTGACATTTGCTCAGTACATTGTTTTCACTGAGGAAATGAACTAGTCTGCTGTTAATGATAATGCAGAGGATTTTCCAAAGGTTGCTGTTGACGCATATCCCACGGTAGTCATTGGGGTCAAATTTGTCTCCACTTTTGTGGATTGGGGTGATCAGTCCTTGGTTCCAAATATTGGGGAAGATGCCAGAGCTAAGGATGATGTTAAAGAGTTTAAGTATAGCCAATTGAAATGTGTGGTCTGTATATTTTATCATTTCATTGAGGATACCATCAACACCACAGGCCTTTTTGGGTTGGAGGGTTTGTATTTTGTCCTGTAGTTCATTCAATGTAATTGGAGAATCCAGTGGGTTCTGGTAGTCTTTAATAGTTGATTCTAAGATTAGCATTTGATCATGTATATTTTTTTGCTGTTTGTTCTCTGTTATAGGGCCAAAAAGATTGGAGAAGTGGTTTACCCATACATCTCCGTTTTGGATAGATAGCTCTTCGTGTTTTTGTTTGTTTAGTGTTTTCCAATTTTCCTAGAAGTGGTTAGAGTCTATGGATTCTTCAATTACATTGAGCTGATTTCTGACATGCTGTTCCTTCTTTTTCCGTAGTGCATTTCTGTATTCTTTTAGTGATTCACCATAGTGAAGGCGTAGGCTCAGGTTTTCTGGGTCTCTATGTTTTTGGTTGGATAGCTTTCTCAATTTCTTTCTTAGGATTTTGCATTCTTCATCAAACCATTTATCACTATTGTTACTTTTCTTTGGTTTTCTGTTAGAGATTTTTAGATTTGATAGGGAAGCTAAGTGTCACGATCGTCTACCAGAGATGAGGACCAAGGCGCAGCGTTGCAGGCAAACATACTCTTTATTAGAGACACGATCAAAAAAAAACAACAAAACGATAACGTGACAGTTCACGGTCTAACACAACCGACTAGAAACAAAATCCCACAAACACGAATGAAAAACAGACTGTATAAATATGGCTCCCAATCAGAGACAGCCAGCAACACCTGACACTCGTTGCCTCTGATTGGGAGCCACTCTGGCCAACATAGAAATAGCACCCATAGAACCAAAACACATTGATCTACACACCCTGGCTCAACATAACAGCGTCCCCAGAGCCAGGGCGTGACACTGAGAGGTCAAATATACTGTTTAGGTTTTCTACTGCCAAGTTTACACCTTCATTATTACAGTGGAACGTTTTGTCCAGGAAGTTGTCTAGAATGGATTGAATTTGTTGTTGCCTAATTGTTTTTTGGTAGGTTTCAACACTACTTTCCTTCCGTCTATAGCATTTCTTAATATTATTCAGTTCCTTTGGCTTTGATGCCTCATGATTGAGTATTGCTCTGTTCAAATAGACTGTGATTTTGCTGTGGTCTGATAGGGGTGTCAGTGGGCTGACTGTGAACGCTCTGAGAGACTCTGGGTTGAGGTCAGTGATAAAGTAGTCTACAGTACTACTGCCAAGAGATGAGCTATAGGTGTACCTATCATAGGAGTCCCCCTCGAAGCCTACCATTGACTATGTACATACCCAGTGTGCGACAGAGCTGCAGGAGTCGTGACCCGTTTTTGTTGGTTATGTTGTTGTGGTTGTGCCTAGGGGGGCATATGGGGGAGGGAATGCTGTCACCTCCATGTAGGTGTTTGTCCCGTTGTGTGCTGAGGGTGTCAGGTTCTTGTCCAGCATTTAGGTCGCCACAGACTAGTACATGTCCCTGGGTCTGGAAATGATTGATTTCCCCCTCCAGGATGGAGAAGCTGTCATCATTAAAGTATGGGGATTCTAGTGGGGGGATATAGGTAGCACATAGGAGGAAATTTTTCTCTGTTGAGATCATTTCCTTTTGAATTTCTAGCCAAATGTAAAATGTTCCTGTTTTGATTAATTTAATAGAGTGAGTTAGGTCTGCTCTATACCAAATTAGCATACCCCCTGAGTCCCTTCCCTGTTTCACACCTGGTAGTTTGGTGGATGGGACTACCAGCTCTCTGTAACCTAGAGGGCAACCAGTGGGTCCGTCTCCTCTATACCATGTTTCTTGTAGGATGACAATGTCTGTATTTCCGATTTCTTTCGTGAAGTCCAGATTCCTGCTCTTTAGGCCAAAGGCAGATGACCTCAGGCCTTGGATATTCCAGGATGAAATAGTGAAGGATTTGTGTTCCATAAAGTGTTTAATGTTGTTGGATGTGTGGTTTGGCCTCAGGCCAGTAATTGTGAGCAGAGCCTGCTGAGCATCTGGTACATGCAATTGGCTTTGGCTAGTGTAAGAGTGGGTGTTGGGCTCTCTCTCTCTCTCTCTCTCTCTCTCTCTCTCTCTCTCTCTCTCTCTCTCTCTCTCTCTCTGTCTCTCTGTCTCTCTGTCTCTCTCTGTCTCTCTCTCTGTCTCTCTCTCTCTCTCTCTCTCTCTCTCTGTCTCTCTCTCTCTCTCTCTCTCTGTCTCTCTCTCTCTCTCTCTCTCTCTCTCTCTCTCTCTCTCTCTCTCTCTCTCTCTCTCTCTCTCTCGCTCTCGCTCTCGCTCTCTCTCCCTCCTCACCTGTCCAGGTATTTCTGGTAGTTTAGTTTTTAAGACTGTCTTTACTGCAGAGTTTGTACATGTTCTCTCTCTCTCTCTCTCTCTCTCTCTCTCTCTCTCTCGCTCTCACTCTCTCTCTCTCTCTCTCTCTCTCTCTCTCTCTCTCTCTCTCTCTCTCTCTCTCTCTCCCTCTCACCTGTCCAGGTATTTCTGGTAGTTTAGTTTTCAAGACTGTCTTTACTGCAGAGTTTGTACATCCCCTCTCTCTCTCTCTCTCTCTCTCTCTCTCTCTCTCTCTCTCTCTCCATCTCACCTGTCCAGGTATTTCTGGTAGTTTAGTTTTCAAGACTACATCTTTACTGCTGAGTTTGTACATCCTCTCTCTCTCTCTCCATCTCACCTGTCCAGGTATTTCTGGTAGTTTAGTTTTTAAGACTACATCTTTACTGCTGAGTTTGTACATCCTCTCTCTCTCTCTCCATCTCACCTGTCCAGGTATTTCTGGTAGTTTAGTTTTTAAGACTACATCTTTACTGCAGAGTTTGTACATCGTCTCTCTCTCCTCTCTCTCTCCATCTCACCTGTCCAGGTATTTCTGGTCCATCCCTGAGGAGGAGTTTACCTGTGAGCCGCCCCTCATCACCAGATACACCCACAAACTCTGGGTCCTGGAAGGTCAAAGGGCAACCCTGAAATGCAGAGCCATCGGCGACCCCGAACCCGTCATCCATTTCGTCTCCCCCGACGATCGGATTGTGGCGAATTCCAGCCGGACGACATCGTTCCGAAATGGAACATTGGATCTCTTAGTTACGGTTGCTAGGGACGACGGAGCGTACACGTGCATAGCGATAAAAAACGCGGCTGGGGAGGCTACCGCGACAGTGGATCTAAAGATCATTCCATTGCCCCATCGGAATGGGAATGTGAACGTTCCGGGGAATGTGACAGTTACTGGGAATACCGGGAATTCTAATGGGAATATTCCGGGTTCTTCAGACATCACCACCGGGAAAAGCGGGAATTCCGGAGTTAATGGTGGAAATGGAGGGAACGTGAAAGAAACGGAGGAGAGGAAAGGAGAGGAGGGAGAGGAAGGGGACAGAGGTTTGGTGGAAGATGGAGGGACTAGGCCGGAGGAAGAGAGGATGATGGGGATACAGGGAGTCACTTCTACCTCGGCCCAGGTGCGATGGGACCTGGGCCGATCGGCTGGAGCTTACCTGGTGTGGATGTTTCAGATACAGTACAACTGTACAGCCGACGAGACACTGGTGTACAGGTGAGTCTATAATTATGTGAGTTTACCTGTGTTTATCTGTTTACCCCATACACACCTGATTCACCTACCCCTCACCTGTACAGCTGACGAGACACTGGTGTACAGGTTAATATACCTCAGTCTACCCCACACACACCTGACCTCTATACAACCATAACCTCTGACCTTTATACAACCATACACCTGACACCACTAACCTCTGACCTCTATACAACCATACACCTGACACCACTAACCTCTGACCTCTATACAACCATACACCTGACACCACTAACCTCTGACCTCTATACAACCATACACCTGACACCACTAACCTCCGACCTCTATACAACCATACACCTGACACCACTAACCTCTGACCTCTATACAACCATACACCTGACATCACTAACCTCTGACCTCTATACAACCATACACCTGACACCACTAACCTCTGACCTCTATACAACCATACACCTGACACCACTAACCTCTGACCTCTATACAACCATACACCTGACATCACTAACCTCTGACCTCTATACAACCATACACCTGACATCACTAACCTCTGACCTCTATACAACCATACACCTGACACCACTAACCTCTGACCTCTATACAACCATACACCTGACACCACTAACCTCTGACCTCTATACAACCATACACCTGACACCATTAACCTCTGACCTTTATACAACCATACACCTGACATCACTAACCTCTGACCTCTATACAACCATACACCTGACACCACTAACATCTGACCTCTATACAACCATACACCTAACATCACTAACCTCTGACCTCTATACAACCATACACCTGACATCACTAACCTCTGACCTCTATACAACCATACACCTGACACCACTAACCTCTGACCTCTATACAACCATACACCTGACATCACTAACCTCTGACATCTATACAACCATACACCTGACACCACTAACCTCTGACCTCTATACAACCATACACCTGACACCACTAACCTCTGACCTCTATACAACCATACACCTGACACCACTAACCTCTGACCTCTATACAACCATACACCTGACATCACTAACCTCTGACCTCTATACAACCATACACCTGACACCACTAACCTCTGAACTACACCTCTCAACACTACACCTGACACCACTAACCTCTGACCTCTACACTACACATTATGGGAAGGTGATATGTGGAATACAGGCACAGAGAGAGAGGTCAGAGGGGAGAGAATGAGGAAGGAAGTCCCTCAAGGGACTATGGTTAATGGAGTCTGAAGGATGGGTTCAAACTACAGAGTCAATACATATGTTATGTTACAATCTATGAGTGAGTGAGTGAGTGAGTGAGTGAGAGAGTATTTTTGGGGTTTACTGCCAGGTCCAATGTAAATATTGAAGAGTGCAGGGCTCACATTGCAACCCTGGCGAAGTCCCCGCCCCTGGTTAAAACATTGTTATTTTCTTGTCAATTTTGATGCTGCACGTATTTGATGCCACACACCCTACACCACCTAAAGTAACTTTGTAGAACAGTCCTTTATGCCAAATAGAATCAAATGCTTCTTAGAAGTCGATAAAGCAAGCGTACATTTTGGTATTATTTTGGTGGACATGTTTATCTATCAGGGTGTGTAGGGTGTAAATATGATCGCTCGTGCGATGTTTTGGTAAAAATCCAATTTGGCTTTTACTCAAGACATTGTGCTAATTAAGGAAGTTTAGAACTCTTACATGTATAATACTACAGAAAACCTTCCCCAGGTTACTGTTCACACAAATGCCTCTGTAATTGTTAAGGTCAAATTTGTCTCTGTTCTTAAAGATTGGGGTTATGAGTCCTTGATTCCAGATGTCAGGGAAATAACCTACACTCGGGATCAAATTAAACAGTTTTAATATAGCCAATTGACATTTTGCACTAGTGAATTTGAGCATCTCATTTAGGATGCCATTAGGTCGGCATGCTTTTTTAAATTTGAGGGCCTGAAGTTTCTTATTGAGCTCCTGGTCAGTAATTGGGGAGTCCAATGGATTTAGATTGTCCTTTATAGCTCTCTGTGTCTCTCTCTGTGTCTCTCTCTGTGTCTCTCTCTTTGTCTCTCTCTGTCTCTCGCTCTCTCGCCTATTCTCTGTTTCTCCTGCCCTCTATAGTCAGGAGAGAGAGAGAGAGAGCTCAAAGACGTTGCTCCCCCTACCATTTTCAGCATGTTTTTACAAAAATTATAGATCTGGAGTTAGATAAACGTGGATTTTTTTTTGGGCAGGATATATACATGATGCTACCCTCCACAACATAACCTTCAATCCAAACCAAAACTCCAAACCTACAACCTGATTTTGGACGGAATTACCTGGAAAGCTTTCTACTACCAAGGATGACTATTCCCAAGCTATACAGCAAATGCTCTGGCAAACAAACAGAAACCTGAAAACACCATCCAACCTGGAACTGAGTGAGTAATGTTTAGTCTGAAGCTATTTTTTACTTTCAAAAACCAAGAAGTAAAATACATTACAATGATATATTTTACATTATAAGGACTGAATGCTAAGGCTACCAAGCTTGTCAAGTGAGAGGTGTCAAAGCCCTCGAGCCCAACAATGGCAGGAGAGTCACACAGTCTACCCCAACCAAATGGAGAGGCCTTAGAAGCACCCTCCCACTGTTCAGAGGAAATTAAAATATAGAACCTTCTGTATGTAAAGAATGATCAGACAAGAAAAGAGTACAAAATGAAACTCCTTATGGGAAATCAAGACACTTTTTGCTGACTTTTATAAAAATGGGAACATAAGCAACCTTATCTTCCACACAGACCATCCCCTGGCATGGCACAGTGCTATACTAGCACACTACCCCTCTGTTAAGGGTTAGCGATGGGTGGAAACTCAGGATACTAGACAACGAGGACTCTGAGTCAGCCAATATAAATCTCTATAAGTCTGGAACAGTATTGGTACAGGGCAACACCAAACAGTTTCAGCTGGACTTTCACCTAATCAAAAGAAGCTCTCCCTTCAGAGTAATACCCCCACCCAGAGCGGGTCAAACCAGACGTCTTCATTAAATAACCCCACAGACGAGCAACCCCAAGTGGAAAGTCAACTTCCCAGCACAGAGTACTACTCCCTCATTGAAATGAAGGATCAATTCACCCAGCTGGAGGTAAGGCAGGTGGAGCTGGAACAGCAGGTGATTACACCCCAGTAAGCACAGACCCAGACAACAGTCCAGCACAACAACACCCCCTTAACTAGACCTGGAGAGCTGGAGGTGGAGAGAGAAAATACAGTGCCTTGCAAAAGTATACATCCCCCTTGGCGTTTTTCCTATTTTGTTGCATTACAACCTGTAATTTAAATTGATTTTTATTTGGATTTCATATAATGGACAAACACAAAATAGTCCGAATTGGTGAAGTGAAATGAAAAAAAGAACTTGTTTAAAACAATTCTAAAAAAGTAATAACGGAACAGTGGTGCGTCCATATGTATTCACCCCATTTGCTATGAAGCCCCTAAATAAGATCTGGTGCAACCAATTACCTTCAGAAGTCAAATAATTAGTTAAATAAAGTCCACCTGTGTGCAATCTAAGTGTCACATGATCTCAGTATATATACACCTGTTCTGAAAGGCCCCAGAGTCTGCAACACCACTAAGCAAGGGGCACCGCCAAGCAAGCGGCACCATGAAGACCAAGGAGCGCTCCAAACAGGTCAGGGGCGAAGTTTTGGAGAAGTACAGGTCAGGGTTGGGTTATAAAACAATATCAGAAACTTTGAACATCCCACGGAGCACCATTAAATCCATTATTAAATAATGGAAAGAATATGGCACCACAACAAACTTGCCAAGAGAGGGCCTCTCACCAAAACTCACGGACCAAGCAAGGAGGGCATTAATCAGAGAGGCAACAAAGAGACCAAAGATAACCCTGAAGGAGCTGCAAAGCTCCACAGCAGAGATTGGAGTATCTGTCCATAGGACCACTTCAAGCCGTACACTCCACAGAGCTGGGCTTTACGGAAGAGTGGCCAGAAAAAAGCCATTGCTTAAAAAACAAAAAAATACAAGGCAGCAGTGCCCACCTTCACCCGGACCCTTAAGGATATCGCCGTCAACTGCAGACCCAACACTACTCACAGGAGCAACAGATCAACAGACACCCTGCCCAGACCAGCGAGACACTCTCCCAGACCTGCGGTCTGAGGCCAAACCACACAACCAACAACATTAGACACTTTATGGAACACAAATCCTTCACTATTTCATCCTGGAATATCCAAGGCCTGAGGTCATCTGCCTTTGGCCTAAAGAGCAGGAATCTGGACTTCACGAAAGAAATCGGAAATACAGACATTGTCATCCTACAAGAAACATGGTTGCCCTCTAGGTTAAAGAGAGCTGGTAGTCCCATCCACCAAACTACCAGGTGTGAAACAGGGAAGGGACTCAGGGGGTATGCTAATTTGGTATAGAGCAGACCTAACTCACTCTATTAAATTAATCAAAACAGGAACATTTTACATTTGGCTAGAAATTCAAAAGGAAATGATCTCAACAGGGAAAATGTCCTCCTGTGTGCTACCTATATCCCCCCACTAGAATCCCCATACTTTAATGAAAACAGCTTCTCCATCCTGGAGGGGGAAATCAATCACTTCCAGGCCCAGGGACATGTACTAGTCTGTAGCGACCTAAATGCCAGAACTGGACAAGAACCTGACACCCTCAGCACACAGGGGGACAAACACCTACCTGGAGGTGACAGCATTCCCTCCCCCACATGCCCCCCTAGGCACAACTACGACAACATAACCAACAAAAAACGGGTCACGACTCCTGCAGCTCTGTCGTACGCTGGGTACATGTTCTCCCCACTGTACATAGTCAATGGTAGGCTTCGAGGGGGCTCCTATGGTAGGTACACCTATAGCTCATCTCTTGGCAGTGGTATTGTAGACTACTTTATCACTGACCTCAACCCAGAGTCTCTCAGAGCGTTCACAGTCAGCCCATTGACACCCCTATCAGACCACAGCAAAATCACAGTCTACTTGAACAGAGCAATACTCAATCATGAGGCATCAAAGCCAAAGGAACCAAATAACAGTAAGAAATGCTATAGATGGAAGCAAAGTAGTGTCAAAACTACCAAAAAACTATTAGGCAACAACAAATTCAATCCCTTTTAGACAACTTCCAGGACAAAATGTTCCACTGTAATAGTGAAGGTGTAAACTTGGCATTAGAAAACCTAAACAATATATTTGACCTCTCAGCTTCCCTATCAAATCTAAAAATCTCTAACAGAAAACTGAAGAAATGTAATAACAATGACAAATGGTTTGATGAAGAATGCAAAAACCTAAGAAATAAATGGAGAAACCTAAAACATAGAGACCCAGAAAACCTGACTCTACGCCGTCACTATGGTGAATCACTAAAACAATATAGAAATACACTACGGAAAAAGAAGGAACAGCATGTCAGAAATTAGCTCAATGTAATTGAAGAATCCATAGACTCTAACCACTTCTGGGAAAATTGGAAAACACTAAACAAACAAAAACACGAAGAGCTATCTATCCAAAACAGAGATGTATGGGTAAACCACTTCTCCAATCTTTTTGGCCCTATAACAAAGAACAAACAGCAAAAAATATACATGATCAAATGCAAATCTTAGCATCTTCCCCAATATTTGGAACTAAGCACTGATCACCCCAATCCACAAAAGTGGAGACAAATTTGACCCCAATAACTACCATGGGATATGCGTCAACAGCAACCTTTGGAAAATCCTCTGCATTATCATTAATAGCAGACTAGTTCATTTCCTCAGTGAAAGCAATGTACTGAGTGTGGTGACTTATGATTAATGAACTGTAGAGTTTAATGAACTGGGTTAATCAAGAGCATAAAGTTAGAATTCTTTTGTTACTGGGCCAGGAATTGTATTGGGTCATTTAATTTCACTGTGTGGGTGAGTAGAGAGGGAAACTGCCCTAGGGTCAAATTGCTTGCTCTTACTTAAATCCATGGCTGTCTTATCTGATGAGAGACTGAAACTAGCTTGTGGCCTTTTGTTTGTTTCTCTCTTCAAACACAGTGAAGAGGAGCGGCACCAGGGTTGAATAGAGTTTGGGCCTTTGTCTCCTTGGTATCTTCTTGATTGATTACAGCATGAGGGGGTGAGGTTTTGTGTGTGATTTAAAGAATTTAAATTAAACATGAGTGTTTGTGTGCAAGACAGGGGGAGCGAGTGATTGGTTGGAGTACTAGTTCAGCTGTCCTAAGGGACAAAGGAAGTGGGCGGAGCAATAAAAGGAAGTGGGCGTGGAGTGATAAAGAGCGGGAAACTGAAGAGGGAGGGATTTAGAGCTAGAAGAGTTGGGGATGACGGTATATAATGTGACGTGAGGGAGGGAGCACGGGGTGCAGACTGGTATCGGCTTTGTTGAAAACT
>CM072256.1:6368981-6381481 GCA_036851935.1 Coregonus suidteri
ATCCTGTTTTTCTGTTCTCTTCAGCGCGTTCCAAATGGAACCCTATTCCCTGCATACAGCCTCTTGGACCCTGGTCAAAAAGTAGTGCACTGCACAGGGGAACAGGGTGCCATTTTGGACGCATACTTCTGCTTCGACAGCTGATGTTAGGATCAAATAACGTGATTTTTGTTGAAAACAATCTTCCGTGAAGATCACCTGTCTGTTACCGAATTTTACTGGCATAACATAGAATTCCTACCCTAGAACGGTCATCCCCATTCAAGCCAGTGGGTGATGAGTGGGCCGGCCGAGGCCGTATTGAGTGCGCCCATTTCCATTCTAGTGATTCTATTTTCCACGATCGCTGCTACAGTACTGTTGCTGAAGATGGATAACGTATTCATGTGAAATCTGTTAAATTACTATAACGGTAATGTAAGAATGACTGCTACTGAGATATGAAGGTGCGTGTCCCAAATCACACCCTATTCTCTGGATAGTGCACTACTTTTTTGACCGGGACCCTCAGAGCCCTCAGTAATGCTCTACAGAGGCAAGAAAATAAATACATGTAAAAGCCCTAAATAAAATAAATCCTTTATTATGATTATGATTATTATGATGATGATGATGATGATTATTATAAGTAGTGCATCATAGAGAGAATACGGTGCCATTTCATGTATAATGTATAATCTATGACATCGTTATACAAGATTATGTTTAAAGATAATGTATAAAGGTAATGTATAGACAGAAGGCTTTATAGAGAGTCCCGACCGGAGACATTAATAATCGTCCTAACTATTAAATGGTACCCTATTCCCTATGTAGTGCACTACTTTTGACCAGAGACATATAGACCCTAGTCAAAAGAAGTGCACTAAGTAGGAAATAGAGTGCATCTGGACCCATTGTTTTCTGTTTGATCTTCAGTAGTAAATATTGTTCTCTTGATCTTGATATTCTAAATAATAAAATGAAACTAATGAATGGAGAGAGACTCGGTGTGTGTGTGTGTGTGTGTGTGTGTGTGTGTGAGAGAGTACTCACTGTACTGTGGATCAAATCAAATGTATATGATGGTGTTTATAATTATCAATCAATCAAATTGTATTTATAAAGCCCTTTTTACATTTGCAGATGTCACAAAGTGCTTATACAGAAACCCAGCCTAAAACCCCAAACAGCAAGCAATGCAGATGTAGAAGCATGGTGGCTAGAAAACTCCATAGAAAGGCAGGAACCTGGGAAGAAACCTAGAGAGGAACCAGGCTCTAAGGGGTGGCCAGTCCATCTGGTTGTGCCGGGTGGAGATTATAACAGTACATGGCCATTAAGGCCAGATTTTTCTCCAAGATGTTCAAACGTTCATAGATGACCAGCAGGGTCAAATAATAATGACAGTGGTTGTAGAGGGTGCAACAGGTCAGCACCTCCAGGAGTAAATGTCACCTGTCTTTTCATAGCCGGGCATATTACTAAATCAATGGAACATAATGCAGTCAAGGTCTGTATATTACAAGTACTCAGACAAATAAAGAGGAGAGAGAGAAAATCTAAGAGGGATAAACAAAGTTAAAGAAAATGATTCGAGAAAAGACAGACAGGCAAACAGGCAGGCAGGCAGTTTTAATGAAATCCTCAGACAGGCAGACAGACAGGCAGACAGTTATAATTAAATCCTCAGACAGACAGACAGGCAGACAGTTTTAATGAAACCCTCTTAGCTCTAAATAGGATAAAAAATGTATCTTTCATGTCTCTATGTAGTGTCTGCAGTGTCAGATAATTGCTCAAGATGGTGAGTGTTTGAAAGAGAGATAGAGCGAGGGAGGAAAGACAGTGTACATCAGGCCTGTGTGACAGAGTGCTGACGCATGGAGAGGGGGACGAAGAGGAGGGAGAGAGGAAGGAAGAGAGTCACCAAACAAGGAGGGCCTACAGCAACAGTGGCTTACGAAAATATTCACCCCCCTTGGCATTTTTCCTATTTTGTTGCCTTACAACCTGGAATTAAAATGGATTTTTTGGGGGGGTTTGTATCATTTGATTTACACAACATGTCTACTACTTTGAAGATGCAAAATATTTTTTCTTGTGAAACAAACAACAAATAAGACAAAAAAACACAAAACTTGAGCGTACATAACTATTCACCCCCCCCCAAAGTCAATACTTTGTAGAGCCACCTTTTTCAGCAATTACAGCTGCAAGTCTCTTGGGGTACGTCTCTATAAGCTTGGCACATTTAGCTACTGGGATTTTTGCCCATTCTTCAAGGCAAAACTGCTCCAGCTCCTTCAAGTTGGATGGGTTCCGCAGGTGTACAGCAATCTTTAAGTCATACAACAGATTCTCAATTGCATTGAGGTCTGGGCTTTGACTAGGCCATTCCAAGACATTTCAATGTTTCCCCTTAAACCACTCGAGTGTTACTTTAGCAGTATGCTTAGGGTCATTGTCCTGCTGGAAGGTGAACCTCCATCCCAGTCTCAAATCTCTGGAAGACTGAAACAGGTTTCCCTAAAGACTTTCCCTGTATTTAGCGCCATCCATCATTCCTTCAATTCTGACCAGTTTCCCAGTCCCTGCCGATGAAAAACATCCTCACAGCATGATGTGCCACCACCATGCTTCACTGTGGGGATGGTGTTCTTGGGGTGATGAGAGGTGTTGGGTTTGCGCCAGACATAGCGTTTTCCTTGATGGCCAAGAAGCTCAATTTTAGTCTCATCTGACCAGAGTACCTTCTTCCATATGTTTGGGGAGTCTCCCACATGCCTTTTGGCGAACACCAAACGTGTTTGCTTATTATTATTTTTTAAGCAATGGCTTTTTTCTGGCCACTCTTCCGTAAAGCCCAGCTCTGTGGAGTGTACAGCATAAAATGGTCCTATGGACAGATACTCCAATCTCCGCTGTGGAGCTTTGCAGCTCCTTCAGGGTTATCTTTGGTCTCTTTGTTGCCTCTCTGATTAATGCCCTCCTTGCCTGGTCCGTGAGTTTTGGTGGGCGGCCCTCTCTTGGCAGGTTTGTTGTGGTGCTATATTCTTTAAATGTTTTAATAATGGTTTTAATGGTGCTCCGTGGGATGTTCAAAGTGTCTGATATTTTTTTAGAACCCTGATCTGTACTTCTCCACAACTTTGTCCCTGACCTGTTTGGAGAGCTCCTTGGTCTTCAAGGTGCCGCTTGCTTGGTGGTGCCCATTGCTTAGTGGTGTTGCAGACTCTGGGGCCTTTCAGAACAGGTGTGTATATATACTGAGATCATGTGACAGATCATGTGACACTTCGATTGCACACATGTGGACTTTATTTAACTAATTATGTGACTTCTGAAGGTAATTGGTTGCACCATAGCTTACTTAGGGGTTTCATAGCAAAGGGGGTGAATACATATGCACGCACCATTTTTCTGTTATTTATTTTGTAGAATTTTTTTAAACAAGTAATTCTTTTCATTTAACTTCACCAATTTGGACTATTTTGTGTATGTCCATTACATGAACTCCAAATAAAAATCAATTTAAATTACAGGTTCTAATGCAACAAAATAGGAAAAACGCCAAGGGGGATGAATACTTTTGCAAGGCAATGTAGATCTTCTGCACAGATTCTGTCAGACCTGGGCCCTGACAGTAAATCTCATTAAGACAAAAATAATGGTGTTCCAAAAAAGGTCCAGTTGCCAGGACCACAAATACAAATTCCATCTAGACACCGTTGCCCTAGAGCACACAAAAAAACGATACATACCTCGGCCTAAACATCAGCGCCACAGGTAACTTCCACAAAGCTGTGAACGATCTGAGAGACAAGGCAAGAAGGGCCTTCTATGCCATCAAAAGGAACATAACATTTGACATACCAATTAGGATCTGGCTAAAAATTGTGGTCCTCTGTAGCTCAATTGGTAGAGCATGGCGCTTGTAACGCCAGGGTAGTGGGTTCGCTTTGGATAAAAGCGTCTGGTAAATGGCGTATTATTATTATCTGGCTAAAAATACTTGAATCAGTTATAGAACCCACTGCCCTTTATGGTTGTGAGGTCTGGGGTCCGCTCACCAACCAAGAATTCACAAAATGGGACAAACACCAAATTGAGACTCTGCATGCAGAATTCTGCAAAAATATCCTCTGTGTACAACGAAAAACACAAAATAATGCATGCAGAGCAGAATTAGGCCGATACCCGCTAATGATCAAAATCCAGAAAAGAGCCGTTAAATTCTATAACCACTTAAAAGGAAGCGATTCCTAAACCTTCCATAACAAAGCCATCACCTACAGAGAGATGAACCTGGAGAAGAGTCCCCTAAGCAAGCTGGTCCTGGGGCTCTGTTCACAAACACAAACAGACCCCACAGAGCCCCAGGACAGCAACACAATTAGACCCAACCAAATCATGAGAAAAACAAAAAAGAGAATTACTTGACACATTGGAAAGAATTAACAAAAAAACAGAGCAAACTAGAATGCTATTTGGCCCTAAACAGAGAGTACACAGTGGCAGAATACCTGACCACTGTGACTGACCCAAATTTAAGGAAAGCTTTGACTATGTACAGACTCAGTGAGCATAGCCTTGCTATTGAGAAAGGCCGCCGTAGGCAGACCTGGCTCTCAAGAGAAGACAGGCTATGTGCACACTGCCCACAAAATGAGGTGGAAACTGAGCTGCACTTCCTAACCTCCTGCCAAATGTATGACCATATTAGAGACACATATTTCCCTCAGATTACAGAGATCCACAAAGAATTCGAAAACAAACCCAATTTTGATAAACTCCATTATCTACTGGGTGAAAAACCACAGTGTGCCATCACAGCTGCAAGATTTGTGACCTGTTGCCACAAGAAAAGGGCAACCAGTGAAGAACAAACACAATTGTAAATACAACCCATATGTATGTTTATTTATTTTACCATTTACCAACTGTACTTTAACTATTTGCACAGTTACAACACTGTATATATACAGCTGAAGACGGAAGTTTACAAACACATAGGCTGGAGTCATTAAAACTTGTTTTTGAATCACTCCACACATTTCTTGTTAACAAACTATAGTTTTGGCAAGTCGGTTAGGACATCTACTTTGTGCACGACAAAATCAAAAGAAATCAGCCAAGACCTCAGAAACAAAATTGTAGACCTCCACAAGTCTGGTTTATCCGTGGGAGCAATTTCCAAACGCCTGAAGGTACCACGTTCATCTGTACAAACAATAGTACGCAAGTATAAACACCATGGGACCATGCAGCCGTCATACCGCTCAGGAAGGAGACACGTTCTGTCTCCTAGAGACGAACGTACTTTGGTGCGAAAAGTGCAAATCAATCCCAGAACAACAGCAAAGGATCTTGTGAAGATGCTGGAGGAAACAGGTACAAAAGTTTCTATATCCACAGTAAAACGAGTCCTATATCGACATAACCTGAAAGGCCACTCAGCAAGGAAGAAACCACTGCTCCAAAACTGCGCATGGGGACAACGATCATACTTTTTGGAGAAATGTCCTCTGGTCTGATGAAACAAAAATAGAACTGTTTGGCCATAATGACCATCATTATGTTTGGAGGAAAAAGGGGGAAGCTTGCAAGCCTAAGAACACCATCCCAACCACGAAGCACAAGGGTGCTGTTTAAGTCCAACCCTGTTCAACGTCTACATCAATGACCTAGCAGTGTTGTTGGACCGATCTGCAGCCCCTGGACTCACCCTCAAAGATGAGGAGGTCAGATTCCTGTTCTACCTATTGTCCTACTGACGCCAACAGAGCAAGGTCTACAGGAACAACTTAACGTTCTTTGGGAATACAGCATCAACTTTAAGAAAAACCAAAGTCATGATTTTTCCAGAAAAACGCCAGGAAACAGAGCAGCAGACACTCCATCAAATTAGGCAATACCATGATTGAACATGCCCAATTGTACAACTCTCTGAAGACAAAAAATCAGTGCCTCTGGTGGATTTGGTGCAAATCTGGTGCAAAATATTCAATAGAGTAATTTTACCAATTGCACTATATGGAAGTGAGGTTTTGGAATCCAACCTGTAATTACAATTATAAGCATTGGGAGAAAAATCTAATAGACAATCTAC
The DNA here is from genome assembly GCA_036851935.1 of Coregonus suidteri. Lineage (NCBI taxonomy): Eukaryota > Metazoa > Chordata > Actinopteri > Salmoniformes > Salmonidae > Coregonus > Coregonus suidteri. The sequence continues at coordinate 6,375,073 of CM072256.1, forward strand.
ATGTAGATTTCTGCAGAATGATCCTAAATATCCATAAGAAAGTACCAAATAATGTAGAGCGTAACTTGGAAGATTCCCTTTAATTGTAAATATAAAGAAAAGGACAGTAAAATGTTGGCACCAAATTAAGCCCTCAAAACATCCTTACAATTCAAAGCAGTGGAAACCCAAGAGCTGAACCATGAAAATAGTCCCCTATGTCAGCTGTTAAAAAACACCAAACAACCCTATTATCCAAACACACAGGGAAACAAATCAAATTGCTACAAAAATGAAAACCTCCTGTTTGACAAATTGGGAAAATGAAACATAAATTAAATTATTATTTGGCCCTCAAAAGAGAATACAAATTGGCAAAATATCTCTACTCTGAGAGAGGTAGAGAGTGAAGGAGAGATACCACAACAGCCTTATTACCTCGTCTTGATGAATGAGGGAAGTGCTAAGTGAAGTGGGAGGGGGCAGGGGATGAGAGATGAGTTTAGGTCTAAATATTCAAATGACAATAATGTAGAAAGACCTGACCACCAATACATGCATTCTCCACCTCTCAACCTCTTCCTTCACCTTATAACCCCATATTTCTCTCTTTCTCTCTCTCTGTCTCTCTCTCTCTCTCTCTCTCTCTCTCTCTCTCTCTCTCTCTCTGTCTCTCTCTCTCTCTCATCTCTCTCTCTCTCTCTCCATCTCCTCTCTCTCTCTCTCTCTCTCTCTCTCTCTCTCTCTCTCTCTCTCTTCTCTCTGTCTCTCTCTCTCTAAATCCATGTTATGACACTTCTCTTGACACTTCCACTCTCCTCTGACACATAGGACCCGCTTATCCCTCATTCATCAAGACAAGGTCAAAAGGCTGAAGCGCTTTTTCCATCTCTCTGTCTTTCATTCATCTCTCTCTCTCCTTTTTTGCTTCTTGCCTCTCTCTCTCTCTCTCTCTCTCTCTCTCTCTCTCTCTCTCTCTCTCTCTCTCCTCTCTCTCTCTCTCTCTCTCTCTCTCTCTCTCTCTCTCTCTCTCTCTCTCTCTCTCTCTCTCTCTCTCTCTCTCTCTATCCTTTCTTACCTCCTAAACCTCACCTACCTACAGACTCACAGTCAGATACACAAGCTGTACAGTTAGGATAATTTGGTCATTCTGTGGCTCTGGGAGAGTTTTCTACATTACACCTTAGGGCAGTGGCTTTCAAACCTCTCCCCGGGGACCCCTCAGCCGTTCCATGTCTTTGAACTATTCCAGAGCTAGCACACCTGAAATCGACTCGTCAACTAATTATCAAGCCCTTGATTATTACTTGAATCAGGTGAACTTAGTTCAGGGCTACAACACAATTGTGAAATGTCTGCTCAAAGGCAGTGTAGCACCTGTTTTCTCAATGCCAGTAACTCAGAGAACCCCAAGAAAACATTCCCAAATAACAAAAACTCTTAAATCAAAAGCTTAACTAAAACAGTACAAAGAGCGTCGCACGGTAATATTACCATTGAGTATTTATAAGGTTTGGGGGGGGGGGGGGGGGGGGGGGGAGGTGCGCATTGTGGTAATTCGGTCATTCTGCGGCTCTGGGGTAGTTTTCTATACGGCCTGTTCGAGTGCGGGCTGTAACTGAAATGCAACAACACTTTGGCCATGGATCCGATCGCGGATCAGGTGGGCTTTCGGAGAAGCCCCCGGATCCCTTCTTTGGAGGGGTGGATTGTGGATTTTGGTCCATGGGAAAGTTAATTTTTTTGGGATCTTAGGATCAATGTGGTCACAGTTGCTTCTTGTTGAATAGGCTTCAGCTAACGTTAGCTTGCTACAGCTAGCTATCCTCTTCCTCCATTTCTGAATGTTTTTCCACATGTAATTGAAGAAATTAGATTTTTATTCTATAAAGATTGTAATTGTGTCAATATGTCATGAATATTGTAGACAAATCCTCACAGCCGTGCCACTTGGTGTGCACCAGCTTACCATGTACAGTAGACTGTATGTTCCCCCACCATGTACAGTAGACTACAGACAATATGTTCCCCCACCATGTACAGTAGACTACAGACAATATGTTCCTCCACAGTCTGATTAATAGAAATTACGATTTTGCATTCAGTGCTTTCCGGCAGTTTACGTGGTTTTTATATGCACAGAGCATAGATTGTACAATTAGAAACGAACAAAAAAATTGTTCAAGGTAGAACCCATGTATATTAGTTAATATAGAGCACCAACTACATATATTTCTGATATGGCCCTTTATCTGCTACCTGGACTTTAAGGGAAGATGGGAAACTCTCCATGGTGCTGAACTGATCTGGGAGGTAATGTGCTAGGTACTGTCCATGGTCCTGAAAACCATTTATTCTCTCTCTCTCTCTCTCTCTCTCTCTCTCTCTCTCTCTCTCTCTCTCTCTCTCTCTCTCTCTCTCTCTCTCTCTCTCTCTCTCTCTCTCGCTGCACACTAGGGGGCTGAAGGGAAGGGAGGCTATCAGGAGGCAGGGTAGGCGTTTCTAGCTGCACACTAGGGGGCTGATGGGAAGGGGTTCTATCAGGAGGCAGGATAGGCGTGAAGGCGGGGGCGAGAAAGAGAGAGGGGGAGGGAAGGAGAGACAGAGAAGGGGAGAGGAGGAGGGAGACAGGTTTATATGGGAGGGCTTTGAGGCCCAAGGAGACAGGGAGAGGGGGAGAGGAGGGAGAGGGAGAGAGAGAAGAGATACATAGAGAGTGAGAGAGACAGAGAGAGACAGAGAGAGACAGAGAGATACAGAGAGACAGAGAGAGACAGAGAGACAGAGAGAGACAGAGAGAGACAGAGAGAGAGACAGAGAGAGACAGAGACAGAGAGAGACAGAGAGAGACAGAGAGAGAGAGAGAGACAGAGACAGAGAGACAGAGAGAGACAGAGAGAGAGAGAGAGAGACAGAGAGACAGAGAGAGACAGAGAGAGACAGAGAGAGAGAGAGAGACAGAGAGAGACAGAGAGAGACAGAGAGACAAAGAGAGACAGAGAGACAGAGAGAGACAGAAAGAGACCGAGAGAGACAGAGAGGGTAAAGGTTAATCCATTCAGGGGGGCTGTGAGGCATAAGGCCAGCTCTGCTAGGTGATGTCAGACACAAAGCATCACCACCCCCAGACCTCCAGACAGTGCTAACATGCAGCTAGCATGGGTAACATCTACGATATATAGCTTGCGTCCCACATTCCACCCTATTCCCTACACAGTGCACTTTTGACCAGTGCTCTATGGGCCCTTCATAGGGAATAGGGTGCCATTTGGGACCCAGGCATCGACGGCAATAGACCCTTTAAACTGCTTAGGCTGTTAGCATTTTTTTTTATCCAAACACATTGATACTCTTGCTGCCGTCTTTTACAGCAGATCTTTCCTTCTGGCCTAGCTCTTAACCCCCTCGTATGGATAGGGATCAATTGAAATGTTTCTTACAGAAGAAATATGGAAAGCACATTATATAACCATTTATTATGGTAAAATAATTATTACTAAAGGTGAGACCAAAAACAGAATCTGATTTTATGTGCATTTTTACATTTACTGTCCTTTTTTGCTGCATTTGTTGATTACGAAATCTGAAAATACTCTGGATACAATTCAGTAACAAGAATACGAATATTCATGGTTTTTTGGAGTAGGTGCAACCAAAATATGACAAGGGTTTTTGAGTGAGAGGTCTAACTAGTGTCTCCAAGTGGCCACGCACCTCCAACGTGTGGACAGCACGGTTCCTACGTAATTTCAATGCACTTTTATGACATGTTCTTACTACAGCATCCAATAATCTTAGTACAGTATGTCACTACGGTAACCATGACAGGAAGTAAAGAAAGGTTGTTAACCCTTTACACTCCTGGCCCATATGGATATATTGAAATGTTTCTTACAGAAGAAATATGAAAAGCGTAACCATGGTATCAATAGAAAGGGAACAGTTTGGAGATAACAGGGAAATTATTAGTCCTGAAATGAGGACACAATCTGACCATTACACTGTTGATTTGACGGTTGAAGTCACCTGACGCAAGACTGAATCTGACCATTACACTGTTGATTTGACAGTTGAAGTCACCTGACGCAAGACTGAATCTGACCATTACAATGTTGATTTGACAGTTGAAGTCGGAAGTTTACATACACCTTAGCCAAATACATTTAAACTCAGTTTTTCACGATTCCTGACATTTCATCCTAGTAAAAATTCCATGTTTTAGGTCAGTTAGGATCACCACTTTATTTTAAGAATGTGAAATGTCAGAATAATAGTAGAGAGAATGATTTATTTCAGCTTTTATTTCTTTCATCACATTCCCAGTGGGTCAGAAGTTTACATACACTCAATTAGTATTTGGTAGCATTGCCTTTAAATTGTTTAACTTGGGTCAAACGTTCCGGGTAGCCTTCCACAAGCTTCCCACAATAAATTGGGTGAATCTTGGCCCGTTCCTCCTGACAGAGCTGGTGTAACTGAGTCAGGTTTGTAGGCCTCCTTGCTCGCACAATTTTTTTCAGTTCTAACCACAAATGTTCTATAGGATTTAGGTCAGGGCTTTGTGATGGCCACTCCAATACCTTGACTTTGTTGTCCTTAAGCCATTTTGCCACAACCTTGGAAGTATGCTTGGGGTCATTGTCCATTTGGAAGACCCATTTGCGACCAAGCTTTAACTTCCTGACTGATGTCTTGAGATGTTGCTTCAATATATCCACATAATTTTCCTTCCTCATGATGCCATCTATTTTGTGAAGTGCACCAGTCCCTCCTGCAGCAAAGCACCCCCACAGCATGATGCTGCCACCCCCGTGCTTCACGGTTGGGTTTTGTTCTTCGGCTTGCAAGCTGCACCATTTTTCCCCCAAATATAACGATGCTCATTATGGCCAAACAGTTCTATTTTTGTTTCATCAGACCAAAGGACATTTCTCCAAAAAGTACAATCTTTGTCCCAATGTGCAGTTGCAAACCGTAGTCTGGCTTCTTCATGGCGGTTTTGGAGCAGTGGCTTCTTCCTTGCTGAGCTGCCTTTCAAGTTATGTTGATATAGGACTCGTTTTACTGTGGATTTAGACACTTTTGTACCTGTTTCCTCCAGCATCTTTACAAGGTCCTTTGCTGTTGTTCTGGGATTGATTTGCACTTTTCGCACCAAAGTACGTTCATCTCTAGGAGACAGAACGCGTCTCCTTCCTGAGCGGTATGATGGTCCCATGGTCTTTATACTTGCGTACTAGTGTTTGTACAGATGAACGTGGTACCTTCAGGCGTTTGGAAATTTCTCCCAAGGATGAACCAGACTTGTGGAGGTTCACCATTTTTTTTCTGAGGTCTTGGCTGATATATTTTGATTTTCCCATGATGTCAAGCAAAGAGGCACTGAGTTTGAAGGTAGGCCTTGAAATACATCCACAGGTACACCTCCAATTGACTCAAATTATGTCAATTAGCCTATCAGAAGCCTCTAAAGCCTTGACATCATTTTCTGGAATTTTCCAAGCTGTTTAAAGGCACCGTCAACTTAGTGTATGTAAACTTCTGCCCCACTGGAATTGTGATACAGTGAATTATAAGTGAAATAATCTGTCTGTAAACAATTGTTGGAAAAATTACTTGTGTCATGCACAAAGTAGATGTCCTAACCGACTTGCCAAAACTATAGTTTGTTAACAAGAAATTCGTGGAGTGGTTGAAAAACGAGTTTTAATGACTCCAACATAAGTGTATGTAAACTTCTGACTTCAACTGTATGTCCGTCTTACTTTTACTGTACTTTTTGCTGCATTTGTCGATAACGAAATCTGAAAATACTCTGGATGCATTCAGTAACATGATAAGCATATTCCTGGAAAATGCGGGGTAGGTGAAACATAAGACCAAAACAATGACAAGGGTTTGAGTGAGAGGACTAACTGGTGTCTCCAAGTGGCCATGCACCTCAAGTGTACAACAGTTCCTACATTATTTCAATTCACTTTTATGACTCAAAGAAGAGTCTTCAACTATAATGTGCTAATTTTAATCTCTGTAGTTGTTTTGTTTGGAACACAGCTCTGCATTCCCGTCTTTACACAATTACTGCTGTTGTTTTTTCAAAAACAGTCCATTATAAAATCACAATCTGGTGAGGTGGGCATCATTTGAAAGCGTGTTCTATTTTATCATTTGAAAGCGTGTTCTACTGCATCATTTGAAAGCGTGTTCTCATTGAAAGCATCATTTGAAAGCGTGTTCTATTGCCAACATGGTTAGCTAAGTTACAAAATACTCTCTTACAGTGTTTTCACATGGCAATTCAGAGAAGCATGATCGTAGTTAATTTTCAGATGAGTGCTCTTCATGGAACAAACATTATGTCAGAGGAGTCAAGTTGCCCAACATTAAAACATAGGATCATAAATGTTGACACTGTAGGGATATGGGAATG
>CM072256.1:6386481-6393981 GCA_036851935.1 Coregonus suidteri
CTCTCTTCTATCTGCTCTCTCTTCTATCCATCTCTTCTCTCTTCTTCTATTCTCTCTTCTATACCCTTCTTATCTCTCTATCTCTTCTATCCCTCTTCTCTCTTCTCTTCTTCTTCGCTTCTCTCTCTATCCCTCTTTTCTCTCTTATATCCATCTCTTCTCTCTTCTCGCTTCTCTCTTATATCCCATCTCTTACTCTCTCTCTTCTATCACTCTCTTACGCTCTTTCTCTTCTCTCTTCTCTCTTAGTCTATTCAATCCCTCTATTCTCTATTCTCTCTTCTCCCTTCTCGCTCTCTCTTCTATCCTCCCTTCTCTCTTTTCTCTCTTCTATCCCTCTCTTCTCTCTTCTATCCCTCTCTTCTCTATTCTCTCTTCTCTCTTCTCTCTTCTCTCTTCTATCCCTCTCTTCACTCTTCTCTATTCTCTCTTCTATCCCTCTCTTCTCTCTTCTCTCTTCTCCCTTCCATCCCTCTATTCTCTATTCTCTCTTCTCTCTTCTCTCTTATATCCCTCTCTTCTCTCTTCTCTCTTCTCTATTCTCTCTTCTCTCTTCTCTCTTCTCTCTTCTATCCCTCTCTTATCTCTTCTCTCTTCTATAACTCTATTCTCTCTTCTCTCTTCTCTCTTCTATCCCTCTCTTCTCTCTCTCTTCTCTCTTCTCTCTTCTATCACTCTCTTCTCTCTTCTCTCTCCACTCTACTCTCTTCTATCCCTCTCTTCTCTCTTCTCTCTTCTCTCTTCCATCCCTCTCTTCCATCCCTCTCTTCTCTCTTCTCTCTTCTCTCTTCTATCCCTCTCTTCACCCTTCTCTCTTCTCTCTTCTCTCTTCTATCCCTCCTCTTCTCTCTTCTCCCTTCCATCCCTCTCTCTTCTCTATCTCTTCTTCTCTCTTCTATCTTATATCCCTCTCTTCTCTCTTCTCTCTCTCTATTCTCTCTTCTCTCTTCTCTGTTCCTATCCCTCTCTTCTCTCTTCTCTATTCTCTTCTCTCTTCTCTCTCTTCTATCCCTCTCTTCTCTCTTCTTTCTTCTCTCTTCTCTCTTCTATCCTCTCTTCACTCTTCTCTCTTCTCTCTTCTCTCTTATACTCCCTCTCTTCTCTATTCTCTCTTCTCTATTCTCTCTTCTCCTCTTCTCTTCTCTCTTCTCTATTCCATCCCTCTCTTCTCTTTCTATCCCTCTATTCTCTCTTCTATCCCTCTATTTCTCTTCTATCCTCTCGTCTCTCTTTCTCTTCTCTCTTCTATCCCTCTCTGCTCTCTCTTCTCTATTCTCTCTTCTCTTCTTCTCTCTTCTCTTTTCTCTTTCTCTCTCTTCTATCCCTCTCTTCTCTCTCTCTTTATTCTCTCTTCTCTCTTCTCTCTTCTATCCCCTCTCTTCTCTATTCTCTCTTCTATCCCTCTCTTCTCTCTTCTCTCTTCTCTCTTCTATCCCTCTCTTCTCTCTTCTCTCTTCTCTCTTCCATCCCTCTCTTCTCTCTTCTCTCTTCCATCCCTCTCTTCTCTCTTCTCTCTTTTATCCCTCTCTTCTCTCTCTCTCTTCTCTCTTCTATCCTGTCTTCTCTATTCTCTCTTCTCTCTTCTATCCCTCCTCTTCTCTTATCTCTTCTGCTCTCTTCTCTATTCTATCCTCTCTTCTCTCTTCTCTCTTCTCTCTTCTCTCTTCTCTCTTATATCCCTCTCTTCTCTCTTCTCTCTTCTCTCTTCTCTCTTCCATCCCTCTCTTCTCTCTTCATCCCTCTATTCTCTCTTCTCTCTTCTCTCTTCTCTCTTCTATCCCTCTCTTCTCTCTTCCATCCTCTCTCTCTCACTTCCATCCCTCTCTTCTCTCTTCTCTCTTCTATCCCTCTCTTCTCTCTTTCTATCTTCTCTCTTCTCTCTTCTCTCTTCTCTTTTCTATCCTCTCTTCTCTCTTCTCTCTTCTCTGTTCTCCCTTCCATCCCTCTCTTCTCTCTCTCTCTCTTCTCTCTTCTCTCTTCCATCCCTCTCTTCTCTCTTCTCTATTCTCTCTTCTATCCCTCTCTTCTCTCTTCTCTCTTCTCTCTTCTCTCTTCTATCCCTCTCTTCTCTCTTCTATCCCTCTCTTCTCTCTTCTCTCTTCTATCCCTCTCTTCTCTCTTCTCTCTTCTCTCTTCTCTCTTCTCTCTCTATCCCTCTCTTCTCTCTTCTCTCTTCTCTCTTCTCTCTTCTCTCTTCTCTCTTCTATCCCTCTCTCTCTCTTCTCTCTTCTCCCTTGTTATCCCTCTATTCTCTCTTCTATCCCTCTCTTCTCTCTTCTCTCTTCTCTCTTCCATCCCTCTCTTCTCTCTTCTCTATTCTCTCTTCTATCCCTCTCTTCTCTCTTCTCCCTTCTATCTCTCATTCTCTCTTCTATCCCTCTCTTCTCTCTCTCTCTTCTCTCTTATATCCCTCTCTTCTCTCTTCTATCTTCTCTCTTCTCTCTTCTATCCATCTCTTCTCTTCTCCTTCTCTCTTCACTCTTCTATCCCTCTCTTCTCTCTTCACTCTTCTATCCCTCTTCTTCTCTCTTCTACTCTTCTCTCTTCTCTCTTCTCTCTATATCCCTCTCTTATCTCTTCTCTCTTCTCTCTTCTCTCTTCTCTCTTCTCTCTTCTCTCTTCTCTCTTCTATCCCTCTCTTCTCTCTTCTCCCTTCTCTCTTCTATCCCTCTTCTCTCTTCTCCCTTCTCTCTTCTATCCCTCTTCTCTTCTCTCTCTTCTCTCTTCTCTCTTCTATCCCTCTCTTCTCTCTTCTCTCTTCTCTCTTCTCTCGTCCCTCTTCTATCCTCTCTTCTCTCTTCTCCCTTCTCTCTTCTATCCCTTCTCTCTCTCTTCTCCCTTCTATCTTCTTTATCCCTCTATTCTCTCTTCTCTCTTCCTCTTCTCTCTTTCCTCTCTTCTCTCTTCTCTCTTCTCTCTTCTCTCTTCTCTCTTCTCACTTCTCTTGTCACGCCCTGACTCAGGGGATGCTTATATGTTGAGTCAGGGTGTGTATGTTCCTTGTTGTGTTTGGTCATTGTTTGTCGATCTAGTATGTATGGTTCTATGTTGGCCGGTGTGGTCCCAATCAGAGGCAAGCTGTCTTTCGTTGTCTCTATTGGGGACCATACTTTTTAGGCAGCCTATTGGCACTAGTGGGTTGTGGGATCTTGTTCCGGTCAAGGTATGTTGTGTCGTATACCTTGGACTTCACGTTTTTTCGTTGGTTTGTTTGTCGTTGTGTTTAATAGAAAAATTAAACATGTACGCATATCACGCTGCGCCTTGGTCTGTCCCGTCATTCAACGAACATGACTTCCACTTCTCTCTTCTCTCTTCTCTCTTCTCTTTCTATCACTCTCTTCTCTCATCTATCTCTTCTCTCTTCTATCACTCTCTTCTCTCTTCTCTCTTCTCTCTTCTATCCCTCTCTTCTCTCTTCTCTCTTCTCTCTTCTATCACTCTCTTCTCTCTTCTCTCTTCTCTCTTCTCTCTTCTTCTCTTCTCTCTTCTCTCTTCTCTCTTCTCTCTTCTATCCCTCTCTTCTCTCTTCTCTCTTCTCTTCTCTCTCTTCTCTCTTCTCTCTTCTCTCTTCTATCCCTCTCTTCTCTCTTCTCTCTTCTATCCCTCTCTTCTCTCTTCTCTCTTCTCTTCTCTCTCTTCTCTCTTCTCTCTTCTCTCTTCTCTCTTCTATCCCTCTCTTCTCTCTTCTCTCTTCTCTCTTCTCTCTTCTCTCTTCTCTCTTCTCTCTTCTATCTCTCACTTCTCTCTTCTCTTCTCTCTTCACTCTCCTATCCCTCTCTTCTCTCTTCTCTTCTATCCCTCTCTTCTCTCTTCTCTCTTATATCCCTCTCTTCTCTCTTCTCTCTTCTCTCTTCTCTCTTCTCACTTCTCTCTTCTCTCTTCTCTCTTCTCTCTTCTCTCTTCTCTCTTCTATCCCTCTCTTCTCTCTTCTCTCTTCTCTCTTCTCTCTTATATCCCTCTCTTCTCTCTTCTCTCTTCTCTCTTCTCTCTTCTCTCTTCTCTCTTCTCTCTTCTATCCCTCTCTTCTCTCTTCTCTCTCTCTCTTCTCTCTTCTCTCTTCTCTCTTCTCTCTTCTCTCTTCTATCCCTCTCTTCTCTCTTCTCTCTTCTTCCCCATTTTTGGGTGATTGGTCAGCAATGCATGTGGAGCCGTCTGACAATCTCTACAAACAAAAATATTCAACCTAGGTGCGTAGACAAAAAAAGACTTTGTGTTAACTCTAATGAACTTATCCTGAAGCTGGTTGAGAGAATGCCAAGAGTGTGCAAAGTTGTCATCAAGGCAAAGGGTGGCTACTTTTGAAGAATCTCAAATATAAAATAGATTTTGATTTGTTTAACACTTTTTTGGATACTACATGATTCCATATGTGTTATTTCATAGTTTTGATGTCTTCACTATTATTCTGCAATGTAGATAATAGTAAAAACAAAGAAAAAGTCTCTGAATGTCCTTGAGTGGTCCAGCCAGAGCCCGGACTTGAACCCGATCGAACATCTCTGGAGAGACCTGAAAATAGCTGTGCAGCGACGCTCCCCATCCAACCTGACAGAGCTTGAGAGGATCTGCAGAGAAGAATGGGAGAAAAACTCCCCAAATACAGGTGTGCCAAGCTTGTAGCATCATACCCAAGAAGACTCGAGGCTGTAATCGCTGCCAAGGTTCTTCAACAAAGTACTGAGTAAAGGGTATGAATACTTATGTACATGTAATATTTTTATTTTTTTTAAATCTCTAAAAACACGTTTTCGCTTTGTCATTATGGGGTATTGTGTGTAGATTGATGAGGGGGAAAAGCAATCGAATCAATTTTAGAAAAAGGCTGTAAACTAACAAAATGTGGAAAAAGTCAAGGGGTCTGAATACTTTCCGAATGCACTGTATATTATATAAGTAGTATATATTTTATATTTTCTCACTGCAATCGCAAACCACAGGAATACTCTCAATGCGTGTAGACAGCCTGGTCAATTGTTTCAGTCAGGGGCTGGGGCCAAGCCCGTAGGGGGCCAAAGAGGCAAAACAATACAAATTAAAAATAACGTTGTTTTTATTATTCAAATGTTTTATTCAACCACAGAAGCTCGCTCTATATGTTCAAAATACTTCAGTGAGCATCATTTAGCCACAGAGGATCAATAGTTCATTAAAAAAAAGGAACACCGACATAAAGTGTCTTAATACGGTGTTGGGAACTGCCAGAACAGCTTCAATGCGCCTTGGCATAGATTCTACAAGTGGACCTAAACCATGCCAGGAAAATTAACCCCACGCCGTAACATATACTTTGTATGTTTACTCAAGTTTTTACTTTGTTTTGGCAGTTACCGGTCGGGAAGGCCGCAGCTTTGGGAAAAAAATCTAGACTACAGCTTGTTGTGTTGTGGCCATAGAAATATAATCCATAGAAGGATTTTGTAACCTCTAACCCTGGCAATTGGACTGTTTGGGAACGCTAGCAATGGATGCCTTGATGGTCCTGACTTGAACGGGAGCTGCCATCTATGGATTATATTTCTATGGTTGGGTTGTAGCTGTCAGTTTGCCTTGCAGATTTCAAAATACAATTTAATAGATACGAGGGAGATGGAGGGGGATGGAGTCAGGAGAAAGAGAGAGAGAGAGAGAGAGAGAGAGAGAGAGAGAGAGAGAGAGAGAGAGAGAAGAGAGAGAGAGACAGAGAGGAGAGAGAGGAAGAGAGAGAGAGAGAGAGAGAGAGAGAGAGAGAGAGAGAGAGAGAGAGAGAGAGAGAGAGAGAGAGAGAGAGAGAGGGGAGAGAGAGGGGGGGGGAGAGGGGGGAGAGGGAGAGAGAGAGAGAGACGAGAGAGAGAGAGAGAGATGTATAGAGATAGCGAGAGAGAGAGAGAGAGAGAGAGAGAGAGAGAGAGAGAGAGAGAGAGAGATCCTATGTTCATTGTTTTCCAATGAACTGAAACAAAAGGTTCCTGCAAGCTATTTTCAAAGACTTGGTGCTGCCACTCACACATAGCGACAAAGCTGTCAGACATAACTATACATGATTTGACACAATAACACTCTAGTAGCTTCAGAACTCGTAGCATAGTCTCTGCCTTGAAGGATAATTGGGTTGTTGGGAAGAGTTGTCAACATTCCAGAACATAGTTATAAACATTAGATTCAACATTCCGCTGGGAGAGAGGGAGTGTCAATCAAGATATTTTAAACCAGTTGAGCTGACAGCCTTTTTACACTGTTTCGCTATGGTTTTAGTCATCATTTAGTTGTTTTTTTTCAATCTAGCAAGAGGGCAATATCTTATTAATGTAGTAGTGTTCCCACTCCAACTTAAAACAAATGTTTGACTTTCACACAAAATTACTTCTTTGCTTATATTAGGTTTAAGTAAGTGTTTTAGGTCGCATCATTTTTCGTAGAGCAAATTATGTACGGTTGAAGTCGGAAGTTTACATACACCTTAGCCCAAGTACATTTAAACTCAGTTTTTCACAATTCCTCCTGACAGAGCTGGTGTAACTGAGTCAGGGTTTGTAGGCCTCCTTGCTCGCACACGCTTTTTCAGTTCTGCCCACAACATTTTCTATAGGATTGAGGTCAGGGCTTTGTGATGGCCACTCCAATACCTTGACCTTGTTGTCCTTAAGCCATTTTGCCACAACTTTTGGAAGTACGCTCGTGGTCATTGTCCATTTGGAAGACCCATTTGCGACCAAGCTTTAACTTCCTGACTGATGTCTTGAGATGTTGCTTCAATATATCCACGTAATTTTCCTTCCTCATGATGCCATCTATTTTGTGAAGTGCACCAGTCCCTCCTGCAGCAAAGCACCCCCACAGCATGATGCTGCCACCCCCGTGCTTCACGGTTGTGATGGTGTTCTTCGGCTGGCAAGCGTTCCCCTTTTTCCTCCAAACATAACGATGGTCATTATGGCCAAAAAGTTTTATTTTTGTTTCATCAGACCAGAGGACATTTCTCCAAAAAGTACAATCTTTGTCCCCATGTCCAGTTGCAAACCGTAGTCTGGCTTTTTTATGGTGGTTTTTGAGCAGTGGCTTCCTCCTTGCTGAGCGGCCTTTCAGGTTATGTCGATATAGGACTCGTTTTACTGTGGATATAGATACTTTGTACCTGTTTCCTCCAGCATCTTCACAAGGTCCTTTGCTGTTGTTCTGGGATTGATTTGCACTTTTCGCACCAAAGTACATTCATCTCTAGGAGACAGAACACGTCTCCTTCCTGAGTGGTATGACGGCTGTGGGGTCCCATGGTGTTCATACTTGTGTACTATTGTTTGTACAGATGAACATGGTACCTTCAGGCGTTTGGAAATTGCTCCCAAGGATGAACCAGACTTGTGGAGGTCTACAATTTTATTTCTGAGGTCTTGGCTGATTTATTTTGATTTTCCCATGATGTCAAGCGGCACTGAGTTTGAAGGTAGGCCTTGAAATACATCCACAGGTACACCTCCAATTAACTCAAACGATGTCAATTAGCCTATCAGAAGCTTCTAA
>CM072256.1:6398981-6453981 GCA_036851935.1 Coregonus suidteri
TTGCATTGAGTTCTGCCCTCACTGAAGGACTCATTGGCTTTTATACAATGGAAGTATATTTTTTGAAAAAAGTAATTTCCTACTTCACAAGGAACGGATCTGGTTTTAATCCGTACACCTTCGTTTCAGACTATAGATTTCAAACAACAGAAGACAATGTTTGCACGGCTTTTATCCAATAGGAGTCCTTCGTGTTTTTTTTTACTCCAGCACACTGGCTGGAATCCACAATGTATGTAATTACTGAAAGTCTGTCTAAGTCTGTCATCTGCTGCTTCACAATGCATCTAATTTATGGATTTCAAACCAACATTTCCATCAAACAATAGAAGCCAATAACAGAATGTATGTATGAATGTCTCCTCTCCTCTCCTCTCCTCTCCTCTCCTCTCCTCTCCTCTCCTCTCCTCTCCTCTCCTCTCCTCTCCTCTCCTCTCCTCTCCTCTCCTCTCCTCTCCTCTCCTCTCCTCTCTCCTCTCCTCCTCCTCTCCTCTCCTCTCCTCTCCTCTCCGCACACGCATGCACACACACACACACATGCACACACACACACATGCATGGACACACACATGCATATACACACACACACACACACACACACGCATGCACGCACACATGGGTTAGGGGCCAAGGTCTGTTAATCTTTGACTCATAGAATCCCAGCGGCGTTCCATCATTCCGGAATTATTCCCAGTGTCCACATTGATCAGCAGAAATCCAATTATCCCAGGTTGCATCCCAAATGGCACCCTATTCCCTATATAGTGCACTACTTTTGACCAGGGCCCTTAGGGAATAGGTTGCCATTTGATATGCACTCCCTTAAGCCACTTAAAACCTGCTAAACTCTGATGCCCTCTGGTGGCATTTTCTAAACGACACATAATATTGTATACTGCCCTCATAAAGTACATTTAGGTTCCAAAACTATAAGTCCTACAAACACATACTCAGTGATGTTAGAAAGGTAACAACTGTGGAATACTGTGTCAGAAACAATGTAACTACATAGATACAGAGAGAGAGAGAGATACAGCAGGCCAAAACTTGAATATACCTTTATTTTTATTTATTTAAAAAAAAAAAAATTTGGGGGGGGGGGGGGTTTGGGACCCCCCCAATTGTCCCCATGTTGGGGAATAAGAGATTTGAAAGTCTAGTTTTGAGAAAAAAATTATGTCACCAATTACTGTTCCAAAATAATTTACCTAATGGTGACGCTCTAAACTTGCGCAAATTCCCATTGGAACACCGCCATTTTAAAAGTACAGGGCTTGTGCAACATGCCATACCTTTTCTGTCTTACAGGAATTATATATATATGAGGAGAAAGCTGAAGTCTCTACCTATCCATTAAATGTATCCTCTGTCTGACTCCCAGTTCGTCCACTAGAAAGCAGTAGCTATGGCTATCCAACACTGGAACTCTTCCAAGTCAAAGGTAAGCTTTTGGTTTTTTACTAATTTATTGCCACGTGGGCCCACCGGTGTAACTGCTAAACTGCTTACTACACTGTACACTGTACTGCGTGATTGTAGCGGGTTTACTAACACGTTAGTTCCAGTAGCTATGTTGACTATAAGGTGACAACGCTGTGTGTGGCGGTTAGCAGTCATGATATGGTTTTGGCTTTGAAAGGTTTTTTCGTCTGGTCACAGACAGCTGATGTGTTGTTCGCTGAAGTCTACAAGCGAAGGGAAAAGGTGAGAGGAGGAGTGCGAGTAAATAGTAGCGAGAAGGAATTATATACAGTAAACAAGGAGAAAAATGATCATGGTGTTTTATGTGGCTGCTATGAAAATGAAAGTGAACTGTGTTTGCATGTGATCAGGGGTGTATTCGTTCCGTCGATTCTGTTGAAAAAAACGTTTCTTAAAACGGAAGCAAATGGAACGAAATGGGGATAAAACATACCTGAATTTAACCAATGGGAAACTCTAATTTCTAACTGTTTGGACTAATGATTACACCCTAGATCAGCTAGATGCAGGAAAGAGTGTGCAAGGCGGTATTGAATGTGTCACTGTCTGTCACCTTGATTACTCCAATCTTTCTCTCGACCTGTGCACCAACGTCGTAAACTTTCATTCCTAGGCTAGGTTGCAGCAACCTCATGATGGGTATAGGGAACATTTCAGTATCGTGTAGTAGCCTAAACCTATCGATGTTACATTGAGCTGGGTGAGTGGAATATGAATGACGGCCATCCAATATGCTATAATAGAAATAAGGCCATGCTCATAAAAAATAAATAATCCTCCCTCATGTTCAATGGCCACTGGTGCTTCTACATCTGCTTTGCTTGGCTCTTTGGGATTTTATGCTGGGTTTCTGTATAAGCACTCTGTTTATACATCTATATTCATATATTGATGAAGGACTTTATATATACAGTTGAAGTCGGAGGTTTACATACACCTTAGCCAAATACATTTAAACTCAGTTTTTCACAATTCCTGACATTCAATCCTAGTAAAAATTCCCTGTTTTAGGTCAGTTAGTACCACCACTTTATTTTAAGAATGTGAAATGTCAGAATAATAGTAGAGAGAAATGATTTATTTCAGCTTTTATTTCTTTCATCACATTCCCAGTGGGTCAGAAGTTTACATACACTCTATTAGTATTTGGTAGCGTTGCTACTAAATTGTTTAACTTGGGTCAAACATTTCGGGTAGCCTTCCACAAGCTTCCCACAATAAGTTGGGTGAATTTTGGCCCATTCCTCCTGACAGAGCTGGTGTAACTGAGTCAGGTTTGTTGGCCTCCTTGCTCGCACACGCTTTTTCAGTTCTTACCACATATTTTCTATAGGATTGAGGTCAGGGCTTTGTGATGGCCACTCCAATACCTTGACTTTGTTGTCTTTAAGCCATTTTGCCACAACTTTGGAAGTACGCTTGGGGTCATTGTTCATTTGGAAGACCCATTTGCGACCAAGCTTTATCTTCCTGACTGATGTCTTGAGATGTTGCTTCAATATATCTACATAATTTTCCTTCCTCATGATGCCATCTATTTTGTGAAGTGCACCAGTCCCTCCTGCAGCAAAGCACCCCCACAGCATGATGCTGCCACCCCCGTGCTTCACGGCTGGGATGGTCTTCTTCGGCTTGCAAGCAGCCCCCTTTTTCCTCCAAACATAACGATGGTCATAATGGCCAAACAGTTCTGTTTTTGTTTCATCAGACCAGAGGACATTTCTTCAAAAAGTACAATCTTTGTCCCCATGTGCAGCTGCAAACCGTAGTCTGGATTTTTTATGGCGGTTTTGGAGCAGGGGCTTCTTTCTTGCTGAGCGGCCTTTCAGGTTATGTCGATATAGGACTCGTTTTACTGTGGATATAGATATTTTTGTACCTGTTTCCTCCAGCATCTTCACAAGGTCCTTTGCTGTTGTTCTGGGATTGATTTGCAGTTTTTGCACCAAAGTACGTTCATCTCTAGGAGACAGAACACGTCTCCTTCCAGAGCGGTATGACAGCTGCATGGTCCCATGGTGTTTATACTTGCATACTATTGTTTGTACAGATGAACGTGGTACCTTCAGGTGTTTGGAAATTGCTCCCAAGGATGAACCAGATTTGTGGAGGTCTACAATTTTTTTCTGAGGTCTTGGCAGATTTCTTTTGATTTTCCCATGATGTCAAGCAAAGAGGCACTGAGTTTGAAGGTAGGTCTTGAAATACATCCACAGGTACACCTCCAATTGACTCAAATGATGTCAATTAACCTATCAGAAGCCTCTAAAGCCATGACATAATTTTCTGGAACTTTCCAAGCTGTTTAAAGGCACAGTCAACTTAGTGTATGTAAACCTCTGACCCACTGGAATTGTGATACAGTGAATTATAAGTGAAATAATCTGTCTGTAAACAATTGTTGGAAAAACTACTTGTGTTATGCACAAAGTAGATGTCCTAACCGACTTGCCAAAACTATATTTTGTTAACAATAAATTTGTGGAGTGGTTGAAAAACAAGTTTTAATGACTCCAACCTAAGTGTATGTAAACTTGCGACTTCAGCTGTACATCTGCTGATGAAGGGCTTTATAAATACATCTGCTGATGAAGGGCTTTATAAATACATCTTCTGATGAAGGGCTTTATATATACACATCTGCTGATGCAGGGCTTTATATATACGGGCTCCCGAGTAGCGCAGCGGTCTAAGGCACTGCATCTCAGTGCTAGAGGCGTCACTACAGACCCCCTGGTTTGATTTCCAGGCTGTATCACAACCGGTCGTGATTGGGAGTCCCATAGGGAGGCACACAATTGGACCAGCGACGTCCGGGTTTGGCCGGTGTAGGCCGTCATTGTAAATAATAATTTGTTCTTAACTGACTTGCCTAGTTAAATAAAAAAAATTAAAATATACAGTTCATTCGGAAATAATTTTTCCACATTTTGCAGCCTTATTCTAAAATTGTTTTTGTTTTTTTACATCATCAATCTTCACACAATACCCAGTAATGACAAAGCAAAAACAGGTTTTTAGAAATGTTTGCAAATGTTGCAGATCTCTCCAGAGATGTTTGATCGGGTTCAAGACCGAGCTCCGGCTAGGCCATTCAAAGACATTTAGACTTGTCCCGAAGCCACTCCTGCATTGTCTTGGCTGTGTGCGTAGTCCTGTTGGAAGATTAACCTTCACCTGATGGTTAATCAGTCCGATGTCCTGAGCGCTCTGGAGCAGGTTTTCATCAAGGATCTCTCTATACTTTGCTCCGTTCACCTTTCCCTCGATCCTGACTAGTCTCCCAGTCCCTGCCGCTGAAAAAACATCCCCACAGCATGATGCTGCCACCACCATGCTTCACCCTAGGGATGGTGCCAGGGTTTCCTCCAGACGTGACGCTTGGCAATCAGGCCAAAGAGTTCAATCTTGGTTTCATCAGACCAGAGAATCTCTTTCAGGTGCCTTTTGATTCCAGGTGAAAGCTATGACCCCCTAATTGATGTCACTTTTTAAATCCACTTCAATCAGTGTAGATGAAGGGGAGAAGACAGGTTAAAGAAGGATGTTTAAGCCTTGAGACAATTGAGACATGGATTGTGTTATGTGTTCCATATACCCTGAGTTTACAAAAACATTAAGAACACCTTCCTAATATTGAGTTGTTACATGTTTATTGCCATTTAAAAAATGGACACCGTTAATCAGGTCTCCATTTCTTCACCGCGTGGAACCATTTAAGCGCACACGTTTCCACACAGACCCTTTTAAGCACAGAACACGACACGAAACACAGCTACAGTCAATGCCTTTAGCTACATCACTGAAGACCGTGTGACAAAATGATTTAAAAGTTATGCCCAATATTACCGGAGTTCTGTTTTTGTCCAGGGCCGTTTTAAACTACTCGCGAGCTGCTCTTTTTTTGGTTTAATAACAAATTACATTGTTTAGCTAGTCATGTTACCTAGCTAGCTACACACACACACACACACACACACACACACACACACACACACACACACACACACACACTCACACACACTCACACACTCACACACACTCACACACTCACACACACTCACACACTCACACACTCGCACACACACATGAAATAATTTACTTAAATACTTATTTGAATCCACCAATCAAATGTACAAAAAAAGGATCCAAACATTTCAAAGGTCTCTGTATTCATGGCACTCAAGGGTACAGAAAGTACCTCCTTCTCCAAACAGCTAGGCTGCCCACGACAGCTGAAACAGAGCAGTACCTAGCCAATTTCTTTGCCCTAGTTTTTTGTCAGGCCCGCAATCTGGAGGCCACGCCCTGCAAGCCTGTGTACGTGGCCGAGACTGCCAAATATCAGTGCCACCAGCTTGCACCTACACGAGGCTGTCCAAGCCACGAGGGGCTGGTACTTAAGCAGCTTCACGGCAACGCCTGCTCCATGTAGCCGTCAAACACACACACACACACACACACACACACACACACACACACACACACACACACACACACACACACACATACAGGTTTAAGTACTGTTAAAGCTTCAGGCTTCAAAGTGGATCTTCCAGCAAGACAATAAAGCATCCCTCATCTCTCTCTCCTCTCTCTCCTCTCTCTTCTCTCTCTCTCTCTCTCTCTCTCTCTCTCTCTCTCTCTCTCTCACTCTCCTCTCTCACTCTCTCTCTCTCTCTCTCTCTCTCTCTCGCTCTCGCTCTCACTCTCTTTCGCTCTCTCTATGTCTCAAGTTTTCGGGACAGTCTCCTGCTGCGCTAGAGAACAAGGAAGACAGGCCTTATCTAACACCCGTCAAGTTACTGCCAATTAAACTCACATACAGAGAGAGAAAGACAGAGAGAGAGGAAAAAAGACAGAGAGAGAAAAAGAGAGAGAGAGAGAGGTAGAGAGAGATAAGTAGAGAGAGAGAGAGAGAGAGAGGGGTAGAGAGTGAGAGAGAGCGAGAGAGAGAGAGAGAAAGAGAACGAGAGACAGACACAGAGAGAGAGAAAGAGACACAGAGAGAGAAAGAGGGAGAGAGAGACAGACACAGAGAGAGAGACAGACACAGAGAGAGACAGACAGAGAGAGAGAAACAGACACAGAGAGAGAGAGAAAGAGAGCGAGACAGACAGACACATAGAGAGAGAGAGAGAGAGAGAGAGAGAGAGAGAGAGAGAGAGAGAGAGAGAGAGAGAGAGAGAGAGAGAGAGAGAGAGAGAGAGAGAGAGAGAGAGAGAGAGAGAGAGAGAGAGAGAAACAAAACACAAAATGTTTCTGAAAAATAGTTTGATAACGAATGTAAAACAATTAGAAAACACCAAAGACAAATGTCAAATGAAAAACATAAGCAGCAAATCAACCCAGAGCTACGCTATGAATATTTTGAAACTCTGAAACAGTATAATCATACACTGAAACACAAGAAATTGAATTATACCAATTAAGACATTTTATGAAATCGAAAACGCAATTGACCAAACCCGTTCTGAAACGTATTTTGATAATCTATACAAAAATATCCCACAAAAAGACTTAGAACATAACCAATTATAAATTCACGAAAAATGTATAATCCTTGAATCAGTCATTAAAAACAACCAAAATCCATTAGATTACCCAAAAAGCCCAACAAGAACTAAATGAAAAGCTAAAATCTATAAAACCAAAGAAGGCTTGTGGTCTAGAATTAGCAGACATGTTGGATCATTCTGCAGCCCCAGGACTCACACTATTTGACACAGAGGTAAAATACCTGCTATATGCTGATGACTTGGTACTTCTATCACCAACCAAAGGTCTTCAACAGAATATTTATATTCTAGAGCAACATAATAACGCCATAATTGGGCCCTGGCAGTAAATGTATAAAAAACTAAAATCACGATTTTCCAGAAAATAACAGATGTCTGGAACACAAATATAAACTCACCTTGAACAACACCATAATTGAACATACTAAAAATTACTCAAAACCTTGGTCTGACCATATCTGCATCAGGAAACTTTAATATAGCAGTAAAATGCACTCAAAGAAAAAGCCTGCAGAGCATTTTATTGTATGCAATAAAAATGAAATTATTCAAAATCAACATTAGAATTTGGAGCAGAATATTCGACAGCGTAATCCTACCAATAGATCTATATGGAAGTGAGGTTTGGGGGCCACTCAATAAACTGGACTTTAAAATGTGGGACAAACATCCAATTGAAACCCTACATGCAGAATTCAGTCAGAAAATTCTACAAGTCCAAAGAAATACAGCAACTAATGCATGTAGGGCAGAATTGGGCAGCTTTCCAGTGGTAATGAAAATACAAAAAATATCATTAAAATGTTGGCTACACCTAAATTCAAATCCAAATGCAAGTCTCTTCAAACCAACTATATTGCTATATGGCCCTAAAAAGAGAATATGGATTGGCTGATTATCTCTACTCTGTCAGAGATACGAAGCAGAGACAGATCCTTACCAAGTACAGGCTGAGTGATAAAAACCAGCAGAGAGTGAGAAAGATGAGATGGGTGAGGCAGAGAGAGAAGAGAGAGAGGGGGAGAGAGGGGGAGAGAGAAAGAGAGAGGGGGGAGTGGGGGGGGGGGGAGAAAGAGAGAGGGGGGGAGGGGGGGAGAGAGAGACCTTTGGAAACTTGGCTTGTCTCTAGGGTAATTGTATAACTATGTAACCGACAACTACGGATGAAGACTGTGAATAAAATAAAATAACAGTCATAAACCATTCTAATACCAATCTAAGGCGGCAGGTAGTTTAGTGGTTAAGAGCGTTGTGCCAGTAACCGAAAGGTCGCTGGTTCTAATCCCTGAGCCGACTAGTCGAAAAATCTGTCGATGTGCCCTTGAGCAAGGTACTTAACCACTAATTGCTCCTGTAAGTTGCTTTGGATAAGAGCGTCTGCTAAATGAATACAAATGTAAATACATTCATTGAAGTGGTAATGGTAGTAGCAGGGATAGTATTCATGTTAATACTAGTGGTGGTAGCATTCATCTTAGTAGTAATAATAGTAGCATGTTAATTTTCCATGTTTAGACTTCAATTTATATATTCTAATTTTTTTATTGTTGTTATTTCTTTTATCTTTTTTCTTATTTTTTACTACCATTTAATATCATTATTCTTCATTATTTTAATACAATGTATACTGTATTGTATACCTTGTTGCTTTGGAAACATTGACAGAACGTATTTCATGCCAATAAAGTAGCTTGAGAGAGAGAGAGAGAGAGAGAGAGAGAGAGAGAGAGAGAGAGAGAGAGAGAGAGAGAGAGAGAGAGAGAGAGAGAGAGAGAGAGAGAGAGAGAGAGAGAGAGAGAGAGAGAGAGAGAGAGAGAGAGACAGACAGAGAGAGAGAGAGCGATTGAGAGATGCGGCCATATTGGATTGTCTGGTTGCTGTGGCTACTGTAGTTGAGCAGACACCTCTTTCTTACATTCTGACAAATACACACACACACACACACACACACATCTCCGTCACAGGTTCTGATATGCCTGACTGAGTCCCACTGGCCAGACAGCCTGGTACACATTTTACAGGTCACAGCCATGTGTGTGTGTGTTGGTGTATGTGTGTGTGTGTGTGTGTGTGTGTGTGTTGGTGTATGTGTGTGTGTGCGTTCAAGCATGTGTGTGTGGATATTAGAACATTGGCCCTGTCTCTCTCTTGCCTGTAGGGTAAGCTTACCCTGTTTGTCCCTGTTACTAATCAAATCATGTCTGGTGCTTGCAGCTCACTAACAGACTGACATCAAGCCTCCATCTTGCTGCTCACTAACAGACTGACATCAAGCCTCCATCTTGCTGCTCACTAACAGACTGACATCAAGCCTCCATCTTGCTGCTCACTAACAGACTGACATCAAGCCTCCATCTTGCTGCTCACTAACAGACTGACATCAAGCCTCCATCTTGCTGCTCACTAACAGACTGACATCAAGCCTCCATCTTGCTGCTCACTAACAGACTGACATCAAGCCTCCATCTTGCTGCTCACTAACAGACTGACATCAAGCCTCCATCTTGCTGCTCACTAACAGACTGACATCAAGCCTCCACTTGCTGCTCACTAACAAACTGACATCAAGCCTCCATCTTGCTGCTCACTAACAGACTGACATCAAGCCTCCATCTTGCTGCTCACTAACAGACTGACATCAAGCCTCCATCTTGCTGCTCACTAACAGACTGACATCAAGCCTCCATCTCGCTGCTCACTAACAGACTGACATCAAGCCTCCATCTTGCTGCTCACTAACAGACTGACATCAAGTAGCCATGTAGCTCTGTAGCCCTGTAGCCCTGTAGCCCTGTAGCCCTGTAGCCCTGTAGCCATGTAGCCCTGTAGCCATGTAGCCCTGTAGCCATGTAGCCCTGTAGCCATGTAGCCCTGTAGCCCTGTAGCCATGTAGCCCTGTAGCCATGTAGCCCTGTAGCTAAATCCCATCCATTCATCTTATGTTAGTGTTGCAGCACGTCACATCCTAGATATGTGCTCATGGAGGAGTCATGTTGCTAGCTACAGTCCTCCTTCAGCAGCATGTAATGACTATACAGACAGATGTTTCTGTCACCAACTTCTTGATTGATTCTTAACGAAGGTGTGCAACAATCCACATCCCCCATTAGATTCAGTTTAGATGCTCCAAAATCAACTCTTCACTTCCCTATTTCTGCTTTGCAGGTTTGCTCTTTTACCAAAGGATAGACAGGGTGGAAACATAAAGAAAGAGAGAGAGGTAGAGGGATGGTGGAGGAGAGAGAGAGAGAGAGAGAGAGAGAGAGAGAGAGAGAGAGAGAGAGAGAGAGAGAGAGAGAGAGAGAGAGAGAGAGAGAGAGAGAGAGAGAGAGAGAGAGAGAGAGAGAGAGAGAGAGAGAGAGAGAGAGAGAGAGAGAGAGAGAGAGAGAGAGAGAGGAGAGAGAGAGAGAGAGAGAGAGAGAGAGAGAGAGAGAGAGAGAGAGAGAGAGAGAGAGAGAGAGAGAGAGAGAGAGAGAGAGAGAGAGAGAGAGAGAGAGAGAGAGAGAGAGAGGAGAGAGAGAGAGAGAGAGAGAGAGAGAGAGAGAGAGAGATGAGGGATGGGAGATGGTAGATGGAGAGGAGAGGTAGAGGGAGGGAGATGAGAGAGGGAGGGAGAGGTAGATGGAGAGATGGTAGAGGATGGGAGATGGTAGATGGGATGGGGGTAGATGGGATGGGAGATGGTAGATGGGATAGATGGGATGGGAGATGGTAGATGGGATGGTAGAGGTGGATGGGAGATGGTAGATGGGATGGGAGATGGGATGGGAGATGGTAGATGGGATGGGAGATGGTAGAGGTGGATGGGAGATGGTAGATGGGATGGGAGATGGTAGATGGGATGGGAGATGGTAGAGGGATGGGAGATGGTAGATGGGATGGGAGATGGTAGATAGATGGGAGATGGTAGATGGGATGGGAGGGAGGTAGATGGGATGGGAGATGGTAGATGGTAGATGGGATGGGAGATGGTAGATGGGATGGGAGATGGTAGATGGGATGGGAGATGGTAGAGGGGATGGGAGATGGTAGATGGGATGGGAGATGGTAGATGGGATGGGAGATGGTAGATGGGATGGGAGATGGTAGATGGGATGGGAGATGGTAGATGGGATGGGAGATGGGTAGATGGGATGGGATGGGAGATGGTAGATGGGATGGGAGATGGTAGATGGGATGGGAGATGGTAGATGGGATGGGAGATGGTAGATGGGATGGGAGATGGTAGATGGGATGGGAGATGGTAGAGGTGGATGGGAGATGGTAGATGAGATGGGAGATGGTAGATGGGATGGGAGATGGTAGATGGGATGGGAGATGGTAGATGGGATGGGAGATGGTAGATGGGATGGGAGATGGTAGATGGGATGGGAGATGGTAGAGGTGGATGGGAGATGGTAGATGGGATGGGAGATGGTAGATGGGATGGGAGATGGTAGATGGGATGGGAGATGGTAGATGGGATGGGAGATGGTAGATGGGATGGGTAGAGGGTGGGAGATGGTAGATGGGATGGGAGATGGTAGATGGGATGGGAGATGGTAGATGGGATGGGAGATGGTTGGAGGGGATGGGAGATGGTAGATGGGATGGGAGATGGTAGATGGGATGGGAGATGGTAGATGGTGGGAGAGGGGATGGGAGATGGTAGATGGGATGGGAGATGGTAGATGGGATGGGAGATGGTAAATGGGATGGGATGGGAGGGGGCGATGGTAGATGGTAGATGGGATGGGAGATGGTAGATGGGATGGGAGATGGTAGATGGGATGGGAGATGGTAGAGGGGATGGGAGATGGTAGAGGGGATGGGAGATGGTAGATGGGATGGGAGATGGTAGAGGGGATGGGAGATGGTAGAGGTGGATGGGAGAGGTAGAGGGATGGGAGATGGTAGATGGGATGGGAGATGGGATGGGAGATGGTAGATGGGATGGGAGATGGTAGAGGTGGATGGGAGATGGTAGATGGGATGGGAGATGGTAGATGGGATGGGAGATGGTTGAGGGGATGGGAGATGGTAGAGGGTTGGAGCTAGGGCAGTTACGTAGACCGTATTAACACTGGTCAAATTCCACTTGACCATTTAGTCACAGTAACTAGGCTTCTCCAAGCTCCGATGCTGCTGATGGTCATTAGTAGCCTACCAAACTTGCTAACTGCCTGGTACTCAGCACTCTATTGTCCCTCTAATCACTCTGACATCAATGCAAATGTTTTCGAAATAAAAGCTGAAATAAATCATTCTCTACTATTATTCTGACATTTCACATTCTTAAAATAAAGTGGTGATCTTAACTGACCTAAGACAGGGAATTTTTACTAGGATTAAATGTCAGGAATTGTGAAAAACTGAGTTGAAATGTATTTGGCTAAGGTGTATGTAAACTTCCGACTTCCACTGTATATTATTTAGTATATGTAAAGACAACATTGCATTAAGAATAGTCTGATGGGTGACAATATTAGCCTATCACTTGTGAATGATGTATTATCACTTGTGAATGATGTATTATCACTTGTGAATGATGTATTATCACTCGTGAATGATGTATTATCACTTGTGAATAATGTATTATCACTTGTGAATGATGTATTATCACTTGTGAATAATGTATTATCACTTGTGAATGATGTATTATCACTTGTGAATGATGCCCAGCATGTGCAGTAAGGCAAGAAACAGCGCATGCCTTTTTTTGTGTGACTTTTTAAAATCATAGTTGCACACCTCATGTAGCCTAACCCATAACCTATATGTTTTGATAAGGATTGTATCACAACTAAAGTGGCCAAATACATTTTTTAAATTAAGCACATTAATCCGCTTTACAACCGGTGTAGAACCTACCTGGCATACATGGGCGGCGTGTGAGTTTCAAGTTTGGGGAAGATATTTTTCACCACAAAAATGCACCTTTATAATAAAGTATTGCATGCATAATCGCATTTGCTGTCACTTTTGAGAACATTGTTTTCCCGCTAATTGATTGCATTTTGGAACATTTGCGCTTATAGCCTACTGCCGTGTGCGCATTGCTGCGCTTATAATGTGAAGAAATAGCCTAATATTTATCAACATTTTAAGCTAAACGTTCTGATCTGTTGCATCAGCCTCATTGCTTTTAAAAGGTTTTTTGATGCTAGTGGTTGTATTAATTTAGGATCTATCGCATCCCACAACTCTCCCAGGCGGCAGGTAGCTTAGTGGGTAAGAGCGTTGTGCCAGTAACCGAAAGGTCGCTGGTTCTAATCCCTGAGCCGACTAGGTGAAAAATCTGTCGATGTGCCCTTAAGCAAGGCACTTAACCCTAATTGCTCATGTATGTCGCTCTGGATAAGAGCGTCTGCTAAATGACAAGAATGTAAATGTCCCAAGTTGATCAATAGAATAGGTCAACTTTTGTACTACGGGGGATAGTAGATTGACACAGGCTAGTGCTTTTGCTGTTCGTTAGGCCTACTCATCTTGTTGGCTGACGAAAAGTTGGCTAAATGTGAACAGTTCTTCTAACATCTTCAATATGCGGCTCGGAATTCGATAAAAGGGACACGCGCAGTTGCGTCCCCGATGTGTCTGTCTTCACTTGTAGCCTACTTCTTAGCTGAGATGCCTGTGAGAAGGACCCGATCACGTGACGGGCATTGGCTAATAAGAATTGAGATATCTGAGAGAGCCATGTGAGTGAGAGGTGCTTCGCCGCATGGCAGCCAGGTGAAGAGAATTATAATTATTATATTCAGCCGAAGGGCACAACGCCCACTTTTGCCACAAAAAGGCATGGATTTTTTAGGGGGCATTAAGGCCACAAACTGGGGGAAATTTGAGGCCTGTTGAGAATATTATGAAGTGCTTGTCAAATTGTGAATGAGAGACTGATGAAGTGTGTGCAGTCTGCACAATAAACAAATCAGAGCTCACGCCATTCATGCAACTTTTTTCAAATCATCATTAGAGTTGCATCATGCAGCCTTAGAATGTATTAAACATCTAAACATATAGCCCAACGATTGCATCACAACTAAAGTTGCATAAATAACTCTAAATTAATCATACAGGAGGACTTGTTTCTTTGTTAACCGCTTAACACAGAATAGCCACACGTGATCACTTCCTTGGAAAACGTTTGGAGAAAATATCCTTTCTATTTTCATTCAGCTTTGTTCAATTGTATTCTTCATACTATAAAATAAGAAAAAATAATGGTATGGAATTCTAAGCAAATCTTGTCTGCTAAATTAACTAGTGTAGCCCACAGCCATATGGCATAGCCAGATCAGGACCTAACATAAGGACAACTCAGAGTATGCTATTCTGTTCTTCTGAAATAGACTACATTTTCTTCATATTATGTTTCTTTAGACCTGTCTAAAATAAATAATGGATGTATTGTGATGGTGTAGGCTACGTTCCAAAGGTTTAGGCTATGCGTGGAAGCCAGGAAATGCTAAACGCGTTTATGTTCATTAACAGTCAATTACCGTTATTTGCTTGACAATCACCGGCTGGCGAAATGTCATGACTGCCACAGCCCTATCCCTGACGTGCCAATGCTTTACCTTGCTTGGACAGCAGTGGTTGATTCTATTAGAATTTACTCTGATCTTCCATAAAGTTGGTCCTTATGTTGGCCTTCTGACTACAACGCTACAGTGGAGTTATTCAACGTCCATTTTGATTAGCTGATGACGATGATTTGGTCAAGTGTGAAAAGTTTTATCTACAAACAACAGGTTGGACTATCTGTTTCTGCTGAGCTAAGAGAGGAGGACAGGAAGAAAGGAGGAGAGATGGAAAGAAGAAGAAAGAAAGAAAGAAAGAAAGAAAGAAAGAAGGGATGGGTGGAGAGATGAATGTGAGTGGAGAGAAGAGAGGAGAGGGAGAGAAAGCAGGCAAGGGTGGAAGAGGAGTCCAGAAACTAGGAAAATAATAGCAAAAGAGCTGCAGAAAACAGAGAAAATAGGATTCTGGGAAAGATGAGAGAGAAAAGAGTGGAGAGGAGAGGAAAATAGAAAAGAGCTGCAGAAGACAGAAGGAGAGAGGAGGAGAGGAAAGATGAGAGAGGAGAGAGAGAGAGGAGAGGAGAGGAAAGATGAGAGAGGAGAGAGAGAGGAGAGGAGAGGAAAGATGAGAGAGGAGAGAGAGAGGAGAGGAGAGGAAAGATGAGAGAGGAGAGAGAGGAGAGGAGAGGAAAGATGAGAGAGGAGAGAAAAACACATGAGATATGTCATCAAAATGTCCTCTCCTTGCTCATTATGTTCCCTATATATACTCTCCAGGACACACACACACACACACACACACACACAGACACACACACACACACACTTAGGACTATGTAAGGAGAGCTCTCTGAGAGTTTGGGTAGAAGAAACCAATTTATTTTTCCTGAATGTTAAAATGAAGGGTCTCTGTGTGCTACATCTAAGACAACCAAGATGACTGAACTAGAAGTGACTAGCATGTACCTTCACATTTTGTCTTCTGAAGACCTTGAATACATACTGAAAAAAAGTTAACGTAGTCCACTACATAGGGAATAGGGTACCATTTAAAGGTTTTGTGCTTTGTGACTGTGTTGGTAGTGGTATATGACAAGTGTGTAAGGTTAGCTATCCATTCCTGCAGTATCTATCCACCATCCCCCTAGCTATCCACCTAGCTATCCACCTAGCTATCCACCTAGCTATCCACCTAGCTATCCACCTAGCTATTTACCTAGCTATCCACCTAGCTATCCACCTAGCTATTTACCTAGCTATCCACCTAGCTATCCACCTAGCTAT
Organism: Coregonus suidteri; assembly: GCA_036851935.1. Lineage (NCBI taxonomy): Eukaryota > Metazoa > Chordata > Actinopteri > Salmoniformes > Salmonidae > Coregonus > Coregonus suidteri. The sequence continues at coordinate 6,414,769 of CM072256.1, forward strand.
CCACCTAGCTATCCACCTAGCTGTCCACCTAGCTATTTACCTAGCTATCCACCTAGCTATCCACCTAGCTATTAACCTAGCTATCCACCTAGCTATTTACCTAGCTATCCACCTAGCTATTTACCTAGCTATCCACCTAGCTATCCACCTAGCTATTTACCTAGCTATCCACCTAGCTATTTACCTAGCTATCCACCTAGTTATCCACCTAGCTGTCCACCTAGCTATTTACCTAGCTATTTACCTAGCTATCCACCTAGCTATTTACCTAGCTATCCACCTAGCTATCCACCTAGCTATTTACCTAGCTATCCACCTAGCTATCCACCTAGCTATCCACCTAGCTATCCACCTAGCTATCCACCTAGCTATTTACCTAGCTATCCACCTAGCTATCCACCTAGCTATCCACCTAGCTATTTACATAGCTATCCACCTAGCTATCCACCTAGCTATTTACCTAGCTATCCACCTAGCTATCCACCTAGCTATGTACCTAGCTATCCACCTAGCTATCCACCTAGCTATTAACCTAGCTGATCCCCTAGCTATTTACCTAGCTATCCACCTGACTATTTACCTAGCTATCACCTAGCTATTAACCTAGCTATTTACCTAGCTATCCACCTAGCTATCCAGACCTAGCTATCCACCTAGCTATTTACCTAGCTATCCACCTAGCTATCCACCTAGCTATTTACCTAGCTATCCACCTAGCTATCCACCTAGCTATTTACCTAGCTATCCACCTAGCTATCCACCTAGCTATTTACATAGCTATCCACCTAGCTATCCACCTAGCTATTTACCTAGCTATCCACCTAGCTATCCACCTAGCTATGCACCTAGCTATCCACCTAGCTATCCACCTAGCTATTAACCTAGGTATCCACACAGCTATTTACCTAGCTATCCCACTAGCTATTTAGCTATCCACCTAGCTATCCACCTAGCTCATTACCTAGGTTATCCTGACATTTGGCCACTCGAACCTATCCACTCAGTTGGTATGGATGTCAGTTGGTATGGATGTCAGTTGGTATGGATGTCAGTTGGTAGGACTGTCAGTTGGTATGTATGTCAGTTGGTATGGATGTCAGTTGGTACTGAGGGAAAAAAGTATTTGATCCCTCTGCTTTTGTATGTTTGCCCACTGACAAAGTGTCAGTCTATAATTTTAATGGTAGGTTTATTTGAACAGTGAGAGACAGAATAACAACAAAAAAATCCAGAAAAACGCATGTCAAAAATGTTATAAATTGATTTGCCCAAGATTTAATGAGGGAAATAAGTATTTGACCCCTTTGCAAAACATGACTTAGTACTTGGTGCAAAACCCTTGTGGCAATCACAGAGGTCAGACGTTTCTTGAGTTGGCCACCAGGTTCTGCACACATCTCAGGAGGGATTTTGTCCCACTCCTCTTTGGGATCTTCTCCAAGTCATTAAGGTTTCGAGGCTGACATTTGGCAACTCGAACCTTCAGCTCCCTCCACAGATTTTATATGGGAATTAAGGTCAGGAGACTGGCTAGGCCACTCAGTTGACCAGAGCATGCTTCTTTTGAGCCACGCCTTTGTTGCCTGGCCGTGTGTTTTGGGTCATTGTCATATGGAAAAAAATCCACGACCCATTTTCAAGCCCTGGCTGAGGGAAGAGCGGTTGCTCAATGAAGATTTGACGGTAATGGCCCAGTCCATCGTCCCTTTGATGCAGGTGAAGTTGTCCTGTCCCCTTAGCAGAAAAACACCCCCAAAGCATAATGTTTCCACCTCCATGTTTGACGCTGGGGATGGTGTTCTTGGGGTTATAGGCAGCATTCCTACTCCTCCAAACATGTTGAGTTGATGCCAAAGAGCTCGATTTTGGTCTCATCTGACCACAACACTTTCATCCAGTTCTCCTCTGAATCATTCAGATGTTCATAGGCAAACTTCAGACTGGCCTGTATATGTGCTTTCTTGAGCAGGGGGACCTTGCAGGCACTGCAGGATTTCAGTCCTTCACGCGTAGTGTGTTACCAATTGTTTTCTTGGTGACTATGGTCCCAGCTGCCTTGAGATCATTGACAAGATCCTCCTGTGTAGTTCTGGGCTGATTCCTCACCGTTCTCATGATCATTGCAACTCCACGAGGTGAGATCTTGCATGGAGCCCCAGGCCGAGGGAGATTGACAGTTATTTTGTGTTTCTTCCATTTGCGAATAATCGCACCAACTGTTGCCACACCTTCTCACCGGGCTGCTTGGCGATGGTCTTGTAGCCCATTCCAGCCTTGTGTAGGTCTACAATCTTGTCCCTGACATCCTTGGAGAGCTCTTTGGTCTTGGCCATGGTGGAGAGTTTGGAATCTGATTGATTGATTGCTTCTGTGGACAGGTGTCTTTTATACAGGTAACAAACTGAGATTAGGAGCACTCCCTTTAAGAGTGTGCTCCTAATCTCAGCTCGTTACCTGTATAAAAGACACCTGGGAGCCAGAAATCTTTCTGATTGAGAGGGGGTCAAACACTTATTTCCCTCATTAAAATGCAAATCAATTTATAACATTTTTGACATGCGTTTTTCTGGATTTTTGTGTTGTTATTCTGTCTCTCACTGTTCAAATAAACCTACCATTAAAATTATAGACTGATCATTTCTTTGTCAGTGGGCAAACGTACAAAATCAGCAGGGGATCAAATACTTTTTTCCCTCACTGTACAGTGCCTTGCAAAAGTATTCATCCCCCTTGGCGTTTTTCCTATTTTGTTGCATTACAACCTGTAATTTAAATAGATTTTTATTTGGATTTCATGTAATGGACATACACAAAACAGTCCAAATTGGTGAAATGAAATGAAAAAAATAACTTGATTCAAAAAATTCCAAAAAATGAATAATGGAAAAGTGGTGCGTGCATATGTATTCACCCCCTTTGCTATGAAGCCCCTAAATAAGATCTGGTGCAACCAATTACCTTCAGAAGTCACATAATTAGTTAAATAAAGTCCACCTGTGTGCAATCTAAGTGTCACATGATCTGTCACATGATCTCAGTATATATACACCTGTTCTGAAAGGCCCCAGAGTCTGCAACACTACTAAGCAAGGAGCACCACCAAGCAAGCGCCACCATGAAGACCAAGGAGCTCTCCAAACAGGTCAGAGACAAAGTTGTGGAGAAGTACAGATCAGGGTTGGGTTATAAAAAAATATCAACAACTTTGAACATCCCACGGAGCACCATAAAATCCATTATTAAAAAATTGAAAGAATATGCCACCACAACAAAGAGAGGGCCGCCCACCAAAACTCATGGACCAGGCAAGGAAGGCATTAATCAGAGAGGCAACAAAGAGACCAAAGATAACCCTGAAGGAGCTGCAAAGCTCCACAGCAGAGATGGGAGTATCTGTTCATAGGACCACTTTAAGCCGTACACTCCACAGAGCTGGGCTTTACGGAAGAGTGGCCAGAAAAAAGCCATTGCTTAAAAAATAATAATAAGCAAACAAGTTTGGTGTTCGCCAAAAGGCATGTGGGAGACTCCCCAAGCATATGGAAGAGTGTACTCTGGTCAGATGAGACTAAAATTGAATTCTGGCGCAAACCCAACACTTCTCATCACCCCGAGAACACCATCCCCACAGTGAAGCATGGTGGTGGCAGCATCATGCTGTGGGGATGATTTTCCTCGGCAGGGACTGGGAAACTGGTCAGAATTGAAGGAATGATGGCTGGCGCTAAATACAGGGAAATTCTTGAGGGAAACCTGTTTCAGTCTTCCAGAGATTTGAGACTGGGACGGAGGTTCACCTTGCAGTAGGACAATGCTGCTAAAGCAACACTAGAGTGGTTTAAGGGGAAACATTTAAATGTCTTGGAATGGCTTAGTCAAAGCCCAGACCTCAATCCAATTGAGAATATGTGGTATGACTTAAAGATTGCTGTACACCAGCGGAACCCATCCAACTTGAAGGAGCTGGAGCAGTTTTGCCTTGAAGAATGGGCAAAAATCCCAGTGGCTAGATGTGCCAAGCTTATATAGAGACAGTGTATGCATGCTCAAAGTATATTTTTAGTTATGTTTTTTTTTTTGTCTTTTTTGTCTTTTCTTGTTTGTTTCACCCCAAAAATAATTTGCATCTTCAAAGTGGTAGGCATGTTGTGTAAATCAAATGATACAAACCCCCCAAAAATCGATTTTAATTCCAGGTTGTAAGGCAATAAAATAGGAAAAATGCCAAGGGGGGTGAATCTTTTTTGCAAGCCACTACCCACCTAGTTATCCACCTAGCTATCCACCTACAGTAGATATCCATCCACAGTAGCTATCCATCCACAGTAGCTATCCATCCACAGTAGCTATCCATCCACAGTAGCTATCCATGCTCGAAAGGGCTGAATGTTCCAACCAGTGAGAGAGAAAGAGTGAAACCTTGGGCTGTTTTTCTGAGGTGATTGGTTCACATTTATTCCACTGAGATGGGCTTCTCTCAGCTTTGGATCGTGTGTGACTTCTGGGGCTACAGGGCTACATGGCTACAAGGCTACATGGCTACAAGGCTACATGGCTACAGGGCTACATGGCTACAGGGTTACAAGGCTACATGGCTACATGGCTACATGGCTACATGGCTACAGGGCTACAGGGCTACATGGCTACAGGGCTACAGGGCTACAGGGCTACAGGGCTACATGGCTACAGGGCTACAGGGCTACATGGCTACAGGGCTACATGGCTACATGGCTACAGGGCTACATGGCTACAGGGCTACATGGCTACATGGCTACAGGGCTACATGGCTACAGGTCTACAGAGCTACATGGCTACATGGCTACAGAGCTACATGGCTACTTGATGTCAGTCTGTTAGTGAGCGGAGGCAGTCAGTCTGTTAGTGAGCAGCGAGATGGAGGCTTGATGTCAGTCTGTTAGTGAGCAGCAAGATGGAGGCTTGATGTCAGTCTGTTAGTGAGCAGCAAGATGGAGGCTTGATGTCAGTCTGTTAGTGAGCAGCAAGATGGAGGCTTGATGTCATTCTGTTAGTGAGCAGCAAGATGGAGGCTTGATGTCAGTCTGTTAGTGAGCAGCAAGATGGAGGCTTGATGTCAGTCTGTTAGTGAGCTGCAAGCACCAGACATGATTTGATTAGTAACAGGGACAAACAGGGTAAGTTTACCCTACAGGCAAGAGAGAGACAGGGCCAATGTTCTAATATCCACACACACATGCTTGACACACACACATACACCAACACACACACACACATACACATACACCAACACACACACACATGGCTGTGACCTGTAAAATGTGTACCAGGCTGTCTGGCCAGAGGGACTCAGTCAGGCATATCAGAACCTGATCAGTGACGGAGAATTAATACCAGTGTGAAATCTTATGGCGTGGACCAGTATGTGTGTGTGTGTGTGTGTGTGTGTGTGTGTGTGTGTGTGTGTGTGTGTGTGTGTATTTGTCAGAATGTAAGAAAGAGGTGTCTGCTCAACTACAGTAGCCACAGCAACCAGACAATCCAATATGGCCGTCTCTCTCTCTCTCTCTCTCTCTCACTCCTTCTCTCTCTCTCTCTGTCTCTCTGTCTCTCTCTCTCTCTCTCTTTCTCTCTCTCTCTCTCTCTCTCTCTCTCTCTCTCTCTCTCTCTCTCTCTCTCTCTCTCTCTCTCTCTCTCTCTCTCTCCTCTCCTCTCTCTCTCTTTCCTCTCCTCTCCCTCTACCTCTCTCTCTCTCCTCTCCCTCTCTCTCCTCTCCTCTCCCTCTCCCTCTCTCTCTCCTCTCCCTCTTCCTCTCTCTCTCTCTCTCTCGTCTCTCTCTCTCCTCTACCTCCTCCGCCGCACTACCCTCCGCCGCTCCCTCTCTCCTTCCTTCCTTCCCTCCCTCCTTCTCTTTCATTCCCCAGTCTCTTCCCTCCCTCCCAATTGCTACATTGCCTTGAAGACCTGAACCGAAGCATTCGTAACACTCAGACGCTGAAATATACATGACAGAGCACAAAAAAAGAGAGAGGAAGAGAATAAAACATTTGAGAGACAGCCAGGCCTCTCCTCCACTCCTCCATTTAGCTAAACTTGATCTCTCTCGTCCATTTTTGTGATGTTTTATTTTTGCTTCCCCATGGCAAAAATAAAACATCATATATAGTTTGGGTTTTTAAAATAAAGGTTAAAGGTCATTTCTTTCTTTTAGGCGTTTCCTTCTCTTTATCCCTCTAATCTCCCCCCCCCTCTCTCTCTCTCTCTCTCTCTCTCTCTCTCTCTCTCTCTCTCTCTCTCTCTCTCTCTCTCTCTCTCTCTGTCTCTCTCTCTCTCTCTCTCTCTCTCTCTCTCTCTCTCTCTCTCTCTCTCTCTCTCTCTCTCTCTCTCTCTCTCTCTCTCTCTCTCTCTCTCTCTCTCTCTCTCTCTCTCTCTCTCTCTCTCTCTCTCTCTCTCTCTCTCTCTGTCTCTCTCTCTCTCTCTCTCTCTCTCTCTCTCTCTCTCTCTCTCTCTCTCTCTCTCTCTCTCTCTCTCTCTCTCTCTCTCTCTTGCTGTCTTTCTCTCTCTCTCTCATTATTTTATTTCACCCTTTCAGCTCTCTCTTTCATTTTACTCCTGTAGGTTCTCTCTCCTTCCATACCTCCTTTCCTTTCAACCCTTCAACCCTCCCTCTCTTTCATTCTCTCTACCGTTCATATTCCCTCTTCCCTCTTTCTTACTCCCACTTGTTCTTTCACCTCTTTTTTTCATCTCTTCTCAATCCGCTCTTCTCAACAATTTTCCAATACCTTTCCAACTTCAAACCACCTTTCAGAAATATCTTCATTTTTACCCCCTAACTAACATCCTTGAACTCTCCCTCCACCTCTCTCTACCTCTTCCCACTTAACTATCTCTCTCTCTCCCTCCACTCCCCACCTATCTCTACCTCTTCCCACTTAACTATCTCTCTCTCTTCTTCCACTCCCCACCTCTCTCTACCTCTTCCCACTTAACTATCTCTCTCTCTCCCTTCCACTCCCCACCTCTCTCTACCACCTCCCCCTAACAATCTCTCCTTCCATGAACTCACTGACTTTCTCTATATTTTCCCCGTTAAAGTATCCCACTCATTAAACCTTAATTGGTCTCGCTCAAATTCAAATTCAAGCTGCTTTATTGGCATGAAAAAACATTGTGCCAATATTGCCAAAGCAACAATGTATACAATAAAATAATGAATAATAATAATGATCTCTCTCTCTGTGTGTTACTAGGGCAGTCTACATTACATGTTAGACATTAACACCATCAACCCTGGCTGTTAATACAATATAGTGTGACATGCACACACACACACACACAGAGGACAGTGTCACTGCATCGTGTTGTCATGTCTGAGCCGATCCGAGATGATTAATCGAGCTCCGCTCGGACAGCGACACCAGTGGGATTAATGATAGAGCAGAGCTGTCCTCCAACTGGCCTCCATCCCTCCATCTCTATCTCTCTCTCTCTCTCTCTCTCTCTCTCTCTCCTCTCTCTCTGTCTCTCTCTCTCTCTCTCTCTCTCTCTCTCTCTCTCTCTCTCTCTCTCCCTCTCTCTCTGTCTCTCTCTCTCTCTCTCTGTCTCTCTCTCTCTCTCTCTCTCTCTCTCTCTCTCTTCTCTCTCTCTCTCTCTCTCTCTCTCTCTCTCTCTCTCTCTCTCTCTTTGTTTTATTTCACCCTTTCAGCTCTCTCTTTCATTTTACTCCTGTAGGTTCTCTCTCCTTCCATACCTCCTTTCCTTTCAACCCTTCAACCCTCCCTCTCTTTCATTCTCTCTACCGTTCATTTTCCCTCTTCCCTCTTTCTTACTCCCACTTGTTCTTTCACCTCTTTTTTTCATCTCTTCTCAATCCGCTCTTCTCAACAATTTTCCAATACCTTTCCAACTTCAAACCACCTTTCAGAAATATCTTCATTTTTACCCCCTAACTAACATCCTTGAACTGTCTCTCTCTCTCTCTCTCTCTCTCTCTCTCTCGTCTGAATTTCTCTCCTTTTAACCATCTATCTTTCTCTCCTTGCTCTACAGTCTTCTTTGTATCGCTCAACCTCTTTATTTTTCACCCCCTCTCTCTTCTTCCCCCTCCCTCCCTCCCTCCCTGTAAATTCACCTAGAGGCTGTGTAGGATGTATCCATTTTTACCTAGTTTAGATTTTTCAGTGTAACATTTCTGGTGTTGTGTCTTTAAGTGTTAAATTAACACTCATTGGTGTAAAAGAACCCCAGTGTTGGTGCAATAATCATAGTTAAACCAAAACCATGCCCATCATTACCATATTTCCCAGCATGCTCTATGCAGGTTGATTTTTTAGAAGTGTTTGACCAGTATTCCTTTTTCTTTTCTCTCCAAAACTCTTGAGCGTGCCGTCTCTAGCCAACTCTCCTGCTATCTCTCTCAGAATGACATTTTTGATCCAAACCAGTCAGGTTTCAAGACTGGTCATTCAACTGAGACTGCTCTTCTCTGTGTCATGGAGGCTCTCCACACTGCTAAAGCTAACTCTCTCTCCTCTGCTCTTATCTTTCTAGACCTGTCTGCTGCCTTTGATACTGTGAACCATCAGATACTCCTCTCCACCCTCTCCGAGTTGGGCATCTCCGGCGCTGCTCACTCTTGGATTGCGTCCTACCTGACAGGTCGCTCCTACCAGGTGGCGTGGTGAGAATCTGTCTCCGCACAACGTGCTCTCACCACTGGTGTCCCCCAGGGCTCAGTTCTAGGCCCTCTCCTATTCTCTCTATACACCAAGTCACTTGGCTCTGTCATATCCTCACATGGTCTCTCCTATCATTGCTACGCAGACGACACACAATTAATGATAACCAGGTGGCGAATCGCATCTCTGCATGTCTGGCAGACATATCAGTGTGGATGTCGGATCACCACCTCAAGCTGAACCTCGGCAAGACGGAGCTGCTTTTCCTCCCGGGGAAGGACTGCCCGCTCCATGATCTCGCCATCACGGTTGACAACTCCATTGTGTCCTCCTCCCAGAGTGCAAATAACCTTGGCGTAACCCTGGACAACAACCTGTCATTCTCCGCTAACATCAAAGCAGTGACCCGATCCTGCAGGTTCATGCTCTACAACATTCGCAGAGTACGACCCTGCCTTACACAGGAAGCGGCACAGGTCCTAATCCAGGCACTTGTCATCTCCCGTTTGGATTACTGCAACTCCCTGTTGGCTGGGCTCCCTGCCTGTGCCATTAAACCCCTACAACTTATCCAGAACGCTGAAGCCCGTCTGGTGTTCAACCTTCCCAAGTTCTCTCATGTCACCCCGCTCCTCCGCACACTCCACTGGCTTCCAGTTGAGGCTCGCATCTACTACAAGACCATGGTGCTTGCCTACGGAGCTGTGAGGGGAATGGCACCTCCTTACCTTCAGGCTCTGATCAGACCCTACACCCAAACGAGGGCACTACGTTCATCCACCTCTGGCCTGCTAGCCCCCCTACCTCTATGGAAGCACAGTTCCCGCTCAGCCCAGTCAAAGCTATTCGCTGCTCTGGCACCCCAATGGTGGAACAAGCTCCCCCACGACAACAGGACAGCGGTCACTGACCACCTTCCGGAGACACTTGAAACCCTACCTCTTTAAGGAATACCTGGAATAGTATAAAAGTAATCCTTCCAGTCTGCCATGTCTCTCTGTCACTAACACATACAGGTATGGGTGGTAACTCACACAATTCACTCGAAAGTCAAGCACTCTAGGAAATATGCAAATAAGTCTTTACACTAAGCAGTGTGTTAATGAAACACTGAAAAGTATAGACACTGGATAATTTGCTGTGTGTCTGAGACCCTGTCTAGTCAGTACACACACACACACACACACACACACACACACACACACACACACACACACACACACACACACACACACACACACAGAGAGAGACACAGAGACACACAGACACACACAGACACACACAGACACAGAGAGACACAGACACACAGACACACACAGACACACACAGACACACATACACACAGACACACAGACACACACAGACACACAGACACACACAGACACACACAGACACACAGACACAGACACACAGACACACACAGACAAAACACTCTCTCTCTCTCTCTATTACACTCCCTCGATCGTTCATCTCCCCTTCTCCTTCTCCTCACACTCCTTTCTGTTCCCGCTCTCCATTTCTCTGGAACGAGCGAGAAGAGGCGAGGAGGAGGAGGAAAGGAGACCCATCTGGTTTAGCTGATAACCGCCCTCACACACGGAAACACGCACGCACACACACACACGGTCGCACACACACACGCCCATTCAAGCACGCTCAAACAAACACACACACACAACCTGAGACGCATCTAACACACACTTAGACACCAAACACTCAGTCATCAATCGAACACTAGGAAATAGACAATAACATGACACGCAAACAGGGCTGTGGCGGCCATCACATTTTGTCAGCCGGTTATTGTCATGCAAAAGCCTGCCGGTCTCGCAGTAATTTACCGTTAATTAACATAAACACTTGTAGAATTTCCAAGCCTCCACGCATAGCATACAAGCCACTGATGCACACCTTTGGACATTTAAATATATATATTTTTTTTTTAAGTCTAATAAATCCATTTAATATACCATCACAATAATTTCATTATTTATTTTAGGCAGGTCTAAAGAAAACAATATGATGAAGAAAATGTATTTCAAAAGAACAGAATATGAGTCCGCCTACCGTATGTTATCTGGCTGTGCTCCATGCCATAGGCTGTAGGCTTGTTCATTTAGCTGACAAGATATGTTTATATTTGCCATTATTTTATATTATAAGATGTTAAAGTAAGAAGAATATAATTGAACTTAGCTTAATGAAATAGAAAGGATATTTTTCCCATTCCGGAGCAAGAGTGCGCATATGAAGTAGCTGTGGTGAGCGTAAAAGTGATCATTTGAAACAGGTCCTATAAACTAGATTTAGAGTTATTTGTTAACTTTATTTGTGAATGATACAAAACATTTACATTTTAGTCATTCCGGAGCAAGAGTGCGCATATGAAGTAGCTGTGGTGAGCGTAAAAGTGATCATTTGAAACAGGTCCTATAAACTAGATTTAGAGTTATTTGTATACTTTATTTGTGAATGATACAAAACATTTACATTTTAGTCATTTAGCAGACGCTCTTATCCAGAGCGACTTACAGTTAGTGAATACATATATTTTTTTTTTATACTGTCCCCCCGTGGGAATCGAACCCACAACCCTGGCGTTGCAAACGCCATGCTCTATCAACTGAGCTACATCCCTGCCGGCCATTCCCTCCCCTACCCTGGACGAATTGTGCGCCGCCCATGAGTCTCCCGGTCACGGCCGGCTGCGACAGAGCCTGGATTCAAACCAGGATCTAGTGGCACAGTTAGCACTGCGATGCAGTGCCTTAGACCACTGCGCCACTCAGAACGTCTTAGAAAATCAACACACATATGGGCTGCATGATGCCTCTGTTCATCAGACTATTCTCAATTTAATCTTATCCTTACTAATATGTAAAATCAGTTTCTATTCAGAGTGACCCCATTATCAAATGGGCAGGATACAGGGGGCGGGGGGAGGGGGGGGGGGGGGGGAAGACGTCATCTGTATGCACTCGAATAGCGAATGGAGGCTGCTTTCCCGCCAGTTTGTTTTTTTGAATCATGCAGGTAGGGCTACTCCGGTTATTTCACTCCAAAAAAAATCAACCACTGGAGCCACTGGAACCAGAGGAGCCTCTAGGTGATTTTCCTCCCAAACTCTGTATGCCATGGGCTCCCTAACCCTGTCCCTGCAGCTACCCAGTGCTTCATTTGGGGAAACCATGTGAAATCTTCTCGGGAACATCCAATAGTAAGATGTTTTCACAACTAAACATATTTAATTTAAACTGTTGACAGCCCCTCTGCGTGCTCGAGAAAAGGAATGAAGGAGAGAGAGAGAGAGGAGGAGATGGAAACGCTGAGATGAAAAGTGGTGAGTTTTTCTGTAGCTAAAGGTAACATGTCAGCTTATTAATTATGAAAATATAAAAACAAATCCCTATTACTAGGCTATTCAAAATCAAATACAAATTCACTATAATTGTAGGCTAACTCTGTAAGCCGCCCTGCACAATCAGTGAACCAACAGCATCGCCTAGGGCTATACGTTCTCTCCCAGACTCATGGACAGAAAGTTTGTAGCACCAGTCCATCCAGTATGCATAATAATACAGTCCACCCTCAAAGGCAATTACTAGAATTTGTTTACTTTTGGAGTATAGGCTAGACCAGTTATGTACCAAAGACATCTTAAATCAGTTTTGTTTTATGTTTTTCTGCCATGCAGTAGGCTGTAATCATTATTTTAACTCCGTTAAAAACATTTTTTAGGCTTGGGCTCATATCAAATCAAATCCAATTTTATTTGTCAAATGCGCGGAACACAACAGGTGTAGACCTTTTACCGTGAAATGCTTACTGACAAGCCCTTAACCAACCAATGCCATTTTAAAGAAAATAGAGTTCAGAAAATATGATAGGTAGAGGTAAAGTGACTATGCATTCATTGTTGGAGCCTCTTTGGCCTTTTTATATTTTTGTGTATATGTTGTCTGTCAAGGGTTATTTTTTACTTGTTTTGTACACTAGAGGGCACTATATTTTGGCGTCATGGGTCACTGGTAACACGTGTATATAGGTAGCACAGGTGAGAGGAGAGTGCATACAGTTATTACCGTATCACAGATACAGCTAATAGAAAAGCATCTCTCCGCACATTTTGTATAGGAATGTGTGTATTAGAGCTACAGTTGAAGTCGGAAGTTTACATACACCTTAGCCAAATACATTTAAACTCAGTTTTTCACAATTCCCGGACATTTATTCCTAGTAAAAAAACGCCCTGTCTTAGGTCAGTTAGGATCACCATTTTATTTTAAGAATGTGAAATGTCAGAATGATAGTAGAGCGAATAATTTATTTCAGATTTTATTTCCTTCATCACATTCCCAGTGGGTCAGAAGTTTGGTAGCATTGCCTTTAAATTGTTTAACTTGGGTCAAACGTTTTGGGTAGCCTTCCACAAGCTTCCCACAATAAGTTGGGTGAATTTTGGCCCATTCCTCCTGACAGAGCTGGTGTAACTGAGTCAGGTTTGTAGGCCTCCTTGTTCGCACACGCTTTTTCAGTTCTGCCCACAGATTTTCTATAGGATTGAGGTCAGGGCTTTGTGATGGCCACTCCAATACCTTGACTTTGTTGTCCTTAAGCCATTTTGCCACAACTTTGGAAGTCTGCTTGGGGTCATTGTCCATTTGGAAGACCCATTTGCGACCAAGCTTTATCTTCCTGACTGATGTCTTGAGATGTAGCTTCAATATATCCACATAATTTTCCTTCCTCATGATGCCATCTATTTTGTGAAGTGCACCAGTCCCTCCTGCAGCAAAGCACCCCCACAGCATGATGCTGCCACCCCGTGCTTCACCGTTGGGATGGTGTTCTTCGGCTTGCAAGCATTCCCCCTTTTTCCTCCAAACATAACGATGGTCATTATGGCCAAACAGTTCTGTTTTTGTTTCATCAGACCAGAGGACATTTCTCCAAAAAGTACGATCTTTGTCCCAATGTGCAGTTGCTAACCATAGTCTGGCTTTTTTGGAGCTGTTTCCTCCAGCATCTTCACAAGGTCCTTTGCTGTTGTTCTGGGATTGATTTGCACTTTTCGCACCAAAGTACGTTCATTTCTAGGAGACAGAACGCGTCTCCTTCCTGAGCGGTTCGTTGTTCACTCTGCTACCGTCAGGCAAATGTTACCGGAGCATCGGCTCTCAGACCAACAGGCTCCGATTCAGATTCTACCTCCAAGCCATAAGACTGCTTAATAGCCATAAGACTGCTAAATAGTTAATTAAACAGTTCCCACTGTAATGTCTTTCTAGCCAACGTTTAATTTTTGCATGGCGTTCTGCGTACCCGGAATATCTGCATTGACCCTATCTTGCGCTGACTCTATGGACACTCACAAGGCTATATGTGACTCGGTTCAGGAAACTATGCATATGTCACACGTCACTACTTCACAGGAGAGGCATTTGAACGTAAGCATTTTTATTTTTTTATGCCTTCTGGAACATGTGAACTTTCATGTACCTTAATAATAAACTAGTATGCCATCTGTAAATACGAATACATTTTTTTTTAAATTACGAGTCTTTTTGGTTAAGCCACGGAAAAAGATAGGAACCTTCCTGCTAGCCATGATTGGCTGAGGTAATGGATGGGCTGGACATGCCGAGAGATGAGTTCGGATTGGTCTGCCATGTTGCACGTTTCTGTCTGTAACATGAGCTACTCAGTATGTGTAGATAGTCTTTGCTATTGCGGCTTTTTTGAAAGATGTAACGTTAGCCATGCAGAACTGCAAAAGGGGTTGCTACTGGTCTCACCAACATGGCTGCCCTGAATTTAGCCTCCTTGGTAATCCGCCCTCCAGGCGCTATCGACAAAGATCAGTGGGGGAAAATTGTGATGGACTACTTTCTGCACACGGTCAGTGTGAAACAAGCTGTAGCTAGCTACAAACAAAACGAAAAAGACACAGGACGTCATATTTAGTTAAAATGGTTCCAGTCTGCCGTGAAGCATTCATACATGTATACGGGTAAGAGTCTATCTACATTTGCAGATATTATACGTTCCTCGTTTTTTTCAGAAAGTTGTTTCATTGCAAGTTAAAGCGTACTGTTAGTTAGCTAGCGAACGTTAGCTGGCTGGCTAGCTAGCTAACGTTACGTGTATGATTTGTGTAGTACTATTACTCGTATCTCAGAAAAAGCCATTTGCATTGCTAGTTATAGCCTAATATTAGCTAGCTAACATGGAACCTAGTTGGATAGCTTTTGCTACCTGCCGATTCATATTACAGCACACGCACACACACACACACACACACACACACACACACACACACACACACACACACACACACACACACACACAATAGTACCGAAAACCCAACCCGACCCGACCCTAGGCAACACAGTGACTAAGGTCTAGTTTCAATGATGGACTCTTTTGGCATAGAGGAAGTACGTCACTGCCTACGTCACTACTCTTATCCGCTTGAATAAAATACAAAATAGTAGCTAGCAAGATGGAGGTAATTTAATTTAATGAGTGCATTTCGCAAGTGGCTAGTTTTTAATCCACCACCATAGCCCTTCCCTGCAGTCAAATGACCGATGTGGTCTCGTGGGGTGGAGTGTTATTCATATTTTTCATCATTTCATTATTCATAAACATAATTTATATATCAAACAGTTTTGTTATATTTCAGTCTTCTGTGATGTACTGTATGTAAAGTGTACATTTCAACTCATTATCTGACATGGGACAGGTGTCCTCTTTTTTTTAAAGCCAATAACCATGTGTGTGAGGTGTATACTTTTGTTTCAAAGTAGATTTGTTTAAGACTACCAGAAACACTCTGTGTGACCCTGATTTAGCCCACTGCAGTAGAAGCTTAACTAAAACCACTGCAATGGTTTTGCCTGCAAACTTTGGTTTTGAATCGCGACGGGCATGTCTGTCTGTCTCGTGATTTGTTGGAAGAGTCCCTTGTTATTGACGTAGGCAGTGACGTAGTTCCTCTAGAACCTGTACTTCATCTAGAACCTGTAGTTCCTCTAGAACCTGTAGTACTCTAGTACTCTAGAACCTGTAGTTCCTCTAGAACCTGTAGTTCCTCTAGAACCTGTAGTACTCTAGTACTCTAGAACCTGTAGTACTCTAGAACCTGTAGTACCTCTAGAACCTGTAGTACTCTAGTACTCTAGAACCTGTAGTACTCTAGAACATGTAGTACTCTAGAACCTGTAGTACTCTAGAACCTGTAGTACTCTAGTACTCTAGAACCTGTAGTACTCTAGTACTCTAGAACCTGTACTACTCTAGAACCTGTAGTACTCTAGAACCTGTAGTACTCTAGTACCTTCTAGAACCTGTAGTACTCTAGAACATGTAGTACTCTAGAACCTGTAGTACTCTAGAACCTGTAGTACTCTAGTACTCTAGAACCTGTAGTACTCTAGAACCTGTAGTACTCTAGAACCTGTAGTACTCTAGTACTCTAGAACCTGTAGTACTCTAGAACCTGTAGTACTCTAGAACCTGTAGTACTCTAGTACTCTAGAACCTGTAGTACTCTAGAACCTGTAGTACTCTAGAACCTGTAGTACTCTAGTACTCTAGAACCTGTAGTACTCTAGAACCTGTAGTACTCTAGAACCTGTAGTACTCTAGAACCTGTAGTTCCTCTAGAACCTGTAGTACTCTAGTACTCTAGAACCTGTAGTTCCTCTAGAACCTGTAGTTCCTCTAGAACCTGTAGTACTCTAGTACTCTAGAACATGTAGTACTCTAGAACCTGTAGTACTCTAGAACCTGTAGTACTCTAGTACTCTAGAACCTGTAGTACTCTAGAACCTGTAGTACTCTAGAACCTGTAGTACTCTAGTACTCTAGAACCTGTAGTACTCTAGAACCTGTAGTACTCTAGAACCTGTAGTACTCTAGAACCTGTAGTACTCTAGTACTCTAGAACCTGTATTACTCTAGAACCTGTAGTACTCTAGAACCTGTAGTACTCTAGTACTCTAGAACCTGTAGTACTCTAGAACCTGTAGTACTCTAGAACCTGTAGTACTCTAGTACTCTAGAACATGTAGTACTCTAGAACCTGTAGTACTCTAGAACCTGTAGTACTCTAGAACCTGTAGTACTCTAGTACTCTAGAACCTGTAGTACTCTAGTACTCTAGAACCTGTAGTACTCTAGAACCTGTAGCACTTTGTAGTACTCCAGCTCTACAAGGTGGTCACTATCTGGCACAGCCACAAAGTCATAACATCTGATTTTAAACCTAACCTTAACCCTAACCTTAACCACACTATTAACCCTGATGCCTAACCCTAATGCCTAACCCTAACCTTAAATTAAGACCAAAAAGCAAATTTTAGTTTTCATGAATTCTTACAATATGGCCAATTTTGACTTTGCAGCTGTCCTCTCGAGCTGAAATAGCTCAGCTCTGCCTCCAGGACAAGACTCATCCCAATTAACATAAACCTCCCCGAAAGAGTCCATAATTGAAACAAGCCCCTACTCACTGTGTTGCCCCTGGTCAGGTTTTTGAGAGTACAAATAAAAAAAGAGATGCACAGATGGACACACAAAAACACACTCAAACCACAAACAGATGGACACACAAAAACACACTCAAACCACACACAGATGGACACACAAAACACACTCAAACCACACACAGATGCACACACAAAAACACACTCAAACCACAAACAGATGGACACACAAAAACACACTCAAACCACAAACAGATGGACACACAGAAAACACACTCAAACCACAAACAGATGGACACACAAAAACACACTCAAACCACAAACAGATGGACACACAGAAACACACTCAAACCACAAACAGATGGACACACAAAAACACACTCAAACCACAAACAGATGGACACACAGAAACACACTCAAACAAACTCAAACCACAAAACAGAAACAGATGGACACACAAAAACACACTCAAACCACAAACAGATGGACACACAGAAAAACACACCACAAACAGATGGACAACAGAAACCACAAACAGATGGACACACAGAAACACACTCAAACCACAAACAGATGGACACAACAAAAACACAACAGATGACACACAAACCACTCAAACCACAGATGGACACACAGAAACACACTCAAACCACAAAACAGATGGACACACAGAAAAAACACACTCAAACCACAAACAGATGGACACACAAAAACACACTCAAACCACAAACAGATGGACACACAAAAACACACTCAAACCACAAACAGATGGACACACAAAAACACACTCAAACCACAAACAGATGGACACACAAAAACACACTCAAACCACAAACAGATGGACACACAAAAACACACTCAATCCACAACAACAACAACACAATTAGACCCAACCAAATCATGAGAAAACAAAAAGAGAATTACTTGACACATTGGAAAGAACAAACAAAAAAACAGAGCAAACTAGAATGCTATTTGGCCCTAAACAGAGAGTACACAGTGGCAGAATACCTGACCACTGTGACTGACCCAAACTTAAGGAAAGATTTGACTATGTACAGACTCAGTGAGCATAGCCTTGTTGTTGAGAAAGGCCGCCGTAGGCAGACCTGGCTCTCAAGAGAAGACAGGCTATGTGCACACTGCCCACAAAATGAGGTGGAAACTGAGCTGCACTTCCTAACCTCCTGCCAAATGTATGACCATATTAGAGACACATATTTCCCTCAGATTACACAGACCCACAAAGAATTTGAAAACAAACCCAATTTTGATAAACTCCCTTATCTACTGGGTGAAAAACCACAGTGTGTCATCACAGCTGCAAGATTTGTGACCTGTTGCCACAAGAAAAGGGCAACCAGTGAAGAACAAACACCATTGTAAATACAACACATATTTATGTTTATTTATTTTCCCATTTGTACATTAACTATTTGCACATCGTTACAACACTGTATATAGACATAATATGACATTTGAAATGTCTTTATTGTTTTGGAACTTCTGAGTGTAATGTTTACTGTTAATATTTATTGTTTATTTCGCTTTTGTTTACTATCTACTTCACTTGCTTTGGCAATGTTAACATACGTTTCCCATGGCAATAAAGCCCTTAAAATGAATTGAAATTGAATTGAAATTGAATTGAAATTGAATTGAAATTGAATTGAAATTGAATTGAATTGAAATATAATTGAAATTGAATTGAAATTGAATTGAATTGAGAGAGAGAGAGAGAGAGAGAGGGGGGGGGGAGAGAGAAGTTGAGAGAGAGGGGAGAGGAGGGGGGTAGAGAGAGCGCATTGAGAAAAGGGGGAAAGAGGAAGCGAGGACACGGAGATAGAAGGAGAGGGAGAAACAGGGTCTAGAGAGAGAGAGCGAAAACCAGACAGAAAATCAACCCTAACCTAGTGAGATTGAGTGGGTCAGAGCGGACGGATTGGGAGAGAGAGAGAGAGAAAGAGGGAGTGATGAATTGAAAGAGAAGAGGAAAAATAAGTAGGTATATTAGAAGAGAGGGGCCAGGTGGGGAGGGAAAGAAAATCTTTGTTGGAATAAATGGGTTAGAGAGAGAGAGAGAGAGAGAGAGAGAGAGAGAGAGAGAGAGAGAGAGAGAGAGAGAGAGAGAGAGGAGAGAGAGAGAGAGAGAGAGAGAGAGAGAGAGAGAGAGAGAAGAGAGAGAGGAGAGAGAGAGAGAGAGAGAGAGAGAGAGAGAGAGAGAGAGAGAGAGAGAGAGAGAGAGAGAGCGAGAGAGAGAGAGAGAGAGAGAGAGAGAGAGAGAGAGAGAGAGAGAGAGAGAGAGGAGAGGGAGAGAGAGAGAGAGAGAGAGAGAGAGAGAGAGAGAGAGAGAGAGAGAGAGAGAGAGAGAGAGAGAGAGAGAGAGAGAGAGAGAGAGACAGAGAGAGACAGAGAGAGAGAGAGAGAGAGAGAGAGAGAGAGAGAGAAGAGAGAGAGAGAGAGAGAGAGAGAGAGAGAGAGAGAGACAGAGACAGAGACAGAGAGAGAGAGAGAGAGAGAGAGAGACAGAGAAGAGAGAGAGAGAGAGAGAGAGAGAGAGACAGAGAGAGACAGAGACAGAGACAGAGACAGAGACAGAGACAGAGACAGAGACAGAGACAGAGAGAGAGAGAGAGAGAGAGAGAGAGAGAGAGAGAGAGAGAGAGAGAGAGAGAGAGAGAGGGGGGGGTATAAGAATGTTTGTAAATCATTGTGTGGAGGAAAAGAAAATTGAAATTGAAAAACTGCAAAAACAAATCAACAACTAAAGGTGGAGGAGGGAGAGAACGAAGAGGGAGGAGGGAGAGAGGGAAGAGGGAGGAGGGAGAGAACGAAGAGGGAGGAGGGAGAGAGGGAAGAGGGAGGAGGGAGAGAGGAAGAGGGAGGAGGGAGAGAGGGAAGAGGGAGGAAGGAGAGAGGGGAGGGAAGAGAGAACGAAGAGGGAGGAGGGAGAGAGGGAAGAGGGAGGAGGGAGAGAGGGAAGGGGGAGGAGAAGAGAAGAGGAAGAGGGAGAGAACGAAGAGGGAGGAGGAGAGGGAAGAGGGAGGAGGGAGAACGAAGAGGGAGGAGGGAGAGAGGAAGGGGAGGAGGGAGGAGAAGAGGAGGAGGGAGAGAGGGAAGAGGGAGGAAGGAGAGAGGGAAGGGGGAGGAGGGAGAGAAGGAAGAGGGAGGAGGAGAGAACGAAGAGGGAGGAGGAGAGAGGGAAGGAGGGAGGAGGGAGAGAAAGGAGAGGAGAGAAGGAGAGAGGAAGAGGAAGGGAGGGAGGGAAAGAACGAAGAGGGAGGAGGGAGGAGGGAGAGAACGAAGGGGGAGGAGGGAGAGAGCGAAGAGGGGGAGGAGGAGAGAGGGAAGAGGGAGGAGGGAGAGAGGGAAGAGGGAGAGGGAGAGAGAAGAGAGGAAGAGGGAGAGAACGAAGAGGAAGATGGAGAGGGGAAGAGAGAGGAGGGAGAGAACGAAGAGGGGAAGAGGGAGAGAGGGAAGAGGGAGGAGGGAGAGAACGAAGAGGGAGGAGGGAGAGAGGGAAGAGGGAGGAGGGAGAGAGGGAAGGGGGAGAGAGGGAGAGAGGGAAGAGGGAGGAGGGAGAGAGGGAAGAGAGAGGAGGGAGAGAACAAAGAGGGAGGAGGGAGAGAGGGAGGAGGGAGGAGGGAGAGAGAACGAAGAGGGAGGAGGGAGAGAGGGAAGAGGGAGGAGGGAGAGAGGGAAGGGGGAGAGAGGGAGAGAACGAAGAGGGAGGAGGGAGAGAGGGAAGAGGGAGGAGGGAGAGAACGAAGAGGGAGGAGGGAGAGAGGGAAGGGGGAGAGAGGGAGAGAACGAAGAGGGAGGAGGGAGAGGGGGAAGGTGCAGGCAGAGAAGCAGAGGTATAATGGAAAAGATAAGACTAGGCAGAGGGAAACACAGAAGGAGAAACACTAAAATTATATGGGGGGAAAAAGAGAGAAAATAGCAAATATGGAGATGGAGGGAGAGATGAGGATGGAGGTAGATATAGAGGGAGGTATGGAGGGAGAGATGGGGATGGAGGTAGATATAGAGGGAGAGATGGGGGGGAGGAGAGGAAAGATGGAGGAGATAGGGGAAGATGGAAGGATCATGGTATGGAGGGAGAGAACGAGGGAAGATGGAGATGGGACAGAGGAAGAGATGGTAGGTAGATAGAGGGAGGTATGGAGGGAGAGATGGGGATGGAGGTAGATATAGAGGGAGAGATGGAGGGAGAGATGGGGATGGAGGGAGATATAGAGGGAGGTATGGAGGGAGAGATGGGGATGGAGGTAGAATATAGAGGGAGAGATGGAGGGAGAGATGGGGATGGAGGTAGATATAGAGGGAGAGATGGAGGGAGAGATGGGGATGGAGGTAGATATAGAGGGAGGTATGGAGGGAGAGATGGGGATGGAGGTAGATATAGAGGGAGAGATGGAGGGAGAGATGGGGATGGAGGTAGATATAGAGGGAGAGATGGAGGGAGAGATGGGGATGGAGGTAGATATAGAGGGAGAGAGGGAGGGAGAGATGGGGATGGAGGGAGATATAGAGGGAGAGATGGGGATGGAGGTAGATATAGAGGGAGAGATGGAGGGAGAGATGGAGGGAGAGATGGGGATGGAGGTAGATATAGAGGGAGAGATGGAGGGAGAGATGGAGGGAGAGATGGAGAGGGATGGGGATGGAGGTAGATATAGAGGGAGAGATGGAGGGAGAGATGGAGTGAGAGATGGGGATGGAGGTAGATATAGAGGGAGAGATGGAGGGAGAGATGGGGGGAGGTAGATTTAGAGGGAGAGATGGAGGGAGAGAGGGAGGGAGAGATGGGGATGGAGGGAGATATAGAGGAGAGATGGAGGGAGAGAGGGGATGGAGGTAGATAGAGGGAGAGATGGAGGGAGAGATGGGGATGGAGGTAGATATAGAGGGAGAGATGGAGGGACAGATGGGGATGGAGGTAGATTTAGAGGGAGAGATGGAGGGAGAGATGGAGGGAGAGAGGGGATGGAGGGAGAGATGGGGAGAGATGGAGGGAGAGATGGAGGATGAGAGGGGAGAGGTAGAAAGGAGAGAGAGAGATGACGAGAGGAGAAATAGAGAGTGAGAGTATAACTTATTTTGAAAACTGCAGGAGCTACCTATTATAGGTTAATAAACATTGAGAGGGAGTGAGGGAGGGAGGGAGGGAGGGAGGGGTAGAAGCCGAGGGAGACAGAGAGAAGTGAGGGACAGAGGGAGAGAAGTGAGGGGTAGAGGGAGACGAGACGGAGAGAAGTGAGGGGTAGAGGGAGAGAAGTGAGGGGTAGAGGGAGAGAAGTGAGGGGTAGAGGGAGAGAAGTGAGGGGTAGAGGGAGAGGGAGACGGAGATAAGTGAGGGGTAGAGGGAGAGAAGTGAGGGGGAGAGGGAGAGATGGCAGAAGGCGCGAGGAAAGAAGACAGAAAAGGAGAGAGGGGGAGCAGGTGAGGAAGGAGTGAGAAGGAGATAATTAGAAACAGACAGACTGATGGAAGGATAGATGGTAAGGAGGAGAGAGGAAGGTAAGGAGGAGAGAGGGAGGTAAGGAGGAGAGACGACGGTAAGGAGGAGAGAGGAAGGTAAGGAGCAGAGAGGGAGGAAAGGAGGAGAGACAAAGGTAAGGAGGAGAGAGGAAGGTAAGGAGGAGAGAGGGAGGTAAGGAGGAGAGAGGGAGGTAAGGAGGAGAGAGGAAGGTAAGGAGGAGAGAGGGAGAGATGGGGATGGAGGTAGATATAGAGAGAGAGATGGTGGACGAGAGGAGAAATAGAGAGTGAGAGTATAACTTATTTTGAACTGCAGGAGCTACCTATTATAGGTTAATAAACATTGAGAGGGAGTGAGGGAGGAGAGGAGGGAGGGAGGGAGGGAGGGAGGGAGGGAGGGAGAAGCCGAGGGAGACAGAGAGAAAGTGAGGGACAAGAGAGAGAGAAGTGAGGGGTAGAGGGAGAGAAAGACGGAGAGAAGTGTTGAGGGGTAGAGGGAGAAGAATTGAGGGTAGAGGGAGAAAGTGAGGGGAGAGGGAGAGAAGAGTGAGAGGTAGAGGGAAGAGAAGAAAAGGGGTAGAGGGAGAGAAAAAGAAGTAGGGGAGAGGGAGAGGGAGAGAAGAAAGGGGTAGAGAGAGAGAAGTAGGGGTAGAGGTGAGAAGAGAGAGAGAAGTGAAGGGTAGTGGGAGAGAAAAGAGGAGAGGAGAGGAAGAGGGGTAGAGAGGAGAGAGAAGTGAGGGGTTAGAGGGAGAGGGAGAAAGAGAGAAGTGAGAGGGGAGAGGGAGAGGGAGTGAGGGGGTAGTGGGAGAGGGAGAGATGAGAGGAGAGAAGTGAGGGGTAGAGGGAGAGAAGTGATCGGTAGAGGGAGAGAAGAGAGGGGTAGAGGGAGAGGGAGATGGAGAGAAGTGAGGGGTAGAGGGAGAGAAGTGAGGGGTAGAGGGAGAGAAGTGAGGGTTAGAGGGAGGGGGATGAGAGTGGAGAGAGTGAGTAGTAGAGAGAGAGAGGAGTGTGAGAAGAGAGGAGATGGAGAGAATTGGAGGGGTAGAGGGAGGAGAAGTGAAAGAGAGAGGGAGAGAGAAGTTAGGGGTAGAGGGAGAGAGGTGAGGGGTAGAGGGGGAGAAGGAGGGGTAGAGAGAGAGAGGAGTGAGGGGGAGAGAGAGGAGGGAGTGAGGAGTAGAGGGAGAGAAGTGAGGAGTAGAGGGAGAGAAAGAAGGGGTAGAGGGAGAGAAGAGGAGGGGGGAGAGGGAGAGAAGAGAAGTGAGGGGAGAGAGGAGGAGGGAGAGAAGTGAGGGGGAGAGAGGGAGAGATGGGGAGAAGGCGCGAGGAAGAAGACAGAAAAGGAGAGAGGGGGAGCAGGTGAGAAGGAGTGAGAAGGAGGGAAGAAGGGGAAGAGGAGAGACTGAGGGAAGGATAAGATGAAGGAGGGAAGGAGAGGAAGGAAGAAGGAGGAAGAGGGGAAAGAAGGAGATGAGACGGTAAGGAGGAGAGAGGGAAGGAAGGAGGAGAGAGGGAGGAAAGGAGGAGAGACAAAGGTAAGGAGGAGAGAGGAAGGTAAGGAGGAGAGAGGGAGGTAAGGAGGAGAGAGGGAGGTAAGGAGGAGAGAGGAAGGTAAGGAGGAGAGAGGGAGGTAGGGAGGATAGAGGGAGATAAGGAGGAGAGAGGGAGGTAAGGAGGAGAGAGGAAGGTAAGGAGGATAGAGGGAGGTAAGGAGGAGAGAGGAAGGTAAGGAGGGAGAGAGGAAGGTAAAGAGGAGAGAGGAAGGTATGAGAGGAGGAGAGAGACGAAGGGAAGGAGGGAGAGAAAGAAGGGAGAGGAGGAGAGAAGGAGGTAAGGAGGAGGAGAGAGAGGAAGGGAGGGAAGGAGGAGAGAGAAAGGTAAGGAGGAGAGAGGAAGGTAAGGAGGAGAGAGGAGAGTATGGAGGAGAGAGGAAGGTATGGAGGAGAAAGGAAGGTATGGAGGAGAGAGGAAGGTAAGGAGGAGAGAGGAAGGTATGGAGGAGAGAGGAAGGTATGGAGGAGAGAGGAAGGTATGGAGGAGGAGAGAGGACGGTAAAGAGGAGAGAGGAAGGTAAGTAGGAGAGAGGGAGGTAAGGAGGAGAGAAAAGGTAAGGAGGAGAGAGGAAGGTAAGGAGGAGAGAGGAAGGTAAGGAGGAGAGAGGAAGGTAAGGAGGAGAGAGGGAGGTAAGGAGGAGAGAGGAAGGTATGGAGGAGGAGAGAGGAGGGTAAGGAGGAGAGAGAAGGTAAGGAGGAGAGAGGAAGGTAAGGAGGAGAGAGGAAGGTATGGAGGAGGAGAGTGGAGGGTAAGGAGGAGAGAGGAAGGTAAGGAGGAGAGAGGAAGGTAAGGAGGAGAGAGGAAGGTAAGGAGGAGAGTGGAAGGTATGGAGGAGGAGAGAGGAAGGTAAGGAGGAGAGAGGAAACAGGGTAGGGAGGAGAGAGGGAGGTATGGAGGGGAGAGAGAAAGGGTAGAGAGGAGAGAGAGGAAGGTAAGGAGGAGAGAAAGGAAGGTAAGGAGGAGAGAGGAAGGTAAGGAGGATAGAGGGAGGTAAGGAGGAGAGAGGAAGGTAAAAAGGAGAGAGGAAGGTAAGGAGGAGAGAGGAAGGTAAAAAGGAGAGAGGAAGGTAAGGAGGAGAGAGGGAGGGGAAGAGAGAAAGAGGGAGTAAAATAAAGTAGTGTGTAGAGGAGTGAGCTGGTATGGTATAAATGTAAAGACAGAAAAGCCTCACTCCTTGACGCAGTACTAATTTGCTCATATAATTACTCACAGAATAATGAGCCAGGGAGTGAGAGAGAGAGAGAGAGAGAGGGGAGGGGGGGGGTAAGAGAGACCGAGAGAGAGTAAGAGGGAGGGAGAGAGAGAGCGAGAGAACCTGCTTTACTCTGCATTCTAAAATTGTCAAGGCGAGATTTGACAAAGAAAGATTGGTCAAACACACACAAGCAAACATTCTGTCTCTCGCCTTCTCTCTCCCTCCCTCTCTCTCTCTCTCTACATTACTGTTGATTAAACAATACCTAATGAGAAATTCAGATGGAGAGAAAAGAGGAAGAAAATAGAAAGATAAAGGGAAAGAGAGAGAACGAGAGAGAGATATAGAGAGAGACAAAGCGAGAGACAGACAGACAGACAGAGAAGAGAGAGAGAGAGAGAGAGAGACAGAGAGAGAGAGAGAGATAGAGAGAGAGGAGAGAGAGAGAGAGAGTGAGAGGAGGAGAGAGAGAGAGAGAGACAGACAGAGAGAGAGAGAGAACAGTCAGAGAGAGAGAGAGAGAGAGAGACAGACAGACAGAGAGAGATAGAGAGAGACAAAGCGAGAGAGAGAGAGAGAGAGATGAGAGAGAGAGAAGAGAGGAGAGAGAGAGAGAGAGAGAGAGGAGAGAGAGAGAGAGAGAGATAGAGAGAGAGAGACCCTGCCTATGGGTTTTTGTAGGTAGTGGTCCTGCTGTGAAAAATGATTATGAAGAGATCTGACAGGCGTGAACACACACAAACACACACACACACACACACACAAACACACACACACACACACACAGAGAGGAACACTTTGTCTCCAAGTCTGTCTTAGCCCACTCTGCACTTTATTCATGAACACGACATCAAGTCACTAAATACGGTATACATTTTCCATGACACACTCCCTCTGTCTTCTTGTCTTGACATTATTGTGCTAATGTTGGTTACCCCCCATAGTGAGGCTGCTTACAAAATGGCACCATATTCCCTACGGGCCCTGGGCGAAATAACACTTTTAGGATGAAACCTGATTCAAAGGCATATGTTCCTGTTCCCTGCTTTCATGATGCCAACCATAACCATAATCATGATGATAGTGATTCGTCGCTGTTGTCAACAGCAACAAGGAGCGCCACAGGGATGGAATGTTGGCGGTATGTAAATTAGGTTGATTACCGTATACTGTAGTTAACAATTTGATCATCTCTTACACCATAATATCATCCCTACTTCTCCTCCTCCCTCCAACTATCATATCCTCTCCTCTATCTCCAGCTCACCACCACCTCTCCTCTCCCTGCACCTCTCATCTCCTCTCCTCTACCTCCAACTCACCACCACCTCTCCTCTCCCTCCACCTCTCATCTCCTCTCCTCTACCTCCAACTCACCACCACCTCTCCTCTCCCTCCACCTCTCCTCTCCCTCCACCTCTCCTCTCCCTCCACCTCTCCTCTCCCTCCACCTCTCTTCTCGCTCCACCCTCTCCATCTCCTCTCCTCTCCCTCCACCCCTCCTCTCCCTGCACCTCTCCTCCACCTCTCATCTCCTCTCCCTCCACCTCTCCTCTCCTCACCCTCCACCATTCATATCATCTCCTCTCCCTCCACCATTCATATCATCTCCTCTCCCTCCACCATTCATATCATCTCCTCTCCCTCCACCTCTCCTCTCCTCTCCCTCCACCATTCATACCATCTCCTCTCCCTCCACCATTCATATAATCTCCTCTCCCTCCACCTCTCATCTCCTCTCCCTTCCACCTCTCATCTCTTCTCCTCTCCTCCCTCCAACTCTCCTCTCCTCTCACTCCACCTCTCCTCTCCCTCCACCTCTCATCTCCTCTCCTCTCCTCTCCCTTCACCTCTCATCTCTTCTCCTCCTCCCTCCACCTCTCCTCTCCTCTCACTCCACCTCTCCTCTCCCTCCACCTCTCATCTGCTCTCCTCTCCCTCTCCCTCCACCTCTCCTCTCCCTCCACCTCTCCTCTCCCTCCACCTCTCCTCTCCCTCCACCTCTCTTCTCTCTCGCTCCACCTCTCATCTCCTCTCCTCTCCCTCCACCTCTCCTCTCCCTGCACCTCTCCTCCACCTCTCATCTCCTCTCCCTCCACCTCTCCTCTCCTCACCCTCCACCATTCATATCATCTCCTCTCCCTCCACCATTCATATCATCTCCTCTCCCTCCACCTCTCCTCTCCTCTCCCTCCACCATTCATACCATCTCCTCTCCCTCCACCATTCATATAATCTCCTCTCCCTCCACCTCTCATCTCCTCTCCCTTCACCTCTCATCTCTTCTCCTCTCCTCCCTCCACCTCTCCTCTCCTCTCACTCCACCTCTCCTCTCCCTCCACCTCTCATCTCCACTCCTCTCCCTCCACCATTCATATCATCTCCTCTCCCTCCACCTCTCCTCTCCTCTCCCTTCCACCATTCATACCATCTCCTCTCCCCTCCACCATTCATATAATCTCCTCTCCCTACCTCCAACCTCTCATCTCCTCCTCCCCTTCACCTCTCATCTCTTCTCCTCTCCTCCCTCCACCTCTCCTCTCCTCTCAACTCCACCTCCCTCTCCCTCCACCTCTCATCTCCACTCCTCTCCCTCCACCTCTCATCTCATCTTCTCTCTCTTCTCCCTCCAACTCTCCTCTCTTCTCCTCTCCCTCCACCTCTCCTCTTCATCCACCTCTCATCTCCCCTCCCTCCACCTCTCATCTCCTCTCCTCTCACTCCACCTCTCATATCCTCTCCCTCCACCTCTCCTTTCCTCTCCCTCCATCTCTCATCTCATCTCCTCTCCTCTCCCTCAACCTCTCATTTCCTCTCCTCTCTCTCCACCTCTCCTCTCCCTCCATCGCTCATCTCCTCTCCCTCCACCTCTCATCCCCTCTCCTCTCCCTCCACCTCTCCTCTCCTCTACTCTCCCTCTCCCTCCACCTCTCCTCTCCTCTCCTCTTCCTCCACCTCTCCTCTCCTCTCCTCTCCCTCCACCTCTCCTCTCCTCTTCCTCCATCTCTCTCCTCTCCTCTGCAGTTACTGTATAACACAAGTTCTGGTGGATTCCATTACTCTGGATCATAAGGTTCCTTTTTCGATCCCAGTGGTGGACACTAGTTTTTGTTTTAACTGTATCGCAGACCTTAATCCTTACCTTAACCTTTTGGAATGAGTGCTTAAACTTAATGTTTTAACCCTATCCTTAACCGTTAACCTTCAAAATTTTACATTTGGAGCAACGTCGAAATTTGTTGTTTAGACAAATGTGGATGAAACGTCTTATTCTGACGTGAGACTGTGAGAGCTAGTTGTCCAAAAACACTTAACTTTGCCAAATAAAATTGAAGAGATGAGCTCTATTTCGAAGGATCACTTTTTCCAAGAATAACCGCTGTTCCTTTGCCTCAACACGTGAGCACGTGGCAGCATAAAGCCCACAGTAGCATAAACTATTGAAAATGCCATCATATTCTTATTGTTACCATCGACCTTCATAGACACAACCAAAGGGCTTATGTTTTCCGATAGCATAAATTCAATATATTCATTAGACTGTTAGAATGTTGCCGTCTAAATGGCTGCTTATTGAGGTTGTATTGAGGGGTAGCGAGGCTTGGCAATTTAAGTGTTAACACTGCGTTTAAAAATGTTATATACAGAAATTAGGGCCGGTATTAAAGTAGAGGGCTTTATGTTTCTAGAACCGTACATTAATTGAGAATCGATTCACGTTTAGATGGAGTGTTTGGCTGCTTTGGCTTTCCAGAGCCAATTCGCCTTTAAACAGAAACACGTAAGGTCCTTGGACTACGGAGAAACGTTAGGCTCCTTTAGTCCATCATTGGGCTAAGACAGACCTATATGTCATAAATACAGTCTTTGGTACAGTCAAGTGGCGGGTTGGGTGTGCCGTTTAAATGATGAGGGAGGATGATTTCTTTTTTTATGAGCATGGCCTTATTTCTATACAGCTTATTGGATGACTGTCATCATATTCCATTCACCCAGTTCATGAAACATCGATAGGTTTTAGGCTACTACTACCATGATACTGAAAATGTTCCCATATACCCATCATGATCGGGAAATGGCACATATTGTATTATATATATTTTAATACAAACATGTGAGGTCCTTGGACTACGGAGTAAACGTTAGGCTCCTTTAGTCCATCTCACTCCAACTCTCATCTCATCTCATCTCATCTCATCTCATCTCCTCTCATCTCATCCTCTCAGATCTCCTCTCCTCTCTCTCGTCCTCTCCTCTCCCTCTCCTCTCCTCCCTTCTCCCCTCCTCCCCTCTCCCTCTCCTCTCCTCTCCTCTCCTCTCCTCTCCTCTCCTCTCCTCTCTCTCCTCTCCTCTCCTCTCCTCTCCTCTCCTCTCCTCTCCGCTCCTCTCCTCTCCTCTCCTCTCCTCTCCTCTCCTCTCCTCTCCTCTCCTACCTCCTCTCCTCTCCTCTCCTCTCCACCACTCAGCTCCTCTGTAGCTCAGCTGGTAGAGCACGGCGCTTGTAACGCCAAGGTAGTGGGTTCGATCCCCGGGACAACCCATACACAAAAAAATGTTTTATGCACGCATGACTGTAAGTCGCTTTGGATAAAAGTGTCTGCTACTTGGCATATTATTTTAACATATTAAGATTATTGGGCTAAGACAGACCTATATGTTATAAATACAATATTTGGTACAGTCAGTGGCGGTTGGTGCCGTTTAAAAGATGAGGAGCGACTTTTTTTTTTTTATGAGCATGGCTTATTTCTATTACCAGCAGATTTGGATGACTGTCATTCATCTTCCATTCACCCAGCTCAATGTAACATCGATAGGTTTAGGCTAGTGCATGATACTAGAATTGTCCCTGTACCCATCATGAGGTTGCTGCAACCTAGCCTAGGAATGAAAGTTTACGACGTTGGTGCACAGTATAGGAGAATTTTGAGTAATCAAGGTGACAGACAATGACGCATTCAATACCGCCTTGCACACTCTTGCCTGCATCTAGCTGATCTAGGGTGTAATCCTTAGTCCAACAGTTGCAAATGAGAGTTTCTATCGGACAAATTCAGGTATGTTTATCCACGTTTCGTTCAGTTTGCTTCCGTTAAAGAAACGTTTTCCAACAGAATCGGCGGAATGAATACACCCCTGATCACACGCAAACACAGTTCACTTTCATAGCAGCCACGTGCGTGTAGTTAGCAAGCCCCAGTGAATTAATACAACCAAAAGCCTTACCTTGACTTTCCATTTTCATGTTTTAATGTCACAAGTACAGTGAAATGCCTTTCTTGCAAACTCAAAACCCAACAACGCAGTCATCAATAACAACGTATTACTAAAAAATAACATGAGGTAGAACAAAAACAAATAAAGACACACGACAATAAGAAAATAAAGTGAGTAAGTATACTATATTTAAAAAAGTCTGTTCCAATACCATATTTACAATGTGCAGGGATACTGCAGTGATGGAGGTTGATATGTATAGGGGTAAAGGGGAATAGGCATCAGGATATAGGATAAACAGAGTAGCAGCAGCTTGTACGTGAGTTGGTGTGTCGGGTGTGTAGAGTCAGTATGAATGTATGTGCATATTATGTGTGAGTGAGAAAATGATGGGAGTCAGTGTTTGTGTGTGTGTGTTGGAGTGACAGTGTGTAGGGCCCTGTGAGTGTGCATAGACACAGTGAAAAATATTGAAATAAAAGGTAAATAAAGATACAAGGTAAACTCATATAGCTAAATGCTTGGTTATTTATCAGTTGTTCAAGAGCCTGTTGTCAGACTTGATGGTACCTCTTGTTGTGCGGCAGCAGAGAAAATAGTCAATGGGTGGTTGGAGTCCTTGACGATTTTCCGGGCCTTATTTTCACACTGCCTGATATAGAGGTCCTGGATGGCAGGGAGCTCGGCCCAGTGCTCCAATGGGCTCTCCTCACAACCATAAAGGGCAATGGGTTCCTTAACTGATTCAAGTATTTTATGCCAGATCCTAATTGATACGTCGAATTTTATGTTCCTTTTGATGGCGTAGAAGGCCCTTCTTGCATTGTCTCTCAGATCGTTCACAGCTTTGTGGAAGTTACCTGTTGCGCTGATGTTTAGGACGATAGGTATGTGTTGTTTTTTGTGTGCTCTAGGGCAAACGTCGGTTGTCTAGATGGAATTTGTATTTGTGGTCCTGGCAACTGGACCTTTTTTGGAACACCATTACTTTTGTCTTACTGAGATTTACTGTCAGGGCACAGGTCTGACAGAATCTGTGCAGAAGATCTAGGTGCTGCTGTAGGCCCTCCTTGGTTGGGGACAGAAGCACCAGATCATCAGCAAACAGTAGACATTTGACTTCAGATTCTAGTAGGGTGAGACCGGGTGCTGCAGACTGTTCTAGTGCCCTTGCAAATTCGTTGATATATATGTTGAAGAGGGTGGGGCTTAAGCTGCATCCCTGTCTCACCCCACGGCCCTGTGGAAAGAAATGTGTGTTTTTTTGCCAAATTTTAAACCGCACACTTGTTGTTTGTGTACATGGATTTATAATGTCGTATGTTTTTTCCCCAAACCCCACTTTCCATCAATTTGTATATAGCAGACCCTCATGCCAAATTGAGTCAAAAGCTTTCTGAAATCAACAAAGCATGAGAAGACTTTGCCTTTGTTTTGATTTGTTTGTTTGTTTGTCAATTAGGGTGTGCAGGGTGAATACGTGGTCTCTGTCATACGGTAATTTGGTAAAAAGCCAATTTGACATTTGCTCAGTACATTGTTTTCACTGAGGAAATGAACTAGTCTGCTGTTAATGATAATGCAGAGGATTTTGGTTGCTGTTGACGCATATCCCACGGTAGTTATTGGGGTCAAATTTGTCTCCACTTTTGTGGATTGGGGTGATCAGTCCTTGGTTCCAAATATTGGGGAAGATGCCAGAGCTAAGGATGATGTTAAAGAGTTTAAGTATAGCCAATTGGAATTTGTGGTCTGTATATTTTATAATTTCATTGAGGATACCATCAACACCACAGGCCTTTTTGGGTTGGAGGGTTTGTATTTTGTCCTGTGGGTTCTGGTGGTCTTTAATAGTTGACTCTAAGATTTGCATTTGATCATGTATATTTTTTTGCTGTTTGTCTCTTTGTGTTGTTGTTTGTTTAGTGTTTTCCAATTTTCCCAGAAGTGGTTAGAGTCTATGGATTCTTCAATTACATTGAGCTGATTTCTGACATGCTGTTCCTTCTTTTTCCGTGGTGTATTTCTGTATTGTTTTAGTGATTCACCAATAGTGAAGGCATAGGCTCAGGTTTTCTGGGTCTCTATGTTTTTGGTTGGATAGGTTTCTAAAAAAAAATATTTGGTTTTTTGCATTCTTCATCAAACCATTTGTCATTGTTGTTACTTTTCTTCGGTTTTCTGTTAGAGATTTGTAGATTTGATAGGGAAGCTGAGAGGTCAAATATACTGTTTAGATTTTCTACTGCCAAGTTTACACGTTCACTATTACAGTGGAACGTTTTGTCCAGGAAGGTGTCTGAAAGGGATTGAATTTGTTGTTGCCTAATTATTTTTTGGTAGGTTTCCACACTACTTTCCTTCCGTCTATAGCATTTCTTAATATTATTCAGTTCCTTTGGCTTTGATGCCTCATGATTGAGTATTGCTCTGTTTAAGTCTCCCTCTCTCTCTCTCTACTCATCTATATCATCCATCTCTCTGTCTGTCTCCCTCTCTCTCTACTCATCTATATCATCCATCTCTCTGTCTGTCTCCCTCTCTCTCTACTCATCTATATCATCCATCTCTCTGTCTGTCTCCCTCTCTCTCTCTACTCATCTATATCATCCATCTCTCTGTCTGTCTCCCTCTCTCTCTACTCATCTATATCATCCATCTCTCTGTCTGTCTGTCTCCCTCTCTCTCTGCTCATCTACAGTGGGGGAAAAAAGTATTTAGTCAGCCACCAATTGTGCAAGTTCTCCCACTTCAAAAGATGAGAGAGGCCTGTAATTTTCATCATAGGTACACGTCAACTATGACAGACAAAATGAGAAAAAAAAAATCCAGAAAATCACATTGTAGGATTTTTAATGAATGTATTTTTTAATTATGGTGGAAAATAAGTATTTGGTCAATAACAAAAGTTTCTCAATAGTTTGTTATATACCCTTTGTTGGCAATGACACAGGTCAAACGTTTTCTGTAAGTCTTCACAAGGTTTTCACACACTGTTGCTGGTATTTTGGCCCATTCCTCCATGCAGATCTCCTCTAGAGCGTGATATTTTGGGGCTGTCGCTGGGCAACACAGACTTTCAACTCCCTCCAAAGATTTTCTATGGGGTTGAGATCTGGAGACTGGCTAGGCCACTCCAGGACCTTGAAATGCTTCTTACAAAGCCACTCCTTCATTAATCTCTCTGTCTTATCTCTCCATCTCCCTCCGTGTGCCTCTCCATCACTCTCTCGCTCTAGTCCTCCCTCCCTCTCTCCATCACTCTCTCCCTCTAGTCCTCCATCCCTCTCTCCATCACTCTCTCCCTCTAGTCCTCCCTCCCCCACTATCTCCCTCTAGTCCTCCATCCCTCTCTCCATCACTCTCTCCCTCTAGTCCTCCCTCCCTCACTATCTCCCTCTAGTCCTCCATCCCTCTCTCCCTCACTCTCTCCCTTTAGTCCTCCCTCCCTCTCTCCATCACTCTCTCCCTCTAGTCCTCCATCCCTCTCTCCATCACTCTCTCCCTCTAGTCCTCCCTCCCCCACTATCTCCCTCTAGTCCTCCATCCCTCTCTCCATCACTCTCTCCCTCAAGTCCTCCATCCCTCTCTCCATCACTCTCTCCCTCTAGTCCTCCCTCCCCCACTATCTCCCTCTAGTCCTCCATCCCTCTCTCCATCACTCTCTCCCTCTAGTCCTCCCTCCCTCACTATCTCCCTCTAGTCCTCCATCCCTCTCTCCCTCACTCTCTCCTTTAGTCCTCCCTCCCTCTCTCCATCACTCTCTCCCTCTAGTCCTCCCTCCCTCTCTCCATCACTCTCTCCCTCTAGTCCTCCATCCCTCTCTCCCTCACTATCTCCCTCTAGTCCTCCATCCCTCTCTCCCTCACTCTCTCCCTTTAGTCCTCCCTCCCTCTCTCCATCACTCTCTCCCTCTAGTCCTCCATCCCTCTCTCCATCACTCTCTCCCTCTAGTCCTCCCTCCCTCTCTCCATCACTCTCTCCCTCTAGTCCTCCCTCCCTCTCTCCCATCACTCTCTCCCTCTAGTCCTCCATCCCTCTCTCCATCACTCTCTCCCTCTAGTCCTCCATCCCTCTCTCCATCACTCTCTCCCTCTAGTCCTCCCTCCCTCTCTCCATCACTCTCTCCCTCTAGTCCTCCCTCCATCACTATCTCCCTCTAGTCCTCCATCCCTCTCTCCATCACTCTCTCCCTCTAGTCCTCCCTCCCTCTCTCCATCACTCTCTCCCTCTAGTCCTCCATCCCTCTCTCCCTCACTATCTCCCTCTAGTCCTCCATCCCTCTCTCCCTCACTCTCTCCCTTTAGTCCTCCCTCCCTCTCTCCATCACTCTCTCCCTCTAGTCCTCCATCCCTCTCTCCATCACTCTCTCCCTCTAGTCCCTCCCTCCCTCTCTCCATCACTCTCTCCCTCTAGTCCTCCCTCCCTCTCTCCATCACTCTCTCCCTCTAGTCCTCCATCCCTCTCTCCATCACTCTCTCTCCCTCTAGTCCTCCATCCCTCTCTCCATCACTCTCTCCCTCTAGTCCTCCCTCCCTCTCTCCATCACTCTCTCCCTCTAGTCCTCCCTCCATCACTATCTCCCCTCTAGTCCTCCATCCCTCTCTCCATCACTCTCCCTCTCCCTCTAGTCCTCCCTCCCTCTCTCCATCACTCTCTCCCCTCTAGTCCTCCATCCCTCTCTCCCTCACTATCTCCCTCTAGTCCTCCATCCCTCTCTCCCTCACTCTCTCCCTTTAGTCCTCCCTCCCTCTCTCCATCACTCTCTCCCTCTAGTCCTCCATCCCTCTCTCCATCACTCTCTCCCTCTAGTCCTCCCTCCCTCTCTCCATCACTCTCTCCCCTAGTCCTCCTCCCTCTCTCCATCACTCTCTCCCTCTAGTCCATCCCCTCCATCAACTCCCTCTCTCCATCCTCTCTCCATCACTCTCTCCCTCTAGTCCTCCCTCCCTCTCTCCATCACTCTCTCCCTCTAGTCCTCCCTCCCTCACTATCTCCCTCTAGTCCTCCATCCCTCTCTCCATCACTCTCTCCCTCTAGTCCTCCCTCCCTCTCTCCATCACTCTCTCCCTCTAGTCCTCCCTCCCTCTCTCCCTCTAGGTCCTCCCTCCCTCTCTCCATCCTCTCTCTCTCTAGTCACTCTCTCCCTCTAGTCTCCATCTCCCTCTAGTCCTCCATCCCTCTCTCCATCACTCTCTCCCTCTAGTCCTCCCTCCCTCTCTCCATCACTCTCTCCCTCTAGTCCTCCCTCCCTCTCTCCCTCTAGTCCTCTCTCCATCACTCTCTCCCTCTAGTCCTCCCCCCCTCTCTCCCTCACTCTCTCCCTCTAGTCCTCCCTCCCTCTCTCCATCACTCTCTCCCTCTAGTCCTCCCTCCCTCACTCTCTCCCTCTAGTCCTCCCTCCCTCTCTCCATCACTCTCTCCCTCTAGTCCTCCCTCCCTCACTATCTCCCTCTAGTCCTCCCTCTCTCCATCACTCTCTCCCTCTAGTCCTCCCTCCCTCACTATCTCCCTCTAGTTCTCCCTCCCTTTCTCCATCACTCTCTCCCTCTAGTCCTCCCTCCCTCTCTCCATCACTCTCTCCCTCTAGTCCTCCCTCCCTCTCTCCATCACTCTCTCCCTCTAGTCCTCCCTCCCTCTCTCCATCACTCTCTCCCTCTAGTCCTCCCTCCCTCACTATCTCCCTCTTGTCCTCCATCCCTCTCTCCATCACTCTCTCCCTCTAGTCCTCCCTCCCTCTCTCCATCACTCTCTCCCTCTAGTCCTCCATCCCTCTCTCCATCACTCTCTCCCTCTAGTCCTCCCTCCCTCACTATCT
The DNA here is from genome assembly GCA_036851935.1 of Coregonus suidteri. Lineage (NCBI taxonomy): Eukaryota > Metazoa > Chordata > Actinopteri > Salmoniformes > Salmonidae > Coregonus > Coregonus suidteri. The sequence continues at coordinate 6,451,180 of CM072256.1, forward strand.
CCCTCTTGTCCTCCATCCCTCTCTCCATCACTCTCTCCCTCTAGTCCTCCCTCCCTCACTATCTCCCTCTTGTCCTCCCTCCCTCTCTCCATCACTCTCTCCCTCTAGTCCTCCATCCCTCTCTCCATCACTCTCTCCCTCTAGTCCTCCCTCCCTCACTATCTCCCTCTTGTCCTCCATCCCTCTCTCCATCACTCTCTCCCTCTAGTCCTCCATAACTCTCTCCCTCTAGTCCTCCATCCCTCTCTCCATCACTCTCTCCCTCTAGTCCTCCCTCCCTCTCTCCATCACTCTCTCCCTTTAGTCCTCCCTCCCTCCCTCCCTCACTATCTCCCTCTAGTCCTCCCTCCCTCTCTCCATCACTCTCTCCCTCTAGTCCTCCCTCCCTCTCTCCATCACTCTCTCCCTCTAGTCCTCCCTCCCTCTCTCCATCACTCTCTCCCTCTAGTCCTCCCTCCCTCTCTCCATCACTCTCTCCCTCTAGTCCTCCCTCCCTCTCTCCATCAATCTCTCCCTCTAGTCCTCCCTCTCTCCATCACTCTCTCCCTCTAGTCCTCCCTCCCTCTCTCCATCACTCTCTCCCTCTAGTCCTCCCTCCCTCTCTCCATCAATCTCTGCCTCTAGTCCTCCCTCCCTCCCCCTCTATCTGTGAAAAGAGACAGTGAGACATCTATTCTGTTACTTCTTCTATTCCTGTCTCTACACCATTCCTCCTCTCTGCAGGACTGTCTGATCCCACACGCTGTGACATCCATCTCTCCATCTCTTCATCTCTTTATCTCTCCCTCCCTCCTTCCTTCACTCTTTCAGCACACAGAGAGGATGAGAGTTCAGTGGCTTTATAAAGACATCTGGGTTTATAAAAGATGGAGATTGAAAAGTAAAGTTCTCTCTCTCTGTCCCCTTTTGCTCTCCTTCAGACTCTCTCTCTCTCTCTGTCTCTCTCTCTCTCTCTCTCTCTCTCTCTCTCTCTCTCTCTCTCTCTCTCTCTCTCTCTCTCTCTCTCTCTCTCTCTCTCTCTCTCTCTCTCTCTCTCTCTCTCTCTCTCTCTCTCTCTCTCTCTCTCTCTCTCTCTCTCTCTCTCTCTCTCTCTCACACTCTTTCATTCTCTGTCCCCTTTCACTCTTCTTCTCCCTCTTTCTCTTCATACCATACCCCACTTAACCTCTTAAGGATCGGACCCTTTTTTCCAATTTTCGCATAAAATGACATACCCAAATATACAGTTGAAGTCTGAAGTGTACATACACTTAGGTTGGAGTCATTAAAACTTGTTTTTCAACCACTCCACAAATGTCTTGTTAACAAACTATAGTTTTGGCAAGTCGGTTAGGAAATCTACTTTGTGCATGACACAAGTCATTTTTCCAACAATTGTTTACAGACAGATTATTTCACTTCTAATTCACTGTATCACAATTCCAGTTGGTCAGAAGTTTACATACAATAAGTTGACTGTGCCTTTAAACAGCTTGGGAAATTCCAGAAAATGATGTCATGGCTTTAGAAGCTTCTGATAGGCTAATTGACATCATTTGAGTCAATTGGAGGTGTACCTGTGGATGTATTTCAAGGCCTACCTTCAAACTCAGTGCCTCTTTGCTTGACATCATGGGAAAATCAAAAGAAATCAGCCAAGACCTCAGAAAAAAAATTGTAGACCTCCACAAGTCTGGTTCATCCTTGGGAGCAATTTCCAAATGCCTGAAGGTACCACGTTCATCTGTACAAACAATAGTACGCAAGTATAAACACCATGGGACCACGCAGCCATCATACCGCTCAGGAAGGAGACGCGTTCTGTCTCCGAGAGATGAACGTACTTTGGTGCGAAAAGTGCATATCAATCCCAGAACAACAGCAAAGGACCTTGTGAAGATGCTGGAGGAAACAGGTACAAAAGTATCTATATCCACAGTAAAACGAGTCCTATATCGACGTAACCTGAAAGGCTGCTTGCGAGCCGAAGAACACCATCCCAACCGTGAAACACGGGGGTGGCAGCATCATGCTGTGGGGGTGCTTTGCTGCAGGAGGGACTGGTGCACTTCACAAAATAGATTGCAGCATGAGGAAGGAACATTTTGTGGATATATTGAAGCAACATCTCAAGACATTATTCAGGAAGTTAAAGATTGGTCATGGCAAAATGGCTTAAGGACAACAAAGTCAAGGTATTGGAGTGGCCATCACAAAGCCCTGACCTCAATCCTATAGAAAATGTGTTTGCAGAACTGAAAAAGCGTGTGCGAGCAAGGAGGCCTACAAACCTGACTCAGTTACACCAGCTCTGTCAGGAGGAATGGGCTAAAATTCACCCAACTTATTGTGGGAAGCTTGTGGAAGGCTACCGGAAACGTTTGACCCAAGTTAAACAATTTAAAGGCAATGCTACCAAATACTAATTGAGTGCATGTAAACTTCTGACCCACTGGGAATGTTATTCTGACATTTCACATTCTTAAAATAAAGTGGTGATCCTAACTGACCTAAGACAAGGAATTTTTACTAGGATTAAATGTCAGGAATTGTGAAAAACTGAGTGTAAATGTATTTGGCTAAGGTGTATGTAAACTCCCGACTTCAACTGTAACTGTAACAATTTTCGCCTAAAATGACACACCCAAGTCTAACTGCCTGTAGCTCAGGACCTGAAGCAAAGATATGCATATTCTTGATACCATTTGAAAGGAAACACTTTGAAGTTTGTGGAAATTGGAAATGAATGTAGGAGAATATAACACATTAGATCTGGTGAAAGATAATACAAACAAAAAAACATGCGTTTTCTATTTTAATTTT
>CM072256.1:6456481-6463674 GCA_036851935.1 Coregonus suidteri
TACCAAACGAGGGCACATATAGAAAAGGGTTATTTGCAAACATTTACGTTTCTCAAAATAGAGAGGCATCAGCCAAGGCTGTCAGATCAGCATTTTTGAAAAAGCTGACCAGAGCAACACATATCAAACAGTCAACTTATACAACAATGGAACTGTATTGGTACAAGGCAATGATTCAAGCCTCCAGGCTTTTGAGAATATGTTTGCTACCCTAAATGTAGAAGCTGAATTCATCTCAGAAGCTGTGGAAAAAGTAAAGGAGGGAGATGATGGAGAAAAGCCCCAACAGCCTCTGTGACCCATCAAGAAGCCCTCCGTGTCCCTCTACCTACCTCACCTGCAGCAGACAGAGCCAAGGACATGCCTACAACACCAAGAACACCTGCTATGCAACGTTTCCACAATACCCTCTCTCTAGTTGAAGTAGAGGTCATAGAACTCAGAGAGAACAAGCTTCAAGAGGATGACACTGTCCAGAAACTTTTTTTTTTAAATAGTTAAAACAGTTCAGGGAGGAGAGCAGAGCATCTATTTCTAAATTAGAAAGCAGAATGGACAAACTGAGTCAGACAAATGATGACCTCAGAGACCATCTGAGCACAACAAGAGAGGAGCTAGAGCAGAGAGAGGAGGTACATTGACCCCCTCAACCAGCAGCTGGTCATTATGTCCTCTGCATCTAGAGAACATGTCCACCAGCTTGGTACAACACAGGCAGAACCTGAGACCAGCATAACCAGCGTGGCATCCATCACACAGCCTGAAGACACTGCACCAGCCTCCATGTCTGCTCCGGCCCAGGTCAGAATACCAGCCTCCCAGCCTGCTCCACCCAGACAACCACCCACAACAGCAATCCTTATTGATTCAAATGGGAAGTTCTTGGTCCAGGAAATATTATTCCCTAGACACCAGGTGTATAAGTTCTTGTCACGATCGTCGGAGGAAGTGGACCAATGCGCAGCGTGATAAGTGAACATACTTATTTATTGAACGAACAAAACAACAAACGATACGAAACGTGAAGTCCTTGGTTACAATACACACCATACGGAACAAGATCCCACAAATGACAATGCCCAAACGGCTGCCTAAGTATGGTTCCCAATCAGAGACAACAAGCAACAGCTGATTCACGTTGCCTCTGATTGAGAACCACCCCGGCCAACATAGAAACACAAGCACTAGAACTTAACCACAGAACACAAACACATAGAAACTACACACCCTGGCTCAACATATAAGAGTCCCAGAGCCAGGGCGTGACAGTTCTGGTGTCCTACAACTGAGAGTGCAATGCAGCTACTCAGGCAGACCAGGATTGACACCCCCGACAACATCATCATCCACACTGGCACAAACGACCTTCGTGCCAAAGGTGAAAATGTATCTGGGGCAGTGAGAAGAGTGGCAGAGCGGGCACAGGCTATGTATATACCAACATGGTTGTGTCCACCCTCCTACCAAGAAAAGACTTCCCAGGACAGTTGATCGACAAAATAAATCAACAGATCACTGTGGACTGTGCCTCACTGCTCAATGTCAGAATGGCTCAACACCCCACTCTGACATGTGAACACTTATACGATAATGTACATCTTGATCAAGTCAGTGTCAGAACCTTTGCCAAGGACCTAAAGGATGCAACACTTGGCAGGGACCCCCACACACCCATCACCCCAGCAGCAGAGCCCCCCTGCCCCACCTTCTGAAACAACAGTACCCCCACCATACCCAGGAGAGAAGAGCCAGACACGGCTTATTACAACACAGCTCTACTAGACCCCATCACAACACAGCTCTACCAGACCCGGCCCATCACAACACAGCTCTACTAGACCCAGCCCATCACAACACAGCTCTACTAGACCCCATCACAACACAGCTCTACTAGACCCCATCACAACACAGCTCTACCAGACCCGGCCCATCACAACACAGCTCTACTAGACCCAGCCCATCACAACACAGCTCTACTAGACCCCATCACAACACAGCTCTACTAGACCCCATCACAACACAGCTCTACTAGACCCCATCACATCACAGCTCTACTAGACCCCATCACAAAACAGCTCTACTAGACCCCATCACAACACAGCTCTACTAGACCCGGCCCATCACAAACACAGCTCTACTAGGACCCCATCACAACACAGCTCTACTAGACCAGGCCCATCACAACACAGCTCTACTAGACCCGTCCCATCACAACACAGCTCTACTAGACCCCATCACAACACAGCTCTACTAGACCCGGCCCATCACAACACAACTCTACTAGACCCCATCACAACACAGCTCTACCATACCCCATCACATCACAGATGTATCATCTTATTCCATTCTTTCCATTCTAGAATACGTGTGTGTGTGTGTGTGTGTGTACATATACATAGAAAGCAAGTGAAATACACTACCAGTCAACAGTTTGGACACACCTACTCATTCCAGGGTTTTTCTTTATTTTTAACTATTTTCTACGTTGTAGTGTAATGGTGAAGGCATCAAAACTATGATATTCAAAAACATCCACCTGGTGGAGGAATAGGAAGCTGCAAGGAGGAGCGTGTGTGAATCCCATCCCCAAGCAGTTTTAATCAAGCGGAAGATGAAATACATTGAAACATACCTCTGTACAGTTGAACGGACAGTGCTACGGGAACGGATGGCCAGGCGAAGTGGGCAAGTCTGCTGGCCCCGTTCCTCTCTGGGAATGCCCAAAAGGCATATTGGGGACCTAAACCACGAAGAGGCGGCTAACGGTTGATACTCAGCCGCTACGGGTACAGCCTGGCCCATCGGGCTCGATATTTCCACGAACCCGACATCCCCACCCCCCCCCCCCGAGCCCAGATCAGCGACCTTCTGCGCGTCACCCAGGGCATGGCTCCTAGACGTATCCACCCTCTCCTCGACAAAGTGGTCCTGGATCGATTCGTAGCAGCTAACCCCAATAATGACAAGGGCAGCGAGCCTATGCTGCGCCCCAGACTTGGATGACATCCTGGAAACAGTGTAGAACCGCATCAGAACACTCAGGCCCTACTAAGCGAGGGGACGGAAGGGCAACTCCACCGCGGTGTACCCCAAACCGACAGTCGGCAGGGCCAAGGGACCGCAAACCCGTAGAGAGATGGCTGGGGAAGGACCGTACCGCCACCGATATATATTCTTTTTTTTCCTTTTTTTTTTTTTCAATGTACTTTACTCAAACCAGTGAATATCACTTATTATTATAAATGAGATCATTAACTATCAGCTCTCTGAATATCCAGGGCCTATACTCTTCACATGTTGGTTCTAAAACAACAAATCCAGAATTTCTTAAAACACATCAAGGGACAGGACATCATAATCCTACTGGAAACATGGTGTCGTGGAGACATTGAAACTCAGTGTCCCTCAGGATATAGAGAAAGTTTACTACCATCAATCAAACATAAAAATGTTAAACGGGGCCGGGACTCAGGTGGAATAACCATTTGGCATAAACAGGACTTAGCACTGAATGAAATGAAAAAAGGTACTAGCCACATTTGGCTAAAACTTAACCAAGGTAAAATCTATTGTGACAATGATGTATACATATGTGCAGCTTATGCTCCTCCTTCAGATTCATCATATTATGATGATCCGTTTTTTGACAATCTCTGTATAGAAATCCTTCAATTTCAGGCAGAGGGTAAAGTGCTTCTTTGTGGAGATTTCAATGCGAGAACAGGTTCTGAGCCTGACTACACTGATGCGGGAGGTAACCACCACATATTTGGACACACCTCCTTGCACAATAGCCCTAAAAAATGTATAATCTTCGTAAATGATATCATCGGTAGGACTGGTGGAGTTATGTTGCACATGCAGCTAACAAAAACATATGGAAATGTCTGCTCTACCCAAAATTACAACCAAATAATTGCAGCATTACCGCAAAAATGGAAGAGGAAAGTGGAAGGGGGAGAAAGTCAGGAACTTGTATTAAAGAACATAATTGGTTAAGGAAAACTGTGATAAATAAAAAAGTATATCAGTTTAATTTAATGACCAAAGGATTGACAGCCGTCCCATATAGATTGCAAAATAGTTGGGAAGAGATTTTTGACGTACCAATCCCATGGCAAAAATGTGAATCTTTCAATTTAAATTATTATATAAAATTATTGCTACCAATAGAATGTTAATTATATTGGTGATACAATCTTCCCAGCTCTGCAGATTTTGCTGCGAAGAGACAGAATCATTAGATCATTTGTTTTGGTACTGTCCATTTGTAGCTTGTTTTTGGTCACAGGTCCAGGAATGGCTAAAGGATTGCAATATTTATCTGGAGCTAACCTTGCAGATAGCATTACTGGGTGATCTGAAAAGTCATAGTCAATCGATCAATAATATAATAATATTTTTAGCAAAAATGTTTATTTTTAATTTACAATCTGTATAAACAATGAGAATAGAAAGGTTCAGAATTTTTGTAAAACATCACAGTACAGTTGAAATATATATGGCAAATAGAAATCCTATATGGATGGTGTTAAGAGATAGTTGGGAGGTGTTGAATGGAGTTGAAGGATGGGACTAATAACAACTAACAACAACTAATAACAACAAGATAACTAATAATGTAAGCATACTGTGTCCATAATACGTATATAGGTTATAGGTTGAGAGCTTTTGGGAAAGAGCAGTTAGAAAGATATGGCATATAGAAGCAAACCGGATGGACATCATGAAAATGATCGGAGAGGTTGAGGGTAGTGGAAGTTCATTAGTAAAAACAAACAAAATAAAATTATTGTAAAATTGACTGTGTCCATAAAATGTAGATACGAAGTATAAGCTGGAAGTAGAGGCCTAAGCATTGTTGTTCACTAGTTTACTCCAAGTAGGGAAAGGGTGGCGGGGTTGGAAAGTAATAAAGGGGAGTATATATATAAAAATATGGGGGATTGGAAGTGATGCAGACAATTACTTTGATGGAAGTTACAATCTATCTGCAATATTAAGCTGATCTACCCCCCCCCCCCCCCCCCCCCCCCCCCCCCCCCCCCCCCACCCCCCCCACCCCCCCCCCCCCCCCCCCCCCCCCCCCCCCCCCCCCCCCACCCCCACCCCCCCCCCCCCAAAAAAAAAAAAAAAATGGGAAAAAAAATGAAATAAATAAATAATAATAATAACATTAAAAAATATAAATATATAAGACACTTGATGAAATTAAAAATGAAAAAATGAAAAAAATCAATTCTGGGACAATATAAGCATGACAAAGCCACAAGAATTAGCCATACAAGATGAAGGAGTTTGGAAAACTTATTTTGATAATCTATTCAAAAACATCCCACACATTTTTTTTTTTATATCCTTGAATGAGTCATTAAAAACAACCAAAATCCATTACATTACCCAATAACCCAACAAGAACTAAATGAAAAGCTAAAATCTCTAAAAACCAAAGAAGGCTTGCGGTCTAGATAACATCAGAAATGAAATGCTTAAAAACAGCACACCTGAGTTGCAAAATGCTGTGCTTAAATTGTTCAACATGTTACTAACTTCTGGCTGCTTCCCTGATGTCTGGAACCAGGGGCTCATCTCCCCTATCCACAAAGGTGGAGACAAATCAGACCCAAATAATTACAGGGGAATTTGCGTAAACAGCAACTTGGGAAAGGTTTTCTGTAGCATTTTGAATTCAAGAATTCAAACATTTCTTCAAGAAAAAAATAATGTCAAATGGCTTTCTCCCCAACCATCTCACTACTGACCATATATACACCTTAGACACACTAATTAATTAACACATCCACCAAAAAAAAAGAGGGCAAAATCTTTGCTTGCTTTATTGACTTTAAAAAAGCATTCGATACTACTTGGCACGAAGGGCTATTCTTCAAAATTCTCCAAACTGGGTTGGTGGTAAGGTGTATGACTTAATATAATGTATGTACACAGAAAACAAGTGTACAATAAAAATCTAAATCCAAAGAACATAATTATTTTCGCAAACGTCAAGGTGTGAGACAAGGCTGCAGTTTCAGTCCAAACCTTTTCAAAATCTATATAAATGAATTAGCAGACATGTTGGACCATTCTGCAGCCACAGGACTCACACTATTTGACACAGAGGTAAAACACCTGCTATATGCTGATGACTTGGTACTTCTATCACCAACCAAAGAAGGTCTTCAACAGAACCTTAACATTCTAGAGCAATATTGCCATAATTGGGCCCTGGCAGTAAATTTCAAAAAAAGAAAATCATCATTTTCCAGAAAAAACTCAGATGGCAGAAAGACAAATATAAATTCACCCTGAACAACACCATAATTGAACACACTAAAAATTACTCATACCTTGGTCTGACCATATCTGCATCGGGAAACTTTAATATGGCAGTGAATGCACTGAAAGAAAAAGCCTGCAGAGCATTGTATGCAATAAAAATGGAATTATTCAAAATCAACATCCCAATTAGAATTTGGACCTTAATATTTGACAGTGTAATCCTACCAATAGATCTATATGGAAGTGAGGTTTGGGGGCCAATCAATAAACTGGACTTTAAAATGTGGGACAAACATCCAATGGAAGCCCTACATGCAGAATTCTGTCAGAAAATTCTACAAGTCCAAAGAAATACACCAACGAATGCATGTAGGGCAGAATTGCCTACACCTAAATTCAAGTCAAAATTCAACTCTCCAATTTAAAGCACTTCAAACCCAAGAGCTGAGCCCAGAAACGAGCCCTATCAGTCAGCTGATGTTGGACCTAACCAACCAAGCTGACACCAGCACTGCTTCAAAATAAATAATTCAAATAAACTAAATCATGAACCAATCAAAGGACGCATATTTACAACATTGGAAAATCAAAAAAAAATACCAAAGCCGACTAAATTGCTATCTGGCTCTGAACAGAGAATATGAATTTGGCTGATTATCTCTACTCTGTCAGAGATACGAAGCAGAGGACAGATCCTTACCAAGTACAGGCTGAGTGACCACCAATTGGCAATAGAAACCGTCAGACTACCCAAAGAGGAGCGTGTATGTGGCCACTGCATGACAGGGGAGGTAGAAACAGAGATGCACTTTCTCCTTTACTGAGATAAATGTTCCTCACCAAGAGATTCATTATTCACAGAAATTACTAAATGTATTCCAAATTGTAACTTATTTAAACCCAGAAGAAAA
>CM072256.1:6464174-6480896 GCA_036851935.1 Coregonus suidteri
GGTTGCCCTTTTCCTTGTGGCAACAGGTCCAAATCGTGCAGCTGTGATGAAAAACTGTGGTTTTTCACCCAGTAGATAGGGGAGTTTATCAAAATTGGGTTTTGTTTCAAATTCTTTGTCGGGTCTGTGTAATCTGAGGGGAAATATGTGTCTCTAATATGGTTCATACATTTGGCAGGAGGTTAGGAAGTGCAGCTCAGTTTCCACCTCATTTTGTGGGCAGTGTGCACATAGCGTCTTCTCTGAGAGGGGGGGAGCCAGGTCTGCCTACGGCGGCCTTTCTCAACAACAAGGCTATGCTCACTGAGTCTGTACATAGGCAAATCTTTCCTTAAGTTTGGGTCAGTCACAGTGGTCAGGTATCTGCCACTGTGTACTCTCTGTTTAGGGCCAAATAGCATTCTAGTTTGCTCTGTTTTTTTGTTTGTTCTTTCCAATGTGTCAAAGTAATTCTCTTTTTGTTTTATCATGATTTGGTTGGGTCTAAATGTGTTTGTTGTTGTTGTGGATTGAGTGTGTTTTTGGTGTGTCCATTGTTTGTGGTTTGAGTGTGTTTTTGTGTGTCCATCTGTTTGTGGTGAGTGTGTTTTTTGTCTGTGCATCTGTTTTGTGGTTTGAGTGTGTTTTTTGTGTGTCCATCTGTTTGTGGTTTGAGTGTGTTTTTTGTGTGTCCATCTGTTTGTGGTTGAGTGTGTTTTTAGGTGTGGGCCATCTTGTTTGTGGTTTGAGTGTGTTTTTGTGTGTCCATCTGTTTGTTGTTTGAGTGTGTTTCTGTGTGTCACATCTGTCTGTTATTTGAGTGTGTTTTCTGTGTGCTCCATCTGTTGTGGTTTGAGTGTTTTTGTGATGTCCATCTGTTTTGTGGTTTTGAGTGTGTTTCTGTGTGTCCATCTGTTTGTGGTTTGAGTGTGTTTTTGTGTGTCCATCTGTTTGTGGTTTGAGTGTGTTTCTGTGTGTCCATCTGTTGTGGTTTGAGGGTGTTTTCTTGTGTTCCATCTTTGTGGTTTGAGTGTGTTTTTGTGTCCATCTGTTTGTGGTTTGAGTGAGTTTTTGTGTGTCCATCTGTTTGTGGTTTGAGTGTGTTTTTGTGTGTCCATCTGTTTGTGGTTTGAGTGTGTTTGTTGTGTGTCCATCTGTTTGTGGGTTGAGTGTGTTTCTGTGTGTCCATCTGTTTGTGGTTTGAGTGTGTTTTTGTGTGTCCATCTGTTTGTGGTTTGAGTGTGTTTCTGTGTGTCCATCTGTTTGTGGTTTGAGTGTGTTGTTTGTGTGTCCATTGTTTGTGGTTTTGAGTGTTTTTTGTTTGTGGGTGGCATCTGTGTGTGTTTGAGTGTGTTTTGTGTGTCCATCTGTGTGTGGTTTGAGTGTGTTTTTGTGGTGTCCATCTGTTTTGTGGTTTGAGTGGTGTTTTTGTGTGTCCATCTGTGCATCTCTTTTTTTATTTGTACTCTCAAAAACCTGACCATGGGCAAACACAGTGAGTAGGGCTTGCTTGTTTCAATTATGGACTCTTTTCGGGAGGTTTATGTTAATGGGATGAGTCTTGTCCTGGAGGCAGAGCTGAGCTATTTCAGCCGAGAGGACAGCTGCAAAGTCAAATTGGCCATATTGTAAGAATTCATGAAAACTAAAATTTGCTTTTTTGGTCTTAATTTAAGTTAGGGTTAGGGCATTAGGGTTAGGCATCAGGGTTAATAGTGTGGTTAAGGTTAGGGTTAAGGTTAGGTTTAAAATCAGATGTTATGACTTTGTGGCTGTGCCAGATAGTGACACCATATGTAGAGCTGGAGTACTACAAAGTGCTACAGGTTCTAGAGTACTACAGGTTTTAGAGTTACTAGAGTACTACATGTTCTAGAGTACTAGAGTACTACAGGTTCTAGAGTACTACAGGTTCTAGAGTACTACATGTCTAGAGTACTAGAGTACTACAGGTTCTAGAGTACTACAGGTTCTAGAGTACTACAGGTTCTAGAGTACTAGAGTACTACAGGTTCTAGAGTACCTACAGGTTCTTGAGTAATAAAGGTTCTAGAGTACTAGAGTACGACAGGTTCTAGAGTACTACAGGTTCTAGAGTACTACAGGTTCTAGAGTACTAGAGTACTACAGGTTTCTAGAGTACTACAGGTTCTAGAGTACTACATGTTCTAGAGTACTAGAGTACTACAGGTTCTTCTAGAGTACTACAGGTTCCTAGACGTACTACATGTTCTAGAGTACTAGAGTACTACAGGTTCCTAGAGGAACTACAGGTTCTAGAGGAACTACAGGTTCTAGAGTACTAGAGTACTACAGGTTCCTAGAGGAACTACAGGTTCTAGAGTACTACAGGTTCTAGAGTACTACAGGTTCTAGAGTACTACAGTTCTAGAGTACTAGAGTACTACAGGTTATAGAGTACCTACATGTTCTAGAGTACTACAGGTTCTAGAGTACAGAGTACTACAGGTTCTAGAGTACTACAAGTTCTAGAGTACTACAGGTTCTAGAGTACTAGATTACTACAGGTTCTAGAGTACTACAGGGTTCTAGAGTACTACAGGTTCTAGAGTACTAGAGTACCTACAGGTTCTAGAGTACTACAGGTTCTAGAGTAAACTACAGGGTTCTAGAGTACTAGGAGTACTACGGTTCTAGAGTACTACAGGTCTCATAGAGTACTACAGGTTCTAGAGTACTAGAGTACTACAGGTTCTAGAGTACTACAGGTTCTAGAGTACTACATGTTCTAGAGTACTACGGTTTCTAGAGTACTACAGGTTCTAGAGTACTACAGGTTCTAGAGTTACTACAGGTTCTAGAGTACTAGAGTACTACAGGTTCTAGAGGAAACTACAGGTTCTAGAGGGAACTACAGGTTTCTTAGAGTACTAGAGTACTACAGGTTCTAGAGGAACTACAGGTTCTAGATGAGTACAGGTTCTAGAGTACTAGAGTACTACAGGTTCTAGAGGAACTAACAGGTTCTAGATGAAGTCTACAGGTTCTAGAGAACTACGTCACTGCTACGGCAATAACACAGGGACTCTTCCAACAAATCACGAGACAGACAGACAATGCCCGTCGCGATTCAAAACCAAAGTTTGCAGGCAAAACCATTGCAGTGGTTTTAGTTAAGCTTCTACTGCAGAGGGCTAAATCAGGGGTCCACACAGAGTGTTTCTGGTAGTCTTAAACAAAATCCTACTTTGAAAACAAAAGTATACACCTCACACACATGGTTATTGGCTTTAAAAAAAAGAGGACACCTGTCCCATGTCAGATAATGAGTTGAAAATGTACACTTTACATACAGTAAAAAAACAATCACAGAAGACTGAATATAACAAAAACGGTTGATATATAATTATGTTATGAATTATGAAATGATGAAAAAATATGAATAACACTCCACCCACGAGACCACATCGGTCATTTGACTTGCAGGGAAGGGCTATGGTGGTGGATTAAACTAGCCACTGTGCGGAAATGCACTCATTAAATTAAATTACCTCCATCTTGCTAGCTACTATTTTGTATTTTATTCAAGCGGATAAGAGTAGTGACGTAGGCAGGCAGTGACGTAACTTCCTCTATGCCAAAAGAGTCCATCATTGAAACTAGACCTTAGTCACTGTGTTGCCTAGGGTCGGGTCGGGTTGGGTTTTCCGTACATTGATGTGTGTGTGTGTGTGTGGTGCGTGTGTGTGTGTGTGTGTGTGTGTGTGTGCGTGTGTGTGTGCGTGTGCTGTAATATGAATCGGCAGGTAGCAAAAGCTATCCATCTAGGTTCAATGTTAGCTAGCTAATATTAGCTATAACTAGCCAATGCAAATGGCTTTTTCTGAGATACGAGTAATAGTACCTACACAAATCATACACGTAACGTTAGCTAGCGAGCCAGCCAGCTAACGTTTCGCTTAGCTAACTAACAGTACGCTTTAACTTGCAATGAAAACAACTTTCTGAAAAAAAACGACACGAGGAACGTATAATATCTGCAAATGTAGATAGACTCTTACCCGTATACATGTATGAATGCTTCCGGCAGACTGGAACCATTTTAACTAAATCATGACAGTCCTTTTGTGTCTTTTTCGTTTTGTTTGTAGCTAGCTACAGCTTGTTTCACACTGACCGTGTGCAGAAAGTAGTCCATCACAATTTTCCCCCACTGATCTTTGTCGATAGCGCCTACTAAATTCAGGGCAGCCATGTTGGTGAGACCAGTAGCAACCCCTTTTTGCAGTTTCTGCATGGCTAACGTTACATCTTTCAAAAAAGCCGCAATAGCAAAGACTATCTACACATACTGAGTAGCTCATGTTACAGACAGAAACGTGCAACATGGCAGACCAATCCGAACTCATCTCTCGGCATGTCCAGCCCATCCATTACCTCAGCCAATCATGGCTAGCAGGAAGGTTTCCTATCTTTTTCTACGTGGCTTAAACCAAAAAGACTCGTAATTTAAAAAAAAATGTATTCGTATTTACAGATGGCATACTAGTTTATGATTAAGGTACATAAAAGTTCACATGTTCACAGAAGGCATAAAAAAAAAATAAAAATGCTTACGTTCAAATGCCTCTCCTGTGAAGTAGTGAGCCGTGTGGACATATGCATAGTTTCCTGAAACGAGAGTCACATATAGCCTTGTGAGTGTCCATAGAGTCAGCGCAAGGATAGGGTCAATGCAGATATTTCCGGGTAACTGTTTAATTAACTTATCTTAGCAGTCTTATGGCTATTAAGCAGTCTTATGGCTTGGAGGTAGAATCTGAATCGGAGCCTGTTGTCTGAGAGCCGATGCTCCGGTAACATTTGCCTGACGGTAGCAGAGTGAACAACGAACCCGCTCAGGAAGGAGACGCTGCGTTCTGTCTCCTAGAAATGAACGTACCTTTGGTGCGAAAAGTGCAAATCAAATCCCAGAACAACCAGCAAAAGGACCTTGTACATTTACATTTACATTTTAGTCATTTAGCAGACGGCTCTTAACCAGAGCGGACTTACAGGAGCGCAATTAGGGTTTAAGTGCCTTGCTCAAGGGCACATTAATGTCATTTAGCAGACGCTCTTAGCCAGAGAGCGACTCACAAATTGGTGCGTCACCCTATTATAGCCAGTGGGATAACCACTTTACAATTTGGGGGGGGGGGGGGGGGGGGGTTAGAAGGAATACTTTATCCTATCCCAGGTATTCCTTAAAGAGGTGGGGTTTCAAATGTCTCCGGAGGTGGGTGAGTGACTCCGCTGTCCTGGCGTCCGTGAGGGAGCTTGTTCCACCATTGGGGTGCCAGAGCAGCGAACAGTTTTGACTGGGCTGAGCGGGAGCTGTGCTTCCGCAGAGGGAGGGGAGCCAGCAGGCCAAGAGGTGGATATGAACGCAATGTCCTCGTTGGGTGTAGGGGACTGATCAGAGCCTGAAGGTACAGAGGTGCCGTTCCCCTCACTGCTCCATAGGCAAAGCACCATGGTCTGTAGCGGATGCGGAGCTTCAACTGAGAAGCAGTGGAGTGTGCGGAGGAGGGGGGTGACGTGAGAGAACTTGGGAAGGTTGAACACCAGACGGGCTGCGGCATTCTTGGATGAGTTGTAGGGGTTTAATGGCACATGGCAGGGAGCCCAGCCAACAGCGAGTTGCAGTAGTCCAGACGGGAGATGACAAGTGCCTGGCAGAGGACCTGCGCCGCTTCCTGTGTAAGGGCAGGGTCGCACTCAGTCCGAATGTTGTAGAGCATGAAACCTGTCAGGAGCGGGGTCACCGCCTTGATGTTGGCGGGAGAACGACAGGGTGTTGTCCAGGGTCACGCCTAGGCTCTTCGCACTCTGGGAGGAGGACACAGCGAGTTGTCAACCGTGATGGCGAGATCATGGAACGGGCAATCCTTCCCCGGGATGGAAGAGCAGCTCCGTCTTGCCAGGGTTCAGCTTGAGGTGGTGCATCCGTCATCCATACTGATATGTCTGCCAGACATGCAGAGATGCGATTCGCCACCTGGTTATCAGAACGCGGGGAAAGGAGAAGATTAGTTGTGTATCGTCAGCGTAGCAATGATAGACGAGACCATGTGAGGATATGACAGAGCCAAGTGACTTGGTGCATAGGGAGGAAAGGAGAGGGCCCAGAACCGATCCTGGGGGACACCAGTGGTGAGAGCACGTGGTGCGGAAGACAGCTTCCGCCACGCCACTTGGTTAGGAGCGACACGGTCAGGTAGGACGCAATCCAGGATGTGAGCCGCGCCGGGAGATGCCCATCTCGGAGAGGGTGGAGAGGAGGATCTGATGGTTCCACAGTATCAAAGGCAGCAGACAGGTCTAGAAGGACAAGAGCAGAGGAGAGAGAGTTAGCTTAGCAGTGCGGAGAGTCTCCGTGACACAGAGAAGAGTCAGTCTCAGTTGAATGACCAGTCCCTGAAACTGATTGGTTTGGATCAAGAAGGTCATTCTGAGAGAGATAGCAAGAGAGTTGGCCTAAAGACGGCACGCTCAATAGTTTTGGAAAGAGAAAGAAAGAAGGGGAGAACTGGTCTGTAGTTGTTGACATCAGTGGGGTTCGAGTGTTTGGTTTTTTGAGGAGGGAGCACACTCTCGCTCTCTTGAAGACGGAAGGGGACAGGCCAGCGGTCTCAAGGATGAGTTGATCAGCGAGGTGAGGTTAGGGGAGAAGGTCACCGGAGATGGTCTGAGAAGGGAGGAGGGGGATGGGGTCAAGCGGGCAGGTTGTTGGGGGGCGGCCTGCAGTCACACAAGTCGCAGGATTTTATCTGGAGAGAGAGGGGGAAAAAAGAAGTCAAGCATAGGGTAGGGCAGTGTGTGAGCAGAACAGCAGTGTTATTATTAGATTAACAAACGAGGATCGGATGTCGTCAACCTTCTTTTCAAAGTGGTTGACGAAGTCATCCACAGAGTAGAGAGGAGGGGGGAGGGGGGGGGAGGAGGATTCAGGAGGGAGGAAAATGTGGCAAGAGCTTCTAGGGTTAGGAGGCAGATGCTTGGAATTTAGAGTGGTAGAAGGTGGCCTTAGCAGCAGAAACAGATGAAGAAAATGTAGAGAGGAGGGAGTGAAAAGAGATGCCAGGTCGGTAGGGAGTTTAGTTTTCTTCCCATTTCCTCTCCGCTGCCCGGAGCTCTGTTCTGTTGAGCTCGCAGTGAGTCATCAAGCCACGGAGCTGGGGGGGGGAGGACCGAGGCCGGCCGGGGAGGATAGGGGCACAGAGAGTCAAAAGATGCAGAAAGGGAGGAGAGGAGGGTTGAGGAGGCAGAATCAGGAGATTGGAGGGAGAAGGATGAGCAGAGGAAGAGATGATAAGGATGGAAGAGGAGAGAGTAGTGGAGAGAGAGAGATCTAAGGGTTGCGGCGGCGCATTACATCTGTGTAGGGGCAGAGTGAGTAGTGTGGGAGGGAGAGCGAGAGAGAAAAGAAACAAAGTAGTGGTCGGAGACTGGGAGGGGAGTTGCAGTGAGATTAGTAGAGGAGCAGCATCTAGTGAAGATGAGGTCAAGCGTATTGCCTGCCTGTTTGTGAGTAGGGGGGGGAAAAAACGGTGAGAGGGTGAGGTCAAAAGAGGAGAGGAGTGGAAAGAAGGAGGCAGAGAGAAATGAGTCAAACGTTGACATAGGGAGGTTTGAAATCCCCCCAAAACTGTGAGGGGTGAGCCATCCTCAGGAAAGGACCTTATCAAGGCGTCAAGCTCGTTGATGAACTCTCCAAGGGAACCTGAGAGGGCGATAGATGACAAGGATATAAGCTTTAAATGGGTAGTGACTGTGGACAGCATGGAATTCAAATGAGGAGATAGACAGATGGGTTAGGGGAAAAATTGAGAAATGTCCACTTGGGAGAGATGAGGATTCTGTATACACCACCCCCTCTGACCAGATGCTGCTCGGGGTATGCGAGAACACATGGTCAGACGAGGAGAGAGCAGTAGGAGTAGCCTGTTTTCAGTGGTGATCCATGTTTCCGTCAGCGCCAGGAAGTCGACCGGGACTGGAGGTTGGCATAGGCTGGGATGAAGTCAAGTTTGGTTGGCAGCAGAACGGCAGTTCCAGAGGCTGCCTGCGACCTGGAACTCCAGGTGCAGGGGTGCGAGCAGGGACCACCAGGTTGGAGAGGCAGCAGCCGCGCGGTGTTGATGCGTTGTTTGTGTAGCCTGTGCAGAGACGAGAGAACAGGGATAGGCAGAGGCATAGGTTGACAGGCTGTAGCAAATGGCTACAAAAATGCAGAGGAGATCGGAATGAAATGAGGCTAAGCATCTGGGAGAGGAGAGAGGGGGGGCCTCCCTCACCAAAAACTTCTACCTCAGAAACTAAAATTGTGTTCACTGAACAGTTGTTCAATGTTTAAAGGAATAAACTCAAACCCACTTTATTCAGCTAGCCAACTATGACACCATAGCTTGACTAGCATGCTAGCATCCAATAACACACAGTTTAACACACAGTTAAGCACCAATACTCACAACAAACCACCAATGTGTGTTAACTAGCTAACCAGCATGCCAGCGATCCAGTAACACACAGCCAGAGCACAAACACTGGTCACAGCAAACCACCATAGTGTGATAACACACTAAACAGATCATTCGTGTCGGTGTCAAGTTCCTTTCATGACGCAGCAATGATTCAACATTGGCTAGCTAGAAAAGTGCTATTGTAATTAGCTACTACCCGCAACACCGTTCGCTGGTCGGGCTGGGTAGCTAGCAATGGCCACTGTGTTGCTTTGTTTGAAGAACGCTAGCTAGCTAGCTTCGTGCTACACCCGCTACACAATGGCTACTGTGTTGACTCTGACTCTGTTCGAAAAAACGCTAATTAGCTCGCTTCGTGCTACAGCCGGCACGGCGGAAGACACTGCCAAGACACAAGTAGCTACCCACGGACCTAGCTATGACGCCGTAGCTAATCTAGCAAGCTAGCATCCATTAACACACAATTAGCACCAATACTTGGTTACAACAAACTCGCCTAAGAGTGTGTTAGCACACTAAACAGATGATCTGTCCGTGTCTAGTTCCTTACATAACGCAGAACGCGCAAAAATTAAACGTGGCTAGAAGCACATTTAAACAGTGGAACAGCTATAATCGTTACCAGTTAGCTACCCGCTAGCTAGCTAAGCCTCGATATTTGCTTCGATACTAAACCTACAATAACCTACAATAACAACAATACTAACCTATAATAAAATACAATACCTAACTACAACTAACTACCAACCTACGATCTAATGCAGGGTTAAGCTATACTCAACACCCAAATGAGAAGTTTGCTTCCTCCAGCTAGAGAGCTAGCTAGCCTCGAGCTTTCAATAATAGCCTACAATAACCTACGGAAAACCTACAATAACAACAATACTAACCTATAAAAAAATATACAATACCTAACTACCAACCTACGATCTAATGCATGGTTAAGCTATACTCACACACAAATGAGAAGTTTGCTTACCTCCAGCTAGAGAGCTAGCTAGCCTCGAGCTTCTAATACTAGCCTACAATAACCTACGGAAACCTACAATAACAACAATACTAACTCTATAATAAGATACAATACCTAACTAACAACTAACTACCAACCTACGATCTAATGCATGGTTAAGCTATACTCAACACCAAATGAGATTAAGTTTGCATTACCTCCAGCTAGAGAGCTAGAGAGCTAGAGAAAAACACGTCATCTCTCCCGACTGCTGCCTTGTGAAGATGCTGGAGGAAACAGCTCCAAAAAAAGCCAGGACTATGGTTTAGCAACTGCACATTGGGACAAAGAATCGTACTTTTTTGGAGAAATGTACTCTGGTCTGATGAAAACAAAACAGAACTGTTTGGCCATAATGACCATCGTTATGTTTGGAGGAAAAAGGGGGAATGCTTGCAAGCCGGAAGAACACCATCCCAACGGTGAAAGCACGGGGTGGCAGCATCATGCTGTGGGGGTGCTTTGCTGCAGGATGGACTGGTGCACTTCACAAAATAGATGGCATCATGAGGAAGGAAAATATGTGGATATATTGAAGCTACATCTCAAGACATCAGTCAGGAAGATAAAGCTTGGTCGCGCAATGGGTGTCTTCAAATGGACAATGACCCCCAAGCAGACTTCCAAAGTTTGTGGCAAAAAGGGCCTTAAAGGACAACAAAGTCAAGGTATTGGAGTGCCATCACAAAGCCATGACCTCAATCCTATAGAAAATCGTGGGCAAAACTGAAAAAAGCGTGTGCAACCAAGGAAGGCCTACAAACCTGACTCAGTTTACACAGCTCTGTCAGGAGGAATGGGCAACAAATTCACCCTAACTTATTGTGGGAAGCTTGCTGGAAGGTCTACCAAAAACGTTTGACCCAAGGTTAAACAATTTAAAGGCAATGCTACCAAACTTCTGACTCACTGAGGAATGTGATGACGTGAAAATAAAATCTGAAATAAATATTCGCTCTACTATCTTTCTGACATTGCACTTTCTTAAATAAAATGGTGATCTAACTGACCTAAGACAGGGCGTTTTTTTTTGTTTACTAGAATAATGTCCCGGGAATTTGGAAAAACCTGAGTTTAAATGTATTTGGCTAAGGTGTATGTAAACTTCCGACTTCAAACTTGTAGCTCTCATTACACACATTCCTATACAAAATTGTGCGGAGAGATGCTTTTATATTAGCTGACTGTATCTGTGATACGGTAATGAACTGTATGCACTCTCCGCTCACCTGTGGCTACCTATATACCCGTGTTACCAGTGGACCCATGCCGCCAAAATATAGTGCCCTCTCGCTGTACAAAACAAGTAAAAAAATAACCCTTGAACAGACAACATAACACAAAAAAATATATAAAAAGGCCAAAGATGCTACAACAATGAGATCATAGTCAAACTTTAACCTCTACCTATCACTATTTTCTGAACTCTCTATTTTCTTCAAAAAATGGCATTGGTTGGTTAAGGTCTTGTCAGTAATCATTTCACGGTTAAAAGGGTCGACACCTGGTTGTGTTCCGGCGCAATTTTGACAAATAAAATTGGATTTGAGTTGATATGAGCCCAAGCCTAAAAATGTTTTTAACGGAGTTAAAATAATGATTACAGCCTACTGCATGGCAGAAAAACATAAAACAAAAACTGATTTAAGCCAAGAATGTAATTTGGTACAGAAACTGGTCTAGCCTATACTCCAAAAAGAAACAAATTATAGTAATTGCCCCTGTGAGTTGGACTGTATTATTATGCATCCTTGGATGGACTGGTGACTACGAAACTTTCTGTACCTGAGTCTGGGAGGAGAACGTCTACGACCTAGTCGATGCTTGTTGGTTCACGGCATTGTGCATTGGCGGCTTACCAGATTTAGCCTACCAATATAGTGAATTTGTATCTGATTTTGAATAGCCTAAGGATAGGGATTTGGTTTTTATATTTTCATAATTAATAAGGACTGACATGTTACCGTTAGCTACAGAAAAACTCACCACTTTCATCTCAGCGTTTCCATCTCATCCTTCTCTCCTCTCTCTCCTTCATTCCTGTTCTCGAGCACTCATATGGGGCTGTCAACAGTTTTTAATTAAAAATGTTTAGTTGTGAAAAACATCTTTACTATTTGGACTGTTCCCTCGGAGAATATTCACATGGTTCCCCAAATGAACGCATTTGGGTAGCTGCAGGGACAGGGTTTAGGCGCCCATGGCATATACATAGTTTGGGAGGAAAATCACCTAGAGGCTCCTCTGGTTCCAGTGGGCTCCAGTTGTTGATTTTGTTTTTGAAGTGAAATAAACCGGGAAGTAGCCCTAACTGGCAATGATCAAAAAAACAAACGGCGGGGAAAAGCAGCACTCTCTTCGCTGATTCGATAGTGCATACAGATGACGTCTTCCCCCACCCCACTCACCCCCTCCCCCTGTATCATGGACCATTTTGATATGGGGTCACTCCTGAATAGAAACTGATTTTACATATTAGTAAGGATAAGATTAAAGGTTGCGAAATAGTCTGATGAACAGCAGGGCATCTGCAGCCCATATGTGTGGTTGATTTCCTAGGACGTTCTGAGTAGGCGCAGCAGTGGTCTAAGGCACTGCATCGCAGTGTGCTAACTGTTGCCACTAGATGCGTGGTTTGATTCTCAGGCTCTGTCGCAGCCCGCCCGTGACCGGGGAGACTCATGGGCGGCGCACAATTCGTCCAGGCGTAGGGGAGGTAATGTCCGGCAGGGATGTAGCTCAGTTGATAGAAGCATGGCGTTTGCAACGGCAGGGTTGGGGTGCGATTCCCACGGTGGGACAGTATAAAAAAATATATATAGTATCATTCAATAACTGATACGTCGCTCTGGATAAGACGCGTCTGCTAAATGACTAAAATTTAAATGTTTTGTATCATTCACAAATAAAAGTATACAAATAACGCTAAATCTAGTTTATAGGACCCTGTTTCAAAGGATCACTTTTAACGCCTCACCAAAGCTACTTCATATGCGCACTTCTTGGCTCCGGATAGGACTAAAATGTAAATGTTTTGTATCATTCACTAAATAAAATTTACAAATAACTCCGAATCTAGTTTATTAGGACCTCTGTTTTCAATGATCACTTTTACGCTCACCACAGATACTTCTATGACGCCACTTCTTGCTTAAAAAGGAATGTGAAAACATATCCTTTCTATTTCATAAAGCTAAGTTTCACTTATATTCTTCTTACTTTCAACATCTCTATAATATAAAAATAATGCAAAATATAAACATTATCGTGTCAGCTAAATGACCGACGCCTACAGCCTATGGCATGGAGCACAGCCATATAACATACGGTAGGGGGACTCTATTTTCTTTATTTTTGAAATACATTTTCTTCATCATATGTTTTTCTTTTAGACCTGCCGAACATAGAATAATGAAATTATTGTGATGGTAATATATAAATGGATTTATTAGACTTAAAAAAAAAATATATCATATTTAAATGTCCAAAAGGTGTGCATCAGTGGCTTGTATGCTATGCGTTCGAGGCGTGGACGATTCTACAAGTGTTATATATTTAATTAACGTAAATTACTGCGAGACAGGCAGGCTTTTGCCATGACAATAACCCGGCGACAAAATGTGATGGCCGCAACAGCCCTGTTTGCGTGTTCATGTTATTGGTCTATTTCTTCCTAAGTGTGCGATTGATGACTGCGTGTTTTGTGTCTAAGTGTGTGTTAGATGCGTCTCAGGTTGTGTGTGTGTGTTTTGTTTGAGCGGTGCTTGAATGGGCGTGTGTGTGTGCGACCGTTGTTTGTGTGTGCGTGCGTGTTTCCGTGTGTCGAGGTGGCTGTTATCAGCTAAAGCCAGATGGGTCTCCTTTCCTCATCCTCCTCGCCTCTTCTCGCTCGTTTCCAGAGAAATGAGAGAGCGGGAACAGAAACGTGGATGTGTGAGGAAAAAGGAGAAGAGGGGAGGACTGAAACGAATCGAGGGAGTGTAAGTAGAGAGAGAGGAGATAGTGTTTTGGTCATGTGTGTGTCGTGTGTGTCCTGTGTGTGTTTAGTCGTGTTCCTGTGTGTGTATGTGTGGTGTATGTGGGTATGTGTGTATGTGTTTATGCGTGTTCTTTTTGTGTGTCTGTGTGTCTGTGTCTCTCTGGTGTATGTGTGTGTCCTTGTGTTTGTCTTGGTGTCTCTGTGTATCTATATGTTGTGTGTGTGTTTGTGTGTGTGTCGGTGTGTGTGTGTGTGTGTGTGTGGTGTGTGTGTGGGGTTGTGTAACTGTGTGTGTGTACTGACTAGACAGTGTCTCAGGAAAAGCACAACTTATCCAGCGTCCTAATACTTGTTCAGTGTTGCATTACCAAGCTGCTTAGTGTAAAGACTTATTTGCATATTTCCTAGAGTGCTTGACTTTCGAGTGAATTGTGTGAGTTACCACCCATACCTGTATGTGTTAGTGACAGAGAGACATGGCAGACTGGAAGGATTACTTTTATACTATTCCAGGTTATTACGTAAAGAGGTATGGTTTCAAGTGTCTCCGGAAGGTTGCAGTCAGTGACCGCTGGTCCTGTTGTCGTGTGTGGGGGAGCTTGATTCCACCCTTGGGGTGCCAGCGACAGCCGAATAGCTTGGAATGGGCTGAGCGGGGGAACTGTGCTTCCATAGAGGTAGGGGGGCTAGGCAGGGCAGAGGTGGATGACGTTAGTGCCCTCGTTTGGGTGTAGGGTCTGATCAGAGACTCTGAAGGTAAGGAGGTGCCATTTCCCCTCACAGCTCCGTAGGCAAGCACCATGGTCTTGTAGTAGATGCGAGCCTCAACTGGAAGCAGTGGAGGGTGCGGAGGAGGCGGGGTGACATGAGAGAACTTGGGAATGTTGAACACAAGACGGGCTTTCAGCGTTCTGGATAAGTAGTAGGGGTTTAATGGCACAGGCAGGAGCCCCAGCCAACAGGGAGTGGCAGTAAGCAAAGGAGAGGAGATGACCAGTGCCGGAATTAGGGACCTGTGGGCCGCGTCCTGTTAAAGGCAGGTTCTTTACTCTGTAGAATGTGGTAGAGCATGAACCTCGCAGGATGGGTCCACTTCTTTGATGTTAGCGTAGAATGACAGGTTGTTTGCCAGGGGTTACGCCAAGGTTATTTGCACTCTTGGGAGGGAGACGACAATGGAGTGGTCAACCGTGATGTGCGAGATCATGGCTGCGGGCAGTCTTTCCCCGGGAGGAAAAGCAGCTCCGTTCTTGCCGAGGTTCAGCTTGAGGTGTGGTGACCCGGAAATCCACACTGATATGACCCTGCCAGACATGCCGAGATGCGATTCGCCACCTGGTATCATTAATTGTGTGGCGTCTGTCGTAGCAATGCATAGGAGAGAGAGACCATGTGAGGATATCACAGCGCCAAGTGACTATTGGTGTATAGAGCGGAATAGGAGAGGGCCTAGAACTGAGCACTGGGGGACACCAGTGGTGAGAGCGGCGTGTGTGCGGAGACAGATTCTCACACGCCACCTGGTTTAAGGGAGCGACCTGTCAGGGAGGAACGCAATCCGAAGACGTGAGATCAGCGCCCGGAGCTGGCCCCAACTCGGAGAGGGTGGAGATGAGTATCTGATGGTTGCACAGTATCAAAAGGCAGCAGGGACAGGTCTAGAAAGATAAGAGCAGAGGAGAGAGAGTTTAGCTTTAGCAGTGTGGAGAGCCCTGCCATGACACAGAGAAGAGCAGTCTCAGTGATTTGGACCAGTCTTTAAAAACCTGATCTGGTTTTGGATCAAAAATGTAATTCCTGATAGAGATAGCAGGAGGTCTGAGTTGCTATGAGACGGGCACGCTCAAGAGTTTTGGAGAGAAAAGAAAAAGGAATACTGGTCAAACAGCTTCTAAAAAATCAACCTGCATTACGATGCACTGCTGGGAAAATATGGTAATGATGGGCATGGTTTTGGTTTAACTATTGATTATTGACACCAACACGGGGTTCTTTAACACAATGAGTGTTTAATTTAACACTTAAAGACACACACACCAGAAATGTTTACACTGGAAAATCTAACTAGGTAGAAAATTGATACATCCTACACAAGCCTCAGGTGAATTTACAGGGAGGAGGGGGGGATGGGGAAGAACAGAGACGGGGGTGAAAAATAAAGAAGTTGAGCGATACAAAGAAGAATGTAGAGCAAGCAAGGGGAGAGAAAGATAGATGGTTAAAAGGAGAGAAATTCAGACGGAGAGAGAGATAGAGAGAGAGAGAGAGAGAACAGTTTCTAATGGATGTTAGTTGGGGGTAAAAAATTAAGAATATTTCTGAAAGGTGGTTTGAAGTTGAAAGGTATGGGAAAATTGTTGAGAATAGCGGATTGAGAAGAGGATGAAAAAGGAGAAGGTGAAAGAAACAAGTGGGAGTAAATAAAGAGGAAGGGGAAGAATATGAACGGTCTTAGAGAGAGGAAAGAGAGGGAGTGTTGAAGGGTTTGAAAAGAAAGGAGGATTGGAAAGGAGAGAGAACCTACAGGAGTAAGATGAAAGAGAGAGCTGAAAAGGGTGAAATAAAACAAGAGGAGAGAGATTATGAGCGATGAGAGAGAGGATTGACGAGAGGACGAGTAGAGAGATATAGAGAGAGAGGAGGAGCGACAGAGAGAGAGGGAGGAGATGAGAGAGAGAGAGAAGAGAGGAGAGAGAAGAGAGTTGAAGAGACAGAGATGAGAGGGAGAGAGTAGAGAGAGATAGAGATGTAGGGATGGAGGCCAGTTGGATGAGCAGCTCTGCTACTATTCATTAATCCCACTGGTGTCGCTGTCCGAGCGGGAGCTCGATTAATCATTCTCTGATCGCGGACTCAGAACATGACAAACACACGCTGCAGTGCCACTGTCCCTGTGTGTTGGGGTGTGTGTGTGCATGTCAAACTATATTGTATTAACAGCCAGGGTTGATGAGTGTTAATGTCCTAAACATGTAATGTAGACTGCCCTAGTACACACAGAGAGAGAATCATTATTTTTATTTATTATTTTTTGTAAATTGTTTTCTTTTGGGAAATTGGCACAATGTTTTTTTTTATGCCAAAAAGCAGCTTGAAAATTTTAATTTTTAGGAACCAATTAAGGTTTTAAGAGTGGGGTACTTTTTAAAGGGGAAAATATAGAGAAAGTCAGTGAAATTCATGGAAGGAGAGATTTTTAGGGGGGAGGTGGGGGGAGAGAGGTGGGGAGTGGAAGGGGGAGAGAGAGAGATATTTAAAATGGGAAGAGG
>CM072256.1:6483896-6496396 GCA_036851935.1 Coregonus suidteri
CTCTAATTAGTTGTTTACGCACTCCGCGTATTTAGACTCTTCGTGTTTTACGCACTGCGCGTAATTGTTCGCCTCCAGTGTTCTGAGGCAGTTTATTTTGTATTCTATTTTCAAGTGATAGTAAAGTCGTTTTGACTTATCCTCTGTGTCCTGCGCTTGACTCTACCACCGCATCCACATCAGCACAATCTGACAGAATAACACACCACGTATGGAGTCAGCAGGAGCAGCGGCGGTCGCCGAGTCACTGGAGGATCGGGTCAGCAGCCATGACGCCATGATTCATCGACTCGGCTCCGCCATGCAAGGCGTCATGGACACTCTGCGCCGATGGGAAAGAGAAGACCTGCCCACACCTCCTCCTACCTTACCACCACCATCGGCCAGCCCCATCATACCAGCTCCGGAGTCCAGTGGGATTCGGCTCTCGCTCCCGAGGGCATATGATGGCACCGCAGCCGGGTGTCAGGGGTTCCTCCTTCAGGTGGAACTCTACCTGGCAACCATACACCCGGCGCCCTCGGGATACGAGAGCATTTCCGCCCTCATCTCCTGTCTCTCCGGCAAGGCCTTGGAGTGGGCCAATGCCGAATGGAGGGGAATAGACGCCGCCACCATCAGCTACGCGGAGTTCTCCCGCCGCTTCAGGGCTGTGTTCGATCACCCCCCAGAGGGTAAAGCGGCGGGAGAGCGTCTGTTCCACCTCTGACAGGGGAAGAGGAGCGCACAGGAGTTCGCCCTGGACTTCCGGACTCTAGCGGCGGATGCGGGGTGGAATGAGAGGGCCCTCATCGACCACTATCGGTGCAGCCTGCGAGAGGACGTTCGACGAGAGTTGGCCTGCAGGGACACTAATCTAACCTTCGACCAGTTGGTGGACATGTCAATCCGTCTGGATACCCTGCTGGCCACCCGCGGACGTCCGGAGTTGGGGCCGTCCATTCCATCCCCCAACACCTCCGAGCCGAGCCCTATGGAGCTCGGAGGTGCTGGCGCTAGAGAGAGGAGGAGAGAGATCCGGAGGGAGGCCGTCCCCTGCACCAACTGTGGCCGTAGAGGACACACTGCGGTTCGGTGCTGGGGAGGGCCTCCAGGGGATCGAGGCAACAGGGCACGCACTGGGGAGTCATTCAGGTGAGTAGGCGCCCAACTCACCCAGAGCTCTCTGTTTGTTCATTTGTGTATACCTGTAGTATTTCCCCAGGTTGCATCTCATCATTCCCAGCATAAGGCGCTAGTCGATTCAGGCGCAGCTGGGAATTTTATTGATCAGAATTTTTGTGTTAAGTTAGGGATTCCCCTCCTACCCGTAGATGTGCCTTTCCCTATTCATGCCCTAGATAGCCGTCCGTTGGGATCTGGTTTGATTAGGGAGGTCACAGCACCACTAAAGATGAAGGCACAGGGGGGTCATGAAGAGATCATTCAGTTATATCTGATCGACTCTCCTGCGTATCCCGTGGTGTTGGGGCTTCCTTGGTCAATCACCCATGACCCCAACATTTCGTGGCAACAGAGGGCTCTCAAGGAGTGGTCTGACCAGTGTGTTGGGCGATGTCTAGGTGTTTCCGTAGGGGCGACCACGGTGGAAAGTCCGAACCAATTGCCCGCATTGCACATTCCTCCTGAGTATGAGGATTTGGCACTCGTGTTCAGCAAGACTAGGGCGACGCGATTGCCACCTCATAGACAGGGGGATTGTGCGATAGACCTCCAGGCAGGCGCTGCACTTCCACGGAGTCATGTGTATCCTCTGTCTCAAGAGGAGAAGGCGGCTATGGAGACATACATAGCCGAGTCTCTGAGACAGGGATACATACGGCCCTCCACTTCCCCTGCATCCTCAAGTTTCTTTTTTGTGAAGAAGAAGGATGGAGGGTTGCGCCCGTGTATTGATTACCGTAGTCTCAATCAGATCACAGTGAAATACAGTTATCCACTCCCTCTGATTGCGAGTATGACGGAATCATTACACGGAGCGCGTTTCTTCACAAAACTGGATCTCAGGAGCGCCTACAACCTGGTGCGCATTAGGGAGGGAGATGAATGGAAGACAGCATTTAGTACCACCTCGGGTCACTATGAGTATCTCGTCATGCTATACGGGTTAATGAATGCTCCTTCAGTCTTCCAATCCTTTGTGGATGAGATCTTCCGGGATTTGCATGGGCAGGGTATATTGACGACATATTAGTTTACTCGTCTACACGAGCCGAGCATGTAGCCCTGGTGCGTCGAGTGTTGGGTAGGCTGTTGGAGCATGACTTGTATGTCAAGGCAGAGAAATGTCTGTTTTTCCAGGAGTCCGTCTCCTTCCTGGGCCATCGATTGTCCGCGTCAGGGGTGGAGATGGAGATTGACCGCGTTTCAGCCGTGCGTAATTGGCAGAATCCAACCACGGTTAAGGAAGTGCAGCGGTTTTGGGGTTTTGCCAATTACTACTGGAGGTTTATCCGGGGTTTTGGACAGGTAGCAGCTCCCATCACCTCCTTGCTGAAGGGGGGCCCGGTGCGTTTGCAGTGGTCAGCTGAGGCGGACAGGGCGTTTGGTAAAACTGAAGGACTGTTCACCTCTGCTCCGGTGCTGGCGCATCCGGATCCCACTTTAGCGTTCCAGGTGGAGGTGGACGCGTCAGAGGCCGGTATTGGGGCTGTACTGTCTCAACGTTCAGGCACGCCCCCTAAACTCCGGCCCTGCGCTTTTTACTCTAAGAAGATCAGCCCGGCGGAGCGTAATTATGACGTGGGGGACAGGGAGCTGCTAGCCGTAGTTCAAGCCCTAAAGGTGTGGAGGCATTGGCTTGAGGGGGCTCAACACCCTTTTCTCATTCTGACTGACCACCGTAACCTGGAGTACCATGTTTCTGGCCCGGTTTGTGTTTAAGCTCACTTACATCCCAGGGTCCCAGAACGGTAAGGCAGACGCCCTGTCCCGGCGATATGACACAGAGGAGAGGTCCATTGAGCCCACTCCCATACTGCCGGAGTCTTGTCTGGTGGCGCCGGTGGTGTGGGAGGTCGATACGGAAATCGAGCGGGCGTTACGTACCGACCCAACTCCTCCAGAGTGTCCAGTGGGGCGGACGTACGTTCCTCTCGAGATTCGGGATCGTCTCATATATTGGGCTCATATGTCACCCTCTTCTGGACATCCTGGTATTGGCCGGACAGTGCACTGTCTTAGCGAAAAGTACTGGTGGCCAACATTGGCTAAGGACGTGAGGGTCTCCTCCTGCTCGGTGTGCGCTCAGTGTAAGGCGCCTAGACACCTGCCCAGGGGGAAGTTACAACCCCTTCCCGTTCCACAACGGCCGTGGTCTCACCTCTCGGTAGACTTTGTCACAGGACCTTCCCCCCTCCCTGGGGAATACCACCATTCTGGTCGTTGTGGATCGGTTCTCTAAAGCCTGTCGTCTCATCCCAATGCCGGGTCTCCCTACTGCCCTACAGACTGCTGAGGCTTTGTTTACCCACGTCTTCCGGCACTACGGGGTACCCGAGGATATAGTGTCTGATCGGGGTCCCCAATTCACCTCTAGAGTGTGGAGGGCGTTCATGGAACACTTGGGGATCTCGGTTAGCCTTACCTCAGGTTTCCACCCTGAGAGTAATGGGCAGGTGGAGAGAGTGAACCAGGATGTGGGAAGGTTTCTGAGATCATATTGCCAGGACCGGCAGGAGGAGTGGTCGGGGTATATCCCCTGGGCGGAGATTGCCCAGAATTCTCTTCGCCATTCCTCTACTAATCTGACCCCTTTCCAGTGTGTGTTGGGGTATCAGCCGGTTCTGGCACCATGGGCATCAGAGCCAGATCGAGGCTCCTGCTGCGGTGGATGAGTGGTTTTTCGGCGCTTGGAGGAGACATGGAACGCTGCGCATGTACATCTGCAGCAGGCTATCCGTCGGCAGAAGGCGAGCGCCGATCTCCACCGCAGTGAGGGTCCAGTGTACGCACCTGGAAATCGAGTCTGGCTCTCGACTCGAAACCTGCCCCTTCGCCTGCCCTGCCGGAAGCTGGGTCGGCGGTTTGTGGGGCCATTTAATGTCCTGAGGAGATTGAACGAGGTATGTTACAGGTTACAACTGCCTAATGATTATCACATTAACACCTCGTTCCATGTGTCTCTCCTCAGGCCGGTGGTAGCTGGTCCACTCCAGAACAATGAGATACGGGAGACTCCTCCGCCCCCACTGGACATCGAGGGGGCTCCGGCGTACTCAGTCCGGTCCATCGTGGATTCGAGACGTCGGATGGGGGGTCTGCAGTATCTCGTGGAGTGGGAGGGGTACGGTCCGGAGGAATGGTGCTGGGTGCCTAGGAGGGACATTTTAGATCCCTCCCTCCTGACGGAGTTCCACCGGAGTCATCCCACGCGCCCTGCTCCGCGTCTTCCTGGTCGTCCCCGAGGCCGGGGTCGGCGCACGGCTGGAGCCGCGCGTCAAGGGGGGGGGGGGGGTACTGGGTCTATTTCCCCATGAACAGAAAACAGCAGGACTACTCTTCTCCTAAAGGTCTATTTCCCCATGAACAGAAAACAGCAGGACTACTCTTCTCCTAAAGGTCTATTTCCCCATGAACAGAAAACAGCAGGACTCCTCTTCTCCTAAAGGTAAAATTTCCCCATGAACAGAAAACAGCAGGACTCCTCTTCTCCTTCCAGCACCTTGCTTTGCCCTCCATCTCCCTCTCTCTCTTTCTTTGCCTCTATCTATCTTTCTCTCTCCCTCTCTCTTTTTTCACTCCCTCTTTTTTTCCCTATTAGGTGTTCTCATTAGCCTGCATATTATGTTTCAGTGCACACACACACACACACACACACACACACACACACACACACACACACACACACACACACACAAACACACACACACAAAGACACACACATTCAGGAAAACAAAGAAAATGAATAACACTGATAAATGAATATGCATTATATGGGACATTGCACATTAAACCCACACACACCAAACACACTCAGACACGCTGACACACACAGAGTTATGAGTCATATCAGAAGCTAGATGCAATAAATACAACATGAAGGAAATAAATGATAAAGAGGGAGAGATAGGAGGGGAGAGGGAGAGGAGAGAGAGAGGGAGGAGAGAGGGAGAGGAGAGAGATAGGGAGGAGAGAGAGAGGGAGGAGAGAGAGAGGGAGGAGAGAGGGAGAGGGAGAGAGAGAGGGAGAGGGAGAGGGAGAGGGAGAGAGAGAGAGAGAGGGGGAGGAGAGAGAGAGGAGGAGAGAGAGAGAGAGGGGGAGGAGAGAGAGAGGAGAGAGAGGAGAGAGAGAGAGAGAGAGAGAGAGAGAGAGAGGAGAGAGAGAGAGAGAGAGAGAGAGAGGGAGAGAGGGAGAGGAGAGAGAGAGAGAGGGAGAGGGTAGAGAGGGGGAGGAGAGAGGGAGAGGAGAGAGAAGGGGAGGAGAGAGAGAGGAGAGAGGGAGAGGAGAGAGAGAGGGAGGGGAGAGGGAGGAGGAGAGAGAGAGGGAGGAGAGAGGGAGGAGAGGAGAGAGGAGGAGAGAGAGAGGAGAGAGAGAGGGAGGAGGAGAGAGGAGGAGGAGAGAGAGAGAGGAGAGAGAGAGGAGGAGAGAGAGAGAGGAGAGAGGGAGGGGGGGAGAGAGAGAGGGAGAGAGAGAGGAGAGGAGAGAGGGAGGAGGGAGAGAGAGGGGAGAGAGAGAGGAGAGAGGGAGAGGAGATGGAGAGAGGGAGGAGAGAGGGAGAGGAGAGAGAGAGAGGGAGGAGAGAGGGAGAGGGAGAGAGGGGGAGGAGAGAGGGAGAGGAGAGAGAGAGGGAGGAGAGAGGGAGAGGGGAGAGAAGGGGAGGAGAGAGAGAGAGGAGAGAGAGAGGGAGATGAGATAGAGAGGGAGGAGAGAGAGGAGAGGAGAGAGAGAGAGGGAGGAGAGAGGGAGAGGGGAGAGAGGGGGAGGAGAGAGAGAGAGGAGAGAGGGGAGGGGGAGAGAGAGAGGAGAGAGGGGAGGAGAGAGGGAGAGGAGAGAGAGAGGGAGGAGAGAGGGGAGGAGAGAGAGAGAGGGGAGAGAGAGGGAGGAGAGGGGGAGGGAGAGAGGAGAGGAAAGAGAGATGAGAGAGGGAGGAGAGAGAGAGAGGAGAGAGAGATGGAGGAGAGAGGGGAGGAGAGAGAGGGGAGAGAGAGAGAGAGAGGAGATGGAGGAGAGAGGAAGAGGAGAGGGGAAGAGAGGAGGAGAGGAGGAGAGAGAGGAGAGGAGAGAGAGAGGGAGGAGAGAGGGGGAGGGAGAGAGAGAGGAGGAGAGGAGAGAGGAGAGAGGAGAGAGGGAGAAGGGAGAGAGAGGGAGGAGAGAGAGAGGGAGGTGAGAGGGAGATGAGGGAGGAGAGAGGAGAGGAGAGAGAGAGGGAGGAGAGAGGGAGAGGGGAGAGAGGGGGAGGAGAGAGAGAGAGAGGGAGAGAGATGGAGAGAGGAGAGAGAGAGAGGGGAGAGAGAAGGGGAGGAGAGAGGGAGAGGAGATAGAGAGGGAGGAGAGAGGGAGAGGAGAGAGAGAGGGAGAGAGGGAGAGAGGGAGAGGGGGAGAGAGAGGGAGGAGAGAGAGGAGGGAGGAGAGAGGAGAGGGAGGAGAGAGGGAGAGGAGAGGAAAGAGAGATGGAGGAGAGGAGGAGAGAGAGGAGAGGAGATAGATAGGGAGGAGAGAGGGAGAGGAAGGAGAGAGAGAGAGAGAGGGGAAGGAGAGAGAGGGAGAGGAAGGAGAGAGTAAGAGAGATGTGTGTTGCTATGTATTTATCCAGTAAATGTTCTTAGTAACAGAACACCAGGGTATAACATGCTCTGTTCTCTCTGCTACTGCAGTGTAAGACGATATTACACACACACACATACACACACACACACACACATACAAACACACACACATGCACGCACACACTCGCACACACACACGCACACATACAAACACGCATGCACGCACACTTGCACTCATACCAATGTTGTAGTACTCCAGACCGGTCTCGGTCACGAGTCCAGTCTCGAGACCACATTTTGAGTGTCTCGGTCACGAGTCCAGTCTCGAGACCACATTTTGAGTGTCTCGGTCTTGTCTCGGTGTCCGATACATTTGCACTCGGTCTTGACTTGGTCTCGGACAGTGAGGACTCGTTATTTCTTCCCGAGACCAGCGGAGTAAAAAAAACTCAGGATTATCAGCTTCCATTCAGTTAGCGCATAAAACCGCTTTGCCAGGCCAAATACATAGACTCCTTTCTTGAAACATTAATATCTTAACGGGCTTTGTATCTATTATAGACATCTTTGCGCAGTGTCGAAACTATAGGCCTTCAGTATGACAGGTTTGTGATTCTGAAAGGAGAGTGCACTTTTTGTAAAACACATAGGGCCAGTGGTGTGGTGGAGGGTATACACAGGTATAACACGTATACCCACTTTTTTTTCAGTGGGCATTGCTTTTACTCACTTCTTAACCCCTACTGATGCTTATCAAAGTAGTGTAGTGGAGGTATACGACTTATCAATGATGTAGTACAATAGAGAAATCATGCACAAAGTAGCCGACACAATCGCAAAAGCAACATGAAATATATTCACATGCGCGCCGCCACACATTTCAGCGGACTATCATCCGCAGGCAGCAAGTGTGGAGCTCTCAGCTGGTTTTGTAATGTCGCAGTTCACAGAAGAATGACATCTGTAGCCAGTGAAATAGGAAAGACGTTTCAACTTATGATATCTACCAATAAATGCTAACTAAAGCAACAATGGGTATGCAAACCAGGTATTTTAAAAAAAATGTAGTCTGAAGTGTTGGTTAGTAGGCTATTTGTGATGGGCAATTGTCATCATGCACAAAGTAGTAGTTAGTCATGAATGCTCTAGATAACCAGCTCTGCTACGGCAAGTAGAATGGTCAGAGTGAGGCGTCTTTAGCCAGTTAGCTTGGGTGCTTGGTTGGGACAAGCATGCATTGGCAGCAAAGCTGCTGAAGGACGAGGAGGGCACAATTCCCCATCGTTTATCAGTGCAATTTTGACGGCCAACTAGCTGAAAATGTTTGAGAGGGTTTATCTAATGTTCCTTCGTTAGATTTTAGCTCATCTTGCTCTGGCTAGCATTAGTTGTTGGTCTTCAGATTGTTGATGTTCATAACTGAGGGAGAGAGAGAGACTACCTTTTCGTTGTTGTTTGATCAATAGGACTGTAAAGTTCCCCAAATGTAAGAGGACTCCCGTGGGGTTCACGTATTTGCCGAAATCCATTCAGGTGTATTTTGTGGCTTTTGGCGAATGTGTTCTAATGATCTAAAGTCTCGCTGTTGCTACTGCCTGCCTGTAAACACACAGTCCAGTTCAACGTGATTGATGGAAGGCCCGTGTGGCAAATGGCTAGTTTGTATAAAGGTCTACTGTAGCTGTGATTGGCTATAGCGCACCAGTCTGTGTAGACTCCGGTCCCCGACAAGACAGATGTTTTCATTCTGTTTTATTTACTGCAGTGTCTTAATCTATTAATTGTTTTCCCACTTTATATTGCTCTAGAATTTTCACAAATGCCTTAGTATACGGAATTCACAAACATTCTAAGAATTCGTGAAAATTACCATATCTAAATGGTCACTTGTCAGATGTTTTTTTTTTTAAGTCTCATATTCTTCCTGGGGGTGTATATGAACAGATTTTAATAAGATTTCATGTTGCTAAAATGCTGACAGTTCCACTTTAAATGCAACAATGTTTCACACACATAAGTTATTTTCAAAGAGATGGCTAACAACAGCAAGCGCCCTGCAATAAAAGACAGTTCCATTCACCAGATGACGATCATTTGAAACTTAACTTCTTGTTGAAAGTTATTCTTGAAAAGGGAGACGCTAACAAATTAGCAACAACATCCTCTTTGATAACACCTGCTGTAGCCGCTGCAAACTAGCCGACAACAAAAGCTAGCTAGCTAGACCGCGGGAGAACTACTGCTCGCTATTGCACAGTGACCTGTTGGCCTTCAAGAAGGCAGAAGTTATCCATACGTTTTTGTAAAAACGGTCCCACTCATTGAGTCAAAATGTGATTGGTTGATTCCACAGTCACTCCAAAATGTTGCCCTAATACAGTTGAATGGCAGATGCCTTTGTCTAGCTTCTGATGGCCCAGCCAATGGCTGACTTAGCTAGCTAGATTTATCTCCCCAGAGACCAGCAAAGAAAAATCCTGATTGGACAGTGTTAACCCTTTCCAACAAAAACTGAAGAGATTAAATCAGAACATAATTGAAAATAATAATATAATTATCATTATTATTATATTATTATAACCATTATTTTATAAATCCCTTTTCTGAAGGCGTAGAAGGCCCATTGTTCCCCACTGTGTGTGGGTTAGTAATAATTTGTGGAGTGGCTGTGTTTTCCCTCAGCATGCATTTTTTCCCTATTCTGAATGTCTAAAGAATCCATATGTTGTTCTGAAATATGAACACAGAAATACTGGACATTTTGAACTCTTATTATGGTGCTGATTTCACAAAATTACAATCGTGGTCTTGAATTGGACTCTCATTTTTCTGGTCTCGGTCTTGACTCGGTCTCGGACCCCTTGTCCCCCTCTCGGTCTCGGTCTCGATCTTGACTCGGTCAAGTATGTGGACACCTGCTTGTCGAACATCTCATTCCAAAATCATGGGCATTAATATAGAGTTGGTCCCCCCCCCTTTGCTGCTATAACAGCCTAGGGCTTTCCACTAGATGTTGGAACATTACTGCAGGGACTTGCTTCCATTCAGCCACAAGAGCATTAGTGAGGTCGGGCACAGATGTTGGGCGATTAGGCCTGGCTCGCAGTCGGCGTTCTAATTCATCCCAAAGGTGTTTGATGGGTTTGAGGTCAGGGCTCTGTGCAGGCCAGTCAAGTTCTTCCACCCCGATCTCGACAAACCATTTCTGTATGGACCTCGCTTTGTGCACGGGGGCAGTGTCATGCTGAAACAGGAAAGGGCCTTCCCCAAACTATTGGAAGCACAGAATCGTCTAGAATGTCATTGTATGCTGTTGTGTTAAGATTTCCCTTCACTGAATATAAGGGGCCTAGCCCGAACCATGAAAAACAGCCCGATCATTATTCCTCCTCCACCAAACTTTACATATGGCACTATGCATTGGGGCAGGTAACGTTCTCCTGGCATCCGCCAAACCCAGAGTTGTCCGTCGGACTGCCAGATGGTGAAGCGTGATTCATCACTCCAGAGAACGCATTTCCACTGCTCCAGAGTCCAATGGCGGCGAGCTTTACACCACTCCAGCCGACGCTTGGTATTGCGCATGGTGATCTTAGGCTTGTGTGCGGCTGTTCGGCCATGGAAACCCATTTCATGAAGCTCCCGACGAACAGTTATTGTGCTGACGTTGCTTCCAGAGGCAGTTTGGAACTCGGTAGTGAGTGTTGCAACTGAGGACAGACGATTTTTACTCGCTACGCGCTTCAGCACTCGGCGGTCCCGTTCTGTGAGCTTGTCTGGCCTACCACTTCGTGGCTGAGTCGTTGTTGCTCCAAGTTTCCACTTCACAATAACAGCACTTACAGTTGACAGGGGCAGCTCTAGCAGTGCAGAAATATGACGAACTGACTTAATGGAAAGGTGGCATCCTATGACGGTGCCACGTTGAAAGTCAGGCCATTCTACTGCCAATGTTTACACCTGTCAGCAACGGGTGTGGCTGAAATAGCCAAATCCAGTCATTTGAAGGTGTGTCCACATACTTTTGTATAATAGTGTATCTGTCAGCGTGATGAGTAACCTTGCCTGAGTTCTGAAGACACTAATGCCAGCACTCTTCAAAAGTTCCCCTACATGTTTGTCTTTCAGAAATTACTATCTCTCTCTCTCTCTCTCTCTCTCTCTCTCTCTCTCTCTCTCTCTCTCTCTCTCTCTCCTCTCTCTCTCTCTCTCTCTCTCTCTCTCGCTCTCTCTCTCTAACTCTCTCTCTCTCTCTCTCTCTCTCTCTCTCTCTCTCTCACTCTCTCTCTCTCGCTCTCTCTTCTCTCTCTCTCGCTCTCTCTCTCTCTCTCTCTTGCTCTCTCTCTCTCTCCTCTCGCTCTCTCTCTTTCTCTCTCTTTCTCTCTCTCTCTCTCTCTCTCTCGCTCTCTCTCTCTCTCCTCTCGCTCTCTCTCTCTCTCTCTTCTCTCTCTCTGTCTCTCTCTCTCTGTCTCGCTCTCTCGCTCTCTCTCTCTCTCCTTCTCTCTCACCCTATGACGGTGCCACGTTGAAAGTCACTGAGCTCTTCAGTAAGTCTATGGAAATTGCATGGCTGTGTGCTCGATTTATACACCTGTCAGCAACGGGCGTGACTGATATCCACTAATTTGAAGGGGTGTCCACATACTTTTGTATATATAGTGTAGGTTCACTTTAAAACTATGCAACCAAACACCTTATCAGCCCAGCAGAACCGCTCTCTCTCACTCTCTCTTTCAATTCAATTCAATTCAATTTAAGGGCTTTATTGGCATGGGAAACGTATGTTTACATTGCCAAAGCAAGTGAAGTAGATAGTAAACAAAAGTGAAATAAACAATAAATATTAACAGTAAACATTACACTCAGAAGTTTCAAAAGAATAAAGACATTTCAAATGTCATATTATGTCTATATACAGTGTTGTAACAATGTGCAAATAGTTAAAGTACTTAAGTAGTTAAATAAACATAAATATGGGTTGTATTTACAATGGTGTTTGTTCTTCACTGGTTGCCCTTTTCTTGTGGCAACAGGTCACAAATCTTGCAGCTGTGATGGCACACTGTGGTTTTTCACCCAGTAGATAAGGGAGTTTATCAAAATTTGTTTTGTTTTCAAATTATTTGTGGATCGCTGTAATCTGAGGGAATTATGTGTCTCTAATATGGTCATACATTTGGCAGGAGGTTAGGAAGTGCAGCTCAGTTTCCACCTCATTTTGTGGGCAGTGTGCACATAGCCTGTCTTCTCTTGAGAGCCAGGTCAGCCTACGGCGGCCTTTCTCAATAGCAAGGCTATGCTCACTGAGTCTGTACATAGTCAAAGCTTTCCTTAAGTTTGGGTCAGTCACAGTGGTTAGGTATTCTGCCACTGTGTACTCTCTGTTTAGGGCCAAATAGCATTCTAGTTTGCTCTGTTTTTTTTTTTGTTCTTTCCAATGTGTCAAGTAATTCTCTTTTTGTTTTCTCATGATTTGGTTGGGTCTAATTGTGTTGTTGTTGTTGTTGTTGTTGTTGTTGTTGTTGTCCTGGGGCTTGTTTGGGTCTGTGTGTTGTCCTGGGCCCCTGTGGACCAGCTTACTTAGGCGACTCTTCTCCAAGTTCATCTCTTTGTTATGGAAGGTTTGGGAATCGCTTACTTTTAAGTGGTTATAGAATTTAACGGCTCTTTTCTGGATTTTGATAATTAGCGGGGTATTGGCCTAATTCTGCTCTGCGTGCATTATTTGGTGTTTTACGTTGTACACGGAGGATGTTTTTGCAGATTTCTGCATGCAGAGTCTCAATTTGGTGT
>CM072256.1:6501396-6503896 GCA_036851935.1 Coregonus suidteri
GTATGCACTCACTCTGGATAAGAGCGTCTGCTAAATTACTAAAATGTAAATGTATGATGTCAGCAATTGTTATCTTCTATTATTTTTAACTTAAAAGGAGGGAGGGAGGGAGGGAGGGAGGGAGGGAAAAAAGATAAGATAATGATTTTATTATCCTCACGAGGACATTTTGGTTACGGCTCTGTGCATATATAATACAATCTTCCATAGACAATGAATCCAGGTAGAACGTTCATGAGAGATCAATGATCATCTGTCTACTATATATACAGCGAGGGAAAAAAGTATTTGGTCCCCTGCTGATTTTGTATATTTGCCCACAGAAAAAGAAATGATCAGTCTATAATTTTAATGGTAGGTTTATTTGAACAGTGAGAGACAGAATGACAACAAAAAAATCCAGAAAAACGCATGTCAAAAATGGTAGACATTGATTTGTATTTTTAATGAGGGAAATAAGTATTTGACCCCTCGCAATCAGAAAGATTTCTGGCTCCCAGGTGTCTTTTATACAGGTAACGAGCTGAGATTAGGAGCACACTCTTAAAGGGAGTGCTCCTAATCTCA
The DNA here is from genome assembly GCA_036851935.1 of Coregonus suidteri. Lineage (NCBI taxonomy): Eukaryota > Metazoa > Chordata > Actinopteri > Salmoniformes > Salmonidae > Coregonus > Coregonus suidteri. Next base: position 6,501,964 of record CM072256.1, read on the forward strand.
TTTTGTTACCTGTATAAAAGACACCTGTCCACAGAAAAAATCAATCAATCAGATTCCAAACTCTCCACCATGGCCAAGACCAAAGAGCTCTCCACGGATGTCAGGGACAAGATTGTAGACCTACACAAGGCTGGAATGGGCTACAAGACCATCGCCAAGCAGCTTGGTGAGAAGGTGACAACAGTTGGTGCGATTATTCGCAAATGGAAGAAACACAAAAGGTCCCTCGACCTGGGGCTCCATGCAAGATCACACCTCGTGGAGTTGCAATGATCATGAGAATGGTGAGGAATCAGCCCAGAACTACACAGGAGGATCTTGTCAATGATCTCAAGGCAGCTGGCAACAACTTCACCGCATCAAAGGGACGATGGACGGCGCCATGTACCGTCAAATCTTTCCCTCAGCCAGGGCATTGAAAATGGGTCGTGGATGGGTATTCCAGCATGACAATGACCCAAAACACACGGCCAAGGCAACAAAGGAGTTGCTCAAGAAGAAGCACATTAAGGTCCTGGAGTGGCCTAGCCAGTCTCCAGACCTTGATCCCATAGAAAATCTGTGACGGTTGGATCCAAAATGTGAGATTTTTGGTTCCAACCGCCATGTCTTTGTGAGACGCAGAGTAGGTGAACGGATGATCTCTGCACGTGTGGTTCCCACCGTAAAGCATGGAGGAGGAGGTGTTATGGTGTGGGGGTGCTTTGCTGGTGACGATGTCAGTGATTTATTTAGAATTCAAGGCACACTTAACCAGCATGTCTACCACAGCATTCTGCAGCGATACGCCATCCCATCTGGTTTGGGCTTAGTGGGACTATCATTTGTTTTTCAACAGGACAATGACCCAACACACCTCCAGGCTGTGTAAGGACTATTATACCAAGAAGGAGAGTGATGGAGTGCTGCATCAGATGACCTGGCCTCCACAATCCCCCAACCTCAACCCCAAATGAGATAGTTTGGAATGAGTTGGACCGCAGAGTGAAGGAAAAGCAGCCAACAAGTGCTCAGCATGTGTGGGAAACGCCTTCAAGACTGTTGGAAAAGCATTCCAGTTGAAGCCGGTTGAGAGAATGCCAAGAGTGTGCAAAGCTGTCATCAAGGCAAAGGGGCGGCTACTTTGAAGAATCTAAAATCTAAAATATATTTTGATTTGTTTAATGCTTTTTTGGTTATTACATGATTCCATTCTTTTGACTGGTACTGTATAATATATATATATATATATATATATATATATATATATATATATATATATATTATTGTACAAAGGATTGTTTGGGTCTGTTCCTGGTGCCCTGGTGCCCTGGTGCCCTGGTGCCCTGGTGCCCTGGTGCCCTGGTGCCCTGGCGCCCTGGTGTCCTGGTGCCCTGGTGCCCTGGTGCCCTGGTGCCCTGGTGCCCTGGTGCCCTGGTGCCCTGGTGCCCTGGTGCCCTGGTGCCCGTACTGTAACATCTCCTAGAGGGGAGTACCTCAAACTCCTGACATAGAGGCTGTCATAGGCATGACATAGAGGATGTCATAGGATTGACATAGAGGATGTCCATAGGCATGACATAGAGGATGTCCATAGGCATGACATAGAGGATGTCCATAGGCATGACATAGAGGCTGTCCATAGGCATGACATAGAGGATGTCCATAGGCATGACATAGAGGATGTCCATAGGCATGACATAGAGGATGTCATAGGCATGACATAGAGGATGTCCATAGGCATGACATAGAGGATGTCCATAGGCATGACATAGAGGATGTCCATAGGCATGACATAGAGGATGTCCATAGGCATGACATAGAGGATGTCCATAGGCATGACATAGAGGATGTCCATAGGCATGACATAGAGGATGTCCATAGGCATGACATAGAGGATGTCTGGGGTCCATCAGTACCTTGTGGGCTTTTGGGAAGGCTCTTATATCATAAA
>CM072256.1:6516396-6518896 GCA_036851935.1 Coregonus suidteri
GAATAACTGATTAGGAAGCTAACCCAGACATTACACTATGGAGGAGAGAGAGCGAGAGAGAGAGAGAGAGAGAGAGAGAGAGAGAGAGAGAGAGAGAGAGAGAGAGAGAGAGAGAGAGAGAGAGAGAGAGAGAGAGAGAGAGAGAGAGAGAGAGAGAGAGAGAGAGAGAGAGAGAGAGAGGAGAGAGAGAGAGAGAGAGAGAGAGAGAGGAGAGAGAGAGAGAGAGAGAGAGAGAGAGAGAGAAGAGAGAGAGAGAGAGAGAGAGAGAGAGAGAGAGAGAGAGAGAGAGAGAGAGAGAGAGAGAGGAGAGGGAGAGAGAGAGAGAGAGAGAGAGAGAGAGAGAGAGAGAGAGAGAGAGAGAGAGAGAGAGAGAGAGAGAAAAAGACAGCTCAAAGACGTTGCTCCCGCATCTGGAGTTAGATAAACTTGGATTATTTGGCAGGGATATATACAGGATGCTACCCTCCACAACATAACCTTCACTCCAAACCAAAACTCCAAACCTACAACCTGATTTTGGACGGAATTACCTGGAAGGATTTCTACTACCAAGGATTACTATTCTCAAACTATACAGCAAATGCACACCATCCAACCTGGAACTGAGTGAGTAATGTTTAGTCTGAAGCTATTTTTTACTTCCAAAAACCAAGAAGAAAAATACACTACTATGATATATTTTATTTTATAAGGACTGAATGCTAAGGCTACCAAGCTTGTTAGGACAAAGAGATACAACTTCAATTAGCACTGACGTGTGAAGTGAGAGGTGTCAAAGCCCTTGAGCCCAACAATGGCAGGAGAGTCGCACAGTCTACCCCAACCAAATGGAGAGGCCTTAGAAGCACCCTCCCGCTGTTCAGAGGTCATTAAAATACAGTACCCTCTGTATTTAAAGAATGATAAGACACTAACAGAGTACAAAATTAAGTCTGGAGACACTTTGCTGACTTGTGTGATAGAAAAAGCTTCTTCTACTTTCCCCAACGCACAAGTGGTTATCTCAACCCTGCTTGCTACCATGAAAATACTTCCACCCTGCTACCATACAGCAGGTTAACACAAGTATTTCCCAGTGACTGTGCATCAAAACCAAATGCCCACCACTCCACCCTGGACGTGAACAGCCTTTACGAACAGCTCCTCCTAAACAAACACCAGTGCCCACCTTCGCCCGGACCCTAAAGGATATCGCCCTCAACCGCAGACCCAACACCTCACACAGGAGCAACAGATCAACAGACACCCCGCCCAGACCAGCGAGACACTCTCCAAACCTGCGGGACCCCCCCCCCCCCCGGACCTACACATGGAGGACCCCCGTCGAGAGGACCTACATCCAGACCACAGCACCACCAGCCACATCCAGACCCACACCCCAACCAATTAACACCTCCCCAAGTCAACCATGCCCACACCCCATTAAGGCCCCCTCAGATCAGACCTATGCCCCTCCTACCCACCCCAAGCCCCACACTCACGCAAAGAGGGCGTCAACATGAAAGTCACACATACGCCCAGGCCGTGAGCAGGCAAACAGGCCCAACCCCCACTCTTACACTAGCCAATGGCATGTACCAGATGATCAGTAGGCTCTACTCACACTTACTGGCCTGAGGCAAAACCACACGACTAACAACATTAGACACTTTATGGAACACAAAGCAGGCCCAACACCCACTCAACCTTTAAACAGGTTAACATTCACAAGGCCGCAGGGCCAGATGGATTCCTGCCTAAAGAGCAGGAACCTGGACTTCACCAAAGAAATCTGAAATACTGACATACCCCAATCCACAAAAGTGGAGACAAATTTGACCCCAGCAACCTTGGGAAGATCCTCTGCATTATCACTAACAGCAGACTAGTTCATTTCCTCAGTGAAAACAATGTACTGAGCAAATGTCAAATTGGCTTTTTACCAAATTACCATACGACAGATCATGTATTCACCCTGCACACCCTAATTGACAAACAAACAAACCAAAACAAAGGCAAAGTCTTCTCATGCTTTGTTGATTTCAAAAAAGTTTTTGACTCAATTTGGCATGAGGGTCTGCTATACAAATTGATGGAAAGTGGTGTTGGGGGAAAAACATACGACATTATAAAATCCACGTCCACAAACAACAAGTGTGCGGTTAAAATTGGCAAAAAAAACACAGATTTCTATCCACAGGGCCGTGGGGTGAGACAGGGATGCAGTTTAAGCCCCACCCTTCTTCAACATATATATCAACAAATTGGCGAGGGCACTAAAACAGTCTGCAGCACCCGGCCTCACCCTACTAGAATCTGAAGTCAAATGGCTACTGTTTGCTGATGATCTGGTGCTTCTGTCCCCAATCAAGGAGGGCCTACAGCAGCACCTAGATCTTCTGCACAGATTCTGTCAGACCTGAGCCCTGACAGTAAATCTCAGTAAGACAAAAATAATGGAGTTCCAAAAAAGGTCCAGTTGCCAGGACCACAAATACAAATTGCATCTAGACAGTGTTGC
>CM072256.1:6521396-6553896 GCA_036851935.1 Coregonus suidteri
CTCGTGGTAATGGCTGGAGAGGAATAGGGACGGGCTCGTGGTAATGGCTGGAGAGGAATAGGGACGGGCTCGTGGTAATGGCTGGAGAGGAATAGGGACGGGCTCGTGGTAATGGCTGGAGAGGAATAGGGACGGGCTCGTGGTAATGGCTGGAGAGGAATAGGGACTGGCTCGTGGTAATGGCTGGAGAGGAATAGGGACGGGCTCGTGGTAATGGCTGGAGAGGAATAGGGACGGGAAGTGGTAATGGAGGGAGAGGAATAGGGACGGGCTCGTGGTAGTGGCTGGAGAGGAATAGGGACTGGCTCGTGGTAATGGCTGGAGAGGAGTCAGTGGAATGGTATCAGATACATCAAACACATGGTTTCCATGGAGAGAGAAAGAGAGAGGGAGGGGAGAGAAGGAGAGAGGGAGGGGAGAGAAGGAGAGAGGGAGGGGAGAGATGAGAGAGGGAGGAGAGAGAAGGAGAGAGGGAGAGAAGGAGAGATGGAAGGAGAGGGAGAATATGGAGAGAGGAGAGAGGGAGAGGGAGAGATGGAAGGAGAGAGGGAGAGGATGAGAGAGGAGGAGGAGAGAGAGGGAGAGAGGGAGAGGAGAGAAAGGAGAGAGGGAGGGGAGAGGAGAGAGAGAGAGAGGAGGATGAGGGGAGAGATGGAAGAGAGATGGAGGAGAGAGGGAGAGAGAGGAGAGAGGGAGGGGAGAGAGGATGAGAGGAGAGAGGGAAGGAGAGAGGGAGAGGAGAGAGGAAGGAGAGAGGGAGGGGAGAGAAGGAGAGAGGGAGGAGAGAGAAGGAGAGAGGGAGGGGAGAGAGAGAAGTAGATAGGAGAGAGAAGGAGATATGGAAGGAGAGTGTGAGAAATAGAGGTGGAAGGAGAGAGGGAGAGGAGAGATGGAAGGAGAGAGGGAGAGGAGAGATGGAAGGAGAGAGGGAGAGGAGAGATGGAAGGAGAGAGGGAGAAGAGAGATGGAAGGAGAGAGGGAGAGGAGAGATGGAAGGAGAGAGGGAGAGGAGAGATGGAAGGAGAGAGGGAGTGGAGAGATGGAAGGAGAGAGGGAGAGGAGAGATGGAAGGAGAGAGGGAGAGGAGAGATGGAAGGAGAGAGGGAGTGGAGAGATGGAAGGAGAGAGGGAGAGGAGAGATGGAAGGAGAGAGGGAGAGGAGAGATGGAAGGAGAGAGGGAGAGGAGAGATGGAAGGAGAGAGGGAGAGAAGGAGGTGAAGGCTCAGAACACATTATCTATGGTCAGAGGCAAATTAGCAGAGGGGGACAGTAAATATAGAAAAGTGCTGACTTTGTGTGTGTGTGTGTGTGTGTGTGTGTGTGTGTGTGTGTGTGTGTGTGTGTGTGTGTGTGTGTGTGTGTGTGTGTGTATTCATCCAACCCGTCTTTCATTAGCGCCTGTCCCTCTGAGGGAAAGAGGGAGGGTGAGAGAAAGAGAGAGAGAGAGAGAGATGTAAACAAAATAATAATACCCATCACTCCTTGAAATGACTCCAGGGCTGTGTTCCAAAGCTGTCTGGCTACCCATCCACACGGCTCTGGCCAAACACCACGCCCACTAACATTTCCGTAGCGATAGAGAATTCAATTCAGTCGTCAGGCAGGTTCCAAATGGCACCCATCCCCTATAGAGTGCACTACTTTTGATCTGAGCCCATAGGGATATAGGGAACGGGGTGCCGTTTGTGACGCAGACCCTGGAGTTGCTTATCATATTTGGCAGGGGGCTGCAAAATTGTGTTCATGTGGTCTGTTGAGGAGGGCTAGCGGTTTAAGGCTGGACCGGCAACTCTTCTTTGTGAGAGACAGAGCATGGGTCTCGGATTCCTACGCTGCACTACTGAGGGCCCCAACAGTTAACACAGCAGGTGGGACTAATGTCTCTTAGGCTGCTGGAGAGAGTCATGGGGGGGGGGGGGGGGGGGGGGGGGGGGGTCCAGGAGGTGCTGCCTGAACCAGTGAGGAGGGGGCTGGAGCAGCCTGGGGAGGAGGGGCTACCACCGTTTCCACCAATTGACAGCAGAGACTGGGGAGAACGTACTGTCTTTGAACACTCTGAGCCTGGGGGAGTTTTGATTAGGTGGGGGTAAGGACTGGCAGGGGGGGGGGGCGCTGCACACTCTCAGCATTAATCACATCAGGAGCAGAGTGAAGGGGGATCAGCGGCAGGGGGTTGTGGGGGCTGAGAGCATGGCAGGATACAGGCAGTGGCAGGGGGTTGTGGGGGCTGAGAGCATGGCAGGATACAGGCAGTGGCAAGGGGTTGTGGGGGCTGAGAGCATGGCAGGGTACGGTAAGCTCCCAGGGCCAAAAAGATCAGGGGACCTCCAGTGGAGGGTATTACATGGAGCCCTGGCCACCAATAGCAGGTTGGCTCGGGTTGACCTGGGAGTCGGGGAGGTGTGTCCGTTTTGTGCAATGACTGAGACTGTTCATCATGTTTTTTCTGTGTGTGGCAGGGTAATGCTGTTACTGTTGGACTCTGTGTGTGGCAGGGTAATGCTGTTACTGTTGGACTCTGTGTGTGGCAGGGTAATGCTGTCACTGTTGGACTCTGTGTGTGGCAGGGTAATGCTGTTATTGTTACTGTTGGACTCTGTGTGTGGCAGGGTAATGCTGTTACTGTTGCTGTTGGACTCTGTGTGTGGCAGGGTAATGCTGTTATTGTTGCTGTTGGACTCTCTGTGTGTGGCAGGGTAATGCTGTCACTTTTGGACTCTGTGTTTGGCAGGGTAATGCTGTCACTTTTGGACTCTGTGTGTGGCAGGGTAATGCTGTTACTGTTGCTGTTGGACTCTCTGTGTGTGGCAGGGTAATGCCGTTACTGTTGCTGTTGGACTCTCTGTGTGTGGCAGGGTAATGCTGTCGCTTTTGGACTCTGTGTTTGGCAGGGTAATGCTGTTACTGTTGGACTCTCTGTGTGGGAGGTTGGGGGTGTTTGTGATGAGGTATGAAACGGTCAAATGTGTTTTGTTGAACTTTTTGTTTGGCCAAGTTGGAAGCGGAGGGACAGACCAGGTTATTATTCAAAGGGATGGTCTCTGCACACCTGGTCTCTGCACACCTGGTCTCTGCACACCTGGTCTCTGCACACCTGGTCTCTGCACACCTGGTCTCTGCACACCTGGAGATGTTTCAGGAGGTATGTGGGCTCTCTCTCTCTCTCTCTCTCTCTCTCTCTCTCTCTCTCTCTCTCTCTCTCTCTCTCTCTCTCTCTCTCTCTCTCTCTCTCTCTCTCTCTCTCTCTCTCTCTCTCTCTCTCTCTCTCTCTCTCTCTCTCTCTCTCTCTCTCTCTCTCTCTCAATCATCTCTTGGTCGATTCAGGAGCCGGACAGATACAGTACGCTGCAGTGGACTGGACAGTATGACTTACTGAACACACACACACACACACACACACACACACACACACAAGCACCGTAAGCTGATGAGAGCAAGGGGGATATGAAGGAAGAATGGAAAAGGAAGTAAAAAGACGGACAGAGAATCAGAGAGGGTTTAAAAGACCTGATGATGACAGAGAATCAGAGAGGGTTTAAAAGACCTGAGATTGACAGAGAATCAGAGAGGGTTTAAAAGACCTGAGATTGACAGAGAATCAGAGAGGGTTTAAAAGACCTGAGATTGACAGAGAATCAGAGAGGGTTTAAAAGACCTGAGATTGACAGAGAATCAGAGAGGGTTTAAAAAGACCTGAGATTGACAGAGAATCAGAGAGGGTTTAAAAGACCTGAGATTGACAGAGAATCAGAGAGGGTTTAAAAAGACCTGAGATTGACACAGAGAATCAGAGAGGGTTTAAAAGACCTGAGATTGACAGAGAATCAGAGAGGGTTTAAAAGACCTGAGATTGACAGAGAATCAGAGAGGGTTTAAAAGACCTCAGATTGACAGAGAATCAGAGAGGGTTTAAAAGACCTGAGATTGACAGAGAATCAGAGAGGGTTTAAAAGACCTGAGATTGACAGAGAATCAGAGAGGGTTTAAAAGACCTGAGATTGACAGAGAATCAGAGAAGGTTTAAAAGACCTGAGATTGACAGAGAATCAGAGAGGGTTTAAAAGACCTGAGATTGACAGAGAATCAGAGAAGATTTAAAAGACCTGAGATTGACAGAGAATCAGAGAAGATTTAAAAGACCTGAGATTGACAGAGAATCAGAGAAGATTTAAAAGACCTGAGATTGACAGAGAATCAGAGAAGGTTTAAAGAGGGAGAAGAGAGAGGGAGGGAGAAAAAAAGTGATCCCTCTCATCACTAAAGGAAATAAATAGAGAAAACTGAGAGTACAAAGAGACAGAAAGAGAGGAGAGAATTAGACAGAGAGAGGTAATGAGAGAAGAGGGGAGAGAGAAGAGGGGAGAGAGAGAGAAGAGAGAGAGAGAGAGAGAGAGAGAGAGAGAGAGAGAGAGAGAGAGAGAAGAGGGGGGAGAAATAGAGAGAGAGCAAGAGAGAGAGAGCGAGAGGGCGAGAGAGCGAGAGAGAGAGAGAGAGAGAGAGAGAGAGAGAGAGAGAGAGAGAGAGAGAGAGAGAGAGAGAGAGAGACCTGGCCCTGACAGTAAATCTCAGTAAAACAAAAATAATGGTGTTCCGAAAAAGGTCCAGTTGCCAGGACTACAAATACAAATTCCATCTAGACACCGTTGCCCTAGATCACACAAAAAATGACACATACCTCGGCCTTCCACTTCCACAAAGCTGTGAACGATCTGAGAGACAAGGCAAGAAGGGAACATGCCATCAAAAGGAACATAAAATTCGACATACCAATTAGGATCTGGCTAAAAATACTTGAATCAGTTATAGAACCCATTGCCCTTTATGGTTGTGAGGTCTGGGGTCCGCTCACCAACCAAGAATTCACAAAATGGACAAACACCAAATTGAGACTCTACATGCAGAATGCAGCAGAATTCTGCAAAAATATCCTCAGTGTACAACGAAAAACACCAAATAATGCATAGAATTAGGCCGATACCCACTAATGATCAAAATCCAGAAAAGAGAAGTTAAATTCTACAACCACTTAAAAGGAAGCGATTCCCAAACCTTCCATAACAAAGCCATCACCTACAAAGAGATGAACTTGGAGAAGAGTCCCCTAAGCAAGCTGATCCTGGGGCTCGGTTCACAAACACAAACAGACCCCACAGAGCCCCAAGACAACAACACAATTAGACCCAACCAAATCATGAGAAAACAGAAAGAGAATTACTTGACACAGAATTAACAAAAAAGCAGAGCAAACTAGAATGTTATTTGGCCCTAAAAAGAGAGTACACAGTGGCAGAATACCTGACCACTGTGACTGACCCAAACTTAAGGAAAGCTTTGACTATGTACAGACTCAGTGAGCATAGCCTTGCTATTAAGAACGGCCGCCGTAGGCAGACCTGGCTCTCAAGAGAAGACAGGCTATGTGCACACTGCCCACAAAATGAGGTGGAAACTGAGCTGCACTTCCTAACCTCCTGCCAAATGTATGACCATTTAGAGACAAATATTTCCCTCAGATTACACAGACCCACAAAGAATTAGAAAACAAATCCAATTTTGATAAACTCCCATATCTATTGGGTGAAATACCACAGTGTGCCATCACAGCAGCAAGATTTGTGACCTGTTGCCACAAGAAAAGGGCAACCAGTGAAGAACAAACACCATTGTAAATACAACCCATTTTTATGTTTATTTATTTTCCCATTTGTACTTTAACTATTTGCACATTGTTACAACACTGTATATATACATAATATGACATTTGACATTTGAAATGTCTTTATTATTTTGGAACTTCTGAGTGTAATGTTGACTGTTAATATTTATTGTTTATTTCACTTTTGTTTACTATCTTCTTCACTTGCTTTGGCAACGTTAACACACGTTTCCCATGCCAATAAAGCCCTTAAATTGAAAAAAAAAATGAATTGAAATTGAATTGAATTGAGAGAGAAATAGACAGAGAGAAATAGACAGAGAGAGAGAGAAATAGACAGAGAGAAATAGACAGAGAGAGAGAGAGAGAACGAGCAATGAGAAAAAATCTCATTCCATTCTCACTCAATAAATTCTCCTTCAAATTTCTGTTCAGTCATTTTCTCCCTCCATCCCTCTCTTTCTCTCTACAGACATTGTGGCATGATTTAGATTTGTTAACAGGAAGAATCTTTCCTTCCCTCTCTCTCTCCTTCCTTCCCTCCATCCCTCCCTCCATCCCTTGTGCATGTCCTCTGCCCTGACAGGGCTATTGTCATTACACAGCTGACTGGACAAGATAGAGAGAGAGAGAGACACATATTTCCCTCAGATAACACAGATCAACAAAGAATCTATTGGGTGAAATACCACAGTGTGCCATCACAGCAGCAAGATTTGTGACCAGTTGCCACAAGAAAAGGGCAACCAGTCTCCTGAGTGGCGCAGTGGTCTAAGGCAGAGATCCTGGTTCGAATCCAGGCTCTGTCGCAGCCGGCCGCGACCGGGAGACTCATGGGCGGCGCACAATTGGCCCTGCGTCGTCCAGGGTAGGGGAGGGAATGGCCGGCAGGGATGTAGATCAGTTGATAGAGCATGGCGTTTGCAACGCCAGGGTTGTGGGTTCGTTTCCCACGGGGGGCCAGTATAAAAAAAAAAGATGTATTCACTAACTGTAAGTCGCTCTGGATAAGAGCGTCTGCTAAATGACTAAAACGTAAATGCAGTGAAGAACAAACAGAATTGTAAATACAACCCATATATTAATGTTTATTTATTTTCCCATTTGTACTTTAACTATTTGCTCATTGTTGCAACACTGTATATACAGTGGGGGAAATAAGTATTTAGTCAGCCACCAATTGTGCAAGTTCTCCCACTTAAAAAGATGAGAGAGGCCTGTAATTTTCATCATAGGTACACGTCAACTATGACAGACAAATTGAGAAAAAGAAAATCCAGAAAATCACATTGTAGGATTTTTAATGAATTTATTTGCAAATTATGGTGGAAAATAAGTATTTGGTCACCTACAAACAAGCAAGATTTCTGGCTCTCACAGACCTGTAACTTCTTCTTTAAGAGGCTCCTCTGTCCTCTACTCGTTACCTGTATTAATGGCACCTGTTTGAACTTGTTATCAGTATAAAAGACACCTGTCCACAACCTCAAACAGTCACACTCCAAACTCCACTATGGCCAAGACCAAAGATCTGTCAAAGGACACCAGAAACAAAATTGTAGACCTGCACCAGGCTGGGAAGACTGAATCTGCAATAGGTAAGCAGCTTGGTTTGAAGAAATCAACTGTGGGAGCAATTATTAGGAAATGGAAGACATACAAGACCACTGATAATCTCCCTCGATCTGGGGCTCCACGCAAGATCTCACCCCGTGGGGTCAAAATGATCACAAGAACGGTGAGCAAAAATCCCAGAACCACATGGGGGGACCTAGTGAATGACCTGCAGAGAGCTGGGACCAAAGTAACAAAGCCTACCATCAGTAACACACTACGCCACCAGGGACTCAAATCCTGCAGTGCCAGGCGTGTCCCCCTGCTTAAGCCAGTACATGTCCAGGCCCATCTGAAGTTTGCTAGAGTGCATTTGGATGATCCAGAAGAGGATTGGGAGAATGTCATATGGTCAGATGAAACCAAAATAGAACTTTTTGGTAAAAAATCAACTCGTCGTGTTTGGAGGACAAAGAATGCTGAGTTGCATCCAAAGAACACCATACCTACTGTGAAGCATGGGGGTGGAAAGATCATGCTTTGGGGCTGTTTTTCTGCAAAGGGACCAGGACGACTGATCCGTGTAAAGGAAAGAATGTGTGGGGCCATTTCGAGTGAAAACCTCCTTCCATCAGCAAGGGCATTGAAGATGACATGTGGCTGGGTCTTTCAGCATGACAATGATCCCAAACACACCGCCCGGGCAACGAAGGAGTGGCTTCGTAAGAAGCATTTCAAGGTCCTGGAGTGGCCTAGCCAGTCTCCAGATCTCAACCCCATAGAAAATCTTTGGAGGGAGTTGAAAGTCTGTGTTGCCCAGCGACAGCCCCAAAACATCACTGCTCTAGAGGAGATCTGTATGGAGGAATGGGCCAAAATACCAGCAACAGTGTGTGAAAACCTTGTGAAGACTTACAGGAAATGTTTGACCTGTGTCATTGCCAACAAAGGGTATATAACAAAGTATTGAGAAACTTTTGTTATTGACCAAATACTTATTTTCCACCATAATTTGCAAATAAATTCATTAAAAATCCTACAATGTGATTTTCTGGATTTTTTTTCTTCTCATTTTGTCTGTCATAGTTGACGTGTACCTATGATGAAAATTACAGGCCTCTCTCGTCTTTTTAAGTGGGAGAACTTGACTAAATACTTTTTTCCCCCACTGTATATATATATATATACACACGTATACAGTGGGGAGAACAAGTATTTGATACACTGCCGATTTTGCAGGTTGTCCTACATACAAAGTATGTAGAGGTCTGTAATTTTTATCATAGGTACACTTTAACTCTGAGAGATGGAATCTAAAACAAAAATCCAGAAAATCACATTGTATGATTTTTAAGTAATTAATTTGCATTTTATTGCATGACATAAGTATTTGATTACCTACCAACCAGTAAGAATTCCAGCTCTCACAGACCTGTTAGTTTTTCTTTAAGAAGACCTCCTGTTCTCCACTCATTACCTGTATTAACTGCACCTGTTTGAACTCGTTACCTGTATAAAAGACACCTGTGCACACTCTCAATCAAACAGACTCCAACCTCTCCACAATGGCCAAGACCAGAGAGCTGTGTAAGGACATCAGGGATAAAATTGTAGACCTGCATAAGGCTGGGATGGGCTACAGGACCATAGGCAAGCAGCTTGGTGAGAAGGCAACAACTGTTGGCGCAATTATTAGAAAATGAAAGAAGTTCAAGATGACGGTCAATCACCCTCGGTCTGGGGCTCCATGCAAGATCTCACCTCGTGGGGCATCAATGATCATGAGGAAGGTGAGGGATCAGCCCAGAACTACACGGCAGGACCTGGTCAATGACCTGAAGAGAGCTGGGACCACAGTCTCAAAGAAAACCATTAGTAACACACTACGCCGTCATGGATTAAAATCCTGCAGCGCACGCAAGGTCCCCCTGCTCAAGCCAGCGCATGTCCAGGCCCGCCTGAAGTTTGCCAATGACCATCTGGATGATCCAGAGGAGGAATGGGAGAAGGTCATGTGGTCTGATGAGACAAAAATAGAGCTTTTTGGTCTAAACTCCACTCGACGTGTTTGGAGGAAGAAGAAGGATGAGTACAACCCCAAGAACACCATCCCAACCGTGAAGCATGGAGGTGGAAACATCATTCTTTGGGGATGCTTTTCTGCAAAGGGGACAGGACGACTGCACCGTATTGAGGGGAGGATGGATGGGGCCATGTATCGCGAGATCTTGGCCAACAACCTCCTTCCCTCAGTAAGAGCATTGAAGATGGGTCGTGGCTGGGTCTTCCAGCATGACAACGACCCGAAACACACAGCCAGGGCAACTAAGGAGTGGCTCCGTAAGAAGCATCTCAAGGTCCTGGAGTAGCCTAGCCAGTCTCCAGACCTGAACCCAATAGAAAATCTTTGGAGGGAGCTGAAAGTCTGTATTGCCCAGCGACAGCCCCGGTTTCTGTACCAAATATTAAGTTCTGCTTTTCTGATGTATCAAATACTTATGTCATGCAATAAAATGCAAATCAATTACTTAAAAATCATACAATGTGATTTTATGGATTTTTGTTTTAGATTCCGTCTCTCACAGTTCAAGTGTACCTATGATAAAATTTACAGACCTCTAAATGCTTTGTAAGTAGGAAAACCTGCAAAATCGGCAGTGTGTCAAATACTTGGGGGGGGGGGGGGGGGGGGTGTTTTTAGGGCCATAAGCAAACAAGAAAATGGTCATCCAGAGGCTGGTGATTTCAATGCAGTGAAACTGAAATCTGTTTTACCTCATTTCTACCAGCATATCAGCTGTACAACTAGAGATGAAAGAACCTACTACATCTCCTTTACTCTACACACAGAGACGCATACAAAGCTCTCCCTCGCCCTATCCTCACGATACAAAGCTCTCCCTTCTCACCATTCCTGCTTACAAGCAAAAACTCAAACATGAAGTACCAGCTCAATACGGAAGTGGTCCGATGAATCGGATGCGAAGCTACAGGACTGTTTTGCTAGCACAGACATTTTAGTCATTTAGCAGACGCTCTTATCCAGAGCGACTTAAGGTTAGTTAATTAATCTTAAGATAGAGACATTTACATTTTAGTCATTTAGCAGACGCTCTTATCCAGAGTGACTTACAGTTAAGTGAGTGCATACATATTATTTTTATTTTTTATACTGGCCCCCCCGTGGGAATCGAACCCACAACCCTGGCGTTCCAAACGCCATGCTCTACCAACTGAGCTAAGTCCCTGCCGGCCATTCCCTCCCCTACCCTGGACGACGCTGGGCCAATTGTGCGCCGCCCCATGGGTCTCCCGGTCGCGGCCGGCTGCGACAGAACCTGGACAACCACATATCACAGTCATAGAAACTTTTCCTCAATGAAGTAGTTATCAGCAAAGTCAGAGCTAGAAGGGGGGAGGGGTTAAGTGTTGGTTCAGGATATTATTATTTCATTTTTTTTTTTTTAGGGGGTGGGGGTCGAGGTGAGGAGGGGGACTATTTCAGATACTCTTTGAAGAGGTAGGGTTTCCGGTGCTTTTCGGGAAGATGGGCAGGGACTCTGCTGTCCTAGCTTCAGGGGGAAGCTGGTTCCACCACTGTGGCGCCAGGACAGAGAGGAGCTTGGACTGGGCTGAGTGGGAGCGGCCCTCCTGTAGGGGTGGTAGGGCCAAGAGACCCGAGGTGGCAGAACGGAGTGCTCGGGTTGGGGTGTAGGGTTTGAGCATAGCCTGAAGGTAGGGAGGAGCAGTTCGTCTTGCTGTTCCGTAGGTAAGCACCATGGTAGTGGGGTAGTGAGCTTCGACTGGAAGCCAGTGTGCGGAGGAGTGGGGGTGACATGAGAGATCTTGGGAAGGTTGAAAACCAGCCGGGCTGCAGCGTTCTGGATAAGTTGCAGAGGTTTGATGGCACAAGTGGGGAGCCCAGACAACAGCGAGTTGCAGTAGTCCAGACGGGAGATGACAAGTGCCTGGATTAGGACCTGCGCCACTTCCTGTGTGAGGTAGGGTCGTACTCTACGGATGTTGTAGAGCATGGACCTGCAGGAGTGAGCCACTACTTTGATGTTTTCAGAGAAAGACAGGGTGTAGAGAGAAAAAAATGTAAGTTTAAGATAACATTTCCCTGCAATTCTACACATTTTGCCATGGGAAAGATTTTGCAATTTATATCTCATTCTATGCAATTCTACACATTTTGCCATGGGGTGTAGAGAAAATGTTGCCGTTTTAAAGCACGTTTTGTCTGCAATTCTACACATTTTGCCATGGGGTGGAGAGAAATGTTTGCAGTTTTGAATATGATATCTGAGTGAGAGTGACTAACAAAATCAACAGGGACCCCCCCCCCGGTCGGTAATATGACCATGATTACTACAAGTTTAGATAACTGGCTAGACTAATTTACTGTTGTGAGTTAGTATAGTAGAATACACAAGGTGCAATATAGAAATTTGGTTGTGCATCTTTTCTTTTGCTTTGTCAGTCAATTAGCCATGTCAGCAAAATACATTTCGATTGGTCAATTGAGACCACGACTGAGTTCCGACGGGCCGCCAGTTGGTCTACATGGTGATTGACAATGGAACTAATTCCTCACACACACACACACACACACACACACACACACACACACACACACACACACACACACCACTACAGACGGACACACACACGCTGATAGACCTGTCTTAAAAGTAGTGATTTGATTGACAGACTATTACTAACGGCAGCATCCATGCTGTACACTTCTGTAGAAAAGCAATAAGGTCTTGATTGCAATTGATATTTCAATGGAAGTAGTGTGTGTCGTGTGTGTGTGTGTGTGCAGGGGAGAACGTTCTCCGTCTATGTATCCATCACATAAAGACAAATACTAAACCGCCTGATATAATCTCTCTCTCTCTCTCTCTCTCTCTCTCTCTCTCTCTCTCTCTCTCTCTCTCTCTCTCTCTCTCTCTCTCTCTCTCTCTCTCTCTCTCTCTCTCTCTCTCTGTCTCTCTGTCTCTCTGTCTCTCTGTCTCTCTCTCTCTCTCTGTCTCTCTCTCTCTGTCTCTCTGTCTCTCTGTCTCTCTCTCTCTCTCTCTCTCTCTCTCTCTCTCTCTCTCTCTCTCTCTCTCACTCTCTCACTCTCTCCTCTCTCTCCTCCTCTCTCTATCTCCCTCACTCTAACTTAGGCCCCTCTCTCTCTTCGGCTCACTCTCAACTTAGCAGCTCATCATGAGACTCAGAGCTCTACCTTAGGCTTCACTCACTCACACACAAGACAGCAGAAACAGCATCATGAGACAGACAGACACAGAATATACCTGTCACACACACACTCACACACACAGCTGACACACAAATCACACACGCTGACACACACACAGACTACACACGCTGACACACACAAACACACACACGGACACACACACAAACGGACACACACAGTAATCTACCTAAGGGATAACAACAGTCTTTCTCACTCTGACATGACAGGGTTGAACTATCTCACAAATTACTCTGGAATGAAAAAAACAACACCCTCCATCCCAAAGGGTATCCTATTTCCTGTTCCCTATTTAGTGCACTACTTTTGTAATGCACTGTATAGGGTGTAGGGAATAGGGTACCATTAGAGACGGAGGCCACAGCTAAAATGTCAACATAGAATATTGTATTTTCTCCCTCCATTCTCTCTCTCTCTCTCTTCCTTTCCATCCTGTTGTTTCATTGTCTGTCCTCTCCCTTCATCACTCCATCTCTCTCTCTCTCTCTCTCTCTCTCTCTCTCTCTCTCTATATATATATATATATATATATATATCTCTCTCTCTCTATCTCTCTCTCTCTCTCTCTCTCTCTCTCTCTCTCTCTCTCTCTCTCTCTCTCTCTCTCTCTCTCTCTCTCTCTCTCTCTCCTCCCCTACCTTCTCCTCTCCTCCCTCCTCTCCTCTCCATCTCTCCTCTCCTCTTCATCTCTCCTCTCCCCTTACATCACATCCAGGACTTACCTTCCTTACTCATCCTCTCTTCTCTCCATCTCTCATTCCTCAACCTCTTCAGAACCTCTCCTCCCTTCTATCCCTTCATACAGGACTCAAACAGGAAGTACCAGTGACACACTCAAACAGGAAGTACCAGTGACACACTCAAACAGGAAGTACCAGTGACGCACTCAATGAAGCGGATGATAAACTACAGGACATATCACAGACTGGAATACTTTCCGGGATTCATGTGATGGCATTGAGGAGTTTACCACATCAGTCACCGGCCTCATTAATAAGTGCATCAACAACGTCGCCCACACAGTGACCGTACGTACATACATATCACAACCAGAAGCCACGTACATACCCCAACCAGAAGCCACGTACATATCCCAACCAGAAGCCACGTACATATCCCAACCAGAAGCCACGTACATATCCCAACCAGAAGCCACGTACATATCCCAACCAGAAGCCACGTACATATCCCAAACCAGAAGCCACGTACATATCCCAACCAGAAGCCACGTACATATCCCAACCAGAAGCCACGTACATATCCCAACCAGAAGCCACGTACATATCCCAACCAGAAGCCACGTACATATCCCAACCAGAAGCCACGTACATATCCCCAACCAGAAGCCACGTACATATCCCAACCAGAAGCCACGTACATATCCCAAAGCCAGTAATATCCCAACCAGAAGCCACGTACATATCCCAACCAGAAGCCACGTACATATCCCAACCAGAAGCCACGTACATATCCCAACCAGAAGCCACGTACATATCCCAACCAGAAGCCATGTACATATCCAACCAGAAGCCACGTACATATCCCAACCAGAAGCCACGTACATATCCCAACCAGAAGCCATGTACATATCCCAACCAGAAGCCACGTACATATCACAACCAGAAGCCATGGATTACAGGCAACAGTGAGCTAAAGGCTAGAGCCACCGCTTTCACGGAGCGGGATATTAATCTGGACGCTTATAAGAAATCCTGCTACGCCCTCCGACGAACCATCAAACTGGCAAAGTGTCAATATAGAACTGAGATTGAATCCTACTACACCGGCTCTGACGCTCATCGGATGTGGCAGGGGCTGGCAAACAATCCGTAAATTACAAAGGGGAATCCAGCCGCGATCTGCCCAGTGACATGAGCCAACCAGACGAGCAAAAATGCCTTCTATGCTCGCTTCGAGGCGAGCAACACTGAACCATGCATGATAGCACCAGCTGTTCCGGATGACTGTGCGATCACGCTCTCCGTAGCCGATGTGAGCATAGACCTTTAAACAGTGTCAACATTCACAAGGCCTCGGGGCCAGACGGATTACCAGGACGCGTGCTCAGGGGATGGCTCCAACTCACACATGGGCGTTCTGGGTGCCCATGGCCGGCTTGGGGGAGACCCCAAGAGGGGGTACCAGCCCCCACACCCGGATTCATCCAAAAGGGGGCGCCACCTGTCGTTGGCAAGTGTCTTCACCGGCATTTACAACCTCTACCAGACTCAGTCTGTATGACTATCGCCCCTTAGTCATGAAATGCGTTGAAAGGCTGGTCATGGCTCACATCAACAGCATCAGCCCAGACACCCTGGACCCCACTCCAATTCGCATACCGCCCCAACAGATCCACAGATGATGCAATATCTATTGCACTCCACACTGCCCCTCTCCCACCTGGAAAAAAAAAAGGAACACCTACGTGAGAATGCTGTTCATTGACTACAGCTCAGCGTTCAACACCATAGTGCCCACTAAGCTAAGGACCCTGGGATTAAACACCCCCCCCCCCCCTTTGCAACTGGATCCTGGACTTCCTGACGGGCCGCCCCCAGGTGGTGAGGGTAGGCAACAACACATCCCCCACGCTGACCCTCAACACGGGGGGCCCCTCAGGGGTGCGTGCTTAGTTGACTCCTGTACTCCGTGTTCACCAACCACTGCATGGATGCGCACGATTCCAACACCATCATTAAGTTTGCCAATGACACGACGGTGGTAGGCCTGATCACCTACGACGATGAGGCAGCCTATAGGGAGGTCAAAGACCTGGCAGTGTGGTGCCAGGACAACAACCTCTGCATCAACGTCAGCAAGACAAAGGAGCTGATCATGTACTACAGGAAATAGAGGGCAGAGCACGCCCCCATTCACATCGACAGGGCTGTAGTGGAGCGAGTCAAGAGATTCAAGTTCCTTGGTGTCCACATCACTAAGGAATTATCATGGTCTAAACACACCAACAAAGGCAAGACAAAGCCTCTTCCCCCTCAGGAGGCTAAAATGATTTGTCATGGGCCCTCAGATCCTCAAAAAGTTATTCAGCTGCACCTATGAGACCATCTTGATTGGCTGCATCACCGCTTGGTATGGCAACTGCTTGGCATCCGACTGTAAGACCCTAAAAATGATTAAAGACTCCAGCCACCCAAGTCATAGATTGTTCTCTCTGCTCCGCACAGCAAGCAGTAATGGAGCGCCAAGTCTGGGACCAAAAGGCTCCTGAACAGCTTCTACCCCCAAGCCATAAGACTGCTGAACAGTTAATCAAATGGCTACCCTCACTATTTGCATTGACCCCATTTTATTTGCACTGACTCTCTTGCACCGGCTCTATGCACACTCACTGGATTCTACCCATACACACACATACTACACTGACACTCCAACACACACACACACACACACACACACACACTACATACTCTAACACACACGTGCATATTGATGCCCCACACACACACCACTCACACATAGACACACTTTCACTCTCTTTCACACTCTTCACCTACGCTGCTGCTACTCTGTTTATTATCTATCCTGATTGCCTAGTCATCACGTTTACCCCTACCTACATGTATATATTACCTCAATTACTTCAACTACCTGGTACCCCTGCATATTGACTCAGTACCAGTATTCCTTGTATATAGCCTCATTACTACCTGGTACCCCTGGACATTGACTCAGTACTGGTACTCCTTGTATATAGCCTCGTTATTGTTATTTTATTGTGTTACTATTTCCTTCTTTTTTTTGTGCAAATGTTCTTACTTTTAACTCTACACCCTTCAACCACAAATCACAGATCCTCATCAGGCAAACTCTTTCCTCTTTCCTCTTTCCTCAAAATCCCTCAATCCCTCTCTCCTCCACCATTAATTCCTCTCCTCCTCTATAACATCTCCCATCCCTCTCCCCTCCACCATTAATTCCTCTCCTCCTCTATAACATCTCCCATCCCTCTCCCCTCCACCATTAATTCCTCTCCTCCTCTATAACATCTCCCATCCCTCTCCCCTCCACCATTAATTCCTCTCCTCCTCTATAACATCTCCAATCCCCCTCCTCTATAACATCTCCCATCCACCATCCTCTCCTCCCTATAACATCTCCATCCACCATTAATTCCTCTCCTCCTCTATAACATCTCCCATCCTCTCCCTCTCCCCTCCACCATTAATTCCTCTCCTCCTCTATAACATCTCCCATCCCTCTCCCCTCCACCATTAATTCCTCTCCTCCTCTATAACATCTCCAATCCCTCTCTCCCTCCACCATCCTCTGTCCTGTCCCATCCCTCTCTCCTCCACCATTCATCCATGTGATATATATATATATATATATTTTTTTTTTTTCATTGAGAGCGATTGAAACAGGGATATTTCCACAGCTTGTTTTTTACACCTCCATGATGATCTTTAGGATGTGAGGACAGCCTGAGTAATGTTCATGGAACAAATCCGTTTCTCACACACACACACACACACACACACACACACACACACACACACACACACACACACACACACACACACACACACACACACACACACACACACACAAGAGGATGATGCCTCAGTCATCTAGATAGAGAGAGATATCTATTATTAATGTCTGAGCAGCCAGATGAAAAGGAAAAATTCATCAGAGCCGCCAGGTCAGTCATTAGTAGGCAGGCAGAGTAAACGCTCACAGACTTATGGATGGATTCATTAGAGCAGCCAGGTCAGTCATTGGCAGGCAGCGCTTACCCACCATTACCCCCCACCCCAACCAAAAGCGAAGCATCAAGTACAACGGACAGCAAAGAGAGAGAAAGGGGGCGCGGTGTCTGTTTATGTGTCCATACCTGTTTGGCCAGTTTGACAGAGTCAGAAGTCAGTCGGTCTCTTAGACGAGGGTCCAGTTCGGCCGCAGGGGCGATCTCCACCACCTACAGAACACAACACAACTTTGTTAACAACACCGCCTTCAAACTCAATGAAACTTCATTAACAACACCTTCATTAAACAGAGACTTTAAGACTAGAAGAAAAAAAGCTAAATAGGAGCAAGACTTAAAGGACAACATCTCAAAAACATTCTTTGACCCAAAAAAACAAACAATATATAACACAATACAATATATATGATGTCATTAGAGAAGTAGCCGTTAGCAAATAAGAGACTGAAGATGTGGTAAAGTAATAACAAATAAGTAATAAATAGTAAAGGAATATATATTAAAGGAATAAATAGTAAAGGAATGAGGACCATGTACAGTATATACTGTAGATATAGTTATATATAGATACAGTGCATTTGGAAAGTATTCAGACCCCTTGACTTGTTCCACATTTTGTATTTTACAGCCTTATTCTACAAGTTATTAGATAGTTTTTTCCACCCCTCATCAATCTACACACAATACCCCATAATGACAATGCAAAAACAGTTTTTGTATTATTTTGGCATATTTATAAAACAAATACAAAACTGTAATATCAAATGTCCATATGTATTCAGACCATTTACTCAGTACTATGTTGAAGCACCTTTGGCAGCAATTACAGCCCAGAGTCTTCTTGGGTATGACGCTACAAGCTTGGCACACCTGTATTTGGGGAGTTTCTCCCATTTTTCTCTGCAGATCCTCACAAGCTCTGTTAGGTTGGATGGGGAGCATCGCTGCACAGCTATTGTCAGGTCTCTCCAGAGATGTTCGATTGGGTTCAACTCCGGGCTCTGGCTGGGCCACTCAAGGACATTGAGAGACTTGTCCCGAAGCCACTCCTGCGTTGTCTTGGCTGTGTGCTTAGGGTTGTTGTCCTGTTGGAAGGTGAACCTTCGCCCCAGTCTGAGGTCCTGAGCGCTCTGGAGCAGATTTTCATCAAGGAACTTTCTGTACTTTGCTCCGTTCATCTTTCCCTCGATCCTGACTAGTCTTCCAGTCCCTGCCGCTGAAAAAACTCCCCACAGCATGATGCTGCCACCATCATGCTTCACATTAGGGATAGTGCCAGGTTTCCTCCAGACGTGACGCTTGGCATTCAGGCCAAAGAGTTCAATCTTGGTTTCATCAGACCAGAGAATCTTGTTTCTCATGGACTGAGAGTCCTTTAGGTGCCTTTGGGCAAACTCCAAGCGGGCTGTCATGTGCCTTTTACTGAGGAGTGGCTTCCGTCTGGCCACTCTACAACAAAGGCCTGATTGGTGGAGTGCTGCAAAGATGGTTGTCCTTCTGGAAGGTTCTTCCATCTCCACAGAGGAACTCTGGAGCGCTGTCA
Source organism: Coregonus suidteri (assembly GCA_036851935.1). NCBI lineage: Eukaryota > Metazoa > Chordata > Actinopteri > Salmoniformes > Salmonidae > Coregonus > Coregonus suidteri. The sequence goes on from CM072256.1 coordinate 6,540,149, forward strand.
GAGTGACCATCGGGTTCTTGGTCACCTCCCTGACCAAGGCCATTATCCCCCGATTGCTCAGTTTGGCCGGGCTGCCAGCTCTAGGAAGAGTCTTGGTGGTTCCAAACTTCTTCCATTTAAGAATGATGGAGGCCACTGTGTTCTTAGGGACCTTCAATGCTGCAGACATTTTTGGTACCCTTCCCCAGATCCGTGCCTCGACACAATCCTGTCTCGGAGCTCTACGAATAATTCCTTTGACCTCATGGCTTGGTTTTTGCTCTGGCATGCACTGTCAACTGTGGGACCTTATATAGACAGATGTGTGCCTTTCCAAATCATGTCCAATCAATTTGTAAAAACATCTCAAGGATGATCAATGGAAACAGGATGCACCTGAGCTCAACTTCGAGTCTCTTAGCAAAGGGGCTGAATACTGTTGAAAAAAATTTAATAGATTTGCAAAAATTTATATAAACCTGTTTTCACTTTGTCATTATTGGGTATTGACTGTAGATTGATGGAAAAAAATTTTTTGATCAATTTTAGAATAATGTTGTAACGTAACAAAATGTGGAAAAAGGGAAGGGGTCTGAATACTTTACGAATGCACTGTATATACAGTACCAGTCAAAAGTTTGGACACACCTACTCATTCAAGGCTTTTTCTTGATTTTTACTATTTTCTACATTGTAGAATAATAGTGAAGACATCAAAACTATGAAATAATAAATATGGAATCATGTAGTAACCATAAAAGCGTTAAACAAATCAAAATATATTTTATATTTTAGATTCTTCAAATAGCCACCCTTTATGACAGCTTTGCACACTCTTGGCATTTTCTCAACCAGCTTCACCAGGAATGCTTTTCCAACAGTCTTGAAGGAGTTCCCACATATGCTGAGCACTTGTTGGCTGCTTTTCCTTCACTCTGCAGTCCGACTCATCCCAAACCATCTCAATTGGGTTGAGGTCGGAGGATTGTGGAGGCCAGGTCATCTGATGCAGCACTCCATCACTCTCCTTCTTGGTAAAATAGCCCTTACACAGCCTGGAGGTGTGTTGGGTCATTATCCTGTTGAAAAACAAATGATAGTCCCACTAAGCCCAAACCAGATGGGATGGCGAATCGCTGCAGAATGCTGTTGTAGCCATGCTGGTTAAGTGTGCCTTGAATTCTAAGTAAATCACAGACAGTGTCACCAGCAAAGCACCCCCACCCCATAACACCTCCTCCTCCATGCTTTACGGTGGGAAATACACGTGCGGAGATCATCCGTTCACCCACACGCGTCTCACAAAGACGCGGCGGTTGGAACCAAAAATCTCCAATTTGGACTCCAGACCAAAGGAAAAATGTCCACCTGTCTAATGTCCATTGCTCGTGTTTCTTGGCCCAAGCAGGTCTCTTCTTCTTATTGGTGTCACGTCTCCTCCCGTTGCTCCCCTCCGGCGCTCGGATTCGCCGGTCTACTGAGCCACCTGTCTCAGCGCACCACCTCGGCAACACCGGAATGGAAACCCAACGCACCCTAATCACCTCCAGCGCACCTGCACCTCATCATCTCATCACCACCCCTATTTAGCCCTGGACTGTTCTGGGTGATGTTGTGTGTGATGGTTAAGCGTCGTGTCGTTTACTCTCTCTTTGTTATTCTCTTTCTCATTATTAAGTAAACCTTGACCTTATTAATTCCTGCGTCTGCGTCCTGCCTCTTCGTATATCAGTACTCATCACAGAATCACACACCTCACGAAAATGGATGCAGCAGGAGTTTCCCAGTGCCTCGACCAGCACCAGCAGCAGCTTGCCCAGTTGAACGCCACCATGCAGGTAGTGCTCCAAACTCTGCATAATCTGCCCAGCGCTCCGGTTCCACCTCAGGGAGCGGCGAGTGCATCCAATCCACCTGTTCCCGTGCTATCACCCACTTCTGCGGGGAACCCTTGCCCTACCGGAGCGCTATGATGGTAAAACTACTAAATGTAGCGGTTTCCTGCTACAGGTTTCACTTTACCTGGCGCGTCAGCCTAGGGCATATCCATCTGACCAAGCCAGGATAGCGCTGGTGATCTCGCTACTTAAAGGAAAGGCGCTGGATTGGGCCACGGCAGTCTGGGAAGGAGAGGAGGCAGTGGCGCTTCCCTACCCCACCTTCCTCACTCGGTTCCCATGGAGGGAAAGGACGGGGGTGAGCGTCTCCTCCATCTACAACAGAGAGAGGGGCCCGCGTCCGAGTACGCTCTGAGCTTTTGCACGGTGGCGGCGTCTTCCGGCTGGAATGAGCGTGCTCTGCGCACGGCCTTCAGGAGAGGCTTACGAGAGGACATTAAGACGGAACTCGCATGCCGGGACGATGAGATGGACCTTGATACCCCTCATCACCCAGTCCATCTGTCTTGACGACATGTTGAGAGAGAGACGACGTTCCCAACACCTCCCGGAGCCTCGACGCTCACCCCATCTGATCTATGGAAGCCGCCCTGCTTCCGAGTCCTCACCCATGGAGGTGGGCAGCATCCCCTACACCACCACGGACCACAGATCTCCTGGGGGCTCCCTATCTAGGTGGTTTGACTCCCGTAGCCACTCCGTGAGTGTTACGTCATAATAATATATAATAATATGCCATTTAGCAGACGCTTTTATCCAAAGCGACTTACAGTCATGTGTGCATACATTTTTACGTATGGTTGGTCCCAGGGATCGAACCCACTACCCTGGCGTTACAAGCGCCATGCTCCACCAATTGAGCTACAGAGGACCACTCCTATCACAAAACCATTGTTTTTAGTTCCCATAACGGTGACTGGTTATTCCTTCTCTTCCATTTCTACCGCAATGATAGATTCCGGATCAGCGGGGAACCTTATAGATAGGGAGCTGGTCTCTGAATGGGGGTTGCCCACCGTGCCACTGCTATCTCCGCTACACGTCACCTCACTGGACAATAAACCCCTTGGATCAGGCACCATTACGCACGTCACTCTCCCCATCACCATCACCATTCCCACCCTACCGGAGCACCACGAGGAGCTGTCATTCCACATCGTCACGTCACCCCTTCACCGGATCGTCTTGGGATTGCCCTGGCTCAGACTACACAACCCCGCCATCAATTGGATCACCAAGAGGATCACAGCCTGGTCCACCTCATGCCGGAAGACCTGCCTCACTCCAGCCCAACATCCTACGTGAGTACGCAGATCTCTCCGATGTCTTCTCTTCATCAAAGGCTACGTGTCTCCCTCCTCACAGGCCCTGGGACTGCGCCATTGACCTACTGGAGGGACAACACCCCCCAAAGAGTCGCATTTACCCCCTTTCCATGGCAGAGACTGAGGCCATGGAGAAGTATGTGGCGGAGACCCTGAAACAGGGGTTCATCAGATGCTCTACCTCTCCTGCCTCCGCCAGCTTCTTCATTCAGCACTACCTCAGGCCACTATGAATACTGCGTCATGCCCTATGGTCACACCAACACACCTTCGGTGTTCCAATCTTTCATCAATGACGTGTTCCGGGACATGCTGAGTAGACAGGTGGTGGTGTACATTGACGATATCCTGATCTACTCGGCTACGTTCAAGGAGCATGTCAGGGACATCTGAGCTGTCCTACTCGGCCTCCGGGAACACAGCCTGTTGGTGAAGGGGGAGAAATGTGAATTCCACCAACAGGCCATCTCCTTCCTGGGATACAGCATCAGTCCTCAGGGGGTGTTCATGGAAGGAGTTAAGACGGACGCCATCAGGTCATGTCCAGTTCCCACCACCATCAAGGGCCTACAGAGCTTCCTGGTCTTTGCCAATTTCTACCGGCGTTTCATCAGGTCCTTTAGCTCCATAGCCGCCCCGCTCACCTCTCTCCTTAAGGGTGGGCCACAAAAGCTGGCCTGGAACCCTGCGGCTGACGCTGCCTTCAAGAGGCTGAAGGAGAGGTTCACCACAGCGCCCATCCTAAAAACCCCAGATCCATCTCGTCCTTTCATCCTGGAGGTGAACACATCGGAGGAGGGTGTGGGTGCGGTCCTCTCCCAGCGACACGGTATGCCAGAGAAAATATATCCCTGTGCCTTTTTGTCTACAAAACTTACCCCCACAGAGAGGAACCATGGAGTTGGAGACAGGGAGCTGTTGGCGGTGGTCCTCGCTCTGGAGGAATGGAGACACTGGCTGGAGGGCGCAGACCATCCATTCCGGATTCTTACTGACCACCGGAATTTGGAGAACATACTGGCAGCAAAACAGATGAACTCACGTCAAGCCAGGTGGGCCCAATTTCATACTCGCTTTCAATTCATTCTGTCCTACAGCCCAGGATCCCAGAATGTGAAAGCTGACGCACTCTCCAGGATGCACCATACTGGAGAAAGGAAGGATCTGGGGGATCCTGCCCTCATCTCTCATCGTTGCATCTGTCGTTTGGACGAAGACATCCGCCTGGCTTGGAAGGACCAAGCCGACTGCCACCGCAGTGAGGCCCCTGTATTCCAGCCTGGTGATCGTGTCTGGCTTTGTGGGGCCGTTTAATGTCCTCCGCCGGATAAATGAAGTATCATACCGGCTGCTCCTTCCCCCTCACTACCGTATCTCACCCACTTTTCATGTGTCTCTCCTCAGGCCGGTGGTTCCTGGTCCTCTCATCACCACCCCTATTTAGCCCTGGACTGTTCTGTATTGTGTTGTGTGTGATTGTTAAGGGTCGTGTCGTTTACTCTCTCTTTGTTATTCTCTTTCTCATTATTAAGTAAACCTTGACCTTGTTAATTCCTGCATCTGCGTCCTGCCTCTTCGTATATCAGTACTCGTCGCGATTGGTGTCCTTTAGTAGTGGTTTCTTTGCAGCAATTCGACCATGAAGGCCTGATTCACACAGTCCCCTCTGAACAGTTGATGTTGAGATGTGTCTGTTACTTGAACTCTGTAAAGCATTTATTTGGGCTGCAATTTCTGAAGCTGGTAACTCTAATGAACTTATCCTCTGCAGCAGAGGTAACTCTGGGTCTTCCATTCCTGTGGCGGTCCTCAGGAGAGCCAGTTTCATCATAGCGCTTGATGGTTTTTGAGACTGCACTTTAAGAAACTTTAAAAGTCTTGAAATGTTCCATATTGACTGACCTTCATGTCTTAAAGTAATGATGCACTGTCGTTTCTCTTTGCTTATTTGAGCTGTTCTTGCCACAATATGGACTTGGTCTTTTACCAAATAGGGCTATCTTCTGTATACCCCCCCCCCTACCTTGTCACAACACAACTGATTGGCTCAAACGCATTAAGAAGGAAAGAAATTCCACACATTAACTTTTAAGAAGGCACACATGTTAATTGAAATGCATTCCAGGTGACTACCTCATGAAGCTGGTTGGGACAATGCCAAGAGAGTGCAAAGCTGTCATCAAGGCAAAGGGTGGCTATTTGAAGAATCTCAAATATAAAATATATTTTGCTTTGTTTAACACTTTTTTGGTTACTACATGATTCCAAATGTGTTTATTCATTGTTTTGATGTCTTCATTTTTATTCTACAATGTAAAAAATAAAGAAAAACCCTTGAATGAGTAGGTGTGTCCAAACTTTTGACTGGTAGTATACAGTTGAAGTTGGAAGTTTACATACACCTTAGCCAAATACATTTAAACTCAGTTTTTCACAATTCCTGACATTTAATCCTAGTAAAAATTCCCTGTTTTAGGTCAGTTAGGATCACCACTTTCTTTTAAGAATGTGAAATGTCAGAATAATAGTAGAAAAAATGATTTATTTCAGCTTTTATTTCTTTCATCACATTCCCAGTGGGTCAGAAGCCTACATACACTCAATTGGTATTTGGTAGCATTGCCTTTAAATTGTTTAACTTGGGTCAAACGTTTTGGGTAGCCTTCCACAAGCTTCCCACAATAAGTTGGGTGAATTCTGGCCCATTCCTTCTGACAGAGCTGGTGTAACTGAGTCAGGTTTGAAGGCCTCCTTGATCGCACACGCTTTTTCAGTTCTTACCACATATTTTCTATAGGATTGCGGTCAGGGCTTTGTGATGGCCACTCCAATACCTTGACTTTGTTGTCCTTAAGCCATTTTGCCACAACTTTGGAAGTGTGCTTGGGGTCATTGTCCATTTGGAAGACCCATTTGCGACCAAGCTTTAACTTCCTGACTGATGTCTTGAGATGTTGCTTCAATATATCCACATCATTTAAGTTCCTCATGATGCCATTGTGGTGTCAGAAACAACGATGCTGATCTATGCTGTGATGATAAGAAGTCCGCTTACACTGTACTTTGATTACAAAAGTGTATTTATATCAAAGGGTTCCAGCGTCAATTTACAGACATCTGCAGAATGTTTGGAGAACATCTGCCCAATCTCAAAAAAGTATTATTCTCCCCGTCCTTTGTACAAAACATGGTATTTATATCCTATGTAACATAATATGGCGTGATTTTAATAGACCAATCCCTGGCCTCTACATAGTAGACTCTCCTCTATTCCAAGAAACCTATGTAGTAATGTTTTCCAGATGTTTCCGCAAGCAGAGCCAAGTTCCTCTAACACACCATTTGCAAACGTCAGCAAAATCATAAACTGTTTAGATACTACACCATCTATTTTGTGAAGTGAACCAGTCCCTCCTGCAGCAAAGCACCCACACAGCATGATGCTGCCACCCACGTGCTTCACGGTTGGGATGGTGTTCTTCGGCTTGCAAGAACCCCCTTTTTCCTCCAAACATAACGATGCTCATTATGGCCAAACAGTTATATTTTTGTTTCATCAGACCAGAGGACATTTCTCCAAAAAGTACAATCTTTGTCCCCATGTGCATTTGCAAACCGTAGTACGGGCTTTTTTAGTAGCAGTGGCTTTTCCTTAGCGGCCTTTCAGGTTGTTGAGTTTCTAAGGCAGCAGTGCTAACTGTGCTAGAGATCTGGTTCCCAGGCTTGCGCAGCCGGCCGCGAGGGAGACTCATGGGCGGCGCACAATTTCGTCCAGGGTTAGGGATGTAGCTCAGTTGATAGAGCATGGCGTTTGCAACGCCATTTGTGGGGTTCGATTCCACGGGGGGCCAGTATAAAAAAAATAAATAAAAAATAATAAAAATAAAAATAAAAAAATAAGGAACGCCAGTGTTGTGGGTCGGGGGGCCAGTATAAAAATAAATAAAAAATAATAAAATAAAAAATAAAAAAATAAGTTTGGACCGTGCTACATAGATATAGGACTCGTTTTACCGTACATAGATACTGTACCTGTTTCCTCCAGCATCTTCACAAGGTCCTTTGCTGTTGTTCTGGGATTGATTTGCACTTTTCGCACCAAAGTACGTTCATCTCTAGGAGACAGAACGCGTCTCCTTCCTGAGCAGTATGACGGCTGCGTGGTCCCATGGTGTTTATACTTGTGTACTATTGTTTGTACAGATGAACGTGGTACCTTCAGGCATTTGGAAACTTCTCCCAAGGATGAACCAGACTTGTGGAGGTCTACAATTTATTTTCTGATTTCCCCATGATGTCAAGCAAAGAGGCACAGAGTTTGAAGGTAGGCCTTGAAATACATCCACAGGTACACCTCCAATTGACTCAAATTATGCCAATTAGCCTATCAGAAGCTTCTAAAGCCATTACATCATTTTCTGGAATTTTCTGTTTAATGGCACAGTCAACTTAGTGTATGTAAACTTCTGACCCACTGGAATTGTGATACAGTGAATTATAAGTGAAATAATCTGTCTGTAAACAATTGTTGGAAAAATTACTTGTGTCATGCACAAAGTAGATGTCCTAACCGACTTGCCAAAACTATAGTTTGTTAACAAGAAATTTGTGGAGTGGTTGAAAAACAAGTTTTAATGACTCCAACCTAAGTGTATGTAAACTTCCGACTTCAACTGTATATACACCACTGTTCAAAAGTTTGGGGTCACTTAGAAATGTTCTTGTTTTCGAAAGTTCTTGTTTTTTGTCCATTAAAATAACATCAAATTTATCAGAAATACAGTGTAGACATTGCAAATGTTGTAAATGGCTATTGTAGCTGGAGACGGCTGATTTTTAATGGAATATCTACATAGGCGTACAGAGGCCCATTATCAGCAACCATCAGTAATGTGTTCCAATTGGCACGTTGTGTTTGCTAATCCAAGTTTATAATTTTAAAAGGCTAATTGATCATTAGAAAACCCCTTTGCAATTATGTTAGCACAGCTGAAAACTGCTGTGCTGATTAAAGAACCAACAAAACTGGCCTTGAGACTAGTTGAGTATCTGGAGCATCAGTAATTGTGGGTTTGATTACAGGCGTAAAATGGCCAGAAACAAATAACTTTCTTCTGAAACTCGTCAGTCTATTCTTGTTCTGAGAAATTAAGGCTATTCCATGCGAGAAATTGCCAAGAAACTGAAGATCTCGTACAACGCTGTGTACTACTCCCTTCACAGAACAGTGCAAACTGGCTCTAACCAGAATAGAAAGAGGAGTGGTAGGCCCCGGTGCACAACTGAGCAAGAGGACAAATACATTAGAGTGTCTAGTTTGAGAAACAGACGCCTCACAGGTCCTCAACTGGCAGCTTCATTAAATATTACCCGCAAAAAAAACAGTCTCAACGTCAACAGTGAAGAGGTGACTCCGGGATGCTGACCTTCTAGGCAGAGTTGCAAAGAAAAAGTCCAGTGTCTGTGTTCTTTTGCCCATCTTAATATTTTCTTTTTATTGGCCAGCCTGAGATATGGCTTTTTCTTTGCAACTCTGAAGGTCAGCATCCTGGAGTCGCCTCTTCACCGTTGACGTTGAGACTGGTGTTTTTATGTATAGATACCTTCTGATGTCTTCTCTGGATGGAACAGTCTCTCTCATAGAGATGTATTATGTTCCCATACTTATCACCTGGGGATGGAGAGAGCGAGAGCGAGAGAGAGAGCGAGAGAGAGAGAGAGAGAGAGAGAGAGAGAGAGAGAGAGAGAGAGAGAGAGAGAGAGAGAGAGAGAGAGAGAGAGAGAGAGAGAGAGAGAGAGAGAGAGAGAGAGAGAGAGAGAGAGAGAGAGAGAGAGAGAGAGAGAGAGAGAGAGAGAGAGAGAGAGAGAGAGAGAGAGAGAGAGAGAGAGAGAGAGAGAGAGAGAGAGAGAGAGAGAGAGAGAGAGAGAGAGAGAGAGAGAGAGAAAGAGAGAGAGAGAGAGGGAGAGAGAGAGAGAGAAGAGAGAGAGAGAGAGAGAGAGAGAGAGAGAGAGAGAGAGAAGAGAAGAGAAGAGAAGAGAAGAGAAGAGAAGAGAAGAGAAGAGAAGAGAAGAGAAGAGAAGAGAAGAGAAGAGGAGAGTTTTTTGGGGGTAATTTATATCCCAAACTTGCCCTTTAGACACAAATTAATGTCCCCAGACACACATACACACACACACACACACACACACACACATTTTTTAGATACTTTATTTGAATCCACCAATCAAATGTACAAAAAAAGGATCCAAACATTTCAAAGGTCTCTGTATTCATGGCACTCAAGGGTACAGAAATCACCTCCTTCTCCTAACAGCTAGGCTGCCCACGACAGCCGAAACAGAGCAGTACCTAGCCAACTGCTTTGCCCTAGTTTTTTGTAAATCCCGCAATCTGGAGGCCACACACTGCAAGCTGAGACTGCCAAATATCAGAGCCACCAGCTTGCACCTACACGAGGTTGTCCAAGCGTTCCACGAGGGGCTGGTATTTACACACACACACACACACACACACACAGCAATTTGCAGCCAAGTTCAATTCCAACTCTGTAATATCGACATTCTCTCCAATTACAAATTAATCTATAATGAGGCAGAATAATGACTATACAACTCTATACCAACTCTCTCTCTCTCTCTCACACACACACACACACACACACACACACACACAATCACATGCATGCATACAAACGTACACTCTTACCTAGGATCTGAACTTCTATGTGTCGTGGTTTCTCGATGAACTTCTCTATAAACAGAGCTCCGTTCCCAAACGCTGTCAGAGCCTCAGAGTAGGCCCTGTGGTAGTTCTCCTCCAGTTCCTGTTAATATAATCAAGTCAACCAATCAGTAAACCAAACAATCTATCAATCAATAGTTAGTCAGGGCTTCAGAGTACGCTCTCTGGGCGTTCAACTCCAGTTCCTAGAAGAGATAGTCAATCAATCAATCAAACAATACATACATCAATAAATCAAGTAAATCAATAGTTAGTCAAAGACTTTACCTACCTACCGACCGACCTACGCATCAATCTATCCATCCATCCTTCCATCCGTCAGTCAATCAATCAAGCATTCAATCGATATACCAACATATGAATGAGTTATGCATAAGTTACAACTTATGCATAACATCCCCCCAAGGATTCCTAGTAATTTACAACAATACTTTCCCCCTAAGAAGGATTCCTAGTAACTTACAACAATACTTTATTTTTAGTCATTTAGCAGACACTCTTATCCAGAGCGACTTACAGGAGCAATTAGGGTTAAGTGCCTTGCTCAAGGGCATATCTACAGATTTTTCACCTAGTTGGCTCAGGGATTAGAACCAGCAACCTTTCGGTTACTGGCACAACGCTCTTAACCACTAAGCTACCTGCTGGATTCTGAATATAAACAGACATCCATCAATAATGTATCTACTATTATTCAGAATATACACCCAAACATCCATCAATAATATATCTACTATTATTCAGAATATACACCCAAACATCCATCAATAATATATCTACTATTATTCAGAATATACACCCAAACATGCATCAATAATATATCTACTATTATTCAGAATATACACCCAAACATCCATCAATAATATATCTACTATTATTCAGAATATACACCCAAACATCCATCAATAATATATCTACTATTATTCAGAATATACACCCAAACATCCATCAATAATATATCAGTCACGTCTTCTCCCGCTCCCCCGCTCCGGCGCTCGACGTCGCTGGTCCACTAACCCCCGGTCCTGGCAACCCATCATTTTTCACACCTGGCAACCATCATTACGCACACCTGTGCCTCATCATGAGGCACACCTGGACTTCATCACTCCTTGATTACTCCCCCTTTATTTAGCCCTCAGTTGTCTTCAGTCACTAGGTGTTATTGTTTTCTCTCACGTTCTGCATGCGCCGCATGTTTGTTAATCTGCATCTGTTATTTATTAAAATTACCTTCTGCACCTGTTTCCTGACTCCCGGCGTATACGTTACAGAATAACACTTCAACAGTATGGAAGCAGCAGAAGATTTACGCTCTTCCAGACGGTTAACGAACAAGGTCGAACAAGGTCATCTACTCCATCAATACCACGACCAGCTGGTGAAACTGGGTACGGCCACCGCCTCGACACCACCAGGGAGGTTCTCCATTCCCCTATCAGAGGGCCTCCTACCACGGGTCATCACAGTGAGCCAGCCCCCCCAGCCCGCCCAGGTCAGCGATGCCCAACTATCCCTTCAGGACAAATATTACGGCACTCCATCGAAATGCCGTGGCTTTCCTACTCCCAGTGCTCCCTCTATTTCGCCTATCAGACGGTAGCCCCGACCACCAAGAGGTCAAAGGTTGCCACTGTCATTTCCCTGCTGACCGCTACGGCCTTCTGGGAGAGAGGAGAGGAGGAGCTGGGGTCCTATGAGAGGTTCATGGCTCTTCGACCTCCAGAGGTTTCCAGCTCCGGAAGAGTGCCCAGACCGCTGCTGAGTACGCCTTCATCTTTCGGACTGTGGCAGCTTCCAGCGGATGGAATGAGCCGGCGTTCGGCACTCTACTCTGCAGTGGACTGCAACGAGGAGGTCCAGACAGAGTTGGCATGTCAGGATGACAATATTTTCTTGGAAGCTCTCATCTCGATGGCCATCCCGTCTGGATAACCTTCTGCGGGAGCACCAGTGTCCACCTCGCCACTCGCCTCCCTCCTTTTGGATGTCCTGAGGAAGAACCTGAACCCACGGAGGTAGGGGCCACACACTTCTCCGCGGCAGAGCAGCGTCGCCGGAGACAGCTGGGGCTCTGCCTCCCTATTGCGACCAGGAGGGGCACCAGCTTCAGTGTGGTGTCCGGTGCGCCCTAACCCGTGGGTCCACTAGAGTAGAGGGCCGGCCCAGGCGTGAGTATCCCATTTTCATTGTTTTCCACCAAACCCTTTTACGGTTCCTATTTCGCTGGCTGTCCCTCAAGTGTTGTCTCTACAGCTCTAGTGGACTCCGGTGCTGCGGGGAAACTTCATCGACCAGGCCCTCGCCTCCTCCCTGAACTTAATCTCATACCCGCTCTCCTCTCCTTTTCCTATCCAAGCTCTGGACACACGACCATTGGGATCCGGCACAGTTACGCACATCACCGCACCACTCACCCTCACCGTAGGACCCATGCACCAGGAAAGCCTACGCTTCTTCATCCCCTCAGCACCTGTACACCTAAAGTAATCCTCGGCCTCCCGTGGCTCCAACGTCATAATCCCACCATCACATGGTCGAGTATGAAAAGTACCGACTGGGGACCAGAATGCCGGAGGACCTGCTTTCCCGTACCCTGTGGTTCCACGCCGGTTGAGGGCCCTGTGAGTGCCCGCCAGTCCTCTAATAATTTCACATTCCTTATATTAAGCAAACCAGATGGCATGATTTTGTTGTTTTATTATTTTATGGATAGCCAGGGGTCAGCACTCCAACACTCTGACATTAATTCCGGAGACATTTGAAACCCCACCTCTTTAAGGAATACCTGGGATAGGATAAAGTAATCTTCAAGGCCTACCTTCAAACTCAGTGCCTCTTTGCTTGACCATCATGGGAAAATCAAAAGAACGATCAGCCAAGACCTCCACAAGTCCCTGTTGCATCCTATGGGTGCAATAATTCCAAACGCCTGAAGGTACCACGTTCATCTGTTACAAACAATAGTACGCAGGATAAATAACACCATACCCTCAGGAAGGGACACGTTTTACCTCCTAGAGATGAACGTACTTTGGTGCGAAAAGTTCAAAATTAATTCCAGAACAAAAGCAAAGGACCTTATGAAGATGCTGGAGGAAACAGGTACAAAAGTATCTATGTCCACAGTAAAATGAGTCCTCTTATCAATCATCTCCTGAAAGGCCCTCTCGCTCAGCAAGGAAGAAGCCACTGCTCCAAAACCACCATAAAAAAGCAAGACTACGGTTTGCAAACTGCACATGGGGACAAAGATCTCTCTCTTTTCTGGAGAAATGTCCTCTGGTCTGATGAAACAAAAATAGAACTGTTTTGGCCATAATGAAGCATCGTTATGTTTGGAAGAAAAAGGGGGTGCTTGCAAGCCGAAGAACACCATCCCAACCGTGAAGCAAGGGGGTGGCAGCCTCATGCTGTGTGGGTGCTTTGCTGCAGGAGGGACTGGTGCACTTCACAAAATAGACTGGCCTCACCTCGGAAGGAAAATTGTTCTGGATATATTGAAGATAACATCTCAAGACATCAGTCAGGAAGTTAAAGCTGGGTCGCAAATGGGTCTTCCAAATGGACAATGACCCCATGCCTACTTCCAAAGTTGTGGGGAAAATGGCTTAAGGACAAACAAGTCAAGGTATTGGAGTGGCCATCACAAAACCCTGACCTCAATCCTATAGAAAATGTGTGGGTAGACCTGAAAAAACTGTGTGTTTTATTGCAAGGAGGCCTACAAACACTGACTCAGTTACACCAGCTCTGTCAGGAGGAATGGGCCAAAGATTCACCCAACTTATTGTGGGAAGCTTG